>CM042844.1:7130532-7730532 GCA_023653725.1 Bungarus multicinctus
TCGGATCTCCCAAGCCAGTAGCAGCGATGCGCAGCAGAGACAGAACCGGTTCTCTCCGCCGCTTTGCTGTTGGGTTACTTACTTTTTTCACCACTGAATTTCATTTTGAATTGAATTTCATTTTCAAAAATCATCAATCCCTAAATAAACTGATTCATTTTAGAGTTGAACTGATTCCCCTGCTCTAGGGGATTGGACAGGTAGCAGGATCAAACTCTTAGCCAATTAAATAAAAGCACAATTCTCTGTTTCACACTAAAACCCATGTAGCTTTTCTTCATTCTTCCAAACCCTTCATCTCTGCAGGATGATGCAATAATTACTGGGAACTAAGCCTGTCTGAGGCAGCTCAGTGTTCCCTGTACGTGTTATATGTGAAAAGTTTGCTCGTTGGATCATTACCTTACCATAAGCCAATAACATGATACAATTCCTGAAACAGATAACCATTGACTTACAATTGTTTGCTTAACAACCATTCAAAAATATAACAGACTTGAACAAACTTACTTATGACTTATCCTCAAAGATAATCTACCATCCCAATTGTCACATGATTGCATTTTGGATAGTTGGCAACTGGCTTCCATTTATAATTAGTTGCAACATCTCAGAGTCATGTAATCATGGTTTACATTTTTTGCCATTTTCCAGCAAAGAAACATCCGTTGGATAAGCTGGGTTTAGACTTATGAGCAAATGATTCACTTGATGACCATTGTGATGTTCTTAATGACCATCATAAAAATGGTTGAACAATCAAGTCCAGTCATGTGGTGACCCAACTTACAAGGACAATGACATATGATCACTATTCTTGGCTCAACCTGCCTAGTCTCAGGGTAGATCAGTGATCTAGTATCAAAAGAAATAATTCTTCCTCTTTATTCCTCATTATTCAGACCCAGCTCAGCTCTAAGTCAACTTGGTGACCTTGGGCCAATCACTACCTCTCAGCCCTAGGAAGTGAGCAATGGCAAATCACTTCCAAAATCTTGAAAAGGAAACTACAAAGAATTGTTTAGGCAATCACCAGTGACTCAAGGGCACACATTATATTATTCCTCCATGCTGTACATTCTATGATTCCATGAACTACGTTTCTACCATGGAAATATAGTCTCTTCAGTAGAAAATATGACTCACTGTATGATAAAAGTCACCAATGAATTTCAAAAGAGTTTTAAGGGCTTGAGTTAGCTTCTGGAAGTTTTCATCTTCAGGAGAAAATTGATGTCCACAACTCAAAGCACATATGACATTACAAACTGCATTTAGTACCAGAAGTGATGGGTCAAATGGTTCTCCTGCAAATGAAGGTATTTTATAGTAAATTCAGACTCTTCTGTTAATCTATTAATATTAAAGAACAGGACTTTTAAGATGATGTAATAGAATGTGAGAATGACCTTGGAAGGCAGATGGGGGAAGAAAGCCACAACTGAGTGACAGACACAGAAAGTAACTTCAAAAGAATCCCATCTAACTTATCAGGCAGTAAAAAGAAACAGATTAAAACATGAGATATTTTTGTTGTGCGGATTTTATCCCAAAACTATAGTAAAGAAAAAACACATTTAATTATACATATATTAACAGCAGCTAGAATTGTATTTGTTCAAAATTGGAAAAATGATAAGATTCTGACAGAGGAAGCGGTGATTATGAAAATATTCGAATTGTGTGGAAATGAACAGATTAACATTGGCAATTAAAGAACAAGAAGAAACTGAATATTATATGATATGGGATTTATTTTATAAATGGTTGGAAAACATAGATGTTAAATGAATATAAGGTAAAATGCATTAAGATTACTATAATAATAAAATAACATAAGGATGAATAGTTTTTAATATGGATATTATAATAAGAGGTCTATGTTAAATATGAATATATGCACAAGATATATGTACCCAGATGACACACAGTTGATTTGAAAAATGGATACATTGTAAAATAAAATAAAAATTTCTTAAAAAAGAAACAGCGGGAGATTTGTACTTTCAAACTTGCAAGTCTGCTAATGTAGCCTTACAACAAAATAGAACTAGTTCATCTGGTTATGTTTGAAGTCTAGTAAACTTGGGATGAAGGGGATGAAGGAAGAGAATTAGGAAATGTATCAGTTTTTTTAAGAAAAATCAAAATCAACTCAAATAAATGTGTTTTTATTTGAAATAATCACAATAGAAAAGATTTCTGCACTCAGGGACTTGAGCCATTATATTACCCCAAATTACATACCTTCTTTTTGTCTAAAGATCTCCACCAATGTTTGAGCTGCACCTTCTATCTGATTCTCAATGCTTTTCTTTCCCAGGCCGAGTTTCCGCAGAGAAGTGACCCCAATGTGTCGCTGCTGTTTCCAGGTGTGGCCATTAGAAAGAATAATTCCTGAAGGCATCAACAAACATTGATAGGTTGTTCTTCATAACATCCATGTTAAAAAAAGGATTAGGTCTAGTTAGCCAAACATCTTTCAGATGCAAATATCAAACATTTGTGACATGCTGCCATTTTGCAAGATGCTAGCCATTTTGGAACTCATATGGACACTGGAAGACATATGTGCCATGGTGATGGTGTCTTCCACTGTTGCTATCATATTGTGGAAAGGAAAAGGAAGCCTTGCCCTTTAAGGAAAAAGGCAAAGCTCTTTCCTTTTGTGGATTCAAATTTCCCAGCTGGGAGATTTTATTGCAAAATCATTTGGTCAGCTTCATTGGAAGCCAGAATCAGTTTATTAATAGGAAGGCAAATAAGAATAAATTCTACAGCGTTCCTGAGATTAATCTAACAAGTGAATAGGAAAACCCCTTTCTTATAAACTTCAGGTTCTTTGATTTGTAAATGTGAATCTTTGAAGTCTTTGATTTGTGTTTGTGTGATGATTTCCTGTCTCAAGATTGGGATCTCTTCCTGGAATCTTGGTAAGAGTAATTGTTTTATAGTCCAATCCCTGTTTTTCCCTGTTTCAGTTTGCACCTGGTTGCAATATCCTGAGTTTCCTGTTATGCCGTTTGCTTTTCACAAGTTTTTTAATAGCTTGACATCTATTTGATTTCTATGGGAAGGGATCTTAGCTAATGTGTGTCCCATGCAAAGGTGGGGGCTAATGGAGCTGTCCCTGCTTGTGTTTTCATCTCTCTTTTAGGGGAATTTTCCTTCCCCTTCTAATGTTCTAAGATTTCTTTTCTTTTCCTAGAAGAGAGGGGAATCGTAACTCCCAACAATATATGATGGACAGCAAAAGCTTCTAAAATAATTGTTAAGCTTCGGGAAAATCAGGAGATCCAGACAGTTCAAATGGGTGTATTTCTTACTATTTTCACTTACTCTTTTCTTTCCTAAAATATCAAAAAAAAGGATCCTTTGGTCGGCCAGAGAATTCTTCTGGGAAGCTGGTCATTCCTTCTTTCACAGTTTTGAATCCAGATAGCACGACTAGAAGGTAATGCCCAAATGACATGATGTATAGATTTCCATATCGTTTTACATGCTGCCAGGTAAATCAAAGATGAGATACATTACAATGAAATAAACAGATTATTTACAGATAATATGCCACCTAGAATCCTTCCTGAAACCCAAATTTTAACACACTGTAAATAAAGACTTTGCACTTCAACTGCTGTGCATGTGGTTCTATACTCACTGCTACACTCTGAACATTACTTCCGTCTGCTGTATTAATCTTTGACACCAAGGATACTCTGCTAATCACTTAACAATCTCCATACAAGGTATTGGGTAAGTAGTTAGGAAAAAAAGACCAGGTTACTTGTGAAAGATGATTTATGAAGATATTATGAAGGGGGAACCCTGTTACTCAATAGCTGATCAAATATAGTACAGGCAGTGATGGTATTCTACCAGTTCGGCCCGGTTCTGCAGAGCCGGTAGCAACAATGAGCAGTAGAGACCAAACTGGTTCTCTCCGCTGCTCTGCTGTTGGGCCCAACTGCCTGCCTGGGCTCCCATAATCACCTTTATCCTCTGAATTTGAAGCGCAGTTGCTTTGCGCGGCACAGAAAAGTGCTGCGTGGCAGCTGCTGAAGCGACCAGGGTCGTGCAGGCTTGCAAGAGGTGAGTTGGAATGCCTCTGCACCTGTGCAAAGTGCACATTTGGCACGTGTGCACATGCAAAGTTGTATGCACGCACACAAAGCGCACCCACCAAACCATGCCCACCGAACCGGAGGTAAAAATATTTGAATCCCACCACTGAGTACATGTCATCCTTGACCTATGATCACAACTGAGCCCCAAGTTTGGTGTTAACTCTGATATTTGTTAAGTGTGTTTTGCCCCATTTTACGACCTTCCTTTCTTGCCACAGTTGTGAAGTGAATCACTGCAGTTAATAAGTTGAGTGAAATCTGGCTTCCCCATTGATGGTGCTTGTCAAAAGATTGCAAAAGGAGGTCACATCACCTTGGGACACAGCTATGGTCCTAAGTAGGAACCAGTTGCTAAGCATCTGAATTTTGATCAAGTTATTGTAGAGATGCTACAAAGGTTGCAACTGTGCAACTTTAACTGTGAAAAATGGTCATGTAAAGTTCAGCTATAACTTAAGATCACGCTGTGTCAAAAATGAACTTAAGCAGAGGTTTTGAAGAACAAAATCTAACTTTTATTGATCAATAAAAGGGTAAGACCTCTCCTCTCATACACATAGATATGTGAAGAAAGTTACAAAGCAAATAGACAAAAGCAACTCTTCTTATACCTTAAGATTCTTTTAGAAGTAGAGTAACTGCATTGTAAAACACTCTAAGTTAGATTTACATCTTTCCTGCAAAAAGACAAATGTCCTCCTGGCACTTGTTTATCTTTCAGTATCCTTTCTCGTATTGTCTGTTAATCGATCACAATCGACCATTTAAGAGGGCTATTAACAGCATACTTCAAAAGGTGTATATTGCTCCAGATGTAGGGAGTTACGTTCCCAGGGAGTACTTTCCATTCAGATTGATTTAAATGGGATAATCATGTGTCTTCATATGAGAGAGATGTAACTAATTGCAGGCTAGTTTTACAACACAAAGGTTAGAGAAATATTTTCCACAACAGCAAGAAAAGAAATGCCTATAGAGATAAACACTTCTATATACATAGAAAAACAACTGCCTAACATCAAGATAAGATATGCCTGTAGAGTAACTCTCTACTCTCTCTATATAATATTTTTTATTTCTTTCCTTTATTTATTACCCTAACGGTCATAAGTCACATATTCAGTGCTTTTGTAACTTTGAACGGTCATTAAATGAACCGTTTTAAGTTGAGAATTACCTATAGTACACTTTCTGAATGAAAAATGGCTGGTGACCTTCTACTGCTGTACCATAGAGAGTATCATAGAGAGAGAGAGCAAGAGAGAGAGAGAGCAAGATGGCGACCGGAGGAGGTCGACCAGAAGAGCTCCGCCAGCTCCGCCAGCCAGAAGAGCTCCGCTGCCCAGCGTGGTGAGTTTCCCCCCCCCCAGGTCCTCCTCACCTGTGGCAGGGGTGGCGAGGGGACCTGTGGGGGGATGGGCGACCCCCGAGGCCGTGGCGCGGCCGTGGCGCGGCGTCGTGTTTGGCGCTGGGCCCGGTGGTGGCCGGCTGGCGGCTGGCGGCTGGCGGCGGGGCCGCGCGGCTGTGAGGCGATCCCCGGGGCCGTGGCGCGGCGTCGTATCTGGCGCCGGGCCCGGCGGCGGGCCGCGCGGCTGTGGGGCGACCCCCTCGCGGCGGCGGCGGGCGGCTGGCAGCTGGCGGCTGGCGGCTGGCGGCGGGGCCGCGCGGCTGTGAGGTGGGCGTTTCCCAATCGGTGGTGCTGCCGTGCGAGGTTAAGGTCTCCGGATGCCTGGAGTCAGCGGAGACCGGAGGCCGGAGCAGCTGGAGGCCATGGTATTTTGCCCAGTGGCCGGTGGCTGGCGGTGGGTCCGCGCGACTTCGCGGCTGGCGGCCGGCGGTGTGGCCATG
The DNA here is from genome assembly GCA_023653725.1 of Bungarus multicinctus. NCBI lineage: Eukaryota > Metazoa > Chordata > Lepidosauria > Squamata > Elapidae > Bungarus > Bungarus multicinctus. The sequence goes on from CM042844.1 coordinate 7,136,505, forward strand.
CGAGGCCGAAGTTCCTGGGATGGCTGGAGCGGCTGGAGGCTGGCAGCTGGAGGCTGGAGCGGCTGGAGACTGGCGGCGTGGCTATGGGACCGCCGCCGGGGTCGAGACCAGGGCTGGGGCCGTTATGAGAGCCCCAGCCGAAGTTGGAAGGGCGGCTCGAGTGGCCGAGGGTCGGCCGCCATGGGCGGAGCCAGGGCGGCCTGGCTGTGGGACTATCGCCGGGGCCGGGGCTGGGGCCTTTGCAGGGGCCCCAGCCGAAGCTGGTGTACGAGCCACGACTCGAGCGGCTAGAGGATGGACGCTGCGGGCAGAACCGAGGCGGCTGGAAGATCATCGACCTCCAGGGCCATGGTGTGGTTCTGGGTCTGGTGCTGGTCCCGGTAGCCCGTGGCGTGACCGGCAGGCGGCCGTTGGAGTTGGAGCTGGGACTGGAGGACCGCTGCTGCGGTTGAAGTTATTCTCCTCCTCTTCGTCCAATCGGCGGTGCGCTGAACGCCCTCAACCTGGACTCGGGCCCCGGCCGGCTAGTTCTCAGCTTGGTCGGGGTCATTTTTATCATCTCCATCATTTTTATCAGAGGACTCAGGCCGGGACGCTATTTTATACCAGAAATGATCTCTGGGCCCTGAGATATGTCCCCCTATCTCAGCAATGGCCCTCTGCTCTCTCGGAGGCCCATCTCAAGGACGGATTGTGGGATCCGGAGAGATGGTGGGGTTTTAAGTGCGGGAGGGAGGGGTGTCTTAAGAAATTTTTAGTTAGGTTTTTAAGGGGGTTAGGAAGGCCCGGGCGGGAGTTGGGGGACAACTCGCCGGAGGCTGGGTCCAGGCCGGGGGTTGGGCGTGGCCGGGAGAGTCAGAGTCCGGACAGGACCGTATTGAGGATGGGGGGGGTCACCGGGGAGGGTGGAATTAAATCTATTGTTACGGTGAGCGGGAGGGGCAGATTTGGCGGTTATAGGAGGCCATATTCTGTGTTGGGAGCGCGCCCTCGCTGTTTGCTTGCTGTGGCGCGCTCCGACCCCCTTGTCATCTCCCGTTCCCCAGGGGGTCTGAGCAATCGGGCCCTGGGCCTTAGGCTGATGTTGTGTAACGCCAGGTCCGTTGTTAATAAAGCCCCTCTCATCCATGATTTGATTTGTGAGGGGGGCGCGGACCTGGTGGGAGTTACCGAAACCTGGCTGGGCCAGGAGGGGGGAGTCCCTCTGGTGGAGATGTGCCCAGCCGGGTTTCGGGTTTTCCATCGGCCGAGGGCCCAGGGGAGGGGAGGGGGGGTTGCGGTAGTTATTAAGGAGGATCTGTGTCCGAGGGAGGCCACTGTATCTCAGACGACCGGGTGTGAGCTCCTTTTCGTGAAGTTCGGTCCCAAGGTTCAGGTGGGCTTGCTGGTCGCATACCTGGCTCCCTGCTATGCGGCAGCAGCCCTGCTTGAGCTCCTTGAGGTCATAGCTGGCGTGGCGGTTGGGACCCCCAGGCTTATGGTCATGGGGGATTTCAACCTGCCATCTGCTGGCGGTACCTCGGGGATTGCTCAAGAGTTCATGGCTTCCATGACGGCCATGGGCCTGACCCAGTTAATTCGGGACTCTACTCACGTGGGAGGTCATACCTTGGATCTGGTTTTCGTCTCTGATCAGTGGCAGAGTGATCTGGGTATGGGGGATATAGTCATAGAACCCCTGTTATGGTCGGATCACTCGCTCCTGAAGCTCGACTTCCGTTCCGCACCCCCTGACCGCAGGGAGGCGGGACCATTAAAATGGTACCGCCCCAGGCGCCTGATGGATCCTGATAGGTTCCTGACGGAGCTTGGGCCATTTCCCGAAGCTCACACACACGACTCGGTTGAGGGCTTGGTCGCCACCTGGGATAGGGTGGCTTCTGGGGCCCTCGACCGAGTCGTGCCCTTGCGGTCTCTGACCCGATGCCGATCCCAAGTGGCTCCTTGGTTTTCTGAGGAGCTAAGGGAGATGAAGCGTCGGAAAAGACGCCTAGAGAGCAGTTGGAGGGCCAGCCGCTCTGGGTCCGACCGAACACTATTACGATCTTATATTAAGACGTATTTAGTGGCGATAAGGATGGCGAGGAGATCTTACCTCTCCACCCTTATTGCGTCCGCGGAAAACCGCCCAGCCGCCCTGTTTAGGGTGACCCGCTCTCTACTGGAGGTAGGAGCGCGGGAGGACCCCTTGCAGGGACGGGCTGAGGAGTTTTCTAGGTTTCTGCAGGACAAAATCGCTCAGATCCGGGACGAGCTGGACTCCGACTGGGCATCTCCGGGCGGGGGGGCGGGGGTGGATATCGGTGCGGTCAATTGGGTTGAGTTCGATCCTGTTACTGTGGAGGACGTGGACAGGATACTGGGGGGACTGAATGCCACCACCTGTTTGCTGGACCCGTGCCCCTCCTGGCTGGTCTTGGCCACTCGGGAGGTGACACGAGGCTGGTTCCAGGGTATTATAAACGCTTCCTTGAGAGAGGGGCTGTTACCTGCCGCCTTGAAAGAGGCGGTGGTGCGGCCCCTCCTCAAGAAACCGTCCCTGGGCCCAGCATTGTTATCTAACTATCGTCCTGTCTCCAACCTTCGCTTTGTTGCGAAGGTTGTTGAGAGTGTGGTGGCACGTCAGTTCCCGCAGTACCTGGATGAAGTGAGTTATCTTGACCCCCTCCAATCGGGCTTCAGGCCCGGGCACAGCACGGAGACGGCGTTGGTCGCGTTGGTGGATGACCTCTGGAGGGCCCGGGACAGGGGTTGTTCCTCTGTCCTGGTCCTGTTAGATCTCTCAGCGGCTTTTGATACTGTCGACCACAGTATCCTATTGCAGCGGTTGGAGGGGTTGGGGGTGGGAGGCACCGTGTTGCGGTGGTTCGCCTCCTTCCTCTCCGACCGCTCGCAATTTGTGTTGACGGGGGGGCAGAGATCGGCCCCGAGGCCCCTACGATGTGGGGTGCCTCAGGGGTCGGTGCTCTCACCCCTGCTGTTCAACATTTATGTAAAGCCGCTGGGTGAGGTCATCCGTGGCTTCGGGGTGGAGTTCCATCAGTACGCTGACGATACTCAGCTGTACATCTCCACCCCGGGCCACCCCAACGAAGCCGTCGAAGTGATGTCCCGATGCCTGGAGGCCGTGCGGAGTTGGATGGGTCGTAACAGGCTTCGTCTCAACCCGACCAAAACCGAGTGGCTGTGGTTTCCTGCGCCCAGATACAGCCAGCTGGTTCCTTCGCTGGCCGTGGGGGGAGAGGTCTTGACCCCCGTGGAAAGGGCGCGCAACTTGGGTGTCCTCCTGGACGTACGGCTGTCTTTAGAAGAACATATTGCAGCCGTCGCCAGGGGGGCTTTCTATCAGATTCGTCTGATTTACCAGTTGCGGCCCTTTCTGGATCTGGGCGCACTTCGCACAGTCACTTCCGCCCTCGTCATCTCCCGCCTGGATTATTGCAATGCTCTCTACATGGGGCTCCCCTTGAAGAGTCTCCGGAGGCTGCAGCTGGTCCAGAATGCAGCCGCGCGGGTGATCGTGGGTGCTCCTCGGAGCTCCCACGTTACACCGCTTCTCCGCAGGCTGCACTGGCTTCCTGTAGCCTTCCGGATTCGATTCAAGGTGGTACTGACAGTATTTAAAGTGCTCCATGGCTCGGGACCTGGGTACTTACGGGACCGCCTGCTGCCATCATCAACCTCCCGCCGCCCAGTACGCTCCCACAGGGTTGCCCTCCTCGGGGTACCGCCGCCCGGCCGTTGTCGGTTGACGGCCCCGAGGGTTCGGGCTTTCTCTGTGGGAGCCCCCTCCCTTTGGAATGATCTCCCCCCGGAGATACGGGCTATGACGGATATTCTGACCTTCCGGCGCGCAGTGAAAACCCTATTTTTTCAACAGGCTGGCCTGGCCCAGTAACTGTATTTTTAGTTTTTTAACTTAATTTTAATCGGGGTTTTATTAGTTTTTAATTTTTAACTCTATTTTTGGGTTAGACAGCCGGATCAATTTGGTTTAATTTATTTTAATTGTATTTATTGAGTATTTATTATGTGTTTTTAGTAGGCTGTACACCGCCCCGAGTCCCTTTTTGGGAGAGGGAGCGGTATAAAAGTTTAATTAAATAAAATAAATAAATAAATAAATCTTAACTTACTGCACCTGTGTAGGGTTTGCCAATTGCACAGAGGCAGATAGGACAGCACTCCAGAGGATTAACATCATTGCCCAGAAGATCATTGGTTGTCCTCTCCCCTCTTTGGAAGAGCTATATGGAAGAGCTCCTGCTGCCTTAAGAAAGTTCAAAACATTTTCAAAGATCCATCTCATCCTGGGCACCCTTTTTTTGAACTATTACCATCTGGCAGACGGTACCGGACAATAAAAAAAAGGACAAATAGGCTGAAAAACAGCTTCTATCCCAGAGCAGTAACCATATTTAATTCTACTATATAGTGCTATATTAATGCAATATCAAGGGATTTCAATTCAATTGTATAGAATGTGAAGAATGTGTGTTTTTGTTTTATTTTTATAGCTTTCTTATGTACACTGAAGATGGCATTTAATTTCATTGTACAAAGTGCAATGACAATAAAGTAAACTTAACTTAATTTGCAGAGCATAGGGAGCCTCACAACACTGCTGGAGAAAGACGTCATCTTCAATAGAGGACAAATGCACCCTGGTGAATCTGCATTGCTCTTGAAGTTCTCATTTACAATTTGCTCACCAAGAGCCAGAAAGTGTCATAAAGCCAATTGCTCCAGAGAAAGGCAGAAAATTTGAAGCAAAGAATGTATATGTGTTTCTGGGAAGACAGTCATGAACAATATTTCCAAGTCATAAACTGTTCCTCCCCACCCCCCGCATTTCTGCTCTGCTCTGCTCTGTGTAATTGTTGCTTGGAATTGCATTAGTTTAAATCAGGGGTCTTCAAACTTGACTTGTGGACTTCAATTCCCAGAATTCCTCCTCCAGTCATGTTAGCTCAGGAATTCTGGGAGTTGAAGTCCACAAGTCTTAAACTTGCCAAGTTTGAAGACCCTTGGTTTAAGTAAAAGCCAAATGGTACTTCTTTCCAAGGACAGTGTAAGCACTAGACTTTTTCTCTTCAACCGAAAAGAATGAACTTCTGAAAGCTAGGTACTTCAAAAGGAATTCTTTATTGAAAGTAGTAATCCAGATACCACAACTAACCGTAATGATCTACTACATATTGACTTTACAGAAGGTAATGTCCGAACTACCGGGAACCATAACAACCCACCCCTGCTATTTTGTGAACAAGCTGTTCTTACCTCTGGCCATGATATTTTGCCAGGATTATGTAAACAGCATGGCATATCATATATCCATGAAATCTATTTGAATAGAAAGGAGAATCTTTTGGGTCACAGCAATATTTCTAGTCCGGGATTATGCGTACCCTTGGAAGCCGTCTCCAGGGGGGCGTTTTATCAGGTCCGCCTGATCCGCCAGATGCGGCCCTTTCTGGATCGGGATGCCTTATGCACAGTCACTCATGCCCTGGTCACCTCCTGACTGGACTACTGTAACACCCTCTACATGGGGCTCCTGAATGGGAACATCCAGAGGCTTCAATTGGTGCAGAATGCGGCCGCACGGGTGGTTATGGGGGTGTCAAGGTTCTCTTATGTGACGCCCCTCCTGCGCGAGCTGCATTGGTTGTCAGTGGCCTCTCAGGTGCGCTTTAAGATTTTAGTGTTAACTTTTAAAGCGCTCCATGGCATTGGACCAGGATATTTACAAGACCGCATTCTGCCATTTTCCTCTCACTGTCCGGTGCGCTCCCACAGGGAGGGTCTCTTGCAGGTCCCGTTGGCATCTATGTGCCGGCTGGTGACCCCGAGGAATAGGGCCTTCTCTGTGGGGGCGTCTGCCCTCTGGAATGGGTTGCCTCCGGAGTTACGTACAGCCACGGACCCGGGGACCTTCAGGCGTGCCTTGAAAACCTGGCTTTTTGACCAGGCCGGCTTGGGCTGATTTTAGATTTGGGTATTTTAATTTTTATATCAAACTTTAGGGTTTAAGGGAGGGGTTTTAATTGTTTTCAGCCAGGGTCTTTAATTTAATCTAGTTTTAACTTTTATATATTTAATGTTTTAATTGTATGGCTGTGCACCGCTCCGAGTCCTTCGGGAGAGGAGCGGTATGTAAATAAATATTATTATTATTATTATTATTATTATTATTGTTGTTGTTGTTGTTGTTGTTGTTGTTGTTGTTGTTATTATTATTATCAGGACATTATCACAGAAAAGAAAATCTCACTCATTTTCCCTTGCCGATGATGGAATGTCTTAATGAGGGCATTATATACTGTTAGAGGACCATCTCTGGATCTGTGCAGCCTTTTTCAACTATAGCAAGTGTAACCATCATGCTAATAAAGAAGGGTTGTTGCAGTAGTTTATGCCACAGCTCCAGTAGTGGGATTCAATTTTTTTTACTACCAGTTCTGTGGGCATGTGTTTGTGGGCAGCGCAGGGGAAGGATACTGTAAAAATCTCCAGTCAGAGGTGGTATTTGCCGGTTCTCTGAACTACCCAAAATTTCTGCTACTGGTTCTCCAGAACTGGTCAGAACCTGCTGAATACAATCTCTGCACAATTCATAACAATGAATAGATGTATGCCTTTTTAAAATCTTTTAATGACTTTGTAATCCCTTACATCAGGGTGGAGTATATTTAATCCAAGCATCAAATTATTGAGAGAGAACTATAAGGGCTTGGTAATCTACCTAACAGAGGTGGTATTCAGCAGGTTCTGACCAGTTCTGAAGAACCGGTAGCAGAAATTTTGAGTAGTTTGGAGAACCAGTAAATACCACCTCTGATTGGCCCCACCCCCATCTATTCTCTGCCGCCTGAGTCCCAGCTGATTGGCTGGGTCTTCTTTTGTTGCCCTGCACAGGAGAACAGAGCTGGAAAGCAGGTTAGTGGGTGGGGAGTGTCAAAGTGAAAAAATTCAGCTTCGTAAATTAGAGGAGGTGAACTGTGTTTTCCTTTTGCCAGCATACTTTTATCACACATAACTAAGAAGAACAAAAGAAAAGCAGTACAATATCTAAGAGGTACAGAGAAAGAAAGAAAAGAAAGTAAAGTAAAACTCCTCCCCTGCAAACATGCGCAGTAAATCAAATATCACAAGACACTCATATCTTAGTTGCTATAGAAACATGATAACAATTCTCTGGACGCTTAGCAGACAAATCCAAAACAAAGTAATGACACCCCTTTCTTTGTCTGATAGGCGGACATCAGATAAGGCACATTTTCTCATGCAGATATTCGTGCTGAGCAGCTGCAAGTGATTTGTTGAGCATGTCAGCAATCTGATCGTGTGTGGACACATACTGCAATTTAACAAAACCTTGTTTAACTAATTGCTTTATGTTCTTATAACGAATGTCAATGTGTCTGGACCTAGAACCTGTGAAACGTGTTTTGGAAATATAAACCACAGATTCATTGTCTTCCATCATGGTGATTAGCCAAATCAGTCGAGTCCAGATATCTGTAACTAAAGCATCAAACCACATTAAAGAATTACATGCATGTGAAACACAAGCATATTCAGCTTCAGTAGATGAACAAGAAATGAAATTTTGTTTACGCACATGCCAGTAAATGGGACATCCATTTAAGAATACCATATAACCTGAAGTACTTTTACGTGATTTTTTTATTACTCGCCCATTCAGAATGTGCTTAACAACATAATTCTGCATAGTTAGTATGTGTCGGTTCTAACAACAACTTCATACTTTTAGTGTGCTTTAGATATCTCAACAACTTCTTAATGCATAACCAATGAAACTGTTTTGCTTTACCTACGTGTCGTGACAAAAAATTAACACTAAGTGCAATATCTGGTCTAGTCCAACTACTAATGTATAACAAGGACCCAATTACTGAACGATAAAGTGTTTGATCTTCAAAATCAGGACTTGGTTCATGTGCCAGATTCTGAAAATCTGTTTGCATCGGTATGCGAGCTGGTTTAGCATCCTTCATATTGCAATGATGCAACAGTTGTTCAATCTTGTCCTCTTGTGAAATACTAAACCACTCCTGAGTTTTAGTAATCTGAACACCCAAATAAGTGTTAATGTAACCTAAAGATTTCAATGTAAAATATTTCTGCAATGCTTTAGCAAAACTCTCACTCATTTGCTTATTTGGACCAATATAAACAATATCATCAACATAAACAAGAATTATGTCATATGTATTGTCATCTACCTCTACCCCATTTCAGCTCCAAGCTGTGTCAGCCTGAAGCCTTGTGATAAGAAACCCCGATAGGAAAGAAGACCCTGCTCCCACAGAAAAGAAAATGGACCACAGCCAGGTTGGCTTCAGGCTTGACAAAGCAAGCAGATATTAAGACACAGATGAACCTTTTCTATTGCTACTTTTTCCAACCAGCTACGTATGAGTCATTATCTAAAAACAGAAGTTACTCTTCAGAAGTCAGATCCAGAAAGTTTTTAAAATCATTGTAGAACTGCAGAATCAGAAAGAGCCATTTAGACTATTACGTTTCACCTATTATCCACCGCAGGGAGTAGAAAATAAAGCATTTTCAACAGGAGGAATATCTAGTTTCATTTGAACAGGGGAGACCACACCTCTCTCTAGTAAAACTGGTTCCATTATCAAAAGGTTTTTTTGGGGGGGTAAAATGAATGAAATACCTTAAGGAAATAATCTTCACGAAGCCAAAATCCATCAGCCCACAAAGTCCCAATGACAGGAAGAGCCAAAGGACCAGGAGGCAAATGTCTTCGGAACCAAAGTTGCCTCAGGAAGAAGACAAGCAGCAAAGCAAGCAGCAAAACAAACAGAAATATCCCTATTGTGATCATTGTCCTGCTGGTTCTTTTTCTTTGATGCTCTCTAGTCAGTCTGGAGGTGGTTGTTTCTTTTTACCCAGAAGGTTTTGCTTTTCTTCCTGTTGTTTGGAAACAAATAGCAACATGTCTTTTGATGTTTTGTCTGGCACTGGTATTTTGCCAGTAAGTTGCTATTATATTAATGAGGTTACCATGTGTTACCCAAATGGTAGAGGAAGAGATTTTTTTTAAAAAACCAAGGCTTGTGTAATCCAAATGTGTCCCTATTGTGGTACTATGCCAGGATTACTTAAAAATCATCAGTGTACCACATGTCCATGAAATTTATCTGAATAGAAAGGAGAATGTTTTGGATTACACAATGATTATCTAGAAGTGTATTAGGCTGTAACCACAGAAGGCTTTCAATGAAAGAGATATTTGGCTGCAGTCCAGATTTGTTGTGATCCATCCTTGTCTAAAAAATGAGACATCACCAACCTTTCACCAAATTAGTGTGAATTTATGAAGAAGTGTTTGATAGCTGACATAAGAATGCTACTCACCTATTGATGGAAAAGCAATAGCAAAACAAACTACCATACATATGACCACCACTGACCTAGAAAAATCATTTTATCATGACTTCATCTGGCCATCGCTTAATTTCTATAATGTATCCAGCCGGTTCACACCGGTTTGGGCAAGCAGGTTGCTAACTTTTTGTGCAATTTGAAGAACCAGTAAATCCCACCACTGGCTAGCCCTGCCCCACCCGGCCTGCCACACCCTGCCTAGTCACTCCTCATCTCACCTCACCCATCTTGGCCGGTGCCCAGAGTCATGCCTGTGGTATAGCTGCTGCTGCTCTCTGGCTCCCTCACTTGCCTCGACTCATGGCTCTGCGGGCCAGCCAGCTTGACTGCCTTCACCACGGCATCCCACATGGTGCTCGTGACCCAGCTGAGCTGCCCTGATCTCTGCCTGGTGAGCCTGTAAGGCTGCTAGCAACTCCTGAGTCCCAGCCCAGCTGCCTCCCATGTGGCCCAGCCAGCTTGCCTGCCTTCACCGCAGTGGCTGCATTCCATGTGGCGCTTGCTCTGTGGCCCTGATCTTTCTGGATCAGCCTGTGAGCAATTCCTAAATTTTGGCCCAGCTGCCTCCCCCATGGCATAGCCAACTTGCCTGCCTTTGCCACAGTGGCTGCATCCCATGTGGCACTTGCAGCCCAGCTGAGCAGCCTTGTTCTGCCTCAGTGAGTCTGTGAGCAACTCCTGAGTCCCAGCCCAGCTGCCTCTCACATGGCTCAGTCTACTTGCATGCCTTCTCCCTGGCCTCCCACATGGCCTGGATCCCTGCCAAACCTTTCTTCACTGTTCTCCACTGCCTCCCACACAGCCCAGTTCCCTGCTTGCCTGGTGAGACTTCCTTTGCCTCTTTGCCAGCATGAACAGCCTATCACTGCTGTTGCCTTTGTTCAGGCTGGCAGAGGTGGCATCAGTGGCAGCAGGCCAGTGTCTCAGGGTGAAGTCATGCCCAGCTGCACCACCAAAGGCCGGAAGTAGCTTCCTACCATTTCCTGCTTCAAAAATTGTTAAAAAACCCTGACTTTTGGGCAGCAAGATCCAGCAAGAGATGAGGCGTCAGAGAATTACCACTGCTGTTGCTGCACAAAGGTAAGTCTAAGGTTTTTTTCCTAAAGTCTACCACCATTTCTACAGTTTTGAGTATGTTCAGTTCCAGATTGTTCCAGTTACACTATGAGGCAAGTTGTACAACCTCCTCTCTGTATGCAGATTCGTCGTTGTCTCGAATGAGACCAATCACTGTTGTGTCATCTGCAAACTTCAGTATTTTAACAGAGGATTGTTTGAGATGCAGTCATTGGTATCTAGGTCACACTATATCACGTACAAACCAAACACAAGTGTTTGTACAGAGAAACCTGTTCTATTCCTTTCTTCTCCAACATATGACTCATTATTTGGCAAGAGGAGGAAAATCATTAAGAAACTTGATTAAATTCCTTATCATGCAGTAATATTTTACTAGGTTAATCCATTTGTCTAACATTATAGTATGAAGAAAACAATTGTGAATTATTTTGCATATTACTGATTGATTATTTAGAATGAAATACCTTAAGGAAATAATTTTCATAAAGAAAAAACCCGTCCATTCACAAGGTCCCAATGAAAGGTAGAGCCACAGGACCGGGAGGCAAATGTCTTCAGGACCAAAGTCCTTTCAAAAAGAACAAAATCAGCAGAGCAAGCAGCAAAACAAACAAAATTGTCCCCATTAGCGTCATTGTCCTGCTGTTTTTTTATTCATTAGTTTGTTGTTTTATTGAGATATTCTGGTCTATCTAGAGTTGGTTGTTTTCTTTTATCTGACACTTTTTTCCTTTTCTTCCTCTCTTATATATTCTAATGATGGGAAACCAATAACAACATGTCATTTAGCTCTCTGTCTGACTAGTGCTGGTACTTTGTCAGCAAGATATTATCAGATTAATCCACTTAATGAGGTTAACTTTGATCATATGCCACTCAAATAACAGAGAGATATTTTAAAAAACAGAACAAAGCAAAATAAAACAAGGGTTCTGTAATCCATTTTATTCCAGAATTATTTTAAAACAGTTGTGTATCATATATCCCTAAAATCTACCTGAATATAAAGGAGAATCTTTGGGTCACAGAGATATTATCCAGTCCATTATTATGTCTTATGCATATCCTTGGAACCCTGTGATTAGAACATTATCGGGAGGAGGGGAATCTCCCTCAACTTCACCTGGAAATAAGGGAAAATCTTCATGAGGGCATCATACTGTTGGAGAACCATCTATAGATCTGTGCAGTTAATCAGCCCTATGCAACTAAACAAATGAATGTCATCCATGGTGGTGCAGTGTAGAGGTAGTATTCAGCAGGTTCTGACCAGTTCTGGAGAACCGGTAGCGGAAATTTTGAATAGTTGGGAGAACCAGTAGCAGAAATTTTGAGTGGTTAGGAATACCACTTCTGACTGGCCCCGCCCCCCATCTATTCTCTGCTCCCCAAGTCCCAGCTGATCGGCTGGGTCTTCTTTTGTTGCCTTGCACAGGAGAACGAAGCTGGAAAGCAGGTTAGTGGGGTCGGGAGGAAATGGGATTTTGCAGTAACCTTCCCCTGGAGTCGGGTGGGAATGTAGATTTTACAGCATCCTTCCCCTGCCACGCCCACCAAGCCACTCCCACAGAACCGGTAGTAAAAATATTTTAATCCCACCACTGGTGCAGTGGTTAGAATGTGGTACTGCAGGTTATTTCTGCTGATCACCGGCTGCCAGCAGTTTGGCAGTTTGAATCACACCAGGCTCAAGGTTGACTAGCTTTCCATCCTTCCGAGGTGGGTAAAATAAGGACCCAAATTGTTGTGGGCAATATGCTGATTTTGTAAAAACCACTTAGAGAGGGCTGTAAAGCACTGTGAAGCGGTATATAAGCCTAAGTGCTATTGCTATTATCCTAATAATTTGGGGGTGTTATAATGCATTCTGCAGCAGCAATTATTCATTTACAGTTGTTCTTAACCCCAGCATCAAATTATAGTTAGAGAGCTATAGATCAAGGATGTCAAACTCATGTCATCATGGCGTCATCATGTGACATATCAGGACTCCCCCCGCTTTCACTAAACTGGGTGCAAGCATGGCCAGTGTATGACACATCTAGCCCATGGTCCGCGAATTTGACAGCCCTGCCATAGATGCTTAGTAATACTTATCTAAAAATGACTTCATCACACCAACTGTCTAACTTGATATTATCCCAGAAAATTTATTAAAAATGAAAAAGATACTAAAACCAAATGGAAATAAATATGTTTTATTGACACTCAAAGGAAACAAAGATAACTTAGCACATTTTTCATAGATAGCCTCCTAGTCTTTGATTGTCCAGACTAGGTATGTTGTGTGAATTCAGCAATATAATTACCAACTTTCAGTATTGATTAAATAGAAGCAAAACACAATATTAAGTGATATTATTCTGTATTTAGTTTTGTACTTTGTATGTTTCTTAGGTTTAAGCCTGTGTGGAAATAGCACACAGTTTATAAGGTTGTGGATGCATTGATGTCTTTACAATAGGTTCTTCATTGAGTTCTTTCACTCCTTCAGGCATCTGGAAGCTGAAAGCTCTCAACAGGCTGGTCAAAAAGGTGAAGAGCTCAATTCTTGCCAGCTGCTCTCCCACACAGGCACGTTGACCTGTAGATGAGACAAAGTATGGATGAAGCGGATAATAATATGTTCAGCATATGAACTATCAACAAAGAAACCAGAAAAGATTTGAAACAGATGAAATGGATGTCCATGTTGAATACTACTATTTTTAAGCACATTCAATTCAGGGGCTGGATTCAAAAAATTTCTTACTACCGGTTCTGTGGGTGTGGCTTGCTGGGCGTGTTGTGGCTTGCTGGGCGTGGCTTGCTGGACATGGCAGGGGAAGGTTACTGCAAAATCCCATTCCATCCCCACCTCACTAACCTGCTTTCCAGCTCTTTTCTCCTACGCAGGGTAACCAAAAAAGACCCAGACAATCTGTTGGGATTCAGGAGGCAGAGAATAGATGGGGGAGGGGCCAGTCAGAGGTGGTATTTGCCAGTTCTCTGAACTACTCAAAATTTCTGCTGCCGATTCTCCAGAACTGGTCAGAACCTGCTGAATACCACCTCTGCTTGGAAAGATAGAAGGCAGAGTCAACCCTGAGCCAGTAAGACTTGCAGAATAGAAGTTATCAGCTGCTTTGGGGTCATTGATGTACCTGTTCCGAATGGCAGAAATTCTTCTCGTTCAATGAACTTCCCATCCTTATCTAAAAAGTGATTTGGGCTGAATTTTTTAGGTGTCTCCCATTGTTCAGGGTCATGGAGAACAGAAAGCAATTCTGGGCCAATAATGGTCCCCTGTAAAAGGAACAGAAATGATTAACACAGCATATTTATAAGAAAAGCAGGTGAAAAAGTTCAAACAATATTGATGAAACATTTGGTTTTAGCTTGTCTTTAAGTTCATTTCCAAAGCAGATTCTGATAACAATTGTTTCTCAACTGTTTACTTCCTTTCTCTCCTCCCTTCCATCGAAACAGAAAGCTGAGTGCCCATTTATCATGCCAGATTGACATAGGAAAGGGACAAAGAAACATAGTCAGACATGACTACAATTCTGAATTTAAATTCAGCCCCTAATCTCTTATTATCTTCCTAGAATCCTTCCGGATTCGATTCAAGGTGGTACTGACAGTATTTAAAGTGCTCCATGGCTCGGGACCTGGGTACTTACGGGACCGCCTGCTGCCATCATCAACCTCCCGCCGCCCAGTACGCTCCCACAGGGTTGCCCTCCTCGGGGTACCGCCGCCCGGCCGTTGTCGGTTGACGGCCCCGAGGGTTCGGGCTTTCTCTGTGGGAGCCCCCTCCCTTTGGAATGATCTCCCCCCGGAGATACGGGCTATGACGGATATTCTGACCTTCTGGCGCGCAGTGAAAACCCTATTTTTTCAACAGGCTGGCCTGGCCCAGTAACTGTATTTTAGTTTTTTAACTTAATTTTAATCGGGGTTTTATTAGTTTTTAATTTGTAACTCTATTTTTGGGTTAGACAGCCGGATCAATTTGGTTTAATTTATTTTAAATTGTATTTATTGAGTATTTATTATGTGTTTTTAGTAGGCTGTACACCGCCCCGAGTCCCTTTTTGGGAGAGGGAGCGGTATAAAAGTTTAATAAAATAAATAAATAGAATAAACAGTAAACATTGATGGTTCTAGCTTCAAACTCTGAGAGGTGTTTGGACTGAAACCCACAATCCATCCTTCACAAAAGTTTGCTATTCTTGGTCATTGGGTTTTGTATGACTACATTGCCATTTCCTGGTTAGAGAGCTTTTGTCCAAGTGCCATATTCTGCTTTTCTGTCCATGTAGGGCTATTGGAATGCAGACTGAATGTGTTTCTCACCTTTGGAATGTGATATCCCCTCATCGTCACATCCTTTGTACATTGCCTGGGAGCCCCAATTAGCACAGCATATTTTAAACGCTGCATTTCATGAATCACAGCATTGGTGTAAGGCAGCTTTTTCCGATATTTATTTATTTATTTATTTATTTATTTATTTATTTATTTATTTATTTATTTATTTATTTATTTATTTATTTATTTATTTATTAAATAGTTTTGTATACCGCCCTCCTCCCAAAGGACTCAGAGCAGTGAACAGCCAATTAAAATATATAAATAACAAATTACAAGATTAAAAGAGATGAAATTATGAGGCTGCCATTAAAAAAGTTAAAACCCCCAATTAAAATAAGCTAAAATTACCATACCCCAACTAAAATCAAATTCCAAAACCCCTCATTTAAAATCCCATTTGAAGTCAGCCCAGGCCAGCCTGCTCAAAGAGCCAGGTTTTCAGATCACGTCTGAACACTCTCAGGTCAGTGGTTGTCCGTAGCCCTGGGGTGAGCCCATTCCAAAGGGTGGGTGCCCCCACAGAGAAGGCCCTATTCCTTGGGGTCACCAGGCAGCACAAAGATGCCGTCGGGACCCGAAGGAGACCCTCTCTATGGGAGCGCACCGGTCGGTGGGAGACTACTGGCAGAATGCGGTCTTGTAAATATCCTGGTCCGATGCCATGGAGTGCTTTAAAGGCCAAAACCAATACTTTAAAGCGAACCCGGAAGGCTACTGGCAACCAATGCAGCTTGCACAGGAGAGGCGTCACATGGGAATATCTCGATGCCCCCATAACCACCCACGCGGCCACATTTTGCACCAGTTGGAGTCTCCAGGAGCTCCCCACAGGGAGCCCCATGTAGAGGCCGTTACAGTAGTCCAGGCGGGAGGTGACCAGGGTGTGGGTGACCGTGCGTAAGGCATCCCGATCAAGAAAGGGCCGCATCTGGCATATCAGGCGAACCTGATAAAAAGCCCCCTTGGAGACGGCCATGATATGATCTTCCAAAGACAGCTGTACATCCAGGAGGACACCAAGATTGCGAGCCCTTTCTGTGGGGGTCAAGATCTCATCCCCAATAGCCAGCGACGGAGTCAGCTGACTATATCGGGCCGCCGGAAACCACAGCCACTCAGTCTTGGAAGGGTTGAGTCGAAGCCTGTTCTCACCCATCCAGTTCCGCACAGCCTCCAGGCAACGGGACATAACCTCCACAGCATCGTTGGGGTGGTTTGGGGTGGAGATGTAAAGCTGAATGTCATCAGCATAAAGATGACACTTCACCCCAAAACCACAGATGATCTCTCCCAGCGGCTTCACATAAATGTTGAACAGAAGAGGGACAAATGAGGGGCCTAGGGGTGGACCTCTCCCCCCCGTCAACACAAATTGCGAGTGGTCAGAGAGGAAGGAGGAGAACCACCACAAAACGGTGCCTCCAATTCTCAACCCCTCCAACTGCCGCAATAGGATACTATGATCGATAGTATCAAAAGCCAGGATAGGACCAGGACAGAGGAATAACCTCTGTCACGGGCTCTCCAGAGATCATCAACCAACACGACCAATGCTGTTTTGGTGCTGTACCGGGGCCTGAAGCCCGATTGGAATGTACCTAACTAGATTGCTTCCTCCAGATATTGAGGGAGCTGACGCGCCACCACACTCTCAACAACCTTCACCATAAAGGGAAGGTTGGAGACAGGATGATAGTTATTTAAAAGAGCCGGGTCCAGAGAAGGCTTCTTGAGGAGGGGTTGCACCACCGCCATTTTCAGGGTGGTAGGAAGTGCTCCCTCCACCAATAAAGCATTGACAATCCCCTGGAGCCAGCCTTGTGTCACCTCCCTGGAGGTAGAAACCAGCCAGGAAGGGCACGGGTCCAATAAACATGTGGTGGCATTCAGCCTCCCCAGCAATCTGTCCATACCCTCGGCAGTTACAGGATCAAACTCCTCCCAGATAACCATCTCAAAACTTGCCCTGGACACCTCCCCCGGGACCACCCAACTGGAGTCCAGCCCACCCCGAATCTGAGTGATTTTATTGTGCAGAAATCGGGAAAACTCTTCTGCCCTACTCTGCAAGAGGTCCTCCCATGCGCTCGGCTCAAGCAGAGAGCGGGTTACTCTAAACAGAGTGGCAGGCCGATTTTCTGCCAATGCAATAAGGGCGGAGAAATGTGAGCATTTCGCCATCTCTATCGCCACTGGGTAGGTCCTAATATAGGACCTCACCTGTGTCCGGTCAGACTTGGCATGACTGGTCCTCCAGACGCCCTCCAGATGTCTTTTCCGGCACTTCATCTCCCTCAGCTCCTCCGTAAACCATGGAGCTAAATGGGATCTGTGTCGAGTCAGAGGTCGCAAAGGCACAACTCGGTCCAGAGCCTCAGCGGCCAACCTATTCCAGGTGGCCACCAAGTCTTCAGCCGAGTTATGAGCCAGAGTTTCAGGAAATGGCCCAAGCTCCATCTGGAACCATTCAGGATCCATCAGGCGCCTGGGGCGGAACCATCTCCTTGGTTCCGCCTTCCTGTGATGGGGGGTGGCAGCACAGAAGTCAAGTCTAAGAAGAGAATGATCGGACCATGACAAGGGCTTTATGACTAGATCCCCGGAACGATCATTCAACCACTGACCAGAAGCAAAAATCAAGTCCAGTGTGTGTCCCCCCATGTGAGTGGGGCCAGAAACTAATTGGGTCAGGTCCATGGCTCTCATGGAAGCCAGGAACTCCTGAGCCACCTCAGAGGTTTCCCCAAGCAAAGGCAGGTTGAAATCACCCATGACTAAAAGCCTAGGGGTCTCAACCGCCAGCCCGGCTATCACCTCGAGGAGCCCGGGTAGGGCCGATGATACGTGATCCTGATAGGAAATTGACCCTGAGGAGCCAAACACATCTTCAATCTCCTTTTGGACTTTCTCTAGGAAAAAAAAGGATGGAAATAGGAGCTTCATTTCAATATTGTGTTTCATTTATTTATTACTGAATTTTAATTCTTAGTGGAACTTTAGGATGTAGAACAGCCTTTCGGCATTAAGAATCATGAATGCAGATTAAAGTGTGTTTCCAGTCCAAAGTGATTCAGAATATGGATGCAAATTATTGACTCAGTTCAGATATTCCACCGAATCCTCTGCTGTTGCTACAGTGACTCTGGGTTGCTTACAGTATTATAAAAATGTAAAGAAGATAACACAGTGATAAAAAATAAATAAAAAGGATTAAATAAGAAACTCGAAACCAAGAAGAAGGGAAAGATAGGTGTGGGGATGTATTCTCTAGCTTGTCAATCACCCCCAATGTAGCATCCTCCTTTTAAGGCAGGCCAAGCAGCATAGCCAGTTTTTAAAGCTCTTCTGGATGACCATCAGTGTAGGAGTGTACCTCACTTACAGCAGGAAAATAGCAATAGCATTTAGACTTATACACTACATAGTACTTTACAGCCCTCTCTAAGCAGTTTACAGAGTCAGCATATTGCCCTCCCCCAACAATCTGGGTCCTCATTTTACTGACTTTGGAAGCAGTGGTGGGATTATTATTATTTTTTTACTACTGGTTCTGTGAGCGTGGCTTGGTGGGCATTGGCAAGGGAAGGATACTGTAAAATCTCCATTCCCACCCGACTCTAGGAGGAAGGTTACTGCAAAATCCCATTCCCTCCCCATCCCTCTAACCTGCTTTCCAGCTCCGTTCTCCTATGCAGGGCAACTAAAGGAGACCCAGCCAATCAGCTGAGACTCGGGAGGCATAGAATAGATAGGGGTGGGGCCAGTCAGAGGTATTTATGGTATTTATGGTTCTCTGAACTACTCCAAACTACTCAAAATTTATGCTACTGGTTCTCCAGAACTGTCAAAACCTGCTGAATACCACCTTTGCTTGGAAGGATAGAAGGCAGAATCAACCTTGAGCCAGTAAGACCTGAACTGCCAAATTTCTGGCAGCTGGTGATTAGAAGTAACCTGTATCCCAGTACTGCATTCTAACCACTGTGCCACTGCGCAATATTCTAGACAGTGGGGGCCACAGCAGAATAGGCTCTTCTCCCGGATTCTGCCAGCTGAAAGCCTTTGGCAGAAAGGATCTGAAGTAGGCCTCTTCTGCTAGAACAACTGGGATGGCGATTTGAGGGCAGGAAGAAGATAGGGGTAAACCACTGAGCTGTGGTGGCACAGTGGTTAGAACGTAGTTCAACCGTTTGACAATTCGATTTTCAACAACTTCGATTCTCACAAGGTTGACTCAGCCTTCCATCCTTCCAAGGTGGGTAAAATGAGGACTCAGATTGTTGGGGGCCATAACTTACTCTGCAAACCTCTTAGAGAGATCTATAAAGCACTGTGAAGTAGTATATAAATCTAAATGATATTGCTAATGCTACTAAGGAGAAGAGTAAGGAGTTCATTTGGTGCCCGAAGTGAAGAGGAACCTCCAACAACCTCCCATCCCTTCTCTTCATGGAGCATTGCATTATTCAGCTGCTCACAGTCCACTATCCTGATTTTTTGGGGGGGTCTATATTCATTATCTTACTAAATTTTGGATTTCTATATGAAATTTAGGCAGAAAATAAGTAACAAATCTGAACACCTTGACGAATTTCTGCTTTCGAAATGTCTTAAACATTTCAGATTTGTATTGATTCCCAGTTTTTAGTTCCTGACTAATATTTTATTGAGGATTCAAAGAAGACTTGTATGTATGTACATTCTTGGCTTTAAAAAAACCCAACTATTAAGTTCATGCCCCTGCTTCTAAGGTCAAGAAACTACAAAGAAAATTATTATGAAGAATAGATTCAGTTCATCTTTCAGATTTTTGTATTTCAAATAAGTTCTGTCTTTTAAAACCTGAGAGTGCCTCTGGTTCCAGCTATCCATGTCTGTCTCACCTTGGATGTCAGGATGATTGGTCAACACGAGCAGCGCCCATATCATCATAGTAAAAGTTGACTCTGTTCCAGCAGCAAAAAAATCCAAAATACACTGAGCCAGATTCTCTTCATTGTAGGTAGAGTTGGGATCATTCCTACTCTGATGTATACAATGGAAAATGAAAATTGCAATGAACTCTGAGAAGATTTTCTGTGATTATTTTTGCATCTATGTCACAAATCATGAAAATAAATATATTTCTGGGGGTTTTTTTTGCATAGGAAAACCAATGCATGAGAATAAGAATTAAAGTGTTAGATTCACACCAAGTAAAACAGTAAAGTAGCCCAGATAAAAGAGAGGTTCAGCTTTAGATGAATGTGAATATGCTTCCTTTTATTTTATGGTTGGCTGATTACTTCAGTACATTTTTTCATGGGAAATGATGACTAATTTGTACCTACTAGATGAATCACAAAAATTCACAAGCAGCATTACTTCCATGCATTCTAATTTAAAATTATGCCCAAAGTAATGTCTCGAACTACAATCTTTTGTGGCTGCTATGCCGCACTATGACAATTTACAGAATACATAGTGTCAGCATTCCTACCAAACTCTCCATCCCGAATCCAGCACTCAGAGATAAAGTCCATCCAAGTAAGAATTTATTAGAGAAGTCATGTTGGCACATCGAACCAGAAATCCTGCATTTCCCCCCTCTATACTAAAACTCACACCCAGCCCCCTTATGATGACTCTCAAGTCACCTTTTCTGAATGTATACTGAGAGTATTTACACCAAGACAAATTCCTTGTGTGTCCAATCACACTTGGCCAATAAAGTATTCTATTCTATTCTATTCTATTCTATTCTATTCTATTCTATTCTATTCTATTCTATTCTATTCTATTCTATTCTATTCTATTCTATTCTATTCCAATCCACCTCAGTTCTGAACTCTTGCCAAGTCCAGTCACTCCCTTCTAAACTCCAGCGACTTGGCCTTGAGCTCTGGTAAAATAATTTTGTTGTGGCTATCCTCCCTTCGCACTTCTCTCCCGTTCCCACAGCATGCCAATCTCCCACTGTGGCAGCCCTAAATCCAAGGATGGGCTGCTAGGCATTCGCAGGGGTTCAGGAGAGCCCCTAGCTAAGATTCTGTGCAGTTTGGAGAACTCCCAAATCCCACGCCTGACTGGCCTCGACCCGCCCTGCCTACCCCTCCCAGGAGTCCCCACGTGGCCCGTTTGGATGCAGGTAAGTTCAGGGCACATGCAGAGGCTCTGGGAGGGTGAAAAACAGGATTCCTGGAAGTTTGGGAAGGCCAGAAATGGGCCCCTTTCCAGCTTCCAGAGAGCCTCCGGAGCCCAGGGAGGCCATTTTCACCTCGAAGTAAGCCTCCGGAGCCCGAGGAAGGCAAAAATGCATCCTCCACCATGGTGCAGGAGGCCCACCATGGCCATGCCCACCCAGCAACTGAGCAGAAAACCCCTTGCTAAAATTTTTGAAGCTCACCTCTGCCAAAATCTGAAACAAAAGATGGATCCAGGGCTGACACATAGAATGCTAGATTCTTGTTAGACATCATTAACCTTTCACTGAACAAGTGCAGTTTCATGAAGAATTGTGGGATAAATGACACAGTACAATCCATCTGCCTATTGATGGAAAAGCAACACGAGAAACAAGCCGTTATAAAAACGGGAGTCACTGAGCTAGAAAAAGCATTGGAATCAATTGCCATGTGACCTATTTCTTTCTCCTCCACAAATGGTCCAACTCTCACCATTGCTCTTTCCACTCAGTATGGACACTACAACAGAAGTGGTATTCAGCAGGTTCTGACCAGTTCTGGAGAACCGGTAGCAGAAATTTTGAGTAGTTCGGAGAATCGGCAAATACCTCCTCTGACTGGAGATTTTACAGTATCCTTCCCCTGCCACACCCACCAAGCCATGCCCATAGAACCAGTAGTAAAAAAATTTGAATCCCACCACTGCACTGCAACCAGAAACCTTCAATTACAACACCCATGGATGCTATTATATGCTGATGATATCATGGGAGAGAACAGAACATAAAGTACCTTGAACCATTAATACAAAGGTGGAAAAATCTGCCTTAATGATTTAGGAATGAGAGCCAGTATTGAGAAGACTGTGTATCTTGAATGTAGTAACGAGATCAATGGTACATTCAAGACTGATGGTATCAAATTGTAAATAAATGTTGCTCTAAAAATTAATATTTTTCTGAAAATATTGGAGAGAAGGACTTTTTTGTTGTTTCAAATTGTTTTGCATTTTTATTTATGATCAGGTCTGTGAAAGTATCTGTCCTTTTCCAATCATTTCAAGGTAAGTATTCATTTAATGAATGAATTAATCCAAAAGTCCCTAACTTGTTGATTTTCCTTCTTAATGGAATTTATTTAGAAAAAGAGGAAGGACACTGTATGGACACCTTTAATTACAACAGAAACCTTTAATTACAACACCCATGGAAGCTGCATTTTATGCTGACTCTCAGCCTCCACTAGGTATTGGAGGATTACATGCAAGAATAAATGTTACTCACAGGCAATACTATAATAGTGAAAGATTTATTTATTTATTAAATAATTTTATACACCGCCCTTCTCCCGAAGGACTCAGAGCTGTGAACAGCCAACTAAAATATATATAAATTACAAATACAAATACAATTAAAAGAGAATTAAAGTATAGGCTGCCAATTAAAAATTTAAAAACCCCGGTTAAAAATAAGCTAAAATTTTCATACCCCAACCAATCAATTCTAAAACCCCTTATTTAAAATCCCATTTGAAGTCAGCTCAGGCCAGCCTGCTCAAAGAGCCAGGTTTTCAGATCACGTCTGAACGCCCTCAGGTCAGTGGTTGTCCGTAGCCCCGGGGGCAGCCCATTCCAAAGGGTAGGTGCCCCCACAGAGAAGGCCCTATTCCTTGGGGTCACCAGGTGGCACATAGATGCCGTCGGGACCCAAAGGAGACCCTCTCTGTGGGAGCGCACCGGTCGGTGGGAGACTACTGGCAGAATGCGGTCTTGTAAAAATCTTGCTCTGATGCCATGGAGCACTTTAAAGGCCAAAACCGATACTTTAAAGTGAACCCGGAAGGCTACTGGTAACCAATGCAGCTCGCGCAGGAGAGGCGTCACATGTGAATATCTCGATGCCCCCATAACCACCCACTCGGCCGCATTTTGCACCAGTTGGAACCTCCGGGTGCTCCCTGCAGGGAGCCCCATGTAGAGGGCATTACAGTAGTCCAGGTGGGAGGTGACCAGGGCGTGGGTGACCGTGCATAAGGTGTCCCAATCAAGAAAGGGCCGCATCTGGCGTATCAGGCGCCCCTGGAGGCGGCCGTGATGTGATCTTCCAAAGACAGCCGTACATCCAGGAGAACACCAAGATTGCGAGCCTTTTCTGTGGAGGTCAAGATCTCATCCCCAATAGCCAGCGACGGAGTCAGCTGACTATATCGGGCCGCCAGAAACCACAGCCACTCAGTCTTGGAAGGGTTGAGTCGAAGCCTGTTCCCGCCCATCCAGTTCTGCACAACCTCCAGGCAACAGGACATGACCTCCACAGCATCGTTGGGGTGGTTTGGGGTGGAGATGTAAAGCTGAGTGTCATCAGCATAAAGATGACACTTCACCCCAAAACCACGGATGATCTCTCCCAGCGGCTTCACATAAATGTTGAACAGAAGAGAGGAGAGGATCGACCCCTGAGGCAACTACCCAGCAAAATACCCAAATGAGATTTTTACCCACCAAGTTTGATCAATTTACTATTGTGTTTATCTGCTAATGATTAAATCAGGTGTTTTTAAATGGCTTTTTTGGGGGGTCTGAGGGCAAATTACTTTGGAGGTAAGCCAGCAATAAATGAACAGTTATAAGAAAGGCTTAGTAAAAGCTAACCAAGCTTAGAATATTGTGGGCTAGCATGTGACAATCTTTATCTAACTTATTTAAGCATGTAGTATTTTTAAAAAATACACCAATAGTTATTTAGAAAAACAACTTCAAATTAAGGAGCTATAGAACAACATATTTTAAAGATAAGCAAACAATAAGCAAGAATAGAAATAAAATTAATTTAAATTTGTATAATTATAATATTGAAAATGCTGACTATATAGTTGTCAAGTTACAGAAAAACTGGCTATAAACTGGAATAAAAAGAAGTAGTCTGATAACTGAATTAGAATTATGTTCTTCCATTCTCTTTAATGCAATTTCTTAAAGTACAAAGGAAAATGATATAAGAATTCAAGCAAGTGAACTAATTGTCATGTTAAAACATTGATTGATTGAACAATCGTCTACCTATCATCAAGAGCTGTGGTGGTGCAAGTAGTTAGAATAGAGTACTGCAGGCTACTTCTGCTGACCGCCAGTTGACTGCAATTTGGCAGTCCGAATCTCACCAAGCTCAAGGTTGACTCAGCTTTCTGTCTTCCAAGATGGGTAAAATGAGGACCTAGATTGTTGGGAGCAATATGCCAATTCTGTAAACTGCTTAGAGAGGGCTGTAAAGCATTTTAAGTGGTATATTAGTCTAAGTGCTATTGCTGTTGCTATCCATGTATCTATTTATCTATTCATCCATCATCTATCTATCTATAGATAATCTTCAAGTTACAACAAAAATTGAGTAATGGTGAATGTTGTGATCTACATTAAATGAACCACCTTACTAACAAACCCCAATACTGTTGATAACTTATAATGCATCTTAGCCAAAATCAACTCCCAAAACTATTTCTGATTGTACATTATTTCATATGGGGTTTTCTGTATCACACTTGACCATATTTTATTAAGGGTATAGTTTGAATATAAGACGGCCTCTCCCCAATATGAAAAGTTTAATCCGGCATCTTCTAATTTGCATCTAACCATAGTCTGTAATACGCCATTCCTGCGTTCAGCCACACCATTTTGAAAAGCAGAAAATGGTGAAGTTGTAAAGTGTATTAAACCATGTTTATTAATCCAGTCAATGAATTATTTGGAAAGAAATTCAGAACCGCGGTCTGTCATGATCTATTTGATTTTAATGTTGTGTTGGATTTCTACCCTCCTATAGAATTCTTTAAACTTGGTAAATGTTTCCCCTTTGTGTTTGAGGGTGTATATGAAACCTTACCTACTATGGTCATCGACAATTGTGAGAAAATATTTTTTATGGCCAATAGAGGGCTTCAAGGGGCCCACTAGATCCATATGTACCAACTGAAAAATGTGTGTGGTGTTCCTTTCTGATTTTTTGGGTCGGGGTTTTTCTTTTGACTTTGAACTCTTACAAATGGAACACTCTAAATAATTTTCACAATTGTTTACCTTGAGTCCTTCAGAACAATTCAACATCTTTTTAACAATGGGAAAACCAATATGCCCCAACTTTCTATGCAAAATATGTGCACAATTATTATGTAAAGGTTTACCAATTGAAACATTGGTTTCAATTTGTTTTGATTACATTTTCAACAATTACATCGTTAATATCATTATCACTTTCCCCTTCTATTTCTCCATCACTTGTGTCACTGTCGGCATTGTCATCCTTTTCCCTCTCTTTTTTCCCATTCTTAATACTATCATTTGATAAATTGACTATGACTTGTGCTGTGGTATTTATAGTGGGTATAAAATAAGATAACCCATCGGCCACTATAATTTCCCCTACTTCCTTGCCATCATTGGTAAGTTGGACAGTGTCACTCTTAAATAACACCTCGATTTTGGTACCTTTGCTTAATTTAATTACAGATAGGACGTTATATGGTATTTCAGGTATGAACAGAACTTCCTTGATTCTCCCAGGACCTGGGATGTGGACATCTCCTTTCCCAACTACCTGCATGAATTTTTGGTTGGCGAGTTTAATGTTAAACGACACCTTGTCTAAAGAAGTGAACAGTTCTCTATTACAAGATGTATGTGTTGTTGCCTCGGAGTCGATTAACCAACATTGTTCCCTTGTGTTTACGCCAAGATTCTGTTCTACATCTCTATCATGTTGTGGGAGCTCGCCCCTGCTGTTTACGTGCGGTGGCGTGCTCCGACCCCCAGGTCACTTCCCGTTCCCCGGGCTGTTCGAATGATCTGGCCCCAGGCCTTCGGCTGATGCTGTGCAATGCCAGGTCCGTAGTTAATAAAGCCCTCCTCATTTAAGATCTAATTGTGGAGGGGGGAGCGGACCTGGCGGGCATTACTGAGACCTGACTGGGGAAGGAGGGGGGGTATTCCTCTGGTGGAGATGTGCCCAGCCGGGTTTCGGGTTTTCCATTGACTGAGGGCCCAGGGAAGGGGGGGGGGGTCGCAGTAATTATTCAGGAGGATCTAGATCCTAGGGAATCCACTGTCCCTCAGACGACCAGATGTGAATCTCTCTTTGTAAAGTGTGGTTCCGGGGTTCAGATGGGCCTATTGATCACATACCTGGCTCCCTGCTATGTGACATCGGCCCTGCCTGAGCTCCTTGAGGTCATAGCCAGCTTGGCGGTTGAGATCCCCAGGCTGATGGTCATGGGGGATTTCAACCTACCTTCGGCTGGCATGACCTCGGGGATTGCCCAGAAGTTCTTGGCTTCCATGACAGCCTTGGGCCTGACCCAACTAATTAGGGACCCCACTCACACTGGGGATCACATCTTGGATCTGGTTTTTGTCTCTGGACAGTGGCAGGATGATCTAGGTATAGGGGACATTGTTATTGAACCCCTGTCATGGTCTGATCATTCGCTCCTTAGGCTGGACTTCCTAGCCACACCCCCTCGTCGCAGGGAGGCAGGGTTGACACGATGGTTCTGCCCCAGGCACTTGATGGACCTGGATAGGTTCCTGATGGAGCTTGGGCCGTTTCCCGGTGTTCGAACACACGACTCGGTCGAGGACCTGGTGGCCACCTGGGATAGGGTGGCAGCCAGAGCCCTTGACTGGGTTGTGCCTTTGCAGCCTCTGACCCGATGCCAATCTCACTCGGCTCCATGGTTTTTTGAGGAGCTGAGGGAGATGAAGCGCCAGAAAAGACAGCTGGCAACCCCAAGGGTGTAGGCCTTCTCCTTGGGGGCACCCTCCCTGTGGAACAAATTGCCCCTGGAGATGATGACCATCCCTGACCTTTTGACCTTCCGGCACGTGAAACTTACCTATTTCATCAAGCCGGTCTGGCCTAGGGTTTTTTATAAGGTTTTAAATTGGTTTTTAATTGGTTTTAGTTTTATATACTCGATCGAGTTTTACCTTTTTAGCCACCTTATTTAATCTTATTTAATTGTTTTTAAATATTGTATTTGCATTGTGTTTTTAATTTCGGCTGTACACCGCCCTGAGTCCCTGCAGGGAGAGGGGAGGTATATAAAACTAATAAATAAATAAATAAATAAATAAATAAATAAATAAATAAATAAATAAATAAATAAATAAATAAATAAATAAATAAATAAATAATCCCATTCACGGAATCAGTGTCAGTCCTATTGTTCTCCCAACTGGATCCCCTGCTCCTTCTTGGGCTTGGTGATTTTCTATGTCTTGGGTTTACATCGTGTCTTTGGCTACTGGAGTGTCTATCTTGATATCTTTGTTCAGAGTTAGACCTTTCCCTCTGATAACTTGTATAGTAGGGCTGGGGATGCTTAATGGGTTCTCTGCCTTTAAAGGCCTTAGGACAATTCTTAAAGTGATCTCTAGAACCACATGTATAACACCCTGGTAACGTGTTTACCTGTTCCACAAAGTTAACTCTTTTTACAACCCTGTGTTCCTTATGAAGCAAAGCTCGATCCTTTCTGAGATTATCCTCAGCCACCTTCCTGATGTTTCGAGTGAAATGTTGTCATAATTTAGATTATCCAATTGATTAAGAAAATAGTCCCAGCTAGAGTCGAGGGAATTAATTATAATAGTAATAAAACTTCCCTCTGTGATTGTCTCACTCCTTCATAACAGATCAGATCTCATGGCATTTAAGTTGAGCGGATGTTCACTCATGCTGACTCCTGGTCTCAATCTAGCAGAATGAAACTCTCTAGATATTCTGCTAGAGGTACTTCTATTTTTGCTATAAAACAGGTTAAATATTTTCTCCCAAATTTCAGAGATGGTGGACCCATTGGGTATGATGTGGTATATGGCTGGTTCGAGGGAACTCAACATTAAGCAAAATGCCTGATGGTGAATACAATCTACCTCTATAGACCATGGTTTTGGGGTGGGTTTAGTATGAGAAAAAGGGCATTCTCCTTAATTAATGCAATCTGAAATTGTTGCGCCCAGTCCATTAGATTATTACCTGTTGCACATAGCTTGGGGAAACCATTGGGTAAGTTGTTGTGTTGAGCTG
Source organism: Bungarus multicinctus (assembly GCA_023653725.1). NCBI lineage: Eukaryota > Metazoa > Chordata > Lepidosauria > Squamata > Elapidae > Bungarus > Bungarus multicinctus. Next base: position 7,164,625 of record CM042844.1, read on the forward strand.
GGTTGGTGTTCAAAAATTGTTGATGTTGATGTTCTGGAATGTGTGTATATTGGCAGAAGGATATTGCTATGCAAGCTGTAAAGTTAGAAAAACTCACTGTCCCTTTTTTCTGTAAGATGACTGTAGCTGACTGTACATGCCTGAAGTTCTGAATTTGTGCCATGTTCACTTTATTTTGGTTTCCTGTGGAGGATGTCCCCTGAAGAGTTGTTGCAGAAAGTGAAGGGTTTAAAAATTGCATTGGAGCTGTAGTTTCATTCTTAATTCTTGACTGGGAAGTTGTAATATCCTGAAGTTGTGCTGGATTCAGGAAGTGTTTTCCTGGTGCTGAAAATTCCCCTTGGGAGGCTTGTGCTATTAAGTAACCTGGAGGCACTAGGACCGCTGTGGAAGCCAGTGAGGCCGTCGAGAGTGAGGAAGAAGCAGTGAAGTCTCTCTGAGTTGTTTGGAGATCAGAGATAACTGTTGGAGACATGCTGAGAGGGATCGTGATTTCTGTATTCCTTGCAGTCACTTTTGGAGCCTTTGAAATGCTGCTTGAAGGTGCTGGGAGACTGCCTGTGATTGATGGGTTGCGTGGGGATAATGTGGCTGCTGGGAGTTCAGTGCTTGTTGTCTGTGACTGTCTTGGAGTGTGTGTGTGGGGGGGGTGAATGCAGCTCCAAATGCTGCTGTGAGCGTTTCAATCGCTCTTGATATTTCCTGCTCTAAGGGAGAGTTCCTCTCAGGGCTACCCTTTCTTTTTGCCTCCCTTTTCAAAACTTCTACAGTGATTGGTTGCTGGTCGGCCATTTTTACTGGTTGTGGCTTTGAGTTGTGTAGGTTTGAAAATGGCACCTTTTCATATTTTCCCGCCTCCGGTAAGTTTAAAAAAGTTTGCAAAGGACTTACCGGTTCAGCACTCGCAGTTTCATTTTCTTTCTCTGTTTGCCTTTCCTCAGTTTGAGGTTTTTCTGTATTTTGAAAAAGTCCTCTTAATTCTGCCATCGGGTCCTTGCTGTTCGTTGATATTTCGATGATTCTGAGCAGGGTTGATTTTAAATCTTCATTTTTGTCAGTTATTTTGTCTTTGTCCTGGGTTAGATTCCTGGGTGGCGTGAATGGTGGATAGGCATCTAGTTGTGGGTCTTCATTTCTTTCAGTTGTAGGAGTTTTATTTTCTTCATCCAAAGCAGTTCCTATTATTGTTCCCATTGGTGACAATTGAGCTGCCATCTGTCTGGTGAAGGCTCTTGTATTAATTCTGGATTTTTCTGATCCTGACATGTTTTGTTCAAGTTAATTTGGCAACCATCCTCTGCTACCATTTGTTGATAACTTATAATGGATCTTAGCCAAAATCAACTCCCAAAATTATTTGCTGTCAGAATAATTCTTTTATTGTAGAAAAATCAAACCAATTCACGTCCATGCTCTCTCCCAGATACACCACTCCTCCAGGAGGTAAACGAGAGTCTGAGAAAAGCCAAAAATGGGCATCCTTTATAACTGGTGGGAGGGGAATATGCAGTGAAGCATTATGGGACTTGTATGCTTAACCAGTTCGACATTTTATTTTAACAAATACCCCCTCTCCCCATTTGTTAAACAAATGCGTGGATTTTTAAGTGTGTATTGATTGCCTCAGGGCTGTTCTGACCCAACCTGGTTCCAAGAGACCCAACACCAGACAAAGGCAGCAGGCCCCACCCTTTAAGGTTTCATTTACAAATTCTGTTTCTTCACAGATAAAAGGCTGCTCCCAATTAATTAGCTCAGACAAGAAAGCTTTGCCAAGTTGTTTTTCAAAACTGCCAAAAACCCACAGATAAGAAATAGTTTACAAGGGTTTTCAAATACTAACTATAATGTCCACGAGGCTGAGCTTCAGGGTGTCTTTGCTTTCTGCAAAGAATGCTTCTTCACACCTGGCTTTTATCTTTTTGAGGGAGGGGCCATTACCTTGCAGCCTTACTCCCAAGTCGCCTGGGCTGCTGTAACTACTCTCTCCTATGAGCAATCCTGCATCCACACACACTTGGCACAAGCTCCTCGGGAACCTCCTCATCACTGCTGCCAGCCCCCACAATCTCTGAAGGCAGCAGTCCACTCCCTAATGGTCCTAGTCCCTCATCTAAGTCCTTGCTCTTCTCCATTGTCCGCACCTGCTGCTGGCTAACCACAACAAGGACTGGACCTAGAGAGTCAAAGGCAGGCAAAAAGCCCACCTACTCAGGCTTTCTAAGGCTTACACCCCATCCCTTAAGATACCTCTTGCTCCCCACCACACAGCTGCTTAGGCCTCCTCTGCCCCTCACAATCTCTCACTTACCTTCCAAATATCATTACACCAATGTATGAATGTAATGGACCAGATTGAAAGCTGTGGGGATGTACAATAATTTGGTATAAAGTGAAGTAGGCAATTTTGTTTTGCTTGTCTCATACCTTTAAATCAATTTGTTTACTATACCTTATCTTTTCTCCCATGCTATGCATAATATTATCACAAGTTATTATAGTGTGATGGTTTTTGAGGTACAATTCCTTACTATTTGCACTTACCACTTCCTTTCTGTAAAGCGCTGAAGAAATCATTATATGGTTGATTGGAGAATTCTTCTGGGAAGCTGGTCATTCCTTCCTTCACAGCTTTGAATCCAGACAGCACTACTATAAGTTGAGGTCTGATCCACATGGAGTATGTATTTCCATATTGTTTTATAGGCTGCCAAGTGAATCAAAATGTTAAAATCACATAGAATAGATTATTTATAGCTAATATGTAGTTTTAATATAGGTATGTCTAGTTTAATGAAAAGAGGGACTAGGCGTGACATGATGGTAGTTTTCCAATGTTTGAGGAGATGCCACAAAGAAGGAGTCAAGCTATTCCCCAAAGCACCAGAAGGCAGGACAAGAAGCAATGGATGGAAACTAATCAAGGAGAAAAGCAACCTGGAATTAAGGAGAAAGTTCCTAACAGTGAGAACAATCGATCAGTGGAACGGTTTGTCTCCAAACGTTTTGGGTACTCCAACACTGGAAGTTATTAAGAAGAGATTGGACAACCATTTGTCTGAAATGGTTTAGGGACTCCTGCTTGAGCAGGGGGTTTGTCTGGAACACTTCCAAGGTCCCTTCCAATTATGTTATTCTGTTAATGTGCCACCTACTTCCCTGTTTCCCAAAAATTACGACCTACCCTAAAAGTAAGTCCTAGCTTGATTTTTACACATGCGCGCAATGTAAGCCCTACCCCCAAAATAAGCCCTATTAAGTTCTCGACTACTCCAGAGTGCACGGGTAAAAATAAAGCTAGGGTGGGTGTGGGGGGTGAAGCTGCCCTACTACTTACCTTGGTACAGTTGTAGCCAGGCCTCGCACACCCCGTCACCTGCCTTGCCGGCCCCTTTCTTCTGCAGCTGGCAAGGCTTTTCTGAAGGTCTTTGTAGCTGAGAACAAAGCTCCAAATTGATTTGGAGCTGTTATCAGCTGCAGAGGCCTTCAGGGAAGCCTTGCCAGCTGCAGAAGAACTTCCTGAAGGCCTCTGACAGTGAAAAGGAGGCTGGGGTTGACACATGCAAGTGAGGTTAGGTAGTAGATGACATCCCCCCAAAATGAGACCTGGTGCCTTTTTTGGTGGCAAAAAATATAAGACAGGATCTTATTTTCAGGGAAAAATGGTAAGTCTTTCCTAAATTCTCAGTTCCAAGACCTTTCATCATATTCTCTCATCACTACTCTTTAGAAATATATTTTCTCTCTCTAATATTCCTGCCCAAAACTCCTAATTCTACTTTCTGCTCTTTTCTTGAGATATTCCTTTCTCTATGTTTCTGCTTGAAATCCACCATCTCCTATCTGTTTGCACCTGTGGGAAGCCCCCCTCCTAGATGAAATATTTTGAGAAATATTAAAAAGGCAGAATATTATATTTCCCTAAATAGGAAATAGAGAGGCAGGCTCTTGAAGAACAGAAAGCGGACTCGGACTCCCTCCCTCCGCCAAGAAACTGAAGAGGCCACCTTTTAAAAATGCAGATTCGGTAATCCATTCAAGACAAGATTAAAACCCCAAGGAAGCCAGCATCTTGGATTAATTACATGTGTTAAACAAGATTAAAAAACCCAACTCATTGCTGGCCTTCGCGAGACCTACTAATTAAAATCAAATACACAAGATACATAAAACAAGCCTCTAAGTTACAAAATGCTGTGGTACAAACTGTATAAAGTTCCATGTACTCATCAAACCAATTGGTCAGCTGAACCAGGACTCCTGTTGGTTCTGTTCATCATTAAAACCGTCTTTCCAATCAGCCTCCATGTTTCCAATGTCTTGCTCCCAGCTTGGAACTGAACCAGATGGGTATTTCTCCCAACACATCCTGCCCCCTTGCTTTATCTTTTTCCTGCTAAGTTCTCCTGTGACTGACACACATGTGAGCCATTGGTTGTTTGAAACAGTGTATCTAGGAGTCACATCTTTTTAACACTACAGTTTGAATGTTTTTCAGAGGATTTCTCAATCCCTATGCTCTCTGCTTTCTTAAGCCTTCAACTTTCCAAATGATTATCAGGATTTTTCAGAATTTTTTTTAAATTTCTAAACCACCCAGAGGTGGTATTCAGCAGGTTCTGATCAGTCCTGGAGAACTGATAGCGGAAATTTTGAGTAGTTCAGAGAACCAGCATATGCCACCTCTGACTGGCCTGCCTTCATCTCTTCTTTGCCTCCAGAGTGCCAGCTGATTGGCTGCGTCTCCTTTGGTTGCCCTGCACAGGAGAAACGGAGCTGGAAAGCAGGTTAGTGGTATGAGGAAGGAGTGGGATTTTGCAGTAACCTTCCCCCTGGAGTGGGAAGGGAATGGGGATTTTACAGTATCCTTCCGCTGCCATCCCACTAAGCCACGCCCAATATGCCATGCCACCAAGCCACGCCCAGGAATCCACTGTCAACTATCACCATCCACTGCATCTCAGATACACCAACAACATCAAAACCTTCTACACCTCATTTCATCCCTCTGGGCACTCTCCACTATTGGTAGAAATATTCATAGAAAAATATATGTGAGGTCTATTTCACTAAGAAAAGACTGGAAAATCACCAGGCCCAGACAGAGTAACTCTTTTCCTGAAAGTCTGTGCTGACCAACTGGGCCCCATTTTCATCCGCATCCTTAATAAATGACTAGAGATGTGTTATGTATGTGTTATACCTTATACCACCAGACTTGAAATTTTGGGCTTAGACAATTTAGAACTTCACTGCCTTCGGGCTGACCTAATTATCTGCTACAATGTCAAATCTATCAATGACTACTTCAGCTTCAATACATGAGCACACAATAGGTACAAACTTAAGGTAAACTCCACCAAACTCAATTGCAGGAAATACGACTTCAGCAACAGAGTGGTGAACACCTGGAATGCATTACCTGACTCTGTGGTTTCTCCCCAAACCCTTAATCTTAGACTGTTTACTGTCTCAAACATATGAAGAACGGTTACAGGACCTAGGCTTGGCTAGTTTAGTGAAGAGAAGGACCAGGGGAGACAGGATAGCAGTCTTCCAATATTTGAGGGGCTGCCACAGAGAGGAAGGGGTCAAGCATTTTCTAAAGCACCCATAGGCCAGACAAGGAATAATGAATGGAAACTGAACAAGGAGAGATTTAACTTGGAAATTAGGAGAAACTTTCTGAAAGTTAGAACAATCAACCAATGGAACAGCTTACCCTCAGAAGTTGTGGGAGCGCCATCACTTGAGACTTTCAAGAAGAGATTGGATTGCCATTTGTCAGAAATGGTGTAGGGTCTCCCGTTTGGGTGCGGGGGGTTAGATTAAATGACCTATAAGATCCCTTCCAACTCTGATTATCTATTATCTGACCTCACCCCATTCCTAAGAGTCTGTAAGGGGCATGCATAAGTGTATCAACATGCCTACCCTCTCTGTCGTAATGTTCCCTTTTATTCATACTCATTTCATGTAATCATAATCATGTTCTGATTTTATCTGTCATTTTATACATGCTTGACAAATAAAATAAATAAATAAATAAATAAAATATGTTCCTTCTTGCTTCAAATGCCCTACTATCATTCCGGTGCCCAAGAAACCCTCCACCAAGGAGCTGAACAACTAGAGACCAGTTATATAATTATGAAAACCTTTGACAGGAATCAGCCATTTAAAAATAATCTGCTACTACCTCTTGAACGTTATGGTTCTTTAACTTACATTTTCAGTTGGACGATTCTTTTATTATTATTTTTAACCTATGGATTTCTGATGAAATAGTGGAACCCAGAAGAAGAATGTGGCTTTCATTATCTATACAAAATGTTGTTTCAACTTGATTTAGCACACAATAACTAATTATAGTCACGTCTATTGGAGAAATATTACTAAAGTATGATAATTCCATCAACTCCATTGCCCAACAAAATGTTACATTGCACGACACACAGTTTCTTCAAAAGTATTCCTGAATACAGTATTAAAAAGTTAGATATCTTACATTGCTAGCAGCCTCAATGCAGGAGAACATTCTAGAAGTGGAGAGGTAGTTAAAGTAGACTTTATAAACTACCAATATGTAGGTCACATCATACCACGTACAAAGCAAACAGAAGTGTTTCTACAGACAAACCTGTTCTATTCCTTTCTTCTCCAACCAGCTACATATGAGTCATTATCTAAAATGGAAGTTACTCTTCAGAACTCAGATTCAGAAAAGTTTTTGAAATCATTATACAATTGCAGAATTAGAAAGGGCCATTTAGGCTGTTAAGTTTCACTTATTGTCCACTGTAGGAATATAAAGCATCTTCAATAGAGGGATGTCTATTTTCCATTTGATTAGAGTGAAGGGGAAACTACTCCCTCTCTCTCTCTTTCTCTCTCTCTCTTTCTCTCTCTGAAGAATTGGTTCCATTATCAAACATTAGACTGAACTAGAATCTGCCATCTAAAAATTCAACTCCATTATTTCATATCCTGCTCTGTGAAATGTTGCTGAACAGGTTTCAGCTGGAATAGTCTGGCATGAGAAGGAAAATCATCAAGAAGCTTGATTAATTAATTTTCTTAACACACAGGAATATTTTACCAGGTTAATTCATTTGCCTATAATTATAGTACGAAGAAAACAATTGTGAATTATTTTGCATGAAGCTGAAACCCATTAGCCCACAAGGTCCCAATGAGAGGTAGAGCCACAGGACCGGGAGACAAAGGTCTTCGGGACCAAAGTTGTCTCAGGAAGAAGCGAATCAGCAGGGCAAGCAGTAAAATAAACAAAGTTGTCCCCATCGCCATCGTTGTCCTGGGTGTGTTTTTAACCTTTGAGACTTTCTGGTCAATCTGGAGGTGGGTATATCCTTTTATCTGATGCTTTTTTTCCTTTTCTTCCTGTCTTATACTCTATTGATGGGAAACAATAACAACAACCAGCTAAATATGAGCCAGCAGTGTACAGCAGCAGCCAAAAAAGCTAATGCAATCCTAAATTGCATCAACAGAGGAATACAATCAAGATAAAGTGAGGTACTAATACCGCTCTATAAAGCCTTAGTAAGGCCTCACCTAGAGAACTGCATCCAGTTTTGGTCACCACATTATAAAAAAGATGTTGAGACTCTAGAAAAAGTACAGAGAAGAGCAACCAGGAGGATTAGGGGACTGGAGACTAAAACTCTTATTATCTGTTATCTGTTAACATATCGTTTAACACTCTGTTTGCCTAGTGCTGGTGCTTTGTCAAAAAGATATTATTGTATCGTCCCAAAATGTACTTGAGTCACCAGAATACCAAAGAGAGAGACTCAAGAAGAGTCTTGGACTTAAAATCAAAAAAGAAGAAGAAGAAGGAGGAGGAGGAGGAGGAGGAGGAGGAGGAGGCGGCTTGGAAAAAAATATCTGCTTTAATTTGTACAAAGAAGAACAGAATAGACTTTCCACAACATACAGGCAAAGAGCATACAGTGAAAGGCCACACCTTGCTGTCGTTTTATAGCTTCAGAGATATCAGCTTAGTACCCAGTTCTGCCCCCCTGGCCCAGATCTTCCTTTGGCAGCGCAGCAAAGAACAGGGAGGGTTGAGTGCTTAGCAACAGAGGGGCTGGATGTTTGGCAACACAGGTATTTGCTTGATGACACACCCTGCTTCTTGTCTGAGATATGCACCAGGTGCAGAGTCGTACAGAAAAACAAGACAACAGAAATTAGATCACTGTAGAAGCAAATGACAGAGGCAATTCCAATTCTTAGCAAAGCAATTCTTACAGAAGCAAAACAGCAAGTCAAACCTATTCTACTGACTCTACTATTATGTCCCACTAATTCTACCTATTCTGTTATTATTATGTCCCTTCATTATCATATTAATTCAAGTTAAATGAGGTTAACTCTGACCATGTGCCATTCAAATGACAGCATTTAAAAGTAAAATAAAATAATAAGAGCTCTGTAATCCTTTTTATTCCCTAACATAATATTATCCCAGAATTATTTTAAAACAATTGTGTCCCTAAAATTTGATAGTCCTGTTCTAAGCCATCATAGTGGGATGATTTGAACTTCAGGGACAATAACATCACTCATGGCCATGCTATCACCCACCTCTCTATTTAGATCACATCATTCAGATCCAACTGGTTTCCAGGAGCCATTTGGGGAAAATCCCAGAAGCTTGGCAGGTTCTTCAGTTAGGTACTCGTTCAATCTCCAGAACACAAGGGTAACAAAGGCACTCAACAGGATTACACTGTAGGGAACACTTTCTTTGCATTGATTCAGAGGATGAAACTGTATTATAAAAGAATTCTGGGAGAGGATTTGCCAGATGCAACTGGAGCAATACTTGCAAATCACTTCCTCTTTGGGGAAGGTTACAGAGAAAATGATTAGGCTGTAACCACAGATGGTTCTGGATGAAGAAAATATTGGATCCGGTCCAGGTTCAGACTTAAGTATGGGATGAAAAATGCATTTCTTGTTCTTGTGGATGTTCTGCACTGGGATATGGATGGGAACTCCTCCTTTGTTCAGTTAGTTTTATTTATTTATTTAATTTATTTATTTTGTCAAGCGATTATAAGATAACAGGTTTAAGTATAAACATGGTTATGAATATATGAAATGGATATGAATAAGAAAGAAAAAGAAACAATAGGACAGGAACGGTAGGCACGTTGGTGCACTTATGCACACGCCCTACAGGCCTCTTAGGAAAGGGGTGAGGTCAATAGTAGACAATCTAAGGTTAAAGTTTTTGGGGTTTGGGGAAGAAACCACAGAGTCAGGTAGAGTATTCCAGACTTTGACCACTCTGTTGCTGAAGTCATATTTCCTGCGATCAAGTTTGGTGCGATTAACCTTGAGTTTGTATCTATTGTGTGCTCTTGTGTTGTTGTGGTTGAAGCTGAAGTATTCATTGACAGGTAGGACATTGCAATATATAATTTTATGTACTATACTTAGATCGGACCAAAGGCGGCATTCTTGTGGATGTTCTGCATTGGGATATGGTTGGGAAATCCTCCTTTGTTCTGTTAGTTTTCTCAGCATCATTTCATATCTTCAAGCATGTTTCATTTTAGACAATGCATGATGTTCACTCTGGCTGGTGACTGTGAAGGCCATAGGAAAATTTATTAAAAATGAAAAAAATATACTAAGATCAAATGGAATTTAATAAGTTTTATTGACACCCAAAGGAAACAAAGATTACTTAGCACATTTTTCATACACAGCCTCCTGGTCTTTGCTTGTCCAGATTAGGCATGTTGTATAGCACACAGTTTATAAGGTTGTGGATGCATTGTCACTTTTACAATAGGGGCTTCATTGAGTTCTTTCACTCCTTCAGGCAACCGGAAGTTGAAGGCCCTCAACAGGCTGGTCAGAAAGACGAAGAGCTCAATTCTTGCCAGCTGCTCTCCCATGCATGCACGTTCACCTGTAGATGAGAGAAAGCATGGACGAAGCAGATATTAATCTGTTCTCCAGAGTACATCCCATCACCAAGGAAATTAATAAAGATTTGAATCAGGTAAAATCAATGTCCATGTTGAATCTTACTATCTTTGAGCAAAGATAAGTCATTACCGACATCCAGATCTTCCGGCGCGCAGTAAAGACCCTGTTTTTCCAGCAGGCCGGCCTGGCCCAGTAAACGGTTCTTGGGGTTTTAAATTAATTAGGTTTTAAACTTTTAAATTTTTAATATAATCCTTGAATTTTAAATTTTGGTAATATTTTGTACTTGATGGGTACAAAATCGGCCGGATCAATTCTATTTAATTTGTTTTTAACTGTACATATTGTTCATTTTTTAGTAGGCTGTACACCGCCCCGAGTCCCTTTTTGGGAGAGGGGGCGGTATAAAAATTTAAATAAATAAATAAATTCAGTTCCTAATGGGAACGACACCCTAATGAGTATCATTGATATCCATCAATTCAGGTTGTATTGAGTGGTTGCACACTATTTCAAAGGAAAAGTTATATACCCAAGAAAAACTGACCTGAGCTTTTTAGGACAACAATATCTTTTCATATCTACCATAATTGAAGATGTCCCTTTGCTATCTGCACCATCAATAGAGAAATATTCATTGGTAAACAAAGGATGGCAACACTGTGGTAGAAGAAATGTTACAATCATTAAAAAGGCAGAGCTTAATGCATCTGGAATGATAAATCTGTACTCCAGTTTCATTGGTAAGAAGCTACAACTAGTCTTGTTTCTTTGGATTTAGCTAACAATTCTGTCCAAAACACCAGAGAAAATGGTGCAATCTTGTACCTGTCTTTCAAAGTTCTACTGATTATTATCTAAACTTAATTAGTGTTAGGAGTTGTACTACAAAGTACAAAACTGCAGTCTAAGGGGAAGTTCAGACTCGCGTGTTTTTGAAACTGGAAAGAACACAGATTCCTTGCTTTTCTATTCAGATCATGATGATTTCAGAACAATTCAGTGATGGAATGATGGGAATCTATAAATTAGCAGTTGCTTTGGACTCATGGATGTACCTATTCCAAATGGCAGAAACTCTTCTCTTTCAATGAACTTCCCATCCTTATCTAAAAAGTGATTTGGGTTGAATTCTTCAGGTGTCTCCCATTGCTCAGGATCATGGAGAACAGAACGTAGGTTTGGGCTAATAACGGTCCCCTGTTAAAAAAACAAAACACAAGAGAGATGATTAAACAAAACATTTTTATAAAGAGAAACAGACAAAAAAACCCAATATTGATGAAATCCACTGTGATCATTAAGTTCGCATATGATACTACAGTATTGGGTCTCATTACAGGTGGAAACGAAACAAAGTACAGAAGGGAGGTTCAAAAATTATCCTCATGGTGCCCAAAAAACAACATGCACCTAAACATCAGCAAGACAAAGGAGATGGTGTTAAACTTCCAGAAGAAGAGAGAGGAATCTGCCCCACTTTACATCAAGGGGGCGCTGTGTGGAGAGAGTTTCCTCCTTTCAATTCCTGGGAGTCTACCTCAGTGGAGATCTTACCTGGAAAATCAGCACAACCCAGGTGGTCAGAAGGACTCAACAGAGACTCCATTTCCTTAGGATCTTGGGAAAGAATAAAGTGGAACAACGACTGATGACTTTCTTTTACCGGTCCACAATAGAAAACATCCTCACATATTGTGATATGCTGGCTTGACCGCCACAGATAGAAAGACATTACAGAGGGTGGTGAGTGCAACACAAAACATTGTGAGCTGTTCCCTGATATTACTAGATAACCTCGCTAGAGCTCTCTGCCTTAGAAGAGTGAGGAAAATTCTCAGGGGCGACTCACACCCCGGTTAGCTCTTCTTCACTCTCCTATCATTGGGTAGGAGATAGAGAAGCATAGCCAATTGCACCAACAGGGTGAAGAATAGTTTCTACCCGTGGGCTGTCAGACTTCTGAATAGAAAATAACTTCATGTCAACATAGTATGATAGACTTCCAGGGACGGCGCGTTGTGCAACAAGGTCACATAGTATAATAAGTAATAAGATTGGGACTGGGTTAGGGACTTCTGTCCACACTGTGAGTTGTGTTGGGGTGTGCGCACGAAGGGAGGCTCAGCCAATCTCAATGTACACATTTGTACTTTGACAATAAAGGTAATAATAATTTGTTTTAGCTTGCAATTTTGGACCCATATCTGTTCATTTCCAAAGCAGATTCTGAGAGCAGTAGCTTCTCAGCTGTTTGGTTTCCTTTCTCTTCTCATTTCCATTGAAAAGAGAGAGTGGCTCTGTCACATCATGGAGAAGAACCAGCCAAGTTGGCTACTACACAGCTGGTATCTGTTTAACATCCAAGCAAAGTGCAGGAGCGGAGTTAGTGACAGTGTGGAAATGGGTGAGAACTATCCTTTTTATTTTAAAATAGAACCCTGAGAAGAATATTCAGAAAAGTGGACTCATAAGTATATTAAATGGCTGCGACATAATTACTGGAGTAAAAAGTTAATATTTTAAAATAATATACTAAAGTTAGTATTCTAAAAATGGAAGGAAGGAAGAAAACAGCAAATTTGTTAAAAATATAGAAACTAGATTTTGAGAATGGATCAGGGGTGGGATTCTACCAGTTCTGTCCACCTCTGTAGAACCGGTTGCTCTGAAGAGCAGCAGACATAGAACCGGTTCTATGTCTCCTGCTGTTTTGGCCTACCCTCCTGCCCAGGCTCTTACCTGTCCTTTATTTCCTGCTTTTTCAACCTCGGCTGCTTTGTAGAGCATAGCTGCAGTTGAAAAAGCGCCAACCACTGCGCACCCGCACACAGCACACGCGACACAGAGCAACAGAACTGGTCGGATCCCATCCCTGGATTGGATAGACACTGGCTTTGGATAGGCATTTTTAAAAATGCTGAAATATATATAAAAATGAATATAGCATTCATTTCCGAAAGATTTGGAATATACCGGAAGTTTAATTAAAGTTTGATTTAAAAGACAAGACAAAGTGAAAATTGATTTAAGAGTGCCTTCTGTTGTTAAAGAAAAACAATAACAGATCTCCAAAGTTTTGAAAAGATTTGATATATGAAGAACTGAAAGTGAAACCCTTAAGACTGTTTAAAAGAATAGATTGATTAATTCTGGGACATAAAGATTCCTGGACATTGGATATTGGTTTTTCAACTTGAAAAGTCATTTTGGCTTGGATAAAGGATAGTTGGACAGTTGGACAATTGTCTGGGAAGAAATAAACAAACAAAAATAAAGATGAGTGGAATTTGCGAAGAAATTGCATTGGACTTTCAAGAAATAATGGATATACTGACAAGAGGACTTGAGGACATTTTGAATAAAACACAAAACATGGATGCAGAACTGGAAATTGAGACACAATCAACAAGAAGAAAGCAGGAGGTCTAGGAAAAGGAGGAACTAACTGAAAGAGCTACTAAAGACAAAAAGAAAATAAAAATAATGATTGATATAAACCAAAAGGAGAATACTATAAAGGAAATTAAACAGGAAATGGAATTGCAAAAATCTCAGAGAAAATATGTTGAGAGGACAGGGGTAAAATTAGATATCTGGAAAAAGAGACAATGGAATTTAACAAAGAAGGGAGGAATGAAAGAAAATGTGAGACAAGCTAGAAAACAACGAATTAGTGCTTTAATGAGAGTAAGAAACGATGACTGAAAAAGAAAAGATAAAGGTTCCAAATTAATGTGTGTATTATTACTTAAGATGTATAATTGTTAATTGTGATAAATGTGAAATTAATATGTTATTAGAGGATTAGCATTAAAGATAAATAATTGCTAATTGTAATAAACCTGAAAATTAATATTGTAATTGTAATAAATATGAAATTAATGTTTTAAAATAGCATTATTATTAAAGATATATAACTGGTAACTGTAATAATATGAAAATTAATATTGTAAGGAAGGAAAAGATATGGCATGTGGAACCTGATAGATTTAATAATAAGTTAGTGAAATATGGTAACAGATAAAGGTGATCATAGAATTTATAATATGTTAAATGTTAATAGGATGAATATTGTTTTATTATAATTGAGACTAGGAAAGGACTTCGTTTTAAGTGTAGTGGTGGCACAACCAAGAACTAAAAAGGGGATAAACAATAGAAAATACAAATTAATATGAATTTATGAATGGCTATTTGAATTATATAATTTGTTGAATACAGAAAATATGACTACTAATATATAATTTATAATAAAAGAAGAGATGTTAAGAATGTAGAGACTGACACAAAGTAGTACATGAGAATATTGAATAATTAAGATTGATAATATATAATATGTATTAAGATCAAATTATATAAGAAAGTTAACAATATCAATGTGAAACTATGGTCATGTTTGTTTTAAAATGTAAAATACCCTGGAACCACACTGTTCATACAATGATGTGTCTATAGAAACAAAAATAAAAAAATGTATTTCAAAAAGAAAAGAAAAGAAAAGGAAAGAAAAGAAAAGAGAGAGCTGGGTGTATATTTCTTTATTGCCCCCCAAAAATGGACAAAGAAACACTGTACATGACTACATTTTTTACAGTACAATTTAACCAAAGTCCATAATCTCTTATTATTGTCCTAGAACAAATAGAAAATATTTATGGTTCTAGCTTTAAAATATGTATGATTTGGAAGTGTTTGGATTCAAACCTCTAATTCATCCTCAAAAAAGTTTGCTATTCTTGTTTATTCAATTTTGCATGGTTACATTGGCAGTTCCTGGACAGAGAGCTTCTGTCTGAGTTCCATATTCTGCTTTCCGTTCAATGTTGGGGTGCAATTTGATCACATTTCTCACCTTTGGAATAAGGTAACCCCTTATCTTCACATCCTTTGTACTTTGCCTGGGAAGCCCAGTTAGCAAGATATATTTTGCACGCTGTATTTCATGAATCACGGCATTGGTGTAGGGCAACTTCTTCCGATCCTGATAAGAAATTGTCCCCGAGAAGCCAAACACATCTTCAATCTCCTTCTGGGCTTTCTCTAAAAAAATTGATGGAAATATAAACTTTATTTTCAATATTGTTTTTCATTTATTTATTTCTGAATTTCATTCCTTAGTGATAGAACCCAACAATACTTGGATGTCGCTTGCTTGCAGGGGGAGAGGGAGCAGTTAGAGGAGTGCCAAGATGCCAAAATGGCCTCAGGAGAGGCTGGGCAAGGGGAGGAGGGGAAGGGAGAGCTGCAAGATGGGGCCCGGCATGGTGATTCAGCCAGTTAACTGAACTGCACACAAGTTAACAACCGGTTTGGTGACAACCGGCTGAATCCCATCACTGTACATAGGTGAACCAAAACAATCACTTAATCAGAGCATGGCATGTCATAGGAGATCAGACCTATCAAGACAAGATTCAACAGTCCACATGCATTTGAAAGAACAATGGTCACTCTTTTGAAGACAGCAAGGTCTACATGGATAGAGAGGATCATTGGTTTGAAAGAGGGTTAAAAGAGGCCATTTATGTTAACATTGAGCAGCTCTCTCTCAGCCAACAGAGGGGGAGGGATAACACATCATCTATCTCCAGTCTACAACACTGATTATGCAGCAGTTCCAAGAAGATTCCACAACCAATTGCACTCTGAATCAGGCAAACCTGAGGGCAAAGATAAACCCCCAAGAGGCCTCAAGAGCTCTCAGGGAGAGTGCTAATGACCAGATGACTGCAAAGAAATACAGTAGAGATGTGCTATGTTCCTTCCTGCTTCAAACATTCTACCATCATCCCAGTGCCAAAGAAGCCCTCCATCAAGGAACCGAATGACTACAGACCAGTTGCTCTATCATCTGTAGTTATGAAAATCTTTGAAAGGCTTGTGCTGTCCCACCTAAAACCATCACGGATCCGCTGTTAGATCCCATGCAGTTTGCATACTGAGCAAATAGATCGACAGATGATGCTGTTAACGTGGCTCTGCACTACATCCTACAACACCTCGAATCTCCAAATACCTATGCAAGGGTCCTCTTTGTAGACTTCAATTCAGCATTCAATACCATCATTCCAGACACTTTTCTAAGTAAACTAAACCAACTAGCAGTAGCTGAACACACTTGTAAGTGGATCATAAGCTTCCTAACAGACAGGAAGCAGCAGGTGAAGCTAGGCGAAATCACATCTGATATCTGTACAATCAGCACAGGGGCCCCCCAAGGCTGTGTGCTATCTCCACTTCTCTTCTCCCTATATACCAATGACTGCATCTCAAATGATCCATCTGTTAAAACACTGAAGTTTGCTGATGACACAACAGTCATTGGTCTCATTCGAGACAACGATGAATCTGCATACAGACAGGAGGTTATACAACTTGCCTCATGGTGTAACCAGAACAATCTGGAACTGAACACACTCAAAACTGTAGAAATGGTGGTAGACTTTAGAAGAAACCCTCCCATACTACCACCTCTTACAATACTAGACAACACAGTATCAACAGTAGAGAGCTTCAAATTTCTAGGTTCTACTATATCACATGACCTAAAATGGACACCTAACATCAAAAACATCATCAAAAAAGCACAACAAAGAATGTTATTTCTGCGCCAACTCAGAAAGCTCAAAGTCTCCAAGGAGCTGCTGATCCAGTTCTACAGAGGAATTATTGAGTCTATCATCTGCACCTCTATAACTGTCTGGTTTGGTTGTGCAACCCAACAGGACAGACATAGACTTCAGAGGATAATTAGGACTGCAGAAAAAACAATTACCACCCACCTGCCTTCAATCGAGGACCTGTATACTGCACGAGTCAAAAAGAGGGCTGTGAAAATATCTATAGACCCCTCACATCCTGGACATAAACTGTTTCAACTCCTTTCCTCAAAACGACGCTATAGAGCCCTGCACACCAGAACAACTAGACACAAGAACAGTTTTTTCCCGAAAGCCATCACTCTGCTAAACAAATAATTTCCTCAACACTGTTCAACTATTTACAAAGTGTACACTACTATTACTATTAATCTTCTCATTATTCCTTATCACCTATCCCCTTCCACTTGTGACTATAACTTTGTTGCTTGTATCCTCTGTTTCCTAGTATGATTTGATGTTGATTGTACCCTGTGACTATCATTAAGTGTTGTACATTATGATTCTTGATTCTTAACGAATGTTCCTTCTTTATGTATACTGAGAGTATTTACACCAAGACAAATTCCTTGTGTGTCCAATCACACTTGGCCAATAAAGCATTCTATTCTATTCTATTCTATTCTATTCTATTCTATTCTATTCTATTCTATTCTATTCTATTCTATTCTATTCTATTCTATTCTATTCTCTGTTTCCTAATATGATTTGATGTTGATTGTACCCTATGACTATCATTAAGTGTTGTACATTTACTTTAAGGCGATCCATGGCATTAGGCCAGGTTATCTGCAGGACCGCATTCTGCCGATGATCTCCAGCAGACCGGTGCGTTCTCACAGGGAGGGCCTTCTCCGGGTGCCGTCGGCCGCTATGTGTCGTCTGGCGGCCCCCAGGAGTAGGGCCTTCTCTGTGGGGGCCCCTGCCCTCTGGAATACTCTGCCACCTGAGTTACGCACCAGCACGGACCTGAGGGCCTTCAGGCGCGCGTTGAAGACCTGGCTCTTTGAGCAGGCTGGCCTGGGCTGAGATAGTTTTAATTGTCTCCTTAATTCGGTTTTAACTTGGGTTTTTAATTTAGGGGGGAGGGTTGTTTTAATCTAAACAGCCACTATTTAATTTGTTTTTAACGTTTGTATTGTTCGGGGTTTGATTCGGCTGTACACCGCCCTGAGTTCCTAGGGAGAAGGGCGGTATATAAATGTTAATAATAAATAAATAAATAAATAAATTATGATTCTTGATTCTTAACGAATGTTCCTTCTTTATATATACTGAGAGTATTTACACCAAGACAAATTCCTTATGTGTCCAATCACACTTGGCCAATAAAGTATTTTAATACTTCCGTCCCCACCATCACTGCCCTGTGCAAACCTAACCTTCCACCCCTTCACTATCCAGTCAATACACATCCTTCCATCCTCCTTTCTCTCCTTTCCATCACAACTTTTTGGATGAAAGAGAAACATTTTTTTCTTCCTCAAGGATAAAACAATCCAACTGTCTCTTGAAAAAGCATGTTCAAGTTTCTGTCAGGTGCTTTGGTAATTCCTCCTTGTGTTTCTCTAAATGATCAGAGCTCTCTTTCCCCAGGGAAGATACTGATGACCTTCAACAGATTCATTAGGCAACACTCAGGTATAAGGTAGGATTTAATGGAAACTCTGACCCATCTTCAGTGAGATTCATTCTTTGTATTCCTCCACTGGCATTCTAGTTATTTCTCGGCCACTTTTGACATCCTCAACTCCTCTATGTGTCAGGAACGATAGGCCAAGAAGATGGTGCATGAACACAATCCTGTACATGGCTCTGACTGCTTTGTGATTTCAGTGTCAAGTTCGAAATGTGCTTTTGCTGTTGCAGCCATTACCTTTTTTCAGCTTGCCAATGAATGGGGGGTGGGGAAGGGAAGGGGGAGTTGGAATGTAGACTCCAAACATTAAGAAGACAGCTGTGAGAGCCAAGGACACTTCGGCAGAGTTAGACTTTTTCTCATAACAATACAAGGAGACTCAATTGAACAATGTGACCTGCTCTAATAGGAAGAGGGAGAATCCTATACTTTAATTATGTGAGTTTGAGTGGGAATTAGCTAGATTTCACCTCCCTGCATTGGGATGGTGGGGAGAAAGTATGGGAAAATCTCAAAGACACTCTCAGCCGGTCTTTGAAAACTTGCAGATTTGCGCACAAACCACAAACCACCATACAGAGCAGAAAGCAGGTTTCAAGGGTTTTTAATGTCAAACAACAAATTTTCCATGCGACAAGAATGGAATCCCAACCGGTTTAGGTTAGCACTGGAAGCTTCTGCCTTACAGTGTTACTTAAAGATAAAAACACACCCACCTAAATGCTTCTATCTCCTATCCACACCACTAATTATTCCCTTAATCACCCTTTATTCCCATCATCCGGTTTACCTAATAAGTCCACTATTTCCTTCCCTATCACCTATCCATCGCTCATGCTTCCTATCTCATTGCGAGTGAACTAAATAGTTAAACTCCCTACCCATCCATCACCCGTTTCTTCAGCACAATTGATTCAACAGCCGTACCGGTTGTTGTAATCTTAGTTTTGCTTTGACAGAGTCATGAAATTAACCTCCAACAATCCATCAAACACAGACAGGAATTTCCCTTCAAGTTACTGACAACTGAAGATCCCCTCGCATGTCATAATTTTCTGATCCTGCAGGTGTCACAATTACACAGAAGCATCTATCATCAGCAGGGTGCGATGGCTCCTGCAAATGCGTTGACGGGCTCAGATCATCTATCATCCCTAACGGAACCCAACAGATACCAGGGTATGGTTGACCACAACAGGGGATAATAATAAATCCCCCATTAGATCATGTTATCCCTGCTCTGACAAGCTAATCACATCTGGAGCATGTCCACTGTCCTGGATTGGCCAGATTGCTAACCCTAACCCTAAACCTGCAGTTTTACAGACCTAGCTAAAGGTAAGTGGCAGGAGGAATAATTCTACGGCATTTTAGCCACAGTGCCTACCAGATTCCTCACTCTTCACGACATTCAACATATCACACACACAAAAGCTGGCTTCTTCCATTGGCCAGGATTCAAAAATGGTCTTTGTATATACATTCTTTCCTTTCCTTTAATACTGCTAAATTCATGCTGTTGCTTACAGGGTCAACAATCTACATAGGAAAACTATTATGAAGAATAAGTTGAGTTTGTCATTCAATAGGCCTTAGTATTTCAAATAATTTATCTGTGTTTCAGAAGCTGAAACTGGCCCTTGTTCCCACAGTGCAGATTTCTCTCACCTTGAATGTTGGGATGATTTGTCAAGAGGAGCAGAGCCCACATCAGAGTAGCAAAGGTTGTCTCTGTTCCAGCACCAAAAAAATCAAAAATACACTGAGCCAGGTTCTCTTCATTGTAGGTAGAGTTGGGATCATTCCTGCTCTGATGTTTAAAATGGAAAATAAAAATTACAATTATTTCTATGCAGATTTTTTGTGAATACTTTTCTTCTATGTCACAAGTCATGAGAAGAATAAATACATTCTTGGTGGTTATATAGAAAAATCAATGCAGGAGAGTAAAAAATTAAAGTGGCAGATTCACAATGTGTAAGACCCTATCTTAAAACAACCCAGATCAAAGAGAGGTTTAGTTTTGGAAGAATTTGAATGCATTTTATTCTCCTCTATTGGTTAATTCAGGAAATGTTTGACAATGTGAATAAAGTACTGTAGTCAACCAACAAAATGGGTGAACATGATTTACTTGGACTTCAGTAAGGCCAAAGTAGATCACAACCTACTACTTGATAAGATAGAACAATATGGGTTCAACAGCATTACCACTAGATGATCAGATAATTGGCTGATCAATCACATTCAACTTGTAGTCTTAATGGAACTGCATCTACATGGAGGAAAGTATGCAGAGGAGAACCTCAAGGCTCTATCTGAGGCCCAATACCTTTCAATATTTCATGAACAATTTAGATGAGGCAATAGAAGGTGAACTCATTAGATTTGCAGATGGCACCAAGCTGGCAGTAATAGCCAACATTCCAGAAGATAGGCTTAAGATACAGAAAGATCTTGACAGACTTAAATATTGAGCCCTATCTAACAAAATGAAATTCAGTGGTAATGTGGGATTCATTGCTGGTTTCGAAATAAATAATCACCAGCCAAAACTCCCAGGGGAAACAATGGTAATTTTATTTACTACTTTGCACACATGGGTACAGTGGACATACCTTAAATCATCAATATGTTTTCTTTATATTCCCTATTGCTGTTGCAAATTTACCTCTCACCTTTTTCTCATTGGCTTAGTATTCAGCCCATCATATCCCATCCAAAGCATCTAAAGTTAATACATTATCTCCACCCCGATTACATCTCCCATTACTCTAATTCTATCACCTCTTGCCCTTATTTACAAATTAGCTTTTATGAACTGGTTCCTAGGGGTTGTCTCTAGAATAACTACCATATCAGTAAATTCTGGTTAAGACTGGTTTCTAGCATAGTACAGGTCTTCCTACATACAATTCTCAAGCTTCAGCCTAGCTCATGAGATTAGAAATGCATACAATGTATTTTCTTCAAGGTCTAACATGTCTTCTTACAGTTCTGTAAAAGCAATAAGCTCTTCTTCCCCCACAGTGAGAAAAGTATGGTTCTATATTTAGGGAAGAAAAGCACAGGGATAGAATGAAGGGTATCTGGTTCAATAGTAACTATGAGAGGGGGAAGATACAATAAGCACAGGGGTGTGATTCTACCAGTTTGCACTTATTTGCTAGAACCAGTTGTTAACATTCTAAATAGTTTGGAGAACCAGTTATTAGAAGAAATTACTGGCCTAATCCTGTAAGGAAGGCAGGAAGGAAACATTCTGGTGTTGCTTACAGAAACTGCCTCTCCATTAACCCTTATTACATTCTTGGCAGGACTAGACTTCTTGTCTCAGGAACCTCTCCGGAGTTTTCTTTCCCTCTGTTGCTGGTGCTTTGCTTGTGTGGAGTGACCATTCAAAGTTACAATGGCACTGAAAAAAGTGACCATTTTTCACACTTACAACTTGCAGCATCCCCACAGTCATGAGAGGCCAGGCAAGGAGATGCGAGCCTCGATGTGAGTGATATTGAGTTGGCCACACCCAGCCAATAACATGACCACCAAGCCACATCCACCAACCAAGCCACACCCATAGAACCAGTTGTTAAAAAAATTGAATCCCACCCCTGAATAAGGATCATAAGTGGATGCATAAAATCTACTCCTACTTGCTGGCTCCCTGTCTTGAGCCGCATTGCACCACCAGCTCTACGAAGGCAGGAAGCCTTAGTGAAGGAGTACAACAAAATAATGAGAAATTCACTTCTTCCTGTGCACTCTGATCTTCCTCATCTATCAATTGACAGGCTTAAATCCAGGAAGCCTTCTCTGACACTTGCTTAACAGCTATCCAACAACTTGGACATCAACCCACAGAGAAAGCCAAATGGGCTGCTGAATGCCCAGATACAGGCAATTACATACCAGTAGTAGGATTCAAATATTTTTTACCACCAGTTCGATGGGCTTGGCTTAGTGGGCACACTTTGTGCGCGTGCACACATTTTGCATGCATGCACAGCCAAATGCGCATTTTGCATATGTGCAGAGGCATTTGCGCAGGCATAGAGGCATTCTAACTCATCTCCTGCAAGCCTGCACTCTCCTGGTCACTTCAGCAGCTGCCGCGCAGCACTATTCTATGCTGCTCAAAGCAGCTGTGCTTCAAATTCAGAGGATAAAGGTTAGTATGGGAGCCCAGGCAGGCGGATGGGCCCAACAGCAGAGCAGTGGAGAGAACAGGTTCGGTGTCCGCTGCTCATTGCCGCTACTGGCTCAGCAGAACCAGGCCGAACTGGTAGAATACTACCACTGTTACATACAGTGGTGCGATTCAACTGGTGTAACAACTGATTCTCTTAGCACGCACTTTGCGCACATGCTCTACATTTTAAAAAGACCATTTTCAACTCAGTGACTTACCTTCTGCTGCGTCCCTGGTGAGTAAAACAGCTGATGCACAGCAAACCGCTCTGCTGCGTGAATCAGCTGTGCTAAAAAAAACCAGGAAATAAAGCACAGGAAAGAGCAGGAGCAGGTGGGAGGGGCCAAATGCTCACCAGAACTGCCAGTTTGCCCAAACCGATCCAAGCCAGTAGAATCCCACCCCTGGTTATATAGATGACTCTACTCAAAAGGTGCCAGGTTTTGACCTTCCTCGCCAGCATTGGTCAACTCTGAACAGGATCCGTACCCAACATTGTGTCTGCCAGGACTTATTGTTTAAGTGAGGTCTTGTCTCTACCTCCTCAGTGTGATTGTGGTGCTCCTCGACAAAATATCCATCACATTGTGTCCGAATATCCATCAAGAGCTGACACTGGCCCAATGTCTGAGTTTTTCAACATAGACCAACCTGTCCTTGAATGGCTGGTTGTACTGGACATTAGCATTTGAGTCAGTATAAGTCCATGTATTTTCCATATGCTAAATAAATAAATAAATGTGAGAGGGATCCTGAAGTCCTAATGGACAATCTCTTAAATAGCTAACAGTTTGCTGCAGTTGCCAAAAGTGAAGACACTTCCAGTAGTTCTCCTTGTTTATTTATGTTGGGATGGGTTGTAATAATTCCTTGTTCATGTATTGGACTACAATAAACCCCTACCTTCTGTATTTGAAGAAGATAGTGATCAATGAAATCTTGTGGCTCATGCAGAGAGTGAGATTCCTTGTGCTTCTCTATTTCCTGCTTTGCAAAGGAAAGGACCAGCTCTTTAGAAGCCAGGGCCTCCTTATGAAGGCCTGGGAGGTACTTCATTATTTGTGGAAACAATCCATACATCTAATGGAAAAGGAAAAAATAATTATTTATTTTGCTCCACAATTAGAGAAAACTCTCAGCAGCTCATCATAGTAGACAGCACTTAATAACCAAGGAAAAACATTACAAACCCAATAAAACATGGCAAACGGTATGGTGTCAAACTTTAAAAGCCCTCCAGAAAAGCTGTTTATAAATTCTTGTGGAAAACAGATAATGTCAGAGGCAAATAGGTTATTGTAAAGCTACTATAAAATATTCTTATTCTATAAAATCCTTTTATTCTCTCATTGTCTCCAGGAGACTTTGTAAATATTGTTACCTATGGCTAACTGAGCTATGAGGTAATAAATTAGACCAGCTGGATTCACATGCCTGCCCAATAATGCATTAACTACATTTGTTGAATTTTCATTGTCTGCTGGCTTGTGATCTAGTATAGTAGTCACCAACTGGTGGGCTGCCAACCACTGGTGCTCCATGAGAAAATTTTGGTGGTCTGCAGAGATATGTCTCCCCCAAAACACCCTCCCTAACCAATTAGTCCAGGCTGCACAGGAACACAAGGCTGTGCCACCCATATGGCCTGCCT
The DNA here is from genome assembly GCA_023653725.1 of Bungarus multicinctus. Lineage (NCBI taxonomy): Eukaryota > Metazoa > Chordata > Lepidosauria > Squamata > Elapidae > Bungarus > Bungarus multicinctus. The sequence continues at coordinate 7,188,735 of CM042844.1, forward strand.
ACTCACTGGCCCCCACCCTTCAGCCAAGTGCAAACCTTACCTTGTGTAGAGCCACAAGGAACTGGAAGGTAAGACCAACAGTGGGGGAGGGAAATCCACCCCGGGGTAGCTTGCTGATGTTGGTGGGAAAGTTGATCCCATATTCCAGAGCTGCAGTAGTCATAAGACTTTGGTCATCCTGGAGCAGCTGCTCCTCCACTCAGATGCACTGGCTTGCCATGGACTGAAGGAGCTGCTCTGGGATGACCAAAGGACCAGTCATGTGACTACTGCAGCTCTGGAATATGGGACTGGCCCATGGTGGGTTTGGAAATGTAATGTGCAAATTTGTGGGTGGTGCAATTTGCAAAAAGCAGCATAGCCTTCACCGGCCAGGATAAGGGTAATGGTGTTGTTGCAGCAAGAGAGGGGCAGCAGCACAGGCAGGATGAAATGGCAATGGAGATGGCTGGAAGGTGTGAGAGCACTGCACTACTTGCATTTGTGTGGCATCAGCATTCCGCCTTCATTCGAGGAGCCCAGCCGAAGTTTCCCACGCCACTCGCACTTCAGTGCTTTGACTCCCAGGGACAGGAGTTCATCCAAGCTACCTACAAAATCAAGGAGCGCTCACAGAAGCAACGTGGGAAATTTTGGCCAGGCTCTTGAGAGATGAGAGTGACTCCAGCTGCTTCTCTCCGCAAGCGCTCCTCAAGAGAGAGACAATTTTGCAGGTAGCTTGGCCTAACTCCTGTCCCTGGGAGTCAAAGCATTGAAGTACAAGCAGCACGGGAAACTTTGGCCAGACTCTCAAGAGATGAGAGTGACTCTGGCTGCTTCTCACCACTAACAGGTGGCCAAGCTATCTGCAGACTGTTGGCCACTCCTCAAGAAAGACAATTAGTACACCTTTGGGACAACCTTGCAGGGGTGGAATACAACAGGGTTAACTACCGGATTGGGGTTTATGAGGGTCGGTGATTGATGATGTGCTTCCCTGCACTCTGGGAGTGCGCATGCCTGTAAATCGTCATCAGCACGCTGCATGCAGAGAAGCAGCCTTTGAAAGAGTCCTCTTTTCCTGCTTTTTTAACTGTAGCTGTGCCTCGTTCGGCAGCTGAAGTTGAAAAATCAGGAAATAAAGATCAGGTAAGAGCCCAGGTGGGCGGGTGGGCAAAAACATCAGCAGACATAGAACCGGTTCTATGTCTGCTGCTCTTCAGAGCTACCGGTTCTACAGAGGTGGAAAGAACCAGTAGAAACCCACCCCTGCAACCATAACCTGGATGACTGAGAATCTCCATAATCGTAAAACATATTTGTAAAATCCAATCACATGGTGACTCATGTGATGCAATTATGACAGCAACAATTTACAACCAAAAATCAGGACTCAGTTATGCTTGTACAGTGTATAAGAGTTAAAAGGAACAATTGGAAGCAGTACAAGGGACTGACCCAGGAAGTGGTGGGTGAGAGGTGTTAAAATATGTCATGGTTGGCCATCTGCTGGTGATGCTAAAAGCATGGATTACTTCATGGGCAGAAGGACTTTGGTATTGTGGTTAATGCATCAGTCCTAGAAACTAAGAAACTCTGAGTACTAGTCCACACTCAAGCACTAAGTCAAATGGAAACATAATTGGTTTGAGAACTTTGTCCCTTTAGTAGAAAACATGACTCACAATATGGAAAAATTCACTAGTGAAATTCACAATAATTTTAAGGGCATGAGTTAGCTTCTGGAAGTTTTCATCTTCATGAGCAAATTGATGTCCAAAACTCAAAGCACATATGATGTTACAAATTGCATTTAGGACCGGAAGTGATGGGTCAAATGGCTGTCCTGCAAATGAAGAGATTTTATAATGAATTTTTAAGGAACAGGACTTATAAGGGGTTGTAGGAAGAGACTTAGGAACTCTGCCAATTATTTCAAGAAAATTTAAAAAATCAAATTAAATGCATCTGTTTTTTAAAACTTTTTGCAGAGATTTGAGTCATTACCCAAATTACATACCTTTTGTTAGTCTAAAGACCTCCACCAGTGTCTGAGCTCCATCTTCTATTTGATGCTCAATGCTTTTCTTCCCCAGGCCAAGTTTCCGCAGAGAAATGACACCAATGTGTCGCTGCTGTTTCCAGGTGTGGCCATTGGAAAGAATAATTCCTGAAGGCATCAGGAAACAGATATAAATGATTCCTGATGCAATTCACATTAAAAAAATAGGTGTGGTTGCATTCTCTGAATTTCAAGTGGGAGTGCAATATCCTTCTGACATACTGTCCTTTTGTAAAATTATGGCCAGGTTATTATTTTCTTTAAAAAAATATTTAACCATTTTGGAAGTCACATAGACACTGGGAGACACATGTGGTATGGTGACTAAGCTAAACTATCCCAACTAAACCTAATTCTTGTACATGGACTTACTCACATCTGTATGATTATATGTGTGGGTAGTTATTCTGAAATTAATCTCTTTAGATGTATTGCTCATATAGAGAGAATTGATGACAATGAATATTTGAAGAAAGGTGTGTGTCTTTGTGAGTGTGTGTGTGTGTGTGTGTGTGTGTGTGTATCATAACTTTAAATCATTTTGTTCATATCTCAGAGTTGGCTATCTGTCAGGGTTCTGGCAGTTACTCTAATTAAATTATGAACCTTGAGCCACACTCCCAAAACTAAAGAGGATTTATTTGAAGATAACATTCTACCTCCAGCACTAATCTGGGCATAGCCAACTCTGAGATACATAATTCACTGTCACCCTTGATCCTGTTTTCCTCCCACCCCCACCCCTCTGGATGTATCATTCAACTAAAAAACATCCATAGCCAACAGTCATCAATCATGCTCTCCAATTAGATTTTTGCATGGCAGAAGCTTCAGTCATCTAATCAGTCTTGGAAGAAAATATGAATGGAATGTACTTTCAATCCCATACTGCTGCCTGCTCTTTGAAACTCCCCCCCCCTTTCTGTTGTCAACTATAAAACATGTATACAAAATGTTTTATGAGTTGACATTATGCCTTACATTTCCCCATTATGATATGCATAATTTTAGCACAAATTATTATAGTTTGGCTGTTCTTAAGCTACCATTTCACACACATACCTCTTCTGATCTCTGAAGTACTGAAGAAACCATCATATGGTCGATCAGAGAATTCTTCTGGGAAGCTGGTCATTCCTTCTTTCACAGTTTTGAATCCAGACAATATTACGATAAGGTGAGGTCCAGCCCACATGGAATATATATTTCCATATTGTTTTACATTCTGCCAAGAGAATCAATGTCAAGTAATGTCACTATCAAACGAAACAGATTATTTATAGGTAATATGCCACTTATAATCTTTCCTAAATCCCTAAATCTTTCCTAAATCCCCAATTCTAAGTCCTTTCACTGTATTTTCTACTCTTTAGAAATGAATTTTCTCAGACATCCAGTTTGAGCTTCTTTTATTTATTTATTTATTTATTTATTCAATTTATATACCGCCCTTCTCCGAAGGACTTAGGGCGGTGCACAGTCAACTAAAACAATACATATAAAAAAGTTAAAACAGAATTAAATATGGGCTGCTCCCAGATCTAAAACCCCCAATACTAAAACCATAATTAAAACCCAATTTAAAATCAATTTAAAATCAGCCCAGGCCGGCCTACTCAAAGAGCCAGGTCTTCAAATCACGCCTGAACACCCTCAGGTTGGTGGTCATTCTCAACTCTGGGGGGAGCCCATTCCAGAGAGCAGGTGCCCCCACAGAGAAGGCCCTATTCCTCAGGGTCACCAGGTGGCACATGGAGGCCGTCGGGACCCGGAGGAGGCCCTCCCTGTTGTAGTGCACCGGATGGTGGGAGACTACTGGTAGAACGCGGTCTTGCAAATAACCTGGTCTGATGCCATGGAGTGCTTTAAAAACCAGAACCTTAAAGCACACCCGGAAGGCCACTGGCAACCAATGCAGCTCGTGCAGGAAAGGCGTCACATGAGAGCTTCTAGACACCCCCATAGCCACCCACGCGGCTGCATTTTGCACCAGATGAAGCCTCCAGGTGCTCCCCACAGGGAGCATTGGCGACAGACTGAAATCCGCAATCATGCGCGGTTTCAATCTGTGCTCGCCGCCGGAGCACCCTGAGCCGGCTGGATTTGGGGCTAAGCCATCCTGTAGAGGTGGTGAAGAGGGGAGAGACTACCAGCAGGGTTGAGGAGACTCGCATCTCTCCTCAGCTGGCCATTATTCCCATTCCTGAAGGCATTTGCAGTGATGGTCAGAAATGGCCACCTCAAAGAAGAACTCGACCGGAAAAGAATGTGCAGGAGGAAGATAAGAAGAAAAAGTTTTGGTTGAATGGGTTGCACTGAAAAAGCAACAACATATAAAACTATAAAAAATAACATTGTTCCCAAAGAAGATTTTGAAGCAGCAAAGGAGAGTGGGAAGGGAAAGGATTTGGTCTTTTTTTCTTCCCTTCCTTATACTGACAGCTAAGAGATTTAAGTAAGAAATTGACAAAAATCCACTTTGACATCAGTAGGCATTTAAGCTGAAAATAAAATGTCAGAGGGATCATAAAGACTTTTGCATACTCAAAAACCTTTAAAAGAAGGAAAAGAGAGAAAAGGAAAGAATAAAATGGTGGGATCTGGAAAAATGGAGGAAATGCCTGGAACTAAAAGGAACTTACAGTGAAACTTTAACAAGATTCCTAAAAGATACATTCTAACTGAAACTTTGTAACAAAATAATAGAACCCCAGGAAGAGAAAGTGGAAAAAAGCAGCAAGAAGAAACAGCCTTGGATTATTTGGATTACTTGGTGATTTTGGATTTTTGGCTATTGGATTTAAATAACTAAAATCAATCGGGTGGTTGTTTAAAAGTGTTTAAAATAGCATCACTTTTGGAAGAACTGAAAATGGAATTTAAAAAACAGAAAGAAGATGCACAAGAAGGAAGAGGTTCTTTTGGCTTCGTATTTCAATTTTTAGAAATGGAGATCTGGAACTATGAGAAACAACAAGAAACACTTGTAGAACGAGAAGGTCGGGACAAAGAAGATAATGATTTAATGATCCAGTAATTTTATGTGGGGAAAAAGAAAAGGGGGGACAGAGAGTGGAAAGTTTAAGATTTGAAAAAACAAGAGAGAGAGAAAAGTTTGAAAAATAATTACAATATTAGAAAGCAACAGAAGAGAGAATTAGAAGTAGAGAGACTAGGGGGCAAAAAGGGGAGGGAGAAGAAGAGGGGGAAGAAGGAAAGGAAAAGAAGTTATAAAAGACAGAAACAAGATATAGAGAAACAGGGAAAATGTATAAGGATTGAAAGTATAAGCCTATTTAGAGATAATGGGTGAAAATTTAATTGAGAAAGGGATTCTGCAAAGGTACATAAGACAGTATTGTTATATTAGAAATAGAAATAATTTTAGAAAATATGAAATAATGTATGATTAAAATGATGGATAAAATACTTATTGTAATGCAATGGAATGTTTGTTAATAAATAAATGAAATAAAGAGAATGAGATAATGAAATTAGGAAGGGATGGGAACATTTTAATTATTATTAATAATTTATAAAAATATAAGTGAAGAAAAATATGGAAAAAAAATTAATTATGGAAAGTTTATAAGTGTTCCCAAGGAAGTATGATATTCAATTGAAAAAAAAAAGTTAAAGAAGTTAAGATTGTAACTAATATTAATGATAGAATTGAATTGGAATGGAATGAGTGTCTTATTTACTATTGTTTTATATATATATGGTATTTAGGTTTCTTTGGGTATTTTCCCACGTAATATTTGTGCTTTTATTATAGCGACAAAAATACCCAAAGAAACCTAAATACCATACATATAAATACCCGCGAAAACAAAAGATATATATAGAAGATAGTATGTATTTTAAGAATGTACCAAGCAGAATTCGATTGGAAGTTATGTACTATATTGAATGTTATAATTCTAAAGGCATAAATTGAAGTTTAAATAAGAGTTGAATGGATAAAATTAAAAGATATAAAGGTGTCATACTCCAATTAGTAACTACAAGGGAAAATTTGTTTAATGAGAAAAGATAATATGAAATTGAAACAGGACAGACAAAAGTATAAATATAATGATTAGAAAGACATTGAAACTTAGAAAAAGATATATAATTGAATTTAGATATGAGATAATTAAAAATAAAGTTGAGAAAACCAAGGGAGGGGAAAAATTATAGAAAAAATGTTAAAATAGTAATAAGATATGGAATAGAACACAAAGATGAATATGAAATTGAGTTTGTGTCTGTATGGAGAAGTGATAACCCGGGATCATGCTATTCTCAAAAAAAGATGTTTTATTTGTATTATGTTTTTGTGAAAACCCAAATAAAATTTATATTATAAAAAAAGAAATGGATTTTCTCCCTTTAAGAATCATACTAAGAGCTTCCCGATCCACTTTCATTTTCCTGGGATATTCTTTTCCCTTTGTTTCTGCCTGAAATCAACCATCTCCTACCTATTTGCTGCATTCCTTCTTGCCTTGGATGAGAGATGGTGTTTTTACTGCCCGCTCCTCCTATGACTGATAGATATGTGAGCCAATGGTTGCCTGAAACAGCTTATCCATGAGTCACATCTTTTGAGCAATACGGTTTGGGATGCAAATACTTTTCAAATCACTAATATTGTAAGCTCTTCTCTGGCTTCCCTTAGACTAAGAAGAAAAAGGGAATGAGCCTTTTCTTTCTGCAGTTGAATTATTTCTTTAAAATGCACAGATATTGCTTGGAAGACAGTCATTACCAGCTCATAAACTGTTTTTTTTTTAATCGCTTTTGTTCTGCTATGTGTTGCTCAAGACACATTACTTTAAAAAAAAAACTTTGGGTATTATTCTAGGATCTCAAAATAATTAACAAACATCTTGAGTTGTATGATTTTTCCTTATGATTTTTTCCTTATGATTTGTCCGATGCAACAGTGAAATGTGGAAGAAGAATGTGGTTTTCATTATCTAGACCAGTGGTAGTCAACCTGGTCCCTACCGCCCACTAGTGGCCATTCCAGCTTTCATGGTTGGCGGTAGAGGTTTTGTCCCCTACTTTATAAATCACCATTACTGTGGAACCGGTGGACAGTTAGAAAATTTTACTACTAACAGAGATACAAAAGTGGGCGGTGGGTATAAAAAGATTGACTACCCCTGATCTAGACAAAAGTGTCATTTCAAGTTGATTTCACGCAGAATGATTAATTACAGTATTGTCTATTGAAGAAATATTACTGCAGTATAATTCCACCAATGGTATTGCCCAATACGTCCCAACGAACACAGTTTCTAAAAAACTATTTCTGAATTCTAAGACATTAGATGTCTTACATTGCTAAGAGCCTTGGTACAGGATGACTTGCCAGAAATGGAGAGTTGTTTCAATTGGATTTTATAATCATCAATATCTAGGTCTTATTATGAAGGCTCTGCATAGAAAACTGTTCTATTCCTTCCTTCCTTCCTCAACAAGTTACATATAAATCACATCTTATTATTCATAACTTGCATCCAGAAACTTTATTCATCAATATAGAATTACAGAATTAGAAGGCACTGTTTAATATATCAAGTTGCACCTGCTGTCCATTGCAGGAATACAAAATAAAGCATCTTCAACGGAGGCTTGTCTAACCTCATTGGAGCAGAGTGAAAAGGAATCTACCCTCTCTCTGTTGAAATGGTTCCATTATTAAATCTTACCATTTATTGGCAAGATTGAGCTAGAATCTGTCTTCTACTAATTCAACCCCATTATTTCACCTGCCGCTCTGTGAAATGATAGTAAGTAGGTCTTGGCTTGAATATTCTGGCATTATGTGGAAGATAACTAATCAGGAGTCATCACCATATTTGATTAATTACTTTTCTCATCATGTAAGATCATGTAAGATTAAATTAATTCATTTGTCTGTACTATTTGTACAAAAAAAAAACTGAGAATCATTTTACATATTACTGGCTGATTATTTAGAATGAAATACCTTAAGGAAATAATCTTCACGAAGCCAAAACCCATCAGCCCACAAGGTGCCAATGAGAGGTAGAGCCAAAGGACCGGGAGGCAAATGTCTTCGGGACCAGAGTTGTTTCAGGAAGAATACAACCAACAGAGCAAGCAGCAAAACAAAGAGAAATATCCCCATTGCCATCACCCTTCTGCTGCTTCTTTATCTTTGAGAATTTCTGGTCAATCTGGAGGTGGATGTATTCTTTTCACCCGATGCCTTTTGCTTTCCTTTCTATTTTATCTGTTCCACTGATGAGAAACAAATAACCATGTGACCTTTAATGCTCATCTGTCTGATTAGCACTGGTACTTTGTCAACAAAATATTAACACATTAATTTGAGTTAATAGGTTACCTCTGACTACAATGACATGCAAATAACAGAGGAAGAAAATTAGCAATAAAAATAAAAAGAAGAGCTGTGAATCCCATAGGTGCTCTTTCCAAAAAATTAAATGGAATTTCTTCATTTTTTGTTTGAAACCATTTCACTTCTCACCCAAGAAGCTTCTTCAATTCTAACTGACGGGTGGGGAATAGAAGATTTATATTTTTTGTAGTCCTCTGGTAGTTATTTTTTATTTATTTATTTTTGTCAATTGCTTACAAGATAATAGGTATAAGTAAAAACATAATTATGAATACATGGATACATATAAGAAAAATAAGAAAAAATAAAAGAAACAATAGGACAGGGACGGTAGGCATGTTGGTGTACTTATGCATGCCCTCTACAGTCCTCTTAGAAAAGGGGTGAGGTCAATAGTAGACAGTCTAAGGTTAAAGTTTTTGGGGTTTGGGGAAGAAACCACAGAGTCAGGTAGAGTATTCCAGACATTGATCACTCTGTTGTTGAAGTCATATTACCTGCAATCAAGTTTGGTGCGTTTAATTTTGAGTTTGTATCTATTGTTTGCTCTTTTGTTGTTATGGTTGAAGCTGAAGAATAATTAACAGGTAGGACATTGCAATGTATGGTTTTACATACTTTATGTCAGCTGGTGCTCCATTCAATATCCAAGAAAGAAACACTTAAACTCCATTTTGTTAGAGTAAAGATATCTTTTACTGGAAATCAAAGTGGTAGCAACAAAAGAATTCTGAATCTGAAGAAATGAGCGCGAAAAACACATATACAAAGTGATGGCAACGTTCCCACCCCCAACAGTCCATATTGCTCCTCCAATGAGGAAATATGCATAGCATCATGTGGGCATCTTCAGGTGGTGATGAGGCCTCTGTCCGTTGACCTTGGCATAGTTTTGATAAGGAGTCGCAGTTGCACATAGCAAGGAATAGAAAAGCAAGGAATAGAAACTTAAGTAAAACTCCCCCTCCCCCTAGATATACAGTTTCGTTTCCTACACACTCCAGCACGCTTCCCAAATATATCATAGCCCATTTCCCCCCTCCCGTTACTTATGGCAGCCGAAAGATGCAAAGCAGAGAAAAAGAAATAAAGGAAGAAATCTTGAAGGCTGACATTCGGCCCTCCTGCAAAAAGACGTTAGTCCTAAAAAATATAAGAGTAAAAGACAAGATATTATAAACAAATAACAACAGCATATTTGTTCAGGGTTTATCAGGATACATGGTGCGGAACGCTTGCACCAGTCGGGGGGCTCTAACATCTCTCTCGTCTACCCATTCAGACTGGGAAGAAGGAAAATGCTTCCACGCCACCAAATATTGGATTCGACCCTGCTTCTTCCTAGAATCCAAAATTTCCTTAACTTCAAAATGTTGTTCACCTTCAATGAGCAATGGCACAGGGGGGGCTACCTGAGTAGGCCTCAGATCAGATGTACGTTCAGGTTTTAACAAACTAACATGGAAAACAGGATGGATCCGACGGAGAGTTTTTGGCAATGTCAATTGGACCGCCACAGGATTCACAACTCGTTCAACCGGAAAAGGTCCCACATACTTAGGGCCAAGCTTTTTCGATTTCTGTGTGGTCTGCAAAAATTTGGTAGATAAAAACACTTTATCACCAACTTGGTATGGTTCCTGTGGACATCTCTTTTTATCTGCAAACTTTTTGTGAGCTTGATGAGCATCATCCAATGCCTTGCGGGCAACTGGCCAAGTCATCTGGAGATGCCTTATCCACTCATCCAGCGAGGGAATATTAGTTTCCTCTTGCGGAAGCTCGGGTATGGGTACAAAGTCTTGTCCCGAGGCCACTTTAAACGGAGTGAATCCGGTGCTGCTATGTACTGAATTATTGTATGCCACCTCAGCAAAAGGCAGTAAATCAGTCCAATCATCCTGTTGATAATTAATGTAACACCGCAGATACTGTTCCAGTACTGAGTTAGTTCTCTCGCAGGCCCCATTGGTTTGTGGATGATGGGCGGAGCTTAACCCCTGGGCGGAGCCTAGTAACTTCAGGAACTCTTTCCAGAAATTAGAGGTAAATTGGACACCCCTATCAGAGATTATGCATTCAGAGACTCCATGTAGCCTGTAAATATGCAGAATAAACAACTTAGCTAACGTCTTCGCTGACGGGATCTTCGCGCAGGGTATAAAGTGTACCTGTTTGGAAAACAGATCTGTCACAACCCAAATGACTGTATTTCCTCCACTGTCAGGTAATTCTACAATAAAATCCATGGAGATTTCCTTCCATGGGGCCGTTGGTCTAGCCACGTTCTGCAATAAGCCTGCTGGTTTACCAGGCGGCCTCTTAGCCGAAGCACAAATAGGGCAACTAGCGACATAGGTCTCAATGTCCTTTTTCAACGTGGGCCACCAAAATTGCCTTTTGACCAAGTGTAGGGTTTTCACGAACCCAAAATGTCCAGCAGGTTTAGAATCATGAGCTTGATGTAAAATTTCGTGCCTTAGCTTTCCCGATACATATAATTTGGCCCCCACCCAGGCCAACCCATCTCTGATAGTACAGTCATTCGAGTGGGTCAGGAACCAATCATCCAGTTTTAGAGCTTCTTTCAATTGTGCCGATAAATCGTTTGACACATCAACCTCTTTTTTCTTCTGGGCTCTGGTAACCATTGGAGCTGCCAACTGTTCAGTTGGGATGATAGGTCTTATCACTTCCTGGCGGGCACTATTATACTGAGGTAATCTGGACAAAGCATCTGCCATGAAGTTTCTCCCCCCGGGAATGTACTTCAAAGAAAAATTGAACCGCTTAAAATATTGCGCCCAGCGAACTTGCTTGGGAGACAGTTTTCGAGGTGTTTTCAGAGCTTCCAGATTTTTGTGATCTGTCCAAACCTCAAAAGGGTGTTTGGCTCCTTCTAGGAAATGCCTCCACGTTAACAAAGCCCATCGAACCGCAAAAGCTTCTTTTTCCCAGATGGCCCATCTTCTCTCGGTTTCAGTTAGTTTACGGGAGGTATAGGCGCATGGTTGCAGGTATCCCTTTTCATTTACCTGAAGTAGCACCGCCCCAACGGCTACGTCACTTGCATCAGCTTGGATTACAAACGGAACGTCCATGTCTGGGTGCTTAAGTACGGGTTCAGCAGCAAACAGACGTTTCAGTTTCTCAAAAGCAGCTTGACATTCCATGGACCACTTCAATGGCGTACTGGGCTTCGGTTTCACCTCCCCCTTGGTTTTAAGGAGATTTGTGATAGGCATCGCGATCTTCGCAAACGCAGGAATAAATTGACGGTAAAAATTTGCAAATCCCAAGAAGCTTTGCAGTTGTTTCCTGGTACGGGGAGGGGCCCATTCCAAAACCGCCTGCACCTTCCCCGGGTCCATTTCTATGCCGTCGTGCGATATGCGATAGCCCAAATAGTCAATTTTCTCCTGGTGAAATTCACACTTTGACAGCTTGGCATACAACTGGGCCGCTCGAAGTTTCTCCAGGACTGACCGCACTAGTTTCACATGCTCATCACGAGTCTCTGTGTAGATAAGAATGTCATCAAGATAAACTAACACTCCTTTGTACAAATGCTCTTGCAACACTTGGTTTATCATTTGCATGAATACCGCAGGCGCCCCCTGTAGGCCAAACGGCAGGACGTTGAATTGAAAACACCCCATCGGACAGTTGAAAGCAGTCTTCCATTCATCCCCTTCCTTGATTCGGATTCGGTAGTATGCCTCTCTCAGGTCGAGTTTTGAAAAAATCTTTCCTTTAGCGAGGTGGGCCAGCATGTCCTTCATCAGGGGAAGGGGGTACACGTTCTCCACCGAGATAGCGTTCAGATTTCTGTAGTCTACCACCAAGCGTAAGGAACCATCTTTCTTTTCCCGGAACAACACTGGAGCCGCCACCCGGGGCCTAGCAGGTTGGATGAAACCACGTTCTAAATTTTTTTCAATGAACAACCGCAATTCCCCTAATTCCCGTGGGGTCATTGAATACAGTTTGGGTTTTGGGAGTTTCACTCCTGGCAAAAATTCGATACTGCAATCCGTCGAGCGGTGAGGGGGGAGCTCATCCGAGGCCTTCTCACTGAACACCTCCTTTAAGTCCCAGTATTCCTCTGGAATTTTCTCCTCCCCTTTCAGAGTCTCGGTGCCAGTAGAAGCCAACTCTATGGGAGCTTTGGGTCTCCGCTTGGATTTCCCTTCCTTTTCTGGGGGTTGGTCTGTGCGTATGCGTAGTAATCCCCTCCTCCAATTAACATGGGGGTTCCATTTCCGGAGCCAAGGCAAACCCAGCATTAAAGGGCGCTCCATCCCAGGGGCCACAATAAAACACAGAGTCTCTTTATGGTTCCCCATTGTCATCTCCACTGGCTCCGTTATAAAATGAGCAGGTCCACCCCCGGCTACCGATCCATCCAATTGGCAAAAAGCTATGGGCGTTTTCAGAGTCTTTAGCCTTAATCCCAGCTTCTCTACCATCTTTGCACTGATTACGCACCTTGTGCATCCAGAGTCTAACAAAGCCAACATGTCCCCTTCAGCCCCCGACGTGGATACCCTTAATCTCACTGGAATGGTCATAGGGCCCTGGTTCGGACTTACCAGGGCGTCGTCTTCCAGTTCGGATTCACTCCCTTCAGAAGAGGTTGGAGTTCCCAACCCCCCTCTTTTTAGAGGGGTGACCTCTACAACCTCTTCCGCTTTTAACGCCGATCCACGAGGCGTGGCTGGAGGCCTCTCAGACCTTCTCCCTCCTCCTGGCGCCCCTTTTGGTTCCAGCTTGGCATGGCAGTCTGCAGCCCAGTGGCCCTCCTTCCCACATCGGAAACACGCTCTGGTTCTGGGTTTTGCCACTGGTCTTCCCTTCAGGGGTTTTAAGGTTTCTTGAGGCCTGGTAGGGGGGGGATTCCTCAAGACAAAACCCCCCCGACGTCTGTTTCGGGTTAGGTCAATCTCCACCTCTTCTGCCAGCACGTACCACTGCTGCAGCTCCCCAGGGTCTCTTCTGGCCACGCAGCATTGATAAACATCTTCATTTAGCCCATCCTTAAAAGCCTCTATCAGGGCTCCCTGGGACCAGCCGCGGATATGGCACGCCAGCTCTCTAAACTCCTGGGTGTAATCAGCTACTGACCTTCGCCCCTGATTTATGGTTTTCATCCTGATTCTAGCCTTGCGTTCAGCTAGGGGATCTTCAAATCTAGTGCGCAATGCTGTCATGAACTGGTTATAGTTCAGCAGTTGAGGGGCATTATCATTATGCAAAGTTACCATCCACTTTGCAGCCGTTCCCTCCAAAGCCCTGGTCACACACCTGACTTTGGCCGCTTCTGAGGAAAAATCCTGCCCATACTCCTCCATGTGGCTCCAAACTTGTGCTAGGAAAAATCCCAATTCCTGGGGGTCCCCTCCATATTTTACTTCCAACGGAGGCACTCTTGCAGCTCTACGCCTTCTGGCAATTATCCCCCCAGCCGGGGGGCCCTGTGCTGCCGCTGCTGCCTGTTGCGCTGGCCCGGGTTGATTTATGGGGGGGGCTGCCCTGATTCTTCTGCCTGGGGCTACCCCCCCTTCTTCCCCCTCGTACCTTTGATCAGCTGGAGCCTCTCTGGCAGCTTCATGTGAAAATTGCTCGGCTTGCATTAGTGAGAAGCCTCTCCGTTCCTTCTCCTGCCATGGCTCATCTTTCCCTCGGCGACGGGTTGTGGTCACTCCTGGAGGGGGCCTTTCCTCAGGATCCTTCCAACCGACTCCCAGGGACCATTTAGGCTTCACAGCTGGGGTTTCGCCAAGACTTAGCTCTGCTAAGAAGTCAGTCTCTTCTGCTCCCTCCATCAGCAGGGATTCAGGTCCTCCAGTCGCTCCCTGGTCTTCTCGGTCGCTGGCTGGGCTAGACATTGTTTGTTAGCAAACCCCCTCGGAAGAAAATTTGGGTTTTCTCCGGGTGGGCTGGTAAAAGTGAGATTCAGAATAATGTCAGCTGGTGCTCCATTCAATATCCAAGAAAGAAACACTTAAACTCCATTTTGTTAGAGTAAAGATATCTTTTACTGGAAATCAAAGTGGTAGCAACAAAAGAATTCTGAATCTGAAGAAATGAGCGCGAAAAACACATATACAAAGTGATGGCAACGTTCCCACCCCCAACAGTCCATATTGCTCCTCCAATGAGGAAATATGCATAGCATCATGTGGGCATCTTCAGGTGGTGATGAGGCCTCTGTCCGTTGACCTTGGCATAGTTTTGATAAGGAGTCGCAGTTGCGCATAGCAAGGAATAGAAAAGCAAGGAATAGAAACTTAAGTAAAACTCCCCCTCCCCCTAGATATACAGTTTCGTTTCCTACACACTCCAGCACGCTTCCCAAATATATCATAGCCCATTTCCCCCCTCCCGTTACTTATGGCAGCCGAAAGATGCAAAGCAGAGAAAAAGAAATAAAGGAAGAAATCTTGAAGGCTGACACTTTACTTAAATCGGACTGAAGGTGGCGTAGTTCTAGGTTTTCTAGGTCTAGAATTTGGAGTCTGGTGGTATAAGGTATTCTGCAATGAGTAGAGAAGTGGAGAACTCTTCTTGTGAAATATTTATGGACTTTCTCAACTGTGTTAATATCAGATACGTAATGTGGATTCCAAACTGATGAGCTGCATTCGAGTATTGGTCTACAAATGTTTTTTATGCTCTAGTTATTAGTGTGATATTACCAGAGAAAAAGCTATGTAAGATTAGGTTAACAACTCTTAATGCCTTTTTGGTTATGTAGTTACAGTGGTCTCTTGCACTTAGGTCATTAGAGATGAGTACTCCAAGATCCTTGACAGAGTTTGGATCATCAATAAGGTCTTGACTATTCAGCCTGTATTTTATTTTCTGATTTTTTTTTTGCCAATATGTAGGACAGAGCACTTATTTGTTGAGATTTGAAGTTATCTCTCTGAGAGTGATTGAGGTCACTTGGGGGTTTATCTCAGGGGGTTTATCTCCTCAGAGTCACCTGAATCAGAGGATAAATGGGTGTGGAATCTTCTTGGGACTGCTGAAAGGATTGTGTTTTAAACAGGAGGTGGGTGGTGTCTTAGCCCTCCCCCTCTGTTGAGAAAGGGCTGTTGAATTTTGACATAGATGGCCTCTTTAACTCATCTTTTCAACCAGTAGTCCTTTTCATCCACATTGTGAACTTCTCTGTCTTCAAAATAGTGTCCCATGCCTTTCACATGCAGATGGACTGCTGAATCCTGTCCTTATAAGTTTGTTCTTATATGTTGGGTCATGTGTTTGTGAAATGATTTTGTTGCATCATCATGTACCATGTGTCCATGAAATCTACCTGAAAATAAAGGAAAATCTTGTAAGTCACAGAGATATTTGTACAGCAGTATTATGCCTCATTGTTCTCCTATGTTGGGTCATGTGTTCATGTGCTCACTGTTAGGAATGTATTAAGACAAAAGCTTGCCCACTTAAAGCACAAAACACCCTGACACAAACAGACAAGCACAGACCTTTGGGATAAGAAAGAAAACAAGAGGTCCAGCTGCTTTTTGGAAAAAGCATCTTTGGGACAACCATGGCCTGGAAGATTGAGAAATTCCATAGACAAGAGCTATATAATCATATTTGTCCCTATCGTGATATTATGCCAGTATTATTTTAAAATTATCATGTACCATGTGTCCATGAAATATACCTGAAAATAAAGGAGAATCTTATGGGTCACAGAGATATTTGTACGTCAGTATTATGCCTCATTCTTTTCTATCCTGCTCTATGGAATAGAGAGTTGTTCCCTGACAGAAAGCAACTTGAAGAGATTAGAAGCATTTGATTTACAGATAGCTGTTATATATACGTTGGGTTGACAAGAGGGGTGGGATTCAACTTTCTTAACAACCAATTCTGTGGGCATGGCCTAATTGGTGGGTGTGACTTGGTGGTCATGGGACTGGCTGGGCATGACTTGTATGTAAATATTATATTGTTTTAACAGAAATAAATTCGTGATTTCCTCATAGAATAACAGAGATGGAAAGGACCTTGGAGGTCTTCTAGTCCAATCCCATGAGCAGGGTTGGGCTGCTACCGGTTTGCATTAGTTTGGGCAAACCGGTAGCTATTTTTTTCATTTTTAATTACCGGTTCATTGAACCAGTAAATTCCGTCGCTGGCTGGCCCTGCCCACCCCACCATTCCTCTCCCAGGGGTCCCCACGCAGCCCATTTTGGATGCCAGGTAATTACAGGGCCTGAACAGAATCTGAGGAGGGCAAAAAATGGGCCTCCCAGAAGCTCCGGAAGGCCATAAATGGAGCCCAGGGAAGCCATTTTTCCCTCCCGGAGCTTTGAAGAAACCCCAAATGCAGAACAGCTGATGGTCAGGGGGAAAAAAAGGAAAAATAGTAACTTACCAAAGGCAGGCAAGTTGGATGGTGTGCATACCAGCTAAGGAGTGAAGAGGCAGGGCCAGCCAGTGGAGAATTTGCTGGTTCTCCGAACTGGGAAGAATCATAACAACCAGGTCTATAGAACTGGACCAACAAGGTTGAATCCCACCACTCTTTCACAAAATCAGAAATCAGGAGGTGATAAGCTTCCTAGGAAAATCAAGGGAACTCAGCAAAACCATTAAAAAGTAAAAGTTAGAATATTTTGGACATCCTATGGAAAAATACGGCATATGTTACTTAATCCTCCAAGGAAGGATTGAAGGCAAACAAAGTCCAGGTAGAAGAAGAACATCCTAGCTTCAAAATCTAGGAGACTGGTTTGGCTGTTAATAAAAATAGGATCGCCAACATGATCAACATTATGTCTCATGTATACTCATGGAAGTAGCTCATCAGGACATCATCATGAAAAAAAATCTCCCTCACGTTTCTCAACATCATGTGGGCATCATAGAGAGAACCATATTTGGATCTATGTTGTTGATCAACATTCTGCAACTAATAGAAATGAATACCATCACCCTAATAATTGGGGCTGCTGTAATAGATTCTGCATCAGCTGTTATTATTTAATGGTTGCCCTTAATCTAAGAATCAAATTATAGGTACAGAACTATAGATGTTGAACAATACCTACCTAAAAATGAAGTCAGCACATGAGACGCCTAACTCATAAGCACCTCTGGAAATGATCCATGCTAAAACTTTACCAGGAACAATTGCCCAACTTGGAAGCATCATTCAACCCAATGGAGGTCAGGTGAGTTAAGTAGGACCTAGCAATTTTTAATGATATTGTGTGTTGCCTTGGGGCATATACAATGGAATGAATGCTATTGCTCAGCACTTAGCATGGTGCTCCA
The DNA here is from genome assembly GCA_023653725.1 of Bungarus multicinctus. Lineage (NCBI taxonomy): Eukaryota > Metazoa > Chordata > Lepidosauria > Squamata > Elapidae > Bungarus > Bungarus multicinctus. Next base: position 7,206,455 of record CM042844.1, read on the forward strand.
TAGACTGTAAGTGGCCCTGAATCTCCGGAGAAGGGCGGCATATAAATGTAATTATAAATAAAATATAAAAATAAATAAATACTTATATTATTCTTTTTATTCCTTACTGCCAAATTACTGATTGTATTGATATGTGTCATGCTGAGCAAAGACTGACACATGAATCATTAAAAAAAAGTATTTGGTTATTGGGATACAAAAAGAGCTATTGTTATAGCCTTAAGTCCATCCCTCTGCAATCAACTTTGTCTTATAGGCCTATAGCAGGGGTGTCAAATTCCCATCGTCACGGCGGCATCACGTGATGTATTGGGACTTTTTTCCCCTTCGCAATAGCGGGTGTGGCCAGCAGGTCATGCATCTGGCCTGCAGGCTAGGAATTTGACAGCCCTGGCTTATAGGAAATCAATGGCTACCCACTAAAAGGGACCTTTTATAGATCTCAGCATTAGATTCAATAAATAGGGATCTTCTTTGAAGGAATCCTATGGAACTGAGCATAGTCCAGATTTCTCTCTTTAATCAAGGCTTAGACTCAAATTCATGCCAAAAATATACAAAGAAATGCAGTGTGTCAGCTGGTGCTCCCTTCAAAGTCCAAGAAAGAAACACTTAAACTCCAATTGTTAGAGTAAAGATATCTTTTACTGGAAATCAAAGTGGTAGCAACAAAAGAATTCTGAATCTGAGGAAATGAGCGCGAAAAATACATATACAAAGTGATGGCAACGTTCCCACCCCCAACAGTCCATATTGCTCCTCCAATGGGAAATGGTGCATAACATCATGTGGGCATCTTCAGGTGGTGATGAGGCCTCTGTCCGTTGACCTTGGCATAGTTTGATAAAGAGCCACAGTTGCGCATAGCAAGGAATAGAAAAGCAAGGAATAGAAACTTAAGCAAGACTCCCCCTCCCCTAGATATACAGTTTCGTTTCCTACTCACTCCAGCACGCTTCCCAAATATATCATGGCCCACTGCCCCCTCCCGTTACTTATGGCAGCCGAAAGATGCAAGCAGAAAAAAGGAAATAAAGGAAGAAATCTTGAAGGCTGACACAGTGTTGCATATCAGGAAAAATGAATACCAATAAAGGAGATCAGGATATATACTGGCTCCCATTTTGTCTAATCTGAATATTAATTATTTCCCTTCATTCAACTGATATGCATATGGTAAAATTAAAAATAAACATGTAAACCTTCTGCTCTATGCAGAAGACATAGTATTAATGCCATGTACCCACGTAGGGATAAGAAGATTGGTGCATAGATTTAATTCATACTATCTACTCAACTATCTGAACATTAATAAAGTAGTTATTTTGGGGAAATGATGGACTAGATGTAATTGGAGCCTGGAGAGGGAATGTACAGATCAAGATCAGTCTTACCTATACTTAGGCATTGTTTTAACAGAAATAAATTTGTGATTTTCTCATAGAATAACAGAGTTGGAAAGGACCTTGGAGGTCTTCTAGTCCAACCCCATGAGCAGGATTGGGCTGCTATTGGTTTGCACTAGTTCAGGCAAACTGGTAGCTAATTTTATCATTTTTAATTAACGGTTCAGTGAACGAGTAAATGCCGTTGCTGGCTGGCCCTGCCCACCCCACTCCTCCTCTCCCAGGGGTTCCCACGCAGCCCATTTTGGATGCCAGGTAAGTACAGGGCCTGCACAGAACCTGAGGAGGGAAAAAAATGGGCCTTCCAGAAGCTCTGGAAGGCCATAAATGGGCCCATTTCCAGCCTCTGGAGAGACTCTGGAGCCATTTTTCTCCTCCTGGAGGCTCGAAGAAAGCCTCTGGAGCCCGGGGAGGGTGAAAATGCCCCCCACACCATGGTGCCAGAGGCTGACTAGGCCACACCCACCATGGCCATGCCCATCCAGCGAACAGGCACGGAACTGATTGCTGAAATTTTTGAACCCCACTTCTGCCCATGAAGCTATACATTTTAGATTGGTAGATGTCTGAGTTTCTTCTTAAAAGGTGCCCAGAAGTTCATTGGTTGCCCTGTCCCCTCTTTGGAAGAGCTTTATAGCTTTCACTGCCTTAAGAAAGTTCAAAATATTCTTAAAGATCCATCTCATCCTGGACACCTTTCTTGAACTATTACCATCTGACAGACATTACAGGATAATAAAAACAAGGATAAATAGGCTGAAAAACAGCTTCTATCCCAGGTCAGTAAGTCTATTGAAATCTACTGTATAGTGCAATATTAATGCAATATCACCAGTTTTCAATTCAATGTATCTTGGGGTGGATAAGTCTATACCAACTCCAGCAGTAGAGGCCGAGTTCGGTATTCACCCTATAACGCATTCCTCATTACCTAGGACTTTGACCTCATTATCCTGATGTTGGTAAAATCATCCTTATTATTCTTATTATAATCAGAAATCTAAGCCATCATAGCAGGATGACATGAACTTCAAGGGCAATAACATCACTCATGGTCAGGTCACTTTCCATATACCATAAAGCTTATTGCTATCACCAAAGCTCTCTATTTAGATCACATTATTCAGATCCAACTGGTTTCCAGGAGCCATTTGGGGAATGTTTCAGAAGCTTGGCAGGTTCTTCAGTTAGGTACCCGTTCAATCTCCAGAATATAAGGGTAACAAAGGCACTCAACAGGATTACACTGTAGGGAACATTTTCTGTGCATTGATTCGGAGGAAGATTTTGTATCATGAAAGAATTCTGGGAGAGGATTTGCCAGAAGCAATTGGAGCAATACTTGCAAAACACTTCCTCTTTGGAAAAGCTTGTAGAGAAAATGATTAGGCTGTAACCGCAGATGGTTCTAGATGAAGGAAATATTGGATCCGGTCCAGTTCAGACTTACGTATGGGATGAAAAATGCATTGCTTGTTCTTGTGGATGTTGTGCATTGGGATATGGATGGGAAGTCTTCCTTTGTTCAGTTAGTTTTTCAGCATCATTTCATATCTTCAAGCATACTTCATTTTGGACAATGTATGAAGTTTGCTCTGGCTGGAGACTGTGAAGCCCGTAGGAAAATTTATTAAAAAGAGAAAAAAAATGATACTAAGACCAAATGGAATTGAATATGTTTTATTGACACTCAAAGGAAACAAAGATTACTTAGCACATTTTTCATACACAATCTCCTGGTCTTTGGTTGTCCAGATTAGATATGTTGTGTGAACCCAGCAATATAATGACCAAGTTTCAGTATTGATTAAATAGAAGCAAACACAATATTAAGTGAATTTTAGGTGTGTGTGTGTATTCTCATTCTGTATTTAGTTTTGTGCTTCTTATGTTAAGTTTAAGTCTGTGTGGGAATAGCACAAGTTTATAAGGGTGTGGATGCATTACCACTTTTATAACAAGTGTTTCATTGAGTTCTTTCACTCCTTTAGGCAACTGGAAGCTGAAGGCCCTTAACAGGCTGGTCAGAAGGATGAAGATCTCAATTCTTGCTAGCTGCGCTCCCATATAAGCACACTCACCTCTAGATGAGACAAAGCATGCATAAAGGAAGTCATAATCTATTCTCCAGAGTAGATCACATCCCCAAGGAAATCAGGAGATATTTGAACCAGGTGAAATAGATGAATCCTACTATCCTTGAGCAAATTCACACCCTAAGCGGTATCATTGATATCCATCAGATAGATGCCTTCAATTCAGGTTGCATTGGATGGTACACCATTTAAAAAAAAAACATATTTTTTCAGAGATGGGCCTACAAAAGGGAAATCACTTTCTCACCTCTCTATCAATCGATCGATCAATCAATCAGTCAATCAGAATAGGGCTGGAAGGGACCTGGGAGGTCTTCTAGTCCTATCCCCCTGCTTCATCAGGTGACCCTATACCAATTTAAACAAATGTCTGTCTGCTCTCTTCTTAAAAACCTTCAGTGATGAAACTCCCACAAAGAACAAATAATGTTCTTTCTGCGCCAACTCAGAAAGCTCAAACTGCTCAAGAAGCTGCTGATCCAGTTCTACAGAGGAATCATTGAGTTTGTCATCTGCACCTCTATAACTGTCTGGTTTGGTTCTGCAACCCAACAGGACAAAAGCAGACTTCAGAGAGTAATTAGGATTGCAGAAAAAAACAATTACTACCAACCTGCCTTCAATTGAGGACCTGTATACTGTACGAGTCAAAAAGAGGGCTGTGAAAATATCTACAGACCCCTCACATCCTGGACATAAACTGTTTCAACTCCTACCCTCCAAACGACACTCTAGAGCATTGCACACCAGAACAACTAAACACAAGAACAGTTTTTCCCCCAAAAGCCATTACTCTGCTAAACAAATAATTCCCTCAACCCTGTTCAATTATTAAAGTCTGCACTACTATTACTGTTAAATCTTGTCATCATTCCTTATCACCCATCCCTTTCCACTTGTGACTCTAGGACTGTAACTTTGTCGCTTGTATACTTACAATTTATATTGACTGTTTCCTAGTATGATTGATTGCTTATTGAACCCTATGACTATCATTAAGTGTCGTACCTTATGATTCTCGACTCTTGACGAATGTATCTTTTCTTTTATGTACACTGAAAGCCTTTGCACCAAGACAAATTCCTTGTGTATCCAGTCACACTTGGCCAATAAAGTATTCTATTCTATACTATTCTGAAGATAAACTGGTTCATTGTTGTTCCACATTGTATAATAATAAGTTTCTACTTTGCATCAGGCTATAGCTGGGGTAGAGGGAGGTGAAATGGATATAATTTATAGGAATTCCCGTTCACTGTCCAAACTCCTATTCTTGTTTTGCTTGCTACATTTGGCTGTCTGAATGAATGTGGGGTTAACAATCTGCGAAATAGCCCTTCTTCAGAGTAATTGCTATTGTGGCATTGGACTGCATTGTAAACCCTCGGGGATTTAAATATTCATGCTCAGATGTTCACTTTTGAAATGTTTGCCATGACTGCCATGGATCTGGCCCAAATACTATTGAGTCTGTTTCAAAGGTGCTTTTTGAAGAGGCAGCTGGATTTTTTTGGTTTTTCTTTGAAGACATTTCGCTTCTCATCCAAGAAGCTTCTTTAGCTCTGACTGGATGGTGGAGAATAGAAGGATTTATATTCCTTGCAGACAGCTGGTCATTTGCATTATTTTAGAGTCATTGAGGCCACTTGGGGGTTTATCTGTGATCTCAGGGTCACCTGTGTAGTGCAAATGGGTGTGGAGCCTTCCTGCCAGTTTCAACAGACCGTCTATCTCCTGCTCAGGAGTGCCTGACCATGATTATGATGATTTCAGAACAATTCAATTTAAAGTTCCCTCTTTAAAAAAGGACAGATGATTAAACAAAGCATTTTTATAAGAGAAACAGAATAAAAAACCCAATATTGATGAAATATTTGATTTAGCTTTCAATTTTGGACCCACATTTCTTCATTTCCAAAGCATATTTTGAAAGCAATAGCTGCTCAACTCTTTAGCTTCCTTTCTCTCCTCACTTCCATTAAAATAGAGAGCTAGGTTCATACTCCTTTATCATAGCAAATTGCCTAAAAAAATGGACAAAGGAACACTACAATTCATCCTCAAAAAAGTTTGCAATTCTTGCTTATTTAATTTTGCATGATTAAATTGGCAGTTCCTGGACAGAGAGCTTCTGTCTGAATGCCATATTCTGCTTTCTCTTCCATGTTGGAATGCAATTTGATCATATATCTCATCTTTGGAATACGGTAACCCCTCATCTTCGCATCCTTTGTACTTTGCCTGGGAAGCCTAAATAGCAAAACGTATTTTATATGCTACATTTCATGAAACATGACATTGGTGTAAGGCAGCTTTTTCTGATCCTGATAGGAAATTGACCTCGAGAAGCCAAACACATCTTCAATCTCCTTCTGGGCTTTCTCTAAAAAAAAAGAGATGGAAATATAAACTTTATTTTCAATATTGTATTTCACTTATTTATTTCTGAATTTCATTCCTTAGTGGACCCAGATGTTGCTTGCTTGCAGGGGGAGAGGGAGCAGTTAGAGGAGTGCCAAGATGCCAAAATGGCCTCAGGAGAGGCTGGGCAAGGGGAGGAGGGGAAGGAAGGGCTGCAAGATGGGGCCAGGCATGGTGATTCAGCCAGTTCACCGAACTGCACACAAGTTAACAACCGGTTTGGTGAGAACCGACTGAATCCCACCACTGTACATAAGTGAACCAAAACAACTACTTAATCAGAGCATGGCACGTCATAGGAGATCAGACCTATCAAGACAAGATTCAACAGTCCACATGCATTTGAAAGAACAATGATCACTCTTTTGAAGACAGCAAGGTCTACATGGATAGAGAGGATCATTGGTTTGAAAGAGGGTTAAAAGAGGCCATTTATGTTAACATTGAGCAGCTCTCTCTCAGCCAACAGAGGGGGAGAGATAACACATCATCTATCTCCAGTCTACAACACAGATTACGCAGCAGTTCCAAGAAGATTCCACAACCAATTGCGCTCTGAATCAGGCAAACCTGAGGGCAAAGATAAACCCCCAAGAGACCTCAAGAGCTCTCAGGGAGAATGCTAATGACCAGATGACTGCAAAGAAATACAATACCTCCATCTCTCCCCCACTACCCGGCGTGAACCTAAACTTCCATCCCTTCACTGTCCACTCAATACACATCCTTCCATCACCCTCCCTCCCCTTGCCATCATAACTTTTGGATGAAAGGGAAACATTTTTTTCTTCCTCAAAGGAAAAAATCCAGTTGTCTCTTGGACATACTACTGATCTGGAAAAATGGGAAAAGATTTGGAATGTGAATTATAAAATAATAAAAGCAGCGGCATATAAGGAAAACCAACATAAAATGTTCTATCATTGGCATTTGGCACCCTCAAGACTGGCCAAGCTCTACCCAAATTTAAAACCAAATTGTTGGAAGTGTGGACAACAAGGTACCTTCTTTCATTCTTGGTGGACATGCCCCAAAGCAAATGATACAAGAGTTAGCTAAAAACAAAATTGATTTTGTCCCGGAATTATTCCTCTTAGGAATAATAAAAAAAATATAATTGAAAGATAAAAATATCTTATATTACATAAATTAACAACATAAAATTCACATGCTCAATACTGGAAGGAAAACTCTATGCCACCTGAAGGTTTAATAATAAAATTTTTTTAGAGTGTGTAGAAATGGATAAATTAACTATGGAATTAAAAGGGAAAACAGACACAGAATACAACACAGTATGGGAAACATGGTTTATTTGGATAGATAATAGATATAAAAATAGAAAATGTATATAATGTATATAATAAATAAGAGGCTATGAAAGTATTATGCATTGTAAGTTTTGATAGGACACATAAATGTATATATAATGTCACAGCGCTGTTTAATAACTATTGGTATTATGTATAAATGGAAAAAAATTCAATAAAGCATTATTTTTTAAAAAAAGAAAAAGCATCTTCAAGTTATCTTCAAGCACTGCATACCAGAACAACAATATACAAGAACAGTTTTTTCCCGAAAGCCATCGCTCTGCTAAACAAATAATTCCCTCAACACTGTTCAACTATTACAACTATTACTACTATTACTGCTAATCTTCTCATCACTCCTTATCACCCATCCCCTCCCACTTGGGATTGTAGGACTGTAACTTTGTCCCTTGTATCCTTATGATTTATACTGACTGTTTCCTAGTATGATTTGACTGTTGATTGTACCTATGACTATCATTAAGTGTTGTACATTATGATTCTTGATTCTTAACAAATGTATCTTTTCTTTATGTACACTGAGAGTATTTACGGACGACCACTGACCAGAGAGCATTTAGACGTGCGTTGAAAACTTGGCTCTTTGAACAGGCCGGCCTGGGCTGATTTTAAATTTGGGTTTTAAATTTGGGTTTTTAGAAATTGGGGTTTTAAAATTTGGGGTTTTAGAAATTGGGTTTTTTTATATTTTGCTATTGGGAGTTTTAAATATAATTTAGCAGCAGCCATGTATTTAATTTCTTTTAACTTTTGTAATTTGTATTATATTATAGTTGGCTGTACACCGCCCTGAGTCCCGTGGGAGAAGGATGGTATATAAATTCAATATAAAAAAATAAATAAATTTACACCAAGCCAAATTCCTTGTGTGTCCAATCACACTTGGCCAATAAAGTATTCTATTCTATTCTATTTGTCAGGTGTTTCAGTAATTCCTCCTTGTGTTTCTCTAAATGATCAGAGCTTTCTTTCCCCATGGAAGATACTGGTGATCTTCAACAGATTCATTGGGCAACACTTAGGTATAAGGTAGGATTTAATAGAAACTCTGTCAAGACCTAGTTGATGATCCAAACCCTGTCAAGGATCTTGGAGTACTCATCTCAAATGACCTAAGTGCTAGAGCCCACTATAACTACATAGCCAAATAGGCATTAAGAGTTGTTAACCCAATCTTACATAGCTTTTTCTCTAGTAATATTACACTAATAATTAGAGCATACAAAACATTTGCTAGACCAATACTCGAATACAGCTCATCAGTCTGGAACCCACATTACGTATCTGATATTAACACAGTTAAGAAAGTCCAGAAATATTTCACAAGAAGAGTTTTCCACTCCTCTACCCATTGCAGAATACCTTATGCCACCAGACTCCAAATTCTAGACCTAGAAAACCTAGAACTACGCCACCTTCAGTCCGATCTAAGTATAGTATATAAAATCACACATTTCAATGTCCTACCTGTCAATGAATACTTCAGCTTCAACCATAACAACACTAGAGCAAACAATAGATACAAACTCAAGGTTAATTGCACCAAACTTGATTGCAGGAAATACGACTTCAGCAACAGAGTGTTCCTAAGAGGTCTGTAGGGAGCGTGCATAAGTGCCTACCATCCCTGTCCTAATGTTTCTTTTATATATATGCCAAGATAGTCTCAATCTTACACGGGAAAAGACCCGAACACACCAAGACCTGCATGTACACACACACACACACACACACACACACACACACACACACACACACAAACATATATATTTTCTTATATGTATCCATGTATTCATAACTATGTTTTTACTTATACCTATTATCTTGTAAGCAATTGACAAATAAAAATAAATAAAATAAATAAATAAAAATAAAATCTTCTGTGAGATTCATTCTTTGTATTCCTCCACTGGCATTCTAGCTATTTCTTGGCCACTTTTTACATCCTCAACTCCTCTATAAATCATTGAAGTGTCAGGAATGATAGGCCAGGAGGATGGTGCATGGGCACAATCCTGTACATGGCTCTGATTGCTTTGTGATTTCGGTGTCAAGTTCGAAATGTGCTTTTGTTGTTGCAACCATTAATTTTTTCTCAGCTTGCCAATAAACTGATCCACTTTCATTTTCCTGGGATATTCCTTTCTCTTTGTTCCTTCCTGAAATTAACCATCTCTTTATCTATTTGCTCCATTCTCCCTTGCCTTGGATGAGAGATGGTCTTTTTACCGCCCACTCCTACTATGACTGACAGATATGTGAGCTAATGGTTGTCTGAAACAGCTTGTCCATGAGTCATATCTTTTGAGCAATACAGTTTGGGATGGCTTGTAAAGGGTTTCACAACCTCTTTATCTTATGTCATCAAATGTTCAACTTTCCAACTGATTGCTATATGGACAGACTAGAGACTTTGATCTGCCCTGAAATATTGCTCTTTATCTGATGAATTGCAACCTGAATTAAGACTGGCCACAGGAATAATACAATCTCCATACAAAGTATTGGGTAAGTTGTTTTTTAAAAAATGACCACATTCCATGGGATACATGGTTCATGTAGGATAGAGTAGGGTAGGGTAGGGTAGGACAGGACAGGACTTGAATGTCTCCTAGTCCAATCCCCTTCCCATACAATTTGAGAAAAGTGGCTGTCCACTCTCTTCTTAAAAGTTGTCAGTGATGAAGCACCCACAACTTCTGAAGGCAAGCTGTTCCACTGGTTAATTGTCCTCCTTGTTAGGAATTTTCTCCTTAATTCCAGGTTGCTTCTCTCCTTAATTAATTTCCATCCATTGTTTTTTGTCTTCCCTTCTGATGCTTTGGAAAATAAGTTGACCTCCTCCTCTTTGTGGCAACCTCTCAAATACTGGAATACTGCTATAATATCATTCCTAGTCCTTCTTTTTTTTAGACTAGCCAAACCCAAATCCTGCAGCCGTTCTTCATATGTTTTAGTCTCCAGGCCTTTAATCGTCTTAGCACGATTTCCAAAGTCTCAATTTGATTTACTCGTGTTTTTAACTTGGTTTTTATCTTTGACTCTTATAACCACCCAGAATCACTTAGATATAATGGGCGATGCATGCATTTAATAAATAAAGAAGAATATGGTCTGCATACAGAAATGACACAGAATAGCTAGTTTATACAGGTGAAACTTGAAAAAATTGAATATTGTGCAAAAGTTCATTTATTTCAGTAATGCAACTTAAAAGGTGAAACTAATATATGAGATAGACTCATTACATGCAAAGCAAGATAGTTCAAGTGATGTACCTTAATTGAGATGATTATGGCTTGCAACTCATGAAAACCCCAAATCCACAATCTCAGAAAGTTAGAATATTACATGCAATCAATAAAACAAGGATTGTATATAGAATAATATCAGACCTCTGAAGAGTATAAGCATGCATATGTACTCAGTACTTGGTTTGGGCCCCTTTTGTAGCAATTACTGCCTCAATACAGCGTGGCATGGAAGCTATCAGCCTGTGGCACTGCTGAGGTGTTATGGAAGACCAGGATGCTTCAATAGCGACCTTCAGCTCTTCTGCATTTTTCGGTCTTATGTCTCTCATCTTTCTCTTGGCAATGCCCCATAGATTCTCTACGTGGTTCAGGTCAGGCAAGTTTGCTGGCCAATGAAGCACAGTAATCCCATGGTCATTGAACCAGGTTTTGGTGCTTTTGGCAGTGTGGGCAGGTGCCACGTCCTGCTGGAAAATGAAGTCAGCATCCTCATAAAGCTCATCTGCGGAAGGAAGCCCAGCCGGGTTTCGGGTCTTTCATCGGCCGAGGGCCGAGGGGAGGGGTGGGGGGGTTGCGGTAATTATTCGGGAGGATCTAGATCCTAGGGAATCCACTGTTCCTCAGACGACCGGATGTGAGTCCCTGTTTGTTAAGTGTGGTTCCGGGGTTCAGATGGGCCTATTGATCACATACCTGGCTCCCTGCTATGTGACATCGGCCCTGCCTGAGCTCCTCGAGGTCATAGCCGGCCTGGCGGTTGAGACCCCCAGGCTGATGGTCATGGGGGATCTCAACCTACCTTCGGCCGGTGGGGCCTCGGGGACTGCTCAGGAGTTCTTGGCTTCCATGACGGCCTTGGGCCTGACCCAATTAATTAAGGAACCCACGCATACTGGGGGTCACATTCTGGATCTGGTTTTTGTCTCTGGACAGTGGCAGGATGATCTAGGTGTTGGGGATGTTTCTATTGAACCCTTGTCATGGTCAGATCATTCGCTCCTTAGGCTAGACTTCCAGGCCGCTCCTCCCCATCGCAGGGAGGCAGACCAAATACGTTGGTACCGCCCCAGGCGCCTGATGGATCCAGATAGGTTCCTGATGGAGCTTGGGCCATATCCCGACATTCGGACTCACGACTCGGTGGGGGACCTAGTCGCCACCTGGGAAAGGGTGGCGGCTGGGGCCCTGGACCGGGTCGTGCCCTTGCGGCCTGTGACCCGGCGCCGCTCTCGCTCGGCCCCCTGGTTTTCCGGGGAGCTGAGGGAGATGAAGCGCCGGAAAAGACGCCTGGAGAGTATTTGGAGGACCACTCGCTCTGGACCTGACCGAACACTTTTACGGTCTTTTATTAAGACCTATTTAGTGGCGATAAGGGTGGCAAGGCGTCTTTACTTTTCCACCCTTATTGCGTCCGCAGGAAACCGCCCGGCTGCCCTGTTTAGAGTGACCCGCTCCCTCTTAGAAGGGGGAGCGCGGGAGGACCCCTTGCAGGGACAGGCTGAGGATTTTTCAAAGTTCCTGGTGGATAAAATCACTCAGATCCGGGATGGCTTGGACTCCGAATGGGCAGTTCTGGGTGGGGAATCGGGGGCGGAATTTGGAACAGTCATTTGGGACGAGTTTGATCCTGTGACCCCCGAAGATGTGGACAGGTTACTGCGGGGACTGAATGCGACCACATGTTTATTGGACCCGTGTCCCTCCTGGCTGGTGTTAGCCACCCGGGAGGTGACACGAGGTTGGTTCCAGGGCATTATTAACGCTTCCTTGAGTGAGGGATATCTACCCGCCGCCTTGAAAGAGGCGGTGGTGAGACCCCTCCTCAAGAAACCGTCCCTGGACCCAACTTTGTTATCTAATTATCGTCCTGTCTCCAACCTTCGCTTTATGGCGAAGGTTGTTGAGAGTGTGGTGGCACAACAGTTTCCCCAGCACCTGGATGAAGCTGTCTATTTGGATCCACGCCAATCGGGCTTCAGGCCCGGGCACAGCACAGAGACGGCGCTGGTCGCATTGGTGGATGATCTCTGGAGGGCCCGTGACAGGGGTTATTCCTCTGTCCTGGTCCTCCTAGATCTTTCGGCGGCTTTTGATACTGTCGACCACAGTATCCTATTGCAGCGGCTGGGGGGGTTGGGGGTGGGAGGCACCGTTATGCGGTGGTTCTCCTCCTTCCTCTCTGACCGCTCGCAATTTGTGTTGGCAGGGGGGCAGAGGTCGGCCCCGAGGCCCCTGGTTTGCGGGGTGCCTCAGGGGTCGGTGCTCTCGCCCCTCCTGTTCAACATATATATGAAGCCGCTAGGTGAGATCATCCGTGGCTTTGGGGTAGAGTTCCATCAGTACGCTGATGACACCCAGCTGTACATCTCTACCCCGGGCCACCCCGATGAAGCCGTCGAAGTGATGGCCCGATGCCTGGAGGCCGTGCGGTGTTGGATGGGGCGGAACAGGCTTCAGCTCAACCCATCTAAGACTGAGTGGCTGTGCTTCCCGGCACCCCGATACAGCCGGCTGGTTCCATCGCTGGCTGTGGGGGGGGAAATTCTTGCCCCCACAGAGAGGGCCCGCAATCTGGGTGTCCTCCTGGATGTACGGCTGTCATTGGAAGATCATGTGGCGGCCGTCGCCAGGGGGGCTTTTGGACAGGTCCGTAGGATCTACCAGTTGCGGCCCTTTCTGGATCGGGATGCGCTTCGCACGGTCACTTCCGCCCTGGTGATCTCCCGCCTAGACTATGCCAATGCTCTCTACATGGGGCTGCCCTTGAAGAGCATCCGGAGGCTCCAGTTGGTGCAGAATGCAGCCGCGAGGGTGGTAATGGGGGCACCTAGGGGCTCCCATGTTATGCCACTTCTACGCGGGCTGCATTGGCTCCCGGTGGCCCTCCGGGTGCGCTTCAAGGTCTTGGTCACTATCTTTAAAGCGCTCCATGGCTCGGGACCAGGTTACTTGCGAGACCGCCTCCTGCCACCATCGGCTTCCCACCGACCGGTACGCTCCCATAGGGTGGGCCTCCTCGGGGTGCCGCCGGCTGGACGGCTGGCGACCCCGAGGGTGCGGGCCTTCTCATTGGGAGCACCCCCTCTCTGGAACGAATTACCCCCGGAGATAAGGGCCGCCCCCGATCTCATGGCCTTCCGTCGGTTGCTCAAAACGCATTTATTTCGGCAGGCCGGACTGGCCTAGGGGTTTTTAAATTTTAATTGGGTTTTAATCTTTTTAATACTTGTTTATATTTTATTAGAGCCATATTGGATTTCAGTTTTTAAATTTTAATATATCATTGTCTCATACTTCGTACATTGTATATGTGTTTTTATTGGCTGTTCACCGCCCCGAGTCCCTTCGGGGAGAGGGGGCGGTATATAAATCAAATAAATAAAATAAATAAAAAAAAGTGCTCTAAAATCTCCTGGTAGATGGCTGTGTTGACCCTGGACTTAATGAAGCTGGTCCTCCAACCACTCTCTAGGCGTCTTTTCTGGCGCTTCATCCCTCTCAGCTCCTCAGAAAACCAAGGAGCTGATTGGGATCGACACCTGGTGTGAGGCCGCAAAGGCACGACCTGGTCAAGGGCCTCAGCCATCACCCTATCCCAGGCAGCCACCAAATCCTCAACCGAGTCATGTGTGCGAGTCTCGGGAAGTGGCCCAAGCTCCATCAGGAACCTCTCTGGGTGCATCAGGCACCTGGGGCAGAACCAATTTATCAGTCCTGCCTCCCCATGGCAAGGGGGTGCAGAACGGAAGTCCAGCCGAAGGAGCGAATGATCCGACCATGACAGGGGCTCTATCAAAACATCCCCTATACCCAGATCATCCTGCCACTGGCCAGAGACAAAAACCAGATCCAAGATGTGACCCCCAGTATGTGGGGGATCCTGAATTAATTGGGTCAGGCCCAAGGCTGTCATGGAAGCCATGAACTCCTCAGCAGTCCCCGAGGCTGTGCCAGCTGAGGGTAGGTTGAAATCCCCCATGACCATAAGCCTGGGGGTCTCAACCACCAAGCTGACAATGACCTCAAGGAGCTCAGGCAGGGCCGATGTCACATAGTAGGGAGCCAGGTATGTGATCAACAGGCCCATCTGAACCCAGGAACCACACTTCACGAAGAGGGATTCACATCTGGTCGTCTGAGGAACAGTGGATTCACTAGGACATAGATCTTCCTTAATAATCACTGCAACCCCCCCACCCCTCCCCTGGGCCCTCGGCGGATGAAAAACCCAAAACCCGGCTGGGCACATCTCCACCAGGGGGACACCCCCCTCCTGGCCCAACCAGGTTTCGGTAACACCTGCCAGGTCCACTCCCCCCTCCAAAATCAAATCATGAATGAGGAGGGCTTTATTAACTATGGACCTGGCATTACATAACATCAGCTGAAGGCCCGTGGGCCCGAAGACTCAGACAGCCCGTGGAACGGGAAGTAACTAGGGGGTCAGAGCGCGCCACTGCACGTAAACAGTGGGGGCGTGCTCCCACAACATAATACGGCCCCCTTTAACCGCCATATCTGCCTCTCCTGCTCACCATGCAGATAGACTTAACCTCTCCCTCCTAGGAAGAGCCCCCCATCCTCGACCCGAGCCCACCTGACCCAAGAACCTTCCGGTCGTACTTGACCCCTGGTCTGGCCCCCATCTCAGGCAGGTTGTCCCCCAACCCTTACCTGGTCCCCTCCCTAACCCCATTAAAAATTTAAACAAAAATAAAATCAATTTCGTCCCACCCTTAAAACCACCCTTAGAACTCCTCTTCTGATGGCCATGCCACCTCTCGGGATCCCAGGACCCGTCTTTGAGGTAGGCCATTGAAAGACCGGAAGGCCACTGCAGGGAAAGGGGAGGGACATTCCCCAAGGCCCGCAAGTCCACTGAAGAATATCTAATGGGTCCGATTGGTCCAATTGGTCCCGTCTCATGCCACCTGGCCAACCTAACCGACTGAGCCAGGGCCACTGTCATCGACGAGCCGAGTGCCATCACCACCAAACCAGGAGCTGCCACCAGACCATGCCACCGTCACCATTACCGTCGTCAAGGCCGTGAAGCCACCGTCATCACCGTCGCCGCCGGGGTCGTTCTTCCAGTCACTGGGGCTGCCACCGCCAGGGCCGTCGCATCGTAAGGCCAAGCCGTCACCACCACTGCCGTCACCGGCATGGAGGCCGCGGAGCCACTGCCATCACCGACACCACCAGGGTCGTTTTTTCCACAGGGGTCGCCACCGTCATCACCGCCACCGTCACCAGGCCAAGTCATCGCCGCTGTCACCGCCATCACCCGCCCTGCCATCCATGCCGCCTCTGAGGCCACAAAGGCCTCCATCCATCACAGGCACCACCTCTGCCATCACCACCATTGGCAAAGCCACTAAGCCAGGGGAATCACCCCCGGAACCATCGGCCCAGTGGAACCAGGTGGGGACACCCGGGCTGGCCACCCACCATTGCCGCTGCCACCGCCACCACCGCAGACATCAGGGCCAGGCTCCCGGCCATGGCCACAACCAAGGCCGAGGCCGGGGCAGCCAGAACAAGGCCACCGCCACTTGAGGCATCCACAACAGCCACGGCAGTCAAAGCAAGGCTGCCACCGCCGCCGCCCGAACCAACAAGGCTGGATAGATTGAAGGCAGGGCCAGAGACAAGGCTGGAGGCAAGGCCGGTGGCAGCCAAAACAAAGCTGTCACCACTCATGGCGAGGCCGCCGTCTCCTGCGGCAAGGCCGCTGCCATTCATAGCAACCGCGGTGGCTGAGGCGGGACCGCCGCCTCTGCCGCCACCAAGATCATCATAGCGAAGAATGAGGCTGGGGGCCATGGCCGGGCCACCCCTCTCAGTGAGGCTGCCATCATCCACAGCAGCCGCAGCAGCCACAGCACCATCCGCAGCAGCCGCAGCAGCCAGGCCAAGACCGCCGCTGCCTGCGGCAACCCGAGTAACAACTCGGGCAGCCCAGGCAGCCATTCCAGCGGCCCATCCGACACCCCTGGCTCTCTCCATGGCACCCCAAATCCCCCCTCGGCCCCACAGTCACCCTAGCCATCGATGGGCACCGAGGGGGAAGCCGGTTCAGGCAAAGACCCGAAACCCACAGTGGAGCTCGGCACGGACTCAGCTACCGTTCGCCATCTGCATGAGTTGCTGTCATCAGAAAAGAGGACTTTGGACCACTGATCAACAGAGCAGTTCTGGTTTTCTTTAGCCCAGGTAAGATGCTTCTGACAAGGAATACGACATTTGAAGCCCATGTCCAGGATCAGTCTGTGTGTGGTTGCCCTTGATACACTGACTCCAGCCTCAGTCCACTCCTTGTGAAAGTCCTCAACACTTTTGAATGGCCTTTTCCTGACAATCCTCTCCAGGCTGCAGTCATCCCTACTGCTTTGTGCACCTTTTTCTTCCACGCTTTTCCCTTCCACATAACTTTCTATTAATATGCTTTGATAAAGCACTCTGGGAACATCCAACTTCGTTTGCAATTACCTTTTGAGGCTTTCTCTCCTTATGGAGGGTGTCAGTGGTGGTTTTCTGCACAACTGTCAGGTCAGCAGTCTTTCCCATGATTGTGATTCCTACTGAACCTGACTAAGAGACCATTTAAAGTCTCAGGAACCCTTTGCAGGTGTTATGGCTTAATTAGCTGATTAGAGAGGGACACTTTGAGCCTAGAATATTGAACCTTTTCACAATATTCTAATTTTCTGAGATTGTGGATTTGGGGTTTTCATGAGCTGTAAGTCATAAACATCTCAATTATGACACATCCTGGCTTGAACTATCTTGCTTTGCATGTAATGAGTCTATCTCACATATTAGTTTCACCTTTTAAGTTGCATTACTGAAATAAATGAACTTTTGCATGATATTCTAATTTTTCAAGTTTCACTTGTACATGCTGTGGTGGTGTTTCCAAGTTCCTTTCAAGATACACCTGTTGAAATGGCAAAAGACACTATTCGTGAACTGAAATTCTGAAATCTATTCAGGGAAATGGAAGTGTTTTCCCACTGGACAGAATGACACTCTTAGACAGAATGACAAAAGCATGGTTAGATTAGTCTCAGAGAAAGGAACTTGAGTCTAGAAGCAAACCCTTCATATAATGTTTATCCAGCATGCTTTTGATAAAGAACAAAACACAGCAAATACTTTTCAAATCACTAATATTGTAAGCTCTTCTCTGGCTTCTCTTAGACTTAGAAGAAAAAGGGAACGAGCCTTTTCTTTCTGCAGTTTAATTATTTCTTTAAAATGCACAGATATTGCTTGGAAGACAGTCATGAATAACATTCCCAGCTTATAAACTGTTTTTTTAACCGCTTTTGTTCTGTTCTGTGTAACTGTTGCTCAGAGACACATTAATTAAAATAAAACAACATTAATTAAAATAAAACTTTGGGGATCCCAAAATAATTCCACAGTACTCAGCCACTTCAAAAGAATCTGCTACCACACCATGAATCTTATGCATCAGTAACCTACATCTTGAGTTGTATACATTTTTTTTCTTCTGTTTTCTTATTGAATGGAATGTGGAAGAAGAATGGCTCTGCAAACCCTGGTTGTCTATCTGCCACCGCTGGTTGCCTTTCCCCCTCCCACTTGTCTTTCGCACCTTCCCCCACCACCACTTGCCTTTTGCTGCCAGTTGCCTTTCCCCCACCACCCTCACTTGCCTGCATCAGAGAACACATGGAGCAGCTCCAGCAGGGTCAGTAGCTGCTTCTCTCCCCTGCTGTTCCAGCTGGGAGAGCGAGAGAGTCTTTCCCGCCATAGCAAAAAGCTTGCATGTCTCCCTTCCATTGGGAAATGGCTCTGGGTGTCAGAGAAGCAGCCAGGTTGGATCCTGTTAAGTAACAGAGTTGGAACTTGGAAGGCACCTTGGCAAGGGTGGGATTCAACTGGTGTTACTACCAGTTCAGTGAGAGTACATTTTGCATGCACGTGTACAGCAGTTGCAAAATGCTGCCCAGGCAGCTGACAAGCACTGTGTGTGGGTGCACAATGTTAGGAAAGATAGTCACCTAACAGTTGGATTGGCAATATATAAACCAGGATAGTCATTTAATACTATTGTATCTTTAAGAGAATGTTGTAATTGTGATTGGCTGAGGTTCCTCCAACGGCCATAAGATGGAGCCAGAAACTTGGTTTGTTTGTTTTTGCATTTCCTTTATTCCCTTTTTGCCTTTTGCTTAATCGTCATTCTGCTTGAATTGCTGTGAGTCTTGCAAGTGTTCACAATCTCCGTTAACTGAATTTTGTTTATGATACTGGTAAAGAAACGGACTTCGGTTTTGAATTTTCCCTGACTGATTGTTTTGAATACTAATTGCTTTAACCATGTATGATTTGGATTGTTTGTTGGACTTTGTTTACCCACTTACTGGAAGTAAAACTTACATTTTACTATTCAGTGTATCTCTGTGCTGGTTGTATGTTATTCATGACCACTCTCATGATGTTTCCCTGAGTGCACTCATTTTCCTAACGGGGAATACCTCAACATGCACCATTTGAAAATCCTTTCCTGCTTTTTCAACCTCAGTTGCTTTACATGGCACAGCTGAGGTTGAAAAAGCAGGAAATAATGGACAGCCAACAGCCCAGGCGGGTGGGTGGTCCAAAGGTCATCACAGCAAACCAGTTCTGTGTCTGCTGCTCTTCAGAGCTACCAGTTCTATAGAATCAGGCTGAACCGGTAGCATCCCACCCCTGTACCTTGGAAATCTTCTAGTCCAGGGGTTGCCAACCTTTTGGACCTCAGGACCGCCAAATTCATAATTTTAAATCTCGGGGACCACTAATATAAATTTTGATTGACGGTGGCTTGCTGATGTTGGTGGGAGAGAGAGAGAGATCTGATCTAACCTTCTCTCTCCCTCCCCCCTTCTCACAGACACAGAGAGAGAGAGAGAGAGAGAGGCGGGGTGAAGTTCATATTTCTTAACAACTGGTTCTGTGGGCGTGGCCTAATTTGTGGGTGTGGCTTTGTGGTCATGTGATGGCTGGACATGGCTTGTATGTAAATATTATAAATATTTTTATAAATATTGAATTTTTTATAAAAAACAGCAACTTTTACCCAAAATTAGGCAAAGCAGGAAGGCAAATTGAGTTGCTCACAAAATCACAGATTCATTCAGAGATTTGTGAGATCGGCTAGCTGAGCCTGTCACATAAAATTTGCTTGCAAGCAAACCCATAAAATTTGCTAGCAAGCAAACTTACAAAATTAACTCACAACACACCATGAATGTAAATGTTGAATTTTTTATATAAATATAGCAACTTTTACCTGAAATCAGGCAAAGCAGGCAGGCAAATTGAGTTGCTCACAGAATCACAGATTCATTCAGAGATCTATCTTTCTTCAATTGGCTAGTTGAGTCTGTCACATAAAATTTGCTTGCAAGCAAACTCACAAAATTAACTCAGAACACACCATGTATGTTAATATTGATTTTTTTTATTTACAAAAGAGCAACTTTTACCCAAAATCAGGGAAAGCAGGCAGGCAGATTGAGTTACTCACAGAATCACAGATTCATTTAGAGGTCTGTGTTTCTGCCATTGGCTAGCTGAGTCTGCATTGCTTCAGTCCTAAGGAACATTTGGCTCTGCTTTTAAGCTCTAGAGATTAGCTAGAAAGCAAGAAATCCAACTATTTCCTGCTCTCCAGCTAATCTAAATCTCCTGGCACAGCAGAGCAACTGATGGTCGGAAAAAGGAAAAATAGCAACTTAGCAGGCAAGTTTGCCAGGTAAGGAGTGAGTGGGCAGGGAGGGTTCCTGCGGGCCATATGGGTGGCACAGCCTTGTGTTCCTGCGCAACCTGGATTAATTGCTTTGCAGGGTCTGGGGATGACATTTCTCTGTGGACCACCAGTAGGCCATGGCCCACCAGTTAGCAACCGCTATTCTAGTCCAACCCCATGAGGCTACACCATTTCAGGCAGATAGCTATCTAGTTTCTTCTTAAAATTCTCCAGTGATGGGGCACCCACAACATCTGAAGGAAAAGTATTCCACTGTTAGGAAATTCTCCCTTAGTTCTAGGTTGTTTCTCTCCTTGACTAACATACATTTTTTCTTGTCTTGCCTTCTGATGCTTTGGGAAATAATTTGACATTTTAATCTTTGTGGTAGCCCCTCAAATATTGGAATACTGCTGTCATGTCTCCCCTAGTTCTCCTTTTTCACTAGTCTAAACATACCCAATTCCTGCAACCATTCATAATAAGTTTTAGCCATCAGCCTCCTAATCATTTAAAGAGAAGGGATACAGCCTTTCTCAATGTCAAATAATATCTCATAGCTACCTGAGTTCTCTAATTTCAACCATAAAGGTATATAACAGCAGAATATTCCCAATGATCACATATGGTGCAGAATGGCAGGGATATATAAATGCCCCCTTATTGGTACATATGCAATCTATGTTTCTGAAATGTATCTTGGAGTGCATAAGTCTATACCAACTCCAGCAGTAGGGCATGAGTTCAGTATGTGCCTTGTATGGAACCATCTAGTGAATAAAGTATTCACTACTGGCTAAAGATCCTATCCATGGACCCAGATAGATTACCTGAGCATACTACTTTGCAATTTTCAAATGTCACCTCGCAATATTGATTATCCTTTCAAATCCCAGTCCAACCTCATGTAAAAGCTAGAAAACTTTCAGATAACGGATAATCAGAGTTGGAAGGGACCTTGTAGGTCATCCAGTCCAACCCCCTGCCCAAGCAGGAGACTCTACTTTCTGACAAATGGCAGTCCAATCTTTTCTTGAAAGTCTCAAATGCTGACGCTCTCACAACTTCCGAGGGCAAGCTGTTCCATTGGTTGATTGTTCTCACTGTCAGAAAGTCTCTTCTTATTTCAAGGTTAAATCTCTCCTTGTTCAGTTTCCATCCATTATTCCTTGTCTGGCCTACAGGTGCTTTAGAAAATAGCTTGACCTTAGCCGCTGGAGTGCCCCGATCCTTGCAATTCAGGGCTGAGGTGGTGAAGATGGGGGAGACTGCCAGCCAAGTTGAGGGGAGCCATATCTCTCCTCCTTGGCTAACCAACTCCCTTTCCCGAAGGCGACAAGTGGCGGTCAGAAATGGCCACCACAAAGGAGAACCGGACAGGATAAAAATGTGCAGGAGGAAGACAAAGAGGAAAGCAGGATAGACTGGGCTAAACATAAAGAAATATCTAAACAAGGTACCCTGAAGCTAAAAATATTTAGAGGGATACCTCTGAAAGAAAGTTATAATAGGCAGCGAAGGAGAGAGAAAAGGAGGTTGAAAATCCTTTCTCCTTTTTTATTTTATTATTATTGATTGGAAAAAAGTTTATGCTAAATTAATTTGACATTAAATAGGCTATCTTAAGCTGGAATTTAAATGTCAAAGGAAGATAAAAAAGATTTCTTGGTACTTTATTTTACTTTTACTATTTTTGGTCAAAAAGGAGAAGAGGAGATAAAAGGGTGGAATTTGGGATAGAGTTTCACCTGGGGAAAAAAAAATAAAGGATCTAATTGTGAACTTTGAAAAGATTCCCAAGGATACATTGTAACTGAAACTTTGTTGAAAGATACAGTAACGATTGGAAAGGAAGAAAGAACAAGATGGAACAGTTTGGGGAAGAAGAGATTTGTTTCTTTTTTATTTTGTTAATCAAAATCATGGGGAAAGAAAGCAAGAGATAAAGAAAAAAGGGAAGCGTGCTAGAATTAAAGGTATATGCTCAGCTTGGGAACACAGAGATAATGGTTAAATCAAGTTAAAATTGAGAACTCTGTAAGGGTACTAGGGTTATAATTGTAGAATATTATGATGTGTTAGAAATGTAATATATAAGCAACTTAGGAGATAAACATTACATTATTATGTTTGGTATGTTTATTTAGGGAATGGAAAAGAAAGAGGAAAGATCTATATTAACTATTTGGAATGAATTTGAATAATTATTTTTAAAGATTGGTAAAATATTTAAGAGTTAGCTAAAATGAATTTGAATAATTGCCTTTTTTATTGGATAAAATCGTATAATTAATAATTAATTAATGTAAGAATAAAGAAAGGAGAGAAATATTTTGGCTGTTTCCAAAGATTGTTAATGTGAAGGATGTATAGGGTCCATACCAACATGAGGATGATTTTGAATTATTTTACTAATGTTTATATATATATATACAGTGTTTTTTGTTAGTGGTGTAGATCTTTTTTGCATTTGTGAGAAGTACCAACCAGAGTTTGAAGGATGAGATTTATATAAAATAGATATTAGATTTGAATGGATAAACTTAACCTTTAATAAGATTATAAATATAAGATTTAAAGATGTTGTACTCCGATTGATAACTGGAGGGGAAACCTTGCTTGTGTTTTTTTTGTTTGTTTGTTTGTTTGTTTTTTCTTAGAAGGTTGGAAGAGAATATATAAAATTGTAAACAATGACAGACAAAATATTTTATTTATTTATTTATTTATTTCTGAGTTTTATATACCGCCCTTCTCCCGAAGGACTCAGGGCGGTGAACAGCCAACTAAAATACAAGTAGACAAAGTATAAATTATTTAAAAGAGAATTAAACACTAGACTGTCCCAAATCTAAAAACCCCAATTAAAATCAATAAAACTTCATACCCCGTCCCAAGTAATCTAAAAACCCCATTAAAAATCCCATTAGTCAGCTCAGGCCGGCCTGCTCGAAGAGCCAGGTCTTCAGGTCACGTCTATAAGTATAATGAATAAAAAGATATAGAAATTTGGGTTGATATTACTATAAAAGAAAATTAAGAGAAGTTAAAGGAGAAATGGTGAGAAATTGATAAAAAATGATAAAATATAAAGTTGAATTTATAAGATGAATATAGATATGAACTTGTGTCTGTATGAAAATGTGATAACCTGGAATCATGCTGTACTCAAATAAGATGTTTTATTTGTGTGATAAAACCCAATAAAACTTTTCAAAAAAGAAAAAAAAAGAAAAAGAAAATACCTTGACCTCTTCCTCTCTGTGGCAGCCCCTCAAATATTGGAAGACTGCTATCATGTCTCCTCTGGTCCTTCTCTTCACCAGACTAGCCATGCCCAGTTCTTGTCATTGTTCTTCATATGTTTTAATCTCCAGTCTCCTAATCATCCTGGTTGCTCTTCTCTGTACTCTTTCCAGAGTCTCAACATCTTTTTTATAGTGTGGTGACCAAAACTGGATGCAGTACTCTACTCTTTCAAATGAGTTATTGGTTGGACTGGCCAAGATGATTTTTCAATGCTTAAATATATTAAGTCTTTCAAGTGCTTGGCTCTATACAAATCAGCCCCCCAATTAGAAAAAGGCTTAACTCCAGGGGTGGGATTCTACCGGTTCAGACCGGTTGGCATGAACCGGTTGTTCTAGTAAGCATTTGGCCCCACCCACCCACCCCTGCTCTTTCCTGTGCTTTATTTTTTTTTTTAATTTGCATTTATATGCCACCCTTCTCCAGAGACTCAGGGCAGCTTACAGTCTATGGAGCACCATGCTAAGTGCTCGGCAATAGCCTTCATTCCATTGAATATGCCTGCTTATTAGTAGGGCTTTTGGCCCCCCCCAAGCGGCATTTTTACAAAGTCAGCTTATTGCCCCCAACAATCTTGGGTCCTTAATTTACCCTACCCCGAGAGGATGGAAGGCTGAGTCAACCTTGAGCCTGGTGGGATTTGAACCTGCACTAATGGCAGGCAGCTTGCACTAAGTGCTAGATGATTAACAGCCTGCACCACCAAGGCTCTTGTTTTTTTAGAGCACAGCTGATCACACAGCAGAGCAGTTCACCGCACCTCAGTTGCTTTCTTCACAGGGGCTGCAGTAGAAGGTAAGTATTTGAGCTGAAAATGGACTTTTTTTATATGTAGAGCACAATGTGCACATGCACACCCAAAGCGCATGCTCACTGATCAGGTTGAATTGCACCACTGCTTAATACTTTATATGCCTCAACATCTCAGAATAGTTAGCCCTGTTGGTAAAATATGGGAGGTTTCATGGAATTCCATTTGAAGAAAGTTGAGTATTTGTGGAGCACAAGCCATTGAAGACATTGGACACAGCCTTTTTGACTGTTAACTGCACTCTGTGAAAAGAGCTGTTTGTTTGGATTCTTATTTAAAAATAAAAAATACTAGAAAAGCTAGGAGAAACTGTTTTATTTTTTGCAGGAAACAAACCCCCATATCACTGAGACTACACTCTATGTCAAATGACTTTTTGTAGAAGGCAGAATATGTCAGAGAGTTTGGCAGTGTTCCTTTATGAGATAACCCATGAGCAACACACAGCACACAGAGGCTTA
This sequence comes from Bungarus multicinctus, assembly GCA_023653725.1. Lineage (NCBI taxonomy): Eukaryota > Metazoa > Chordata > Lepidosauria > Squamata > Elapidae > Bungarus > Bungarus multicinctus. Next base: position 7,231,313 of record CM042844.1, read on the forward strand.
CACATGGTTTAATATACAACAGGTATATACAGACAATATACATGTGGTGGCAAAATACCTTTACAAGCAAGCTTTCTTTTTCCTAACATACAGAGAACTTCTGCACTGAATACTGGCACAAGGAAAGAGAAGCATATCCTCTAACAGCTGCCTTATATATACACACCTCTTAAAGGCTCTTTGCTCTCCAGTCTTAAAGGGAAATACCCATACTATGCTGAATCATTCTTGTGACATCAGCCAGACTTATATCAGATTCACAGCATCTAGCAGCTATTCACTGCTGGTCAGTTCTTAAGTCTTAATTGTCAGCGTTCCAGAGATTATCCATTCCAGCCAGTAACTCCAAGACAACCATAATCTCCAAGTACTTTTATTAGAATAGAAACTTAGTACCTCTGTGGAATTCCAAAACTAAAGTTCCCCCCCCAGACTTTTGACAAGGAAGTCTTCCCACCTACAAACCAGCCCCTTTTCCCCACATCATACATCACATGAACCAATCCCCTTCAGTCTCAATTCTTGCTGCACCATTCACAATGATCTTGAATTACTAAAGAATCTATTTTGTCTACTGAGAGCTACTCAAAAAATATCAGCCCCCTCCAATCCTCCACAGCTGTGTCGCAGCTTTTTATAATGATTCCAAAGCTGACTTTAATACCTTAACAGAACGTTTAGATCACGTTCAAGTTAACTGCACAGGTAGGGACTTATTATGATCATGACCTCTTGTCTTTGACGCTACTTGTATATATGAATTGGTTTTATATTTTGATATGACTAAAGCAGTAAAGTTTTTGTTCTATTCTTTTCTAGTAAGATATTTTTGCATAAGGAATACAGTATTTTGACAGCATAAGTAACAAATTCTGTGAAATGAGGAACCAGTGAATGGACCAGTTTTTCAGAATTCCTCTCTGGATAAAGAGAGGATTCAGAATTGCCCACACGGACTCCAGACAGAAGCTCCTCATGAAGAAACTATAAGGCAATGGTATCAGACAATTTGAAGCCCAGGGATCCAAAGGATCATCATCTTTGCCCAAACCATAGTTGATACCTTCAAAAGGATATTAAGTTTACATACTTCCTTTCTTAATCATTTCTGGATTTTGCTTGTTAATGGATTTTTTTTAATATATATTAATATGCTTCAGAAAGGCAACTTTGATTACATTATGTGAGTTTCCTTTAATACTTGGCTAATCAGGACTTAGGAAAGTAATATTTTGTCTCTTCCTTTTCTTTTCAGTGTTAATCTATCCATCTCACATATTCTAATATTTTTATATATACTTTCTGCTATAGTGATGTCTTCATTTTTCCACTGCTGTGCGAACACAATTTTTGCTGCCATTAATATATGTAAAATTAAATATATTTTCCCTTTGTCATACTGTTCTGGTAATATACCCAACAAGAATATCTCTGGTTTCAAATTTATATGTTGTTTTGTCATTTTTTCTAACCAAGTATGTATTTTAGTCCAATATTATTTTTGCCTTTGAGCATACCCACCATACATGGTAATATGAACCTGGTATCTGATTGCACTTTTAACATTTCGCTGATAAATTTTCACACAACTTTGCTAATCACACTGATGGTAGATGTCACTTATAAAACATTTTATATAAGTTTTCCTTATAGGCCGTTGACATTGTTAGCTTACAATTTCTATCTCACAGTTTCTGCCATTTCTCTAATTCTATTTGGATAGCCAAAATTTTAACCCATCTAATCATTGTTTCTTTCACTTGTTCTTCCAATTCAATACTCAATAAATAATAGTACATTTTAAATTGGTTTTTCATCTGTGCCTAATAGTATTTGATCTAATTTTTTATAAAAACCCTGCATTCTTGCATCTTTCTCCTATCTTAATTGTATTTGCACATACGGCCACCACGTTAAATCAATCCCTTGATTGGTCAGTTCTGGTTTAGATTTGAGTTTTCCATTGCCATTTAAAATATCCTTATATCTTACAATTTTTTCCGCATTAATCATATTAGGATGTATCCAGTGGTGGGATTCAAATTTTTTAACCACCAGTTCTGTGGGTATGTCTAGGTGGTCATGTGATTGGGTGGGTGTGGCCAACTCAATTTCACTCACATCAAGGGATGCTCCTTCCCTCCCAGCCATTCCTTGTAACACCTGGCCTTCTGTAAAAATATTGTTCACCTTTTTTTTACTTTACCACCACCATTAAGTGGATCATTGTTTAAGTCAGTCAAACGATGGTTAAGCAAAGCTGGCTCCCCCAGGGACTTTGCTTGTCAGATGGTTGCAAAAGGGAGATCACATTTTGTGACCCTAGAACACTGTGGCCGTCATCAATGTGAGTCAGTTGCTAAGCATCCAACTTTCTTTCTCTTTCTTTCTCCTTTCCTCCTTCTCTTTCTTTCTTTCTTTCTTTCTTTCTTTCTTTCTTTCTTTCTTTCTTTCTTTCTTTCTTTCTTTCTTTCTTTCTTTCTTTCTTTCTTTCTTTCTTTCTTTCTTTCTTTCTTTCTTTCTTTCTTCCTTCCTTCCTTCCTTCCATCCATCCATCCATCCCTGCCTCTCCCCCCTCTCTCTTTCTCTCTCAATTTTCTTTCTTTTCTTTAATGTCTCTCTTCTCTCTCTCTTTCCCCCTTCCTCCTTCCCTCTCTCCTTCTAAGGCTAGATACCCACCTGAAACAAAAACTACTTTGGATGAAGCTGGCTTACTTACTGCCCCCATCTCCACTCTTCTCTTCCCGTTCATTATCAGGGAGGCACGATCAGGTACAGGGGAGCTTCTATCCCCTCCCCTTCCTTCTCCTAACAAGCACCTGACACTGTTTGGCTGCAGCACCTCCTCCAAATCCCCCACCTCTACAAATCAATTGCACTGTAGCTTCTGGCTGCCAGCATTGGCAGCTAGCTGAGTGGCTGGCAGCAAACTGTCCCAGGTGGCCAAAAGCTCAGGACAAACAATGTTTCATTGAATGGGCCATGCTGAAGGGTCTGGGATGGAGGCTCCATGACCCACTAGCCAGGGCAAACAGCTAGAGGAGGGCCAGCCAAGGAGAAAAGCTAGAGGTGAAGGTATGGAGGCAGAACCCTGGAGGAGAAGCAGGCGCAGCCAAGGGTAGGAGCTCAAAAAATCCCATTCCGTGTGCTACAGCATGCTGTAGATTCCCTCGCTCGCCCCTTTGCCTGGCTTCGCTTCTCCCACGGTCTCCTCAGTGCTCACCCATGCTCCCCCTCCCCAGACTAGCTTGATTGCAGGTAGAGCCACATTACCTTTTGAAAACCCACTGTCAGTGAAGCTGGGTGCTGGGGAGGGCTGGCTTTTTGCCTAGCTTTGCCTATCTATCAGCGGGGGAGGGGGGGGAATGGTTTTCTCCTCAGGCCCCCATCCATTTCCCCCTCAACAGCTGGACAAAGCTAGGCAAAAAGCCAGCCCTCACCAGCGCGCAACTTCACTGACAGCAGGCTTCGAAAGGGCAATGTGGTTCTGTCTGCAATCAAGCTAGACTGAGAAGGGAGAGAGCGCGAATGAGCCCAAGACCCTTCCCTCCAGCCTTTGCCCAAAGCCCCGAGCCATACCAGAAAGCTGAAATTTGAATTTCTTCCCCTCATCTGACCCATGCGTACCTTGGCAACGGGACTGTTTCTCTCTGACACTCTTTTCCAGCTGCTGGATCAGGGGGATGAACTTAGCTTTGCTGGCCATTGCAGCTAGGAATCACAAAGCCGAGAATGAACGTTTGTGCTACAACCAGCCCCTAGATTGGTCTCCTGCAAATTCCATCTCTCAAGGAGCCCAGCCGAACTTTTGCACGCCAACTCGCTGAGGCAGAGGGTGTGGCTGGAGCTAATAGGTGGCCAAGCTAAGTGCCTGAAGAACCCCATCCCATCATCAGGAGTCCTGCCTCAATGAGCGAAACTTCGACCAGGCTCCTCGGAAGATGACAGTTTGCAGTCCACCTGCTTATCTAGCGCCCAGATTGGCTACAACACAAGCATTCATTCTCAGCTATATTTGAGATTCCTAGCTATTGTGTTCTACAGAAGTTCTATTTGTTGGTCCACATTTTGAGCAGGAGTTTTGTTTGTTCTGATTGGCTGAGCAGCCTGACAGTGAACTATAAAAGGGAGCTGTCAGACAGCATCAGCTGTTACCTGTCAGCTGGCCAATTCAGCAACATATCAGCAGACTAGGGTAACCTGTTTCTTTGTTACAATAAACATTGTTTCATTCATCAATGCTCATTCTTAGAAAGAATTTAATATTGGAGATGAGGATGGGATGTCTGCCTGAAAGTTGAGGAAGAAAAGAGCCAGAGTTATTGTGTTTTTTTTTTAACCTCAGGATAGACAAGATGTTGACTGCTCCGACATTTCCGTGTTTTCACCCATCATCAGAAACTTGGGAATCTTACATTAATCGTTTTGACTGTTTCCTAGATGCTGCTGATTTGTCTGAGATTTCAAGCCATAGGAAAAAAGCATGTTTCCTAAGCTTTTGTGGGGCTGTGGTTTTTGGCACCACTACAGCACTGTTGGCACCTCAGACTGTTAAAGCAATATCCTGGGAAGATTTACAAGAACTTGTAAGTAATCATTACTTGCCTAAACCTTCTAGAATTGCGAGGCGGCATACATTTAGGAGATGAGTGCAGGCTGAGGGAGAGACTATCAGTACATACATGGCTGCCCTCCGAAAAGCAGCACTACATTGCAGGTTCCGGGATCTCGAGGATCAATTGCTGGATCAATTAGTATGCAGTGTACGAGACCTCAGGTTTCAAAGACGCTTGCTTGCCAAGGGCGATTTAACCCTTATGATGGCTGTTGAGGAGTCCCAAGTGGCAGAAATATTAATTATCTCTGCTGTTGAGATATAAAGCTCTAATAGCACTGCTACATCCAAACCGAACACTATTGTGCATTATGATGACAGTTTTCCTGACAAAATTTCTGAAGCCAATGAAGATGTAAATCGCCTCAGAAGACAGCCTCCACCACAGCAAAAGAATTAGATTCCTGATAACAAACCTATGCAACCGCAAACAATCTGCCAGAGTTGCGGTGGTAATCATTTTAGATCCACATGCAGATTTAGAAACATAATTTGTTTAAAATGCCAAAGAAAGGGACACATAGCTAGGGTTTGCAAATCAGGAAAAAAACTTTAATCCACAATATCAGCCTCAAGTTAGATTACAGAAACAAAAAGAAGAATGTTTTACTATTACTAGGGCTTCTTACAATTCTAAGTCACCTAACAATTTTAACCAGATCTATACTAACAAAATTCATGTGACTTAGAAGGAAAGCAGTGTCCAATGGAAGTTGATACCGGCTCATCGCTATCCATTGTATCCTGGAGCACGTTAAAAAGTTTAGTTCCTGCTATCACAAAGAAATGTCTCCAGCCATGCAAACTGTTCTTAAAAGACTACCAGTAATTGGCACAGGTAAATTCAATATCCAATTTCAAAACTTTGAGGGACTACTTCCTCTCACAATAGTAGAAGGCCTATTAGGGTTAGACTGGTTCACATTTTTGAGACTTACAATATCTGGAATACATTCCATTCAGGATCAGGATTTACAAGCATTGTTAAATGATTTTAAGGAAGTATTTAGTGATGAATTAGGTCAGTATGTAGGAACTCCAATCTCATTTACCTTGGACCCTAACATAGCACCCATCATGTTAAAACCTAGAAGAGTTTTTTTTGCATTATGACCTAAAGTAGATGCTGAATTGGATAAATTAATAGCCCAAGGGTTCTAGAACCCACAGATTTTGCAAAATGTGAGACCCCTATTGTGACGCCTTTGAAGCATGATGGTTCTATCAGGATTTGTGCAGACTATAAAAGTACCATAAATAAGGCTTTGCAAACCAATGCTTACCCAGTGTCAATAATCCAGCATTTGTTACATTCATTGGGAAAGGGGTTTATTTTTGCAAAACTTGATATGGCTCAGGCCTATGAACAACCTTACAGTGGAGGCACAGATAATTGTCACCCATCGTGGTCCTTTTAAATGTACTAGAATACAATTTGGAGTTTTAGTAGCACCAGGGTTATTTCAATGCCTGATAGAGAGACTGCTTCAGGGCATTCCAGGGGTAGTGCCCTACTTCGATGATGTTCTCATTTCTGCTTGCAATAAAGAAAAACTTTTCAAATGTCTCAGAAGGGTCCTAGCCTGTTTCAAAACAGCAGGCCTTAAATTGAAGGAAAACAAATGCAAATTTGCAGTCAGCTAAGTAGATTTTCTGGGATACCACATAGATGCCAAAGGTATTCATTCCATTGAGTCAAAGGTAAGAGCTATTAAGGATGCCCCTACACCATCCAATAAGACTGAACTACTAGCGTTTTGGGGGTTTCTGAATTTCTATAGCTCTTTTCTTCCACATAAGGCTTCTGTGATGGAGCCATTACATAGATTATTGGATGCGAAGGCTTCCTGGTCATGGGGGCCCAAAGAAGAATTCTCTTTCAATGCTATCAAAGATCTGTTGTCATCTGACAGTGTGTTAATACAATTTGGCAGAGATTTACCTTTGATATTTTGCTGCAATGCACCCCCTTTTGGAATAGGCGCTGTGTTGGCACACAAATTGCCAAATGGCCTGGAAGTGCCAATAGCATATTTCTCCAGGACCTTATCAAGTACTGAGAGAAATTATGCACAAATCGATAAGGAAGCCTTAGCAGCAGTCACTTCCGTAAAAAAAATTCATGAGTTTCTCTATGGTCACCATTTTCAGCTTGTGACCAATCACAAACCTTTATTAGGCATTTTGTCTGGAGATCGTCCAAGTCCTACAGTATTGTCTCCAAAAATGACTAGGTGGACAATATTCCTTGCTGCCTACTCATATACATTAATATACAAAGCTGGGAAACACCTTAGTCATGCGGACGCTTTAAGCCATTGTCCTTTACCAACTCCTGTAATTGACCCTGCACTATCATTAACTGTGTTCTCTTTGGATGATCAACAATTACCTCTGACTGCAGCAGATATTGCTCAATGTTCGTTGAGAGACCAAATAATATTACAGGTTTTGGACTGGGTGAGAAGGGGTTGTCCTGAAGGAAAATTAGACACCAAATTCTTACCTTTTAGAGCCAGGCAGCATGAGATGTCCACCCAGCAGTGTTTATTATGGGGTTGCCGTGTCATTGTCCCTAGCAGGTTGAGGACTGGGATAATTGATAATTTACATGAAGGCCATCTGGGTATTGCCAGAATGAAGGCACTGGCAAGGAGTTATGTCTGGTGGCCAGGCATAGATGCAGACATAACTACTAAGGTCAGGACATGCCAGGCATGTCAATTATTGAGGCCTGCCCCACCACCTGCCAATTCAGGGGAATGGGAATCAGCTAAGTCCCCATGGTCATGAGTCCATATACATTTGGTGGGCCCTTTCCACGGCCACATATTCTTAATTGTAGTGGACTCTTATTCCAAATGGGCTGAGTTGTACCCTCATACATTCTACTACTTCAACAGCTGTCATAAAAGTGTTAGACCATTTGTTTGCAACTCATGGTTTTCCAGATGTTTTTGTTTTGGACAATGGTCCACAATTTCATCAGCTAGTTTCGAATTGTTTCTAGCTAAGAAGGGGGTCTGGCACACTCTGACAGCCCCTTAATCACTCGGCAGTGAATGGGCAAGCTGAAAGGGCCATACAGGCAGCCAAGGAGTTTTAGGCAGACTTGAGGGAGAAGACTGGCACTCAAAATTAGCCACTTATTTACTATCACAACATATCACCCCTGATATGTTCAGTGACAAATCATTCTCCAGCAGAGCTGCTGATGGGAAGGAGACTTAGGAATAATTTAGATAGGCTCCATCCAAGCTACTCTCCTTCAATTCCATTAGATTATTTTAGCCAGGTGAGGTCATTCCAGATAAATGACCCTGTGTATGCTAGGAATTTTGAGGGTAATCCCCTCTGGTTGCTCAGCCACATAGTGGCTGTCACAGGCCCCAGGTCTTATAAAATTGGGTTACAGGATGGCAGAATATGGTGATGCCATATCGACCAATTGAGAGGTCTCGTTGGGGCTCATCCCAGAGTAACTCAGAGGGGAACGAACAAACAGAGGGAATGTTTTGTGGGTATGATACACCGAAGTACGAGACGCCGATGAGTGATGCGCATGCTGACACAAACTTACCTGATGACGAGTTCTTGAGAGAGTCTGACTCATCTTCAGCGAGAAGTCCAGCGCTACCACATCCAGAGTGATGACAGCTGATCCATTCCAACCAGCTGCAAAGACTGAACTGCACAGGTCGTGACAAGAGAGATGACACCCCGCCTATTTAAATGATTACGCATGCTCCTAGCTGGGGGAAAGGAGTATTGTGCTCTATAGTATGTGTTGGTCCACATTTTGAGCGGGAGTTTTGTTTGTTCTGATTGGCTGAGCAGCCTGACAGTGAACTATAAAAGGGAGCTATCAGACAGCATCAGCTGTTACCCGTCAGCTGGCCAATTCAGCAACATATTGGCAGACTAGGGTAACCGGTTTCTTTGTTACAATAAACATTGTTTCGTTCATCAATGCCTGCCTCAGCTCATTCTTAGAAAGAATTTAATACTAGCTGTGATGGATAGCAAAACTAGGACTGACTCTGGCCATGGCTTCCATCTCTGAACCAAGGGCTGCCTTGGCCACCACAAGCTGGCACAAATGTAACAAGATGAAGGCTGAATGGGCAGTGAAAAGGCAAGTTGCACTTCACTCCTGCACACTAAGGCCATTGCTACCGCTGCTTCGACCTGCCTGCGCCACCCCCTCCCTTGACGCCACAGCACCATTACCTTTAGGAAGCTGCAGTCACAAATATTGCACGGCAAGAGAAAAGGCAGCTGCATGTGCTGCCAGTGCTGTTCCAGAGGCCTGCCTTGGGAGCAAGGGGGAATAAAGAGGCCAGCTAGCAGGCAAAGGTTCACTCACTTGCTTTGTTCTCCCACCTCCACTGCCTTTTCTATGCTCCTCTCATCTTGCAGCCAGCTTTCTTATTTAGGAGCCGCTGCAGATCGGGAGGGCTGTGCGGCAAGAGATGAGGTATTTCATTTCACTTTGCAAGAGTGGAGGTGGGATAGCAAAGCTAGTGATGCTTTGGCCTTTATTCCCCCTCACTGCCATGGCAGCCCTCTGGAACAGCACTGGCAGCACAATTTTTGCTCCCCTCCACCACATCCCGATTCAGCACGGCACAAACAGCCCAATGGAGGTGGAAAATCAGGCATTTTCATCAGCCCTTCTCTGAGCCTCGGGGATCATGGGGAAGGCAGTAGGGAAGGCAGACAAGTGTGCTGGGTGATGTAGGAGGCAGCTACGCCGGGATTCAGGCTTTGCTGCTAGCAGTCACTCACCCAGGCAGATCAGGGAAGCTTAGCTGGGCTGCGAGAAGAGCACTGCATGGGATTTAGCCACGTGGAAGGCAGACAAGCTTCTTGGGCCACATGGGAGGCTGCTAGGCTGGGATTCAGGCCTTGCTGCTTGAAGGCTCACCCAGGCTGATCTGGGCACTCAGCTGGGTCACATGAAGAGCACTGCGTGAGTGCAGAAAGCAGGCACGCTGGCTGGGCCACATGGAAGGCAGCTAGGCCAGGATAGGGGCCTTGCTATTTGCAGGCTCATTCAGGTTCCCAGGCATATTAGGGCAGCTCATCTGGGCTGTGCAGAGGGCACTGCATGAGTGGGGAAGGCAGGCAAGTGTGCTGGGCCTCGGGGACCACGGGGCAACATAGGAGGCCAGGATTTGAGTATCACTGCTAGCAGTCACTCACCCAGGCAGATCAGGGCAGCTTAGCTGGGCCACGCAGGGAGCGCTGCATGAGATTCAGCCATGCGGAAAGCAGGCAAGCTTGCTGGGACACCTATGAAGCAGCAAGGCCATTTGGGCCTTGCCATTTGCAGGCTCAGCCAGGCTACCAGGGAGCTCAGAGCAGCTCAGCTGAGCTGCACGGAGAGCACCATGTGGGACTCAGCCGAAGGCAGGCAAGCTGGCTGTCCCTCAGAGACTGTGTAGTTGAGGCAAACCAGCGAGCAAGACAGAGAGCAGCAGCATCTATGCCAGGTGAGTGGACGAGATGAGGAGTGATGGGGCAAGGTGGGTGGGGCAGGATGGGCAAACTGGGTGGGCGGGGTGGGGTGGGACCAGCCAGAATTTTTACTACTGGTTCATCTGAACTGGCCCGAACTGGCTGAATCCCACCATTGGATGTATCAGTGCCTCCATTGTGGATAGCCAGACTGGTATTTTCATATAATGTCTTTTTTTTAACTTTCCCTATACTAACAATAAAGAACTTTTAACAAAATGTCTTTGAAAGTATCCATGCATTTTACTTTTACCATACCATAAAAAAGCATGCCACCCCAATTGGAGATCATGCCCTTCCACATTTAATAATCTTTTATGTCACAAATTTACACATTCTTTCACCCAGACAAGTGCCGAGCCCTGGTAGTATAGCTCCCAATCTGGTAACCCAAAGCCCCCTTTATGTTTAGTATCTTGTAGCAGTTTTATTTTTATTCTTGCTTTTTCCCCTTGCCAAATATATTTTAAGATCATTTTGTTTAGTTCTTCAAAAAAAAAAATTCTGGTTTTATCAGAATTGTTTGAAACAAGAATAATACTCTCGGCACAATATTCTTTTTTATTGTAGCTGTTCTTCCCATTATCAATAGCAGCAGATTTTCCAATTTCTCCAAATCTAATTTAATTTGTCATAATAAATTTATATAATTATCTTCTTTGATAGTTGCACATCTTGCTGTTCACTGGATTCCTAAATATTTAACTTTCTTCACTAATTCTTATTCTTATTTTGGAATGAACAGCAAAAGAGTGATTAGAACCTTCATTTTGGAAAGTGGTAAACAAACTGAGGGACCAGGTGGACTTGAATTTTTTTTAAAAAAAATATGAAGATTTTTGAAATTAATTATAAAACCTTTCCATAAAATAAGCTGTTCAGTAGGAAAAATATGCTAAAATGAAACTTCAAAGATTGGTTATATAGTGAACCTGAAAGAAAGAAATACAGTGGTACATTGATACTCAACTGCTTTGAAATTCATCAAATTTGATACACAACACATTATGCTACAAACATTTCAATCAACCAGAATAGAGCTGGAAGGGACTTCGGAGGTCTTCTAGTCCAACCCCCTCCTCAAGCAAGAGACCCTATATCATTTCAGACAAGTGGCTGTCTAGAGTCCTCTTTAAAAAAAACTCTTTGATGAAGAACATGCAACTGTTGAAGGCAAGCTGTTCCACTGATTAATTGTTCTCACTGTGAGGAAGTTTCTCCTTAGTCCCAGGTTTCTTTCTGCCTTGATTAGCTTCCATCCGTTGTTTCTTGTTCTGCCCTCAGGTGCTTTAGGAAATAAGTTGACCACCGCCTCTTTGTGACAAGCTCTTAAATACTCAAATATTTTGACCTGGTAGCCATTGTTTGTTTGGTAAATAATGCACAAGCTAGAAATTGTCAAGTAATAGGTTTTATTGGCATCCAAAGCTAAAAAAGAAAAAACTTAAGCATACAGCACATTTTCCATGCACAACCTCCTTGTTTTTGGTTGACCAGGTTAGGTATGCTGTGTGAACCCAGCAATATATTGAACCAGTTTCAGTATTGAGTAAATGGAAGCAAAACACAATATTAAATGAATAGGTATATAGGAAACATGTATCATACCAAACAACTACTCTCTATTTAGTTTTATGCTTTTTATGATGTCTACCTTTAAGCCTGTGTGGGAATAGCACATAGTTTATAAGGGTGTGGATGCATTGCCACTTTTACAATGGGTTCTTCATTGAGTTCTTTCACTCTTTCAGGCAATTGGAAGTTGAAGTCCCTCAACAGGCTGGTCAGAAAGATGAAGATTTCAACTCTTGCCAGTTCCTCTCCTATACATATACGTTGACCTGTAGATGAGACAAGGCATACATAAAGAGGATAATGAGCTGCTCTTCAGAGTATAACCACATCATCAAGTTTTTCATGTTGACCTAGTATCTGTGAGCATAACCTTAACTCAGGATGCATTAGATGGTACACCATTTCAAAGGCAAAGCTATGCATCCAATGCATAACTTTTTATGCATCCAGCTATGCATACAGCTCTGGTGGCCTAGAGATGGAGCTCTCACCTCACAATCAGGAGGCTGTGAGTTCGATCCTAGGTAGAGGCTAATATTTGGAATAGACTCTCCTGCTCGAGCAGGGGGCTGCACTAGATGACCTCCAAGGTCCCTTCCAATTCTGTTATTATTCTATTCTATCCTTGGAAATAACTATCTTGGATGTACTTCCAGAGATGGGCCTACAAAGTGGGAAATCACTTTCTCACCTCTCTGTCCACCAATTTATTCTATGGTGCATCAGACTACAGGAGGTGGAATGGACATAATCGATAGGAGTTCCCTTTCAGTGACCAAATACCTATTCTTGTTATTCTTTGCTTGCTACCTCTGGCTTTCTGGATGAATGTGAAAATAACACGCCACAAAACAGTCCTTCTTCCTGCCCCCATCAGAGTAAGTGGAATTTGACTACATTTGATTTTTCTTCACCCAGGGATTTAAATATTCATGCTCAGATTATCAGTTCAGGAATGATCCAGGATGCCGATTTTAGCATGGTCTCTCCCAACTAGTACTGGGTCCCAGTCAGTGGCTTATGTATTTTGTTTCCATCAGAACAAATCCAGCTTTGCATAATTCTTATTGCATAGACAGATTTGGATGCCAATCCACAGGGCTGGAAATCAGCTTCTGAAAAAATTAGAGATGACCTTCTTCAGACCACATTCTGCTTGGACGAAGGACCACTAAAATAATCTGATCCAGATACCAGACCAGAGGTAGTATTCAGCAGATTCTGACAAGTTCTGGAGAACCGGTAATGGAAATGTTGAGTTGTTCGGACAACTGGTGGTAACCTTCTCCAAGGAGTGGAGAGTGAATGGATATTTTGCAGAATCCTTCCTCTGCCACGTCCACCAACCCACACCCACCAAACCATGCAACTCCCACCAAGCCATGCCCACAGAACTGGTAGTAAAAAAAAATTAATCTCACCACTGTACCAGACAGTTCTGGATGGATTACACCAAGGGAATCTTATGCCTCATTCTTCTGTGGAGTCCTGGCTGATTTTTGAAATATGGAGATGGTCTGGGCAGTGACCTCATCACTCATAAGTGCTTCTTTTTATTAGCAGAGCTTAATCACAGTTTGATTTATCATTACAAGTCATTCTGAAATATCATAGGTGTCAAGTGTCTATAGAGATTCTCAGTCATCCAGGTCATGGCTGTCCTGTGGCCCCACTCTGAGCTCTCTCCATTGGAGGACTCAGAAAGAAGTTATAGCCACCCTGTAGGGGTGATGAAGCAAAGGGGGGTGCCTTGTAGGTGGAGGAGAGCTGCATCTCTCCTCTGACTCAGAAAATCCCCCTCAGCTGAAGATGAGGAGCAGCAGCAGTCAACATGGCTGCCATGAAGCTGGAGACAACAAGAACAAGAAAAGCACCTTGTCCCAAAGGTGCTTTTTCAGGAGGCAATTGGACTTTCCTGTTTTTTCTTTTGAAGATGTTTCACTTCTCATCCAAGAGGCTTCTTCAGCTCTGACAACACAGCGGGGAAAGGAAGGATTTATATTCCTTGCAGACAGCTAGTAATTTGCATCCTTTTCGAGGGTCATTGAAGCATTTGAAATCCAGTTGCCCCCTGAAAAAGTACCTTTGGGACAACCATGACCTGGATGACTGAGAGTCTCTATAGACTTTTAGTGATACAATTTGGGATGAACACCCTTTGAATGGTGTGGGAGATAGGAGTGGATTTCCAGAGGGAAAAATGGCAGACTAAAGGAACAAGGAGCACTACTTAGGTGACTCTGACAACAGAGATAAACCTCCAAGTGCTTCAACGACCCTCTAAAAGAATGCAAATGACTGCAATGAATCCTTCCATTCCCCACTGTCCTGTCGGAGCTGAAGAAGTTTCTTCAAAAGAAAAAACAAGGAAGTCCAGTTGCTTCCTGAAAAAGCACCTTTGGGACAAGTGTCAAGACATCAATGGTCTCACAGCTGCAAATCCATTTGAATGAAAATGGCCATTTTAATTGGGACTTTTTCTGTCTATGCTACTGAATCTCTTGGCAAACAATTATGGCAGAAATATGATGTGTGGAGAGCTAATTTTCCTGCCTTCCCCTGGTTACTTTCAGTTCATTCATCAAGTATTCCTCTGGGCCATCCGTTGGAGATGGGCTTTTGGAGCACAGTGGTTACAGCTTTCTGAGACAACAATAGCATTTTATATCTATCATAACTGAAGCTGTGCCTTTTATGCCTTTTATGCCCTATGCTATCTGCACCATAAATGGAGAAAGATTCATTGGTGTATGAGCAGATAGGATGGCAACACTGTGGAATGGAGGATTCTGCAGTCATTAAAATGGCAGAGTAAACAAATCTAGGAATAAAACTCATTCATAAGAAGCTGAAAGTTGGCTTTGATTTTGGATTTAGCTAATAACTATCCTCCCCCAAAAAAGATAATAACTGCAATGTTGCACATTTTTTTTACAAAACTCTACAGATTAGAATGTAATTATAACTTTGTCGTATTTCTTTGTCGTTGAAACTCTGTAACCTAAGGACAACTTTAGACTCTCACAGTTTTCAAACTAGAAGGAATTCAGATTCCTTGATTTTCTGTTCAGAGCATGATGACTTCAGAATAACTCAATAGTGGTTGTGAGAAATCATAAATTATAAGCTTCTTTGTGTTCATGGATGTACCTATTCCAAATGGCAGAAACTCTTCTCTTTCAACGAACTTCCCATCCTTATCTAAAAAGTGATTTGGGTTGAATTTGTTAGGTGTCTCCCATAGCTCAGGATCAAGAAGAACGGAGCGCAGGTCTGGGACAATAATAGTCCCCTGTTAAGAAAAAGAGATGATTAAATAGACCAGTTTCATAAGGGAAACAGGCAGAAAAGTTCAAACAACATTGATGAAACATTTTTTTTAGCTTGCTTTTATGGATGCCTATTTGTTTATTTTCAAAGCAGATTCTGAAAGCAGTGGCTGCTCAACAGCTTAGCTTTCTTATCTATATTTTGCTCTTCCTTCCATGTTGGGCTACTGGAATGCAACTTCACCATGTTTCTCACCTTTGGAATGTGGTAACCCCTCATCTTCACATCCTTTGTACTTTGCCTGGGAACTCCAACTAGCAAGATGTATTTTACACGCTGTATTTCATGAATCACAGCATTGGTGTAAGGCAGCTTCTTCCGATCCTGATAGGAAATTGACCTTGAGAAGCCAAACACATCTTCAATCTCCTCCTTGACTTTTTCTAGAAAAAAATGATGAAAGTAGAAGCTTCATTTTCAGTAATTTGTTTCATTTATTTTTCCTAATTTTAATCCACAATAGAATCTTTTTCTCCCTCTGATGCCTGAGAGAAATACTCAATCCTGTCTTCTTTGTCACAGCCTCTCTGTCGTGTTTGACTTACTACACAGACTGCTCACAACCCGACAACAATAATGGGAGGGGGGAGGAAAGGCACTGTTTGGGAGGGAAACACTGGCATGCAAGCATGTACAAGGGGTCCTGGTTTATCTTGATGAGGAGTGTCAAACTTGCATAGTCACAGCGACATCACGTGATGTATCAGGAGTTTTTTCCCTTTTGCTAAACTAGGCAGGGGTGGGGCCAGCACGTGATGTATCTGGCACATGGGCCACAAGTTTGATACATTGATCTATACCAAAACCAAGGAGGAACATGTGAAATTGTTCAGGGCAATGCTTAAGAAATTGCGGAAAGCTCAGCTTTTTTGTGAAACTGTCCAGTGTGACTTCTATAAGACCAGTTTGGACTACCTAAGTTATCAAATCCTGAAGAATGCACAGTGATGAATACTGGGAAGGTCCGAGTTTTCCTAGAGTGGGAGCCCCTTTGAACGAGGAGACAACTACAAAGTTTCCTCAGCTTCGCTAATTCCTATCATCAGTTCATCCTCACATTTGCTCAGATAGCCCTACCGATCACGAATCTGCTGAAAACAAAAAGAAAAGCTGAACCCAGGCCCAGTTAAACCCTAAACTAGAATGCCAAGCCGTGTTCGATGAATGTAAATATCTTTTTGCTGTGAACCAGTCTTAAAACACCCCTGACCTAGATACGCCCTTTGTAATACAAGTGGACATCAGTGACGTGGAGTTAAAATGGAGTGGAGAGTGCAGAGCCCTGCAGCACAGCCAAAAGGAGCATCCATGGGCTGGACCTCTCACACACACCCCATCACTACCAATGGGAATTGGCCTTGAAGAAAAGAGCTGAACCAGCACATCACTGAGGCGCCCAGCCCCAATTCTGGCAGTAGGCCCAAAGGAAACCATGGTTGAGGTATCAAAAGCCAACGAGGCTCAAGAGGAGCAAGAATGGATGTACCCTCATCCTCCCCACAGAGAGCATCTACAACTAATGCTATTTCTGTTCCATAACTGGGTCTGAATCCTGACCAGAGGTGGTATTCAGCAGGTTCTGACCAGTTCTGGAGAACCAGTAGCAGAAATTTTGAGTAGTACGGAGAACCAGTAGTGGAAATTTTGAGTGGTTAGGAATACCACCTCTGACTGGCCCAGCCCCCATCTATTCTCTGCTTCCCAAGTCCTAGCTGATCGGCTGGGTCTTCTTTTGTTGCCCTGCACAGGAGAACGAAGCTGGAAAGCAAATTAGTGGAGTGGGGAGGGAATGGGATTTTGCAGTAACCTTCCCCTGGAGTAGGGTGGGAATGGAGATTTTACAGCATGCCACGCCCACCAAGCCACTCACACATAATCAGTAGTAAAAAAATTTGAATCCCACCACTGATCATGAATAAAAGGGGTACAGATAATCTTTTTCATCTGGAGCTGCAGTACAAACACCTTTTTCTCCCCACAATGATCCCATCCCATCCCTTCTCTTCAAGGCAGGGATGGGATGGGATGCCTCACACTGAGCATCACCTCATGCCTGCCATTTTGATTTTTTTATTCTACATTCATTATCCTACTGTAATTTGGTCTTCTATATGGAATTCTGGACAAAAACTTTGGTAAATTTCTTCATGTAAGGTGTATTCAATGTTTCATATATGTACTGATTTCTACTATTTAGTTCCTCACTCAATATTTTATTAAGGAGTCAAAGAAAAATCTCTGGATGTACATTTCTGGCTTTCCTTTAACCCTGCTAAGTTCATGCTTCTGCTTATAGGGTCAAGGACTTTCACAGAAAAATTATTATAAAAAATAGATTCAGTTCCATCATTGAGTATTTCAAATAATTTCTATGCATTTTAGAACCTGAGAGTGATCTTTGTTCCCATGTTTGTCTCACCTTGGATGTAAGGATGATTGGTCAAGAGAAGCAGAGCCCACATAAGAGTAACAAAGGTTGTGTCTGTTCCAGCAATAAATAAATCAAGAATACACTGAGCCAGGCTCTCTTCATTGTAGGTAGAGTCGGGGTCGTTGCGGCTCTGATGTTTAAAATGGAAAATGAAAATTACAATGAATTCTATGTAACTTTTGTGTGGATATTTCTGTGTCCATGTTGCAAGTCACGAGAATATACGTGTGTGTGTGTGTGTGTGTGTGTGTGTGTGTGTGTGTGTGTCTGTGTCTGTGTCTCTGTGTCTGTGTTTGTGTATCTGTGTTTGTGTGTCTGCGTGTGTGTCTATAAGAAAATCAATGCATGAGAGTAATAATTAAATAGGAGATTCACACTCAGTAAGACAATGTCTTAAAATAGCCCAGATTGATGAGAGTTTTGGTTTTGTGGAGCCTTGGTGGCGCAGTAGTTAGAATGCAGTACTGCAGGCTACTTCTGCTGGTCCCCGGCTGCCAGCAGTTTGGCAGTTTGGGTCTCACTGGCTCAAGATTGATTCAGCCTTCCGTCCTTCCAAGGTCAGTAAAATGAGGACCCAGATTGTTGGGGGCAATATGCTGACACTGTAAACTGCTTAGAACAGCGGTCGCCAACCGGTGGGCTGCGGCCTACTGGTGGGCCATGAGAAAATTTTGGTGGGCCACAGAGAAATCTCATCCCCAGAGCACCCCCACAAAGCAATTAATCCAGGCTGCGCAAAAGCACAAGGCTGCTCAGCCCACATGGCCCGCGGAAATCCTCCCCGCCCACTCACTCCTTACCTGGCAAACTTATCTGCTAAGTTGCTATTTTTCCTTTTTCCGACCATCATCTGTTCTGCTGTGCCAGGAGATTTAGATTAGCTAGGAAGTAGGAAATGGTTGGATTTCTTGCTTTTTAGCTAAGTACAGCCGAACCTCCCTTAGGACTGAAGGTTTGCTTGCAAGCAAATTCAGTGCAGACTCACGGCAAGCAAATTTAAGAGACTGAGCTAGCCGATGGCAGATAGATAGATCACTGAATGATTCTGTGAGCAACTCAATCTGCCTGCTTTGCCTGATTTTTGTTGCTTTTTTAAATAAAAAATTCAATATTTACATACATGATGTGTTGTGAGTTAATTTTTTGAGTTTGCTTGCAAGCAAATTTTATGTGACAGACTGAGCTAGCAAATGGCAGATAGGTAGATTTCTGAATGAATCTATGATTCTGTGAGCAACTCAATCTGCCTGCCTGCTTTGCCTGATTTGGGGTAAAAGTTGCTCTTTTTTTATAAAAAAAATCAATATTTATATCAATATTTATAATATTTACATACAAGCCTTGCTCAGCCAGTCACATGACCACCAAGCCACACCCACAAATTAGGCCACACCCACAGAACCAGTTAGTGGTCCCTGGGATCTAAAATTATGAGTTTGGTAGTCCCTGAGATCCAAAAGATTGGCGACCCCTGGCTTAGAGAGGGCTATGAAGTGCTCTGAAATGTTATATAAGTCTAAGTGCTATTGCTGTTTGATGAACTTGTATGTATTTGTTTTTTTATTTTATGATTATTTACTTTAATAAATATTCAGTACAGTGATTAATGTGTACCTACTAGAGTAAATCACAAAAGTTTACAAGCAGGATTACCTGCATGCATTCTAATTTAAAGTTACAGTATACCCAAATTGATGTCTTTAATTGCAAGCTTTTGTGGCTACTATGCTATATATTATG
Source organism: Bungarus multicinctus (assembly GCA_023653725.1). NCBI lineage: Eukaryota > Metazoa > Chordata > Lepidosauria > Squamata > Elapidae > Bungarus > Bungarus multicinctus. The sequence continues at coordinate 7,250,524 of CM042844.1, forward strand.
ACAATATATGGAATAATAGATTCTTATGAGACATCATCAACCTTTAAGCGAACTAGTTCAACTTCACAAAGAATTGGGGGACAATTGACATAATACAGACTATCTGCCTATTGTTGGAGAAGCAAGTTGAGAACCAAACCACCATGAATGAGCCTTGGTGGTGCAGTGGTTAGATTGCTGTACTGCAGGCTACTGCCTGCCAGCTGTCTAGAATTTGGCAGTTCGAATCTCACCAGCTCAAGGTTGACTCCGTCTTCCATCTTTCCAAGGTTGGTAAAATGAGGACCCAGATTGTTAGGGGAAATGTTCTGACTCTGTAAACTGCTTAGAGAGGGCTGTAAAGAACTGTGAAGCAGTATATTAGTCTAAGTGCTATTGCTATTGTTATACAGAGTGAAACAAGAAGCACTTTTGAACCATTAATGCAAAGGAGGCAAATCTGTCTTAATCTGTATTTTTTTCTATTTCTAATATCTACAGTATTATGAAGACTGTATATCTTGAATGACGTGACGAGACCAATGATACCCTTGAGACTGATGATATCAAATTGTAAACAAGGTGACTCAGTTCACATCGATAGAAGTTGCTTTTAAAAAAGTCATTCTGGGTCTTTCTCTGAAATCATTGGGGAAGAGGACCTTTGTTCCTTGTTTCAAACTGTTTTATGTTTTTACTTATTGTCAAGACTGTGAAATATCTGTCCTTTTCCAATTATTTCATGGAAAGTATTCATTTAAGTATGAATTGATCAAAATGCTCTGTTAATTCTTTTCCTTCTTAGTGGAACTTCTTTAGAAAAAGGGGGAACAAGTGATAGGCAGACATGAGAGGATGATGAACAAAAACATTTCTAACTCCCCCCTTTCACTCCCAACAAAGAATTTCCCATATCTAACAAAAGTATGATAGTGAAGAGGTACAATACAGCTCTTACTTAGAAGCATTCGCAATTTAAGTTAGACTAACTTCAGAATGAGAGATGAATGAAAAAAAATACCACCAAGAGAAACAAAACTGCTAGTGCCCATATACAGTATTGAAGTACAATCAATCCATACCTTCTCCATTTGAAGGAGATAGTGATCAATGAAATCTTGTGGCTCATGTAGAGAGTGAAATTCCTTGTGTTTCTCTATTTCCTGCTTTGCAAAGGAAAGGATAAACTCAGTATAAGCCAGAACCTCGTTGTGAGGGCCTGGAATGTGTTTCATTAATTTTGGGAACTCAGCAGACATCTAATAGAAAAAAAAGAGGTAATGTTATCTATTTCTACCAGAGTTACAGAAGACTCTCAACAACTCACTATAACAGGCAGCACATAATAACCAAAGAAAAACATTACAAACACATTAAAACATAACAAACATACATTGTGTCAGACCTCAAAAGTCCTCCAGAAATGCTGTTTCCAAATTCTTGTAGAAATCAGAGAATGTTGGAGGCAGATAACTCATTATAAAGTTAAAGATGAATCATTAGAAAGTCAAGACAGGTGAAAGAAATTTACAATGTGACATATTTATTATATTTATGCGTTTTTAAAACAAAAGATGCAGTATTGTGGTTAAAAAGGCAGAAGGTACCTCTACAAATCAGAGTTAAAATAATACAGGTTAGATTTCCCCTGTCTAATCATGTTCGACACTATGGGTAGAGTTCGTCTCTCTTTCCTAGACAAGAGAGGCAATGTTATCAAAAGAGGTTTCCTGTTGTGGTTCACCGACAGCAGGTGTGGACAGCAGAGGTCTCTGATAGCGAGGATGAAAGAGAACCAGGCAGGGAGGCTGGCAAGGACTTAGACGAGGGCCTTTGTGTGATGCAGGGATTGGGCCAGAACTATCGGAAAATGGGATGCTACCTACGGAGCTTGTAGAGTCTGGTAGCAGTGATGCAGTGGACCCCGGTGAGCCTGTGCTCAGTGCGCATATGCGCAGGGCTGCTCGAAGGAGAGAGCAGCTGAAGCTGAAAGGGCGACTCAGGAGTAAGGCTGGAAGGTGATGGCCCCTCCCATAAGGGATAAAAGCCATCCCTTGGGGATGTGTTCTTTGCAGGAAGCAAAGAAGTTCTTTAGACTCAGAATTCTCGTTGAAGCCTTACTCTTACTGCCTTACAGCTTACTCCGGTTTGTTTTTGAAACTTCTGTCAGTGGATATGTATCTGTAATTAGTCTTCTGTTCTTGGCAGCAAGGTTTTTGCAACATTGAAAGGGCTTGCTTTTATCTTGGACAATTAGGCTTTAAATGAGTCTTGGCTGGGAATGCACAGAATTCCCAGCGCCACATTTAAAAAGGTTTGCTTTTATGCACAGTTTGTGTTTGTTTAATTTGAACAAGACTTGCGTCAGAACACTTTCATGGTCATGGTCACAACTGGCTTGACTATATGCTTGATTATATATATCCATGGTACACTGTTACCTTCTCACCAAAGTGGTACCTCTTTATCTATTTGCATTTGCAAGCTTTTAGATTGCAAGTATGGGCAGGAACTGGTGAAGGAATGGAAGCTCATTCAGTCACACAGTATTTGGGCCTCAACATTTTAACAAATGTTCTACTGGATATACAGGGCATATAAATACCTGCTCCAGGTATGATTGAATACATAGCAGGTTTAATCTCTTGGCCAATTAAATAAAAGCATAAGTTCAATTGGTCAAAATCACAATGCCCTCAAAAAATTACCTATGCCCAATCCTCCAAGATACGCCAGCCGTTCAACCTTCACAGTCACATGATTACATTTTGGGCTCTTAGCATCCAGTTTCCATTTGCTAATTGCAGGTCTCACAGCCATGTGAATACATTGTCTGACTTTTTTTTTTGCCATTTTTCAACAAAAAACACTCATAGGATATGCTGGAATCAGAATTTTAAACAAGTGGTGCATTCAACGACCACAATGACTCATTTAACATCCATTGCAAAAACAGTTGTAAAATCAAGCCCAATCAGGTGGTGACTTGAGTTACAATGGCAATGATTAACAACCAAAATTCAGTTTTTGATTACGGTGGTATATGGTATATAGTCCCATAAACAAGTCTGGGATCAAGATAAATCATTCTTCTTTTTTCTTCTTCATTATTCAGATCCCATTAGAATATTATATCAAATTCTCTACTTTGCTTTTGGAACAACATTTACAAATTAAAAATGTATTTGGGGAGAACAGTTGAGAATGTCAGCATCCTGGAAGGAAACTCTTAAAAGGAACAGAATCAGAATAGAGCTAGAAGGGACCTTGGAGATCTTCTAGTCCAGCCCCCTGCTTAAGCAGGAGATCCTATACCATTTCAGACAAGTGACTGTCCAGTCTCTTCTTAAAAACTTCCAGTGATGAAGCACCCACAACTTCTGAAGGTTAATTGTATCCCCTGTTAGGAAGTTTCTCTTTCATTCCAGGTTGCTTCTCTCCTTGATTAGTTTCCATCCATTATTTCTTGTCCTGTGTTGCAAAATAAATTGAACCCTCCTCTCTGTGGCAGCCTCTCAAATACTGAAATGCTGCTATCATGGAATACTGGAATATTCCTATCAACAACTGAAAGTCATAGGTATACTTACCCTGGAGAAAAGAAGACAGGCTGAGGACATGATTGCTGTCCTCATGTATTTGGGTTTAAATTATAACAAAGTAGACGTTGGTTAGAATCACAAAAATTTGGTAAGAATTGTTCAATGGTGGACTGCACCAGGAAGTGGTGGAACATTTTTTTTTTTGCTTGAGCTGTTTAAACCTGGGATGGACAGCCATCTGCTGGTGATACTGAGGTAATTGATTTTTGGCAGAACCATATTAGTGTAGCTGTTAATGGACAGCCTAGAAACTGAGATACTCTGAATTTTTAGTCCCAACTCAAGTACTAAGTCAACTGGATGACCCTGGACCAGGAAGTGGGCAATGGCAAACCACTTCCAAAATCTTGACAAGGAAACTTGTCCAGGCTCTCACCTGGAGTCATGACTGGCTCAAGGACAGACAAACCTACTGCGGAGAAAAGTGTATTAGATGATTCCCAAGGCTTCCTCCATGCCTTACCTTGATCATTACATGAAATTATGAATGGAAATAGGCTTAGTCTGGGAAACTTTGTTTCTTTAACAGAAAACATGACTTACCCAGTGGAAAACGTTACCAGTGAATTTCACAAACATTTCAAGGGCTTGAATTAACTTCTGGAAGTTCTCGTCTTCTGGATCAAACTGATGTCCAAAACTCAAAGCACATATGATGTTAGAAACTGCATTTAGCACTGGAAATGAGGGGTCAAATGGTTGTCCTGCAAATGAAGAGGTTTCATAATGAATTTTTAAAGAAAGGGGCTTCTATGGGGATGATGAAGAGAATTGGGACCTGTCAATTGTTTTTTTTTTTAATTTAAAAATAAAATAATCTCTTTTTATTTGAAATACTCAAAAATGGAAAAGATTTTTTCAGGCTCAAAGAACTTAAGCCATTCTCATTACCCAAATTACTGACCTTTGCTTTGTCTAAATATCTCCACCAACATCTGAGCTCTGTCTTCTATTTGATGCTCCATGCTTTTATTCCCCAGACCCAGCTTCCGCAGAGAAGTGATGGCAATGTGTCGCTGCTGTTTCCAAATGAGGTTATTGGAAAACAATATTCCTGTGGGAATATTGATACAGATAGAGATAAATGATTCCTGATAACATTCATGTTAAAAAAAAAAGGTCTAGTTGTTGCCAAATATCTTAGAGAGAATTTGGGAAAACTCAAAGGGAACTTGGGAAAGATTACTTGGATGAAAATCCTAAAATGAAAAACAACTCAGGAAGCTTGGGAAACTTGAAAAATATGATCATAAAAGCCCAGTCCAGCATAATACCACTGAAAAAGAAAAACAAGAAATCCAAGAAGAAAGCAGTATGGCTGCACAAAGATCTCTCTGACAAATTGAAAGACAAAAAAGGACAAGTACAAAAAATGGAAAGAAGGACACATAACTAAGGCAAAATGTAAGCAAATAGCCAGAATCTGCAAAGACAAAGTCAAGAAAACAAAGGCTCAGAATGTACAAAGACTTGCAACAAAAGTCAAAGATAATTTTAAAAAGCTTCTTCCAACATATAAATAACAAGAAAAAAATAAAGGAAACAGTCAGTCCACTAATGAGAGAAGATGGCAAAAAAATAACATGCAGCAGAGAGAAAGCAGGACTGCTTAACTCATTCTTTGCATCGGTCTTCACACAAAAAGAAATTATAGTCTAAACTACGAAAAACATAACTGTAAAAGACAGACTAGGAAAAAACGTTAAAATAAGCAAAAATAATGGTACGAGAACACCTGTCTGATCTTGATGAATACAAATCACCAGAACCTAATGGATTACATCCCAGAGTTCTAAAGGAGCTGGCAGATGTCATCTCAGAACCATTGTACCACAACTTTCAAAAATCCTGGACCACTGGGGAACTACCAAAGGACTAGAAAAGAGCTGATGTGGTTCCCATCTTCAAAAAAAGGGGGATAATAATAATAATAATAATAATAATAATAATAATAATAATAATAATAATAATATTTATTTATATACCGCTCCTCTCCCGAAGGACTCGGAGCGGTGCACAGCCATACAATTAAAACATTAAATATATAAAAGTTGGGTGGGAACAGACCAATCTGTTGAACTACAGACAAATCACTCTAACATCAATATCCAGGAAGATACTGGAAAAGATAATAAAAACAGATCTACTAACATCAAGAAATGAGTAAGGTAATAACTAAAAGTCAGCATGGGTTTGTTAAAAACAGATTATGCCAAACCAATCTTGTTTCATTTGTCAATATAGTGACTAAATTAGTAGACCAGCGAAATATTGGACATAATATAATTAGACTTCAGCAAAGCATTCAACAAAGTAGACCACAACCTACCTCTTGGTAAGCTAGAAAAAAGTGGAATAAATAGTACCAACACTAGATAGACTCGCAACTGGCTGACAAACCATACTCAACTAGTAGTCCTTAATGGTACTACATCTACATGAGGGAAGTAACCATTGGGATACCACCAGGTTCTGTCTCAAGCCCACTACTCTTCAATATCTTCTAAATGACTTAGATGAGAGAATAGGAACTTACCAAATTTGCGGATGATTCTAAGCTGGCAGGAATAGCCAACACCCTAGATAATAGGCACAAGATCCAGATGGATTTTGACAGACTTGAACATTGGGCCCTATCTAAAAAAATGAAATTCAATGTAGAAAAAAGTAAAGTCCTACCCTTAGGCAAGAAAAACCAAAAGTACACATATGGACTGGATGAAACCAGGCTCAATAGCAGTAACTGTGAGAGGGATCTTGGAGTCAATGGACAAACAATTAAATATGAGCCAGCAGTATATGGCAGTACCCAAAAAGCCAATACAATCCTAAATTGCATTAACAGAGAGATACAATCAAGATCAAATGTGGTACTAATACCACTCTATAAAACCTTAGTAAGTCCACACTTAGAATACTGCGTCCAGTTTTGGTCACCACACTATGAAAAAGATGTTGGGACTCTAACAGAGAAGAGCAACCAAGCCAGACAAGCAATAATGGATGAAAATGGATCAAGGAGAAATTCAACCTAGAAATAAGGGGAACTTTTCTGACAGTGAGAACAACTGACCAATGAAACAGCTTGCCCTCAGAAGCTGTGGAAGTTTCATCACTGGAAGCTTTCAAGAAGAGACTGGACTACCATCTGTTAGAAATGAAATAGGGTCTTCTGCTTGGCCAGGAGATTGGACTAGGTGACCTACAAGGTCCCTTCCAACTCTGTTAATCTGTTAACCTCTTGGATTTTTGGTGAGAATATCAAATAAATGAACAAAACATTATAAGAAATGCTTAGCTAGCATGCAATAGTCTTTACCTGACATATTTTAGTATGTAGTATTAAAAGAATAACTAATTTGCATTTAAAAAACAACTTCAAATTAAGGAAGTGGAGAATGATATATTTCAAAGATCAGTTGAAGGTCTAAGGGTACAAAATAACTGAAAGAAAGTTTATGTATAAACAAATTAAGGAAATGTCTAAAGAAGTTTATGAAATTGTTGATAGTCCTTATGAAATTGATACATGCCCAGCATCTGTTGGAAGAAATATCCATCTGATTCAGTTCCAAGCTGGGAGAAAGACACTGGAAACATGGAGGCTGATTGGAAAGAGGGTCCATTTATTGATGAAACAGAACCACCAAGCACATGGTTCTGGGTAGCTGACCACATGGAGCTGAGAGGATATATATAACTTCTCTTGGACTTTGAACTTGAGCTTCCTGTTCCTGTGCAAGAACATGTATTCTATTGGCTGTTGTAGGGGCCATAGCTAACTTCGTAGGTTGTCTGAGTTCCAGGTTTGGTTAAAGTTTGCTGGGTAATAATCCCCAGGTGATTGTGCCTTGTGGTGAGCTCTGCTATTAGATGATTTAATCCTATTATATTATGGAGGGTCATGTCTTAATCACATCACTCTGGAGCTGAAGTCTTTTGACTTGTAGATAGGCTGGCCCAGTCTTTCTTAATAGGCACTAAATATCTGCTGGGGGCAGGGAGCTGGAGCTCTGAGTTTCTGTCTCCTTTAGGATTTTTATTTCTCTTCTAGTGGAAATATTTTATCCTGCCTTTTCAATATTTTTCAAATATTTCTCAAAATATTTTATTCTCCTAGGAGAGGCAGGGTTGCTAACTTTCTACACAACTTTATATCTAAAGAGGATTCAAAGCAAACTTCTGGACATTCGACCATGTATGGCTGATCTTCAGGATGAAATATTTGAATGCAGGCTGTCAGAGGAAACACTGCAAAAGCTGACATTGTTAGTTTCATTGCTATATGGCAGATTTATTATCTCCTGGGTTTTATTAATATCATAAGAAAATCAGCTATAGAAAAAATCCTGGAGCACCAGGGAACTACCAGAGGCCTAGAAAAGAGCTGATGTGGATCTTCAAAAAAGGAAAAAAAACAGACCCAGGAAACTATAGACCAATCAGCCTAACATCAATACCCGGGAAAATACTGGAAAAGATAATAAAAAAACAGATTTGCCAACATCTAGAAACAAGTAAAGTAATAACTAGCAGTCAGCAAGGGTTTGTTAAAAACAGATCATGCCAAACCAATCTTATTTCATTCTTCAACATAGTGACTAAATTAGTAGACCAGTGAAATTCTGTGGACATAATATATTTAGATTTCAGCAAGGCATTCGACAAAGTAGACCACAGCTTACTTTTTGGTAAGCTAGAAAAATGTGGAATAGATCAGAGGTCACCAACCTTTTGGACCTCAGGGACCACCAAACTCATAATTTTAAATCCCAGGGACCACTAATATAAATTTTGACTGATGGTGGCTTGTTGACATTGGTGGGAGAGAGAGATCTGTTCTAAGCCCCCCCACCCTCTCTCTCACACACACACACAGATCCCTCACACATTCCACCCACTCCAAGGCAGCCACATTCCGTTGGGGGAGGAGAGAGAGATCTGATCTAACAGAGATCCCTCACACACACATACACACACACCCTCCAAGGCAGCCATATTCCTGCTTTTGAGCTTCATTTGGGAGGGGGAGAGAGAGATCCGATCTAACACAGAGATCTCTCTCACACTCACTCACACACACTGTGAGATTTGCATAAAAATAAATCAACAGACTTTTGATAATCTGATCCATAGGATGTTTTATTAGGGAAGATACTGCAGTATCGGACCCCCAACTCCCAAACCAACCATGTTTAGGAGAAAGGAGACACTTCCATTTAGTGAATACAGCTTATATAGATTTATCAAATCACATGGTTACATAACACTTCCTGTTTTCCATATATAGAAGTTATACAACGTTTTCATAAGAAACTTCCAACCTCTCATGGAAAACTCCCAACATTCTCATTATAGTCAGATTTCCTGTTTTTCTTCGAACGGTTACACAAGTGATCATTAATATTCCTATAATGTCAAGATGACCTTCTTATTAACCCAAGCCCAAAACAAATGAATTCATAACCAGACAGAACACCAGCAAAACAAGTTTCATAACTGTTCTGATCACTAACAGGTCACACAGAGAACAAATATGGCTTCAGTCTTGCTCTTTATATTCTTAGGTGTATATGGCAAATTTCCATATATAACACACACCCTACAAGGCAGCCACATTCCTACTTTTGAGCTCTGTTTTTTTGGGGGGAGAGAATCCAATCTAACACAGATCTCTCTCTCTCTCTCACACACACACACATCCTCCAAGGCAGCCACATTCCTGCTTTTGAGCTTGGTTTGGGAAGGAGAGAGGGAGAACCTATCTAACACGGAAATATTCCCTCACTCACAGACACACACACACCCTCCAAGGCAGCCACATTCCTAACCTGCTTAGAAGAAGAAAGAAGTGGAAAAAAGCAGCTCGGTAGTCAGGCAATTTCCCCCCTCCACCCTTACACCTCTCCCCTCACTACCTCTTGTTTTTCCAATGCAAGCCTTGTGTCCCTGCAGTCCAGCCATGTGGGTGGCACAGCCTTGTGTTCCTGCGCAGCCTGGGTTAATTGCTTTGGAGGGTGCTCTGGGGGTGATATTTCTCTGCGGACCACCAACATTTTCTCACAGAGTACCAGTGGGCCACTGGTTGGTGACTGCTGGAATAGATAGCACCACTACTAGATGGACTCGCAACTGGCTGACAAACCATACTCAACAAATAGACCTTAATGGGTCTAAATCTACATGGAGGGAAGTAAGCAGTGGGGTGTCACAAGGTTCTGTCTTAGGCCCAGTATTCTTTAATATCTTCCTTAACAACTTAGATGAGGGAATAGAAGGGGAAATTACCAAATTTGCAGATGATACTAAGCTGGCAGGAATAGCTAACACCCAAGAAGATAGGCTCAGGATCCAGATGGATCTTGACAGACTAGAACACTGGGCCATATTTAACAAAATGAAATTCAATGTAGAGAAAAGTAAAGTCCTACACTTAGACAAGAAAACCAAAACTACACATAAAAACTGGGTGAAACCAGGCTCAACAGCAATAACTGTGAGAGGGATCTTGGAGTCTTAGTGGACAACTAGCTAAATATGAACCAACAGTGTGAAGCAGCAGCCAAAAAAGCTAATGCAATCCTAAATTGCATTAACAGAGGGATACAAATGATATCAAGTGAGGTACTAATATCACTCTCTAAAGCCTTAGTAAGACTACACCTAGAGTACTTCATCCGTTTTTGGTCACCATGCTATAAAAAAGATGTTGAGACTCTACTTTTTTTTTCTAAAGTACAGAGAAGAGCAACCAGAATGATTAGGAGACTGGAGACTAAAACATATAAAGAATGGTTACAGGATCTAGTCTAGTGAAAAGAAGGACCAGGAGAGACATGATAGCAGTCTTCCAATATTTGAGGGGCTGCCACAGAGAGGAAGGGATCAATCCATTTTCTAAAGCACCTGTAGGCCAGACAAGGAATAATGGATGGAAACTGAACAAGGAGAGATTTAACCTGGAAACAAGGAGAAACTTTCTGACAGGGAGAACAATCAACCAATGGAACAGCTTGCCTTCGGAAGTTGTGGGAGCGCCATCACTTGAGACTTTTAAGAAGAGATTGGACTGCCATTTGTCAGAAATGGTGTAGGGTCTTCCGCTTGGGCAGGGGGTTGGACTAGATGATCTACAAGCAGGGGTGGGATTCTACTGGTTCTATCCGGTTCTATCCTTGCTAACTTTCTAAGTAGTTCAGAGAACCGGTAGTTAGAAGCAATCTCCTTTTGTTTTTTTCCACCCTTATTACATTCTTGGCAGACAGCCTAGACTTCCTGTCTCCGGAGCTTGTGAGGCTTGGCTTTCTTAAAGGGAAAGGGTTGTTTTAAGATTTTTACACTGCTGTTGGAAGGAAATACTTCCCTGGACAATCAGCACTTTGAAGAAATAATTTAATAATGAAGCAAAGTTTTTAGTGACACGGAACCAAGATGAGTGACATTCAGCCAGGCTTCTTCGCGAGCTAAAAGGATTGACATTCAAACGTGAATTTACATACCCTTTCTGAGTTTTGGTCTAAAACTGGTTTTTGGTGAAGCTTAATTTTGTGCTTGGTGAAGTTTAAACCTGTGTTTATTGTTGGGATAATTTTCCCTATTCAGCTTCAACAAGCAATAGCTATTGTTGTGATTTAATTATTTGTATTATGTTTGAATTTTTTCTTGCCTTGTGGTTTCTTTTTCTATTTGGGGAGGGGGACTTCCTTCACTGCTTTAATACTATCTGGCACTGTCCTTTTGGGGTATACTTCCAAGAGAAAGGATACAAGCTTGGCACTGATTATTTTTTACTGCCTTTCTGGGGGACCTGGTCTTTAAGCGAGGACTACTTACATTTGGTTTGCCAGTCACATGGTCACCTGCCCAGGCCTTGCCCTGCCCTCTCCAGGGCTCCCCAGGCCTTGGAAACTGGCAAAAAACACTTGCTAAGCAACTAGCCATTAAGCGAGGACCTGGTCATTAAGTGAGGACCACTTACATTTGGTTTGCCAGTCACATGGCCACCTGGCCACGTCCATCCCAGTGACATGACAACCTAGCCACGCCCAGTCAGCAAGCCATTCTCACCCCAGTCACATGACCACCAAGCCACACCCACAAATTAAGCCTTGCCCCACAAAACCGGTTAAGAAATTTGAATCCCACCCCTGCCTACAAGGTCCCTTCCAACTCTGATTATCTGTTATTATCTGTTATCTGAATTCATGAAGTCAGGCCACAAGGAAGATGAACCTAGGATATATTAAAGTTTTTTTGATACCCACTTGAGGGAAAATATTCTTAGGAAATTTCATGAACTGGATGAGATAAATCAGGAAGGTATAGAAGTGCAGTTTGATTAAGATATCATGAAGAGAAAAGGAACATTTTTTCCAATGAACCAATTGCTTAAATTTAGAATTCATTACGAACTTGGATTCTTCTTAAATTAATCACATATCAGTTAGAAAATATTAGAACATTGTTGATAGTCCATATGAAATGAATAGCAGTATAAGAATTGTAGCAAGTGAACACATTAATTTTAGAACAACCTCCTATCATCTATCTATCTATCTATCTATCTATCTATCTATCTATCTATCTATCTATCTATCTATCCATCCATCCATCCATCCATCCATCCATCCATCCATCCATCCATCTATCTATCACTATTTCTGTACCTCTATCAAGCTCTGGCTCTCTATCTCACTCTTTATCTGTTTATGTAGCAATAGAATAGAATAGAATAGAATAGAATTGAATAGAATAGAATAGAATAGAATAGAATAGAATAGAATAGAATAGAATAGAACAGAATAGAATAGTATAATAACTTTATTGTCCCTCTGAATGTAACTAATCGACTTATATTAAAATGAAATTTTGTTGCATACAGCTCTCAGAAGTTCCCCACCTCCAATATACTCTACATAAATATGACAAAATAAATAAATAAATGCATACATACATACATAAATAAATACAAAATCAGGCATATATCCGCATATATTATATAATACAGAGTAAAAAACACAATTAGTTCAGATGTATACATTTGCAAGGTGTGAAAAATGAATCTTGTGAGTTTGCCAGATGGATGGCAATCAAAACTGTAACAGAATCTGGTAATCCTGCTAGAAATACTTTGAAACCTCCTCCCAGAGGGGAGCAATAGAAACAGACCATGAAGTGTGCGTATGGGGTCTCTAACAATGCTTCGAGCTCTAAGCACATAGCACTTATAAGCAGTATCATGAATAACAGGAAGTGAGTTGCCTATAATCTTCTTGACTGTCCTCACCACTCTCTGTAGGGACTTTATTTATTTATTTATTTATTTATTTTTCATTCATTCATTCATTCATTTTGTCAAGTGATCATAAGATTACAGGTATAAGTATAGATATAGTTATGAGTACATGAAATGGATACATATAAGAAAAATAAAAAGAAACAATAGGACAGGGATGGTAGGCACGTTGGTGCGCTTATGCACGCCCCCTACAGACCTCTTAGGAAAGGGGTGAGGTCTAAGGTTAAAGTTTTTGGGGTTGGGGGAAGAAACCAGAGTCAGGTAGAGTATTCCAGATATTGACCACTCTGTTGCTGAAGTCGTATTTCCTGCAATCACGTTTGGTGTGGTTTACCTTGAGTTTGTATCTATTGTGTGTTTTATTGTTATGGTTGAAGCTGAAGTATTCACTAAGAGGTAGGACATTGCAATATATAATTTTATGTATTATACTTAGAATGGACCAAAGGTGTCGTAGTTCTAGGTGTTCTATGTCTAGAATTTCAAGTCTGGTGGCATAAGGTATTCTGCAATGAGTAGACAAGTGGAGAATTCTTCTTGTAAAATATTTCTGGACTTTCTCAATTGTGTTAATATCAGATACGTAATGCGGGTTCCACACTGATGAACTGTATTCAAGTATTGGTCTAGAAATGTTTTGTATGCCCTAGTTAGTAGTATGATATTACCAGAGAAAAAGCTACATAGGATTAGGTTAACAACTCTTAATGCCTTTTTGGCTATGTAGTTACAGTGGGCTCTAGCACTTAGGTCATTAGAAATGAGTACTCCAAGGCCCTTTACAGAGTTGGATCATCAACAAGGTCTTGACTATTCAGCTTGTATTTTATTTTCTGATTTTTTTGCCAATATGTAAGACAGAGCATTTATTTGTTGAAATTTGAAGTTGCCATTTGTTTGACCATTTGGATACATAGTCGAGGTCTTTTTGAAGGGTAGCAGTATTGTCTGTGGTATTGAATAGCTTTACATCGTCAGCGAAGAGGACGCAGTTGCTCTTAATATGATCACAGGGGTCATTTATGTAGAGAATGAAGAGAGTTGGTCCTAGAGTTGACCTTGGGGGACACCACTGTTGACAGGTACAGAATTTGATAGGATGCTCTCAATTTTGACCATTTGTTGTCTGTTTGACAGGAATGCTTCTATCCGATTATGAAGGTGACCAGAGATACTGTAAGGAATAGTTTGTCATGTACCACTGAATCATAGGCTTTACAGAAGTATCTAAGCTTTTACTGCCACCAAGCCAAACAGTGATATGGAGGGACCAGTTCAGATTGTTAGTTATCTGCACTCCCAGATACTTAATACAGTAATACTTAATAGTAAATAGCAGGATTTGATTTACTGCATGTTTTTAGTCATAGCTTCTTCATTTAATTCTATCTGTAAAGTAAGACTTTTTCTATGCTCAGAAATATCATTTGAACCCAAGTGTGTTTATATCTAGTTCTAATCACCTTCTCTAAACCACCTCAGAGTTAAACAGAGACATCAATTTTAGAATTCCAATTGAAGATTTTTGGAAGCTTTCTGTGTTTGAAATATTTTGAGTCTTCTCTTGCAACTGTGGGAAGTGCACCCCAAAGAAGACAGTTCAGGAAATGAAAGCAGCCCTTTCCCTTAGCAGAGTAAAAACTCTGGGGCAAGTACTCAGGAGATGATTGCAAGTCTTGACAGACTGCCAAATGCTGTTACTAGAAATAACAAAGCAGATCCTGAAAATACTTAAGGAATCAGGCTAAAAATAAAGTCCACAAGGTAAACCGAAACTCCCTTTTTCCTGCCCCTGACACAATTAAACATCAAGGACAAGAAAAAATAAAGGACCTTGGACCAAGATTAACCCAGGAAAACAGGAAAACAAAACCCAAGGCAATCAGAAACCCCGCAAAACCTATCAAGCTGTAGGAGCTTCAAAAGGGTTTTTGTTTAGGCGGCAGGAAAGATGAGGCACACACTCTAGTGATTTCAGCTCTTCTTGTTTATTTCAGATCGGAGATGGAGAAGGAGCCACGGCAGCCTCTCTTTTAAAGGCTGCCCGCGCCTCGCCAGCCAAGGGCAAGGGCTGGATCTCCCGCTGGAACGGTAACCAATGGGAGGTGAGTATTTCAAATACAAAACACCCCTCCCCTCTTGGTTCAGTCCGACCAATCAGGAGCTCCACCTATGTTACGTAATCACGTAGATAGGCGGGGCTCCTGTGGGTCCGACTGGACCTGCGCAGCTCACTCACTTCATCGTTGACAGTCGGTGTGGATGGACCTGTTGGTCCTCCTGTCCCTGGCCGGGGAAACTTCTGGAAGGTCGAGCCGGCCGGGCCACTCCTAACGGGCTTAGCTCGATTTGTTGAGATGGCGAGGCCGCTCCCTTCCTGGACTGGATTATCCGCCGTGTCTCGTCGGGAAGTTCCTCCGGCTCAGGTGCGTAGCTGCGAAACTCGACCAGAGCTAGTGTTGAGGGTGTGTGCATGGAAGTTAGGTCGTTGTTATTTGTTTGTGGGTCTGTTGTTCCTTGATTGTTTGGTGGATGTGGGTATGCTGTTTCTTGGTTGTTTGGTGGTTGTGGGTATGCTATTTCTTGGGTTCTTGGTTGATCCCCTTCTCCCCCAGGGTGTTCGTATGGTCTGGTAAGGGTGCGGGATCGTAGTTGGTCGATGTGCCGCTTCCAACTTCTGTTGTCAGAAGTAGTAAGTCGGTACGACCGTGGGCCTGTGAGATGGGTGATGGTGGCTGGCACTCATAGGGGATGTCCCACCAAATTTTTTGCGTAAACTAAGTCCCCAACTTGAAATGTGCGGATTCTGCTAGACGAGTCTAGCGGTTTGTCTGTGGAGTATGTGGGGTGTAGGCGATCTAGCGGGGAGCGTAATTTTCTCCCCATGAGTAATTCGGCCGGGGTTTTGTTTGTGGTGGTGCTGGGTGTGGTGTGTTGCATAGATAACAGTTTATCGATGCGTGCTTGTATAGGGCCCTGGACTAACTTGTGTAGTGTTTCTTTGGTGAACCGAACCATGCGTTCGGCTCATCCATTTGCTGCCGGGTGGGCCGGCGCGTTTAGGGCATGCTGTATGCCCAGGCTGGCTAAATAGCCCTCAAATTCTGTAGCTGTGAATTGAGGGCCATTGTCTGAGACTAGTACGTCTGGTAAACCGTGTGTGGCGAACCATCTCCTGAGCTGTCGAATGACAGTTTGGGAGGAGGTAGATTGCATGAGGCTGACTTCTAGCCAGTTCGAGTAAGCGTCTACCAGGATTAGAAACGTATGACCCTTTGTCGGACCCGCGAAGTCTATGTGAACTCTTGACCATGGGCCCCTGGGCAGTTCCCACTCCGCGATAGGTGCTTGCGGGGGTGAGGGTCGGGATTCTTGGCATGGCCGGCAACCCGCAACCCAATTTACAATGTCCTTGTCAAGTCCAGGCCACCAGACATAACTTCTGGCTAAGCTTTTCATTTTAACTACCCCAGGGTGTCCCTCATGCAATAGTCCCAAAATCGAGTCCCTCAGTCTTGGTGGAATAACCACCCGATCCCCCCAAAGTATGCAACCTTTAAGTACGGAAAGTTCTGTTTGTCTTTGTTTAAAGGGTTTGTAAAAGTCTTGTAAGTCAGAAACTGGCCATCCCTTGGCAATCCAAACAACCACTTTGTGCAGTAGGTGGTCATTGGCAGTTTCGTGAGCGATGTCTGCTGCTGTCATTGGAAGGTTGGGTAGAGCTTCAATCAGCAAGGTGGATATGCTGGGATTTGGGTCAGGGTCAACGTCCGGCAATGGGCATCGGCTTAATGCATCGGCGTGCGTGATAGACGGACCCGGTCGGTAAGACAAGGTATAATTATAAGCAGCGAGAAATTCCGACCATCTTGTCATTCTGGGTGATAATATGTTAGGGGTCGCTTTGTTTCCAGCCAGGATTCCCAACAAGGGTTTATGATCGGTGATCACAGAAAACAGGCGACCATAGAGATACTCGTGGAACCGTTTAATGCCTGATATGATGGCCAGTGCTTCCTTGTCCAGTTGACTATAATTTCGTTGGCTTTTAGACAATGTTTTCGAATAAAATGCAATTGGAGCCTCTCTGCCATCTGGTAAGAGGTAGCTCAGAACAGCTCCGACCCCAAACAGCGATGCATTGCAAGTCAATATTAATGGTAAAGTCTCGTTATATTGTATTAGTACCTTTATTGAAGTAATGAGGTCTTTTATTTTGTTAAAAGCTGTTTCCTCCCGACTGCCCCACTTCCAAACAGTGTCTTTGTCTAGGAGTCTATGTAAAGGTTCCGCAACCGTGGCTTTCTGAGGTAGAAAAACATGATAAAAGTTTATTAACCCTAAGAAGGCTTGTAGTTCTGCCTTGTTAGTCGGAGTGGGGGCATCTTTGATTGCGCGGATTTTTCCTTCTGTAGGATGAATGCCGTCGCCATCAATTAGGTATCCTAGGAATTCGATTCTCTCTGTGAGCAATGTGCATTTGTCTTTTTTGACTTTGAGGCCGGCTTCTGAGAATTTGGTGAGAACTTTTCTTAGGCGGTCTCGCAGTTGCACTTTATTTTTAGCCGCGATCAGGACATCATCAAAGTATGGAATGACTCCCGGTATTCCGTGGAGGAGACGTTCCATTAAGCATTGAAAAATGCCTGGTGCCACACTAACGGCGAATTGGAGGCGGTTACATTTAAAAGCGCCCTGGTGTGTGACAATAGTTTGGGCTTCTGCTGTTTTCGAGTCTACAGGCAGTTGTTGGTATGCCTGGGCCAAATCGAGTTTAGCGAAGATTTTCCCGCCTTTTATGGAGTGCAGTAAATGTTGGACGACTGGCACGGGGTATGCACTTTGCTGTAGCGCATGGTTAAGAGTTGCCTTGTAGTCCCCGCAGATACGAATCGACCCATCCGCTTTAAGAGGGGTGACTATGGGGGTCTCCCATTTAGCGTGGTCAACTGGTTTGAGGACTCCTTGCTTAATTAATTTATCTAATTGTTCCTCGATTTTTGGTTTTAAAGCGAAGGGCACACGCCTTGCTTTCAACCTAATTGGGGCTACTTTAGGGTCTAGGTTAAAAGAAATAGGGTTACCCCGGTACTTGCCTAATTCGCCGCTGAACAGGTCCTGGAATTCCTTGATGAGATCTGCCTCCCAATCTGCATCTGAGACGTGGTTGACGCCGGTCATCCCAATTCCAAGCAGCTCGAACCATTCCAATCCCAGCAGGCTGGGTCTGTCCCGGTCAACTATTGTTAGTGGTAGGATTTCGGTGTGTTTTTTGAAACTGACTTGGAAATGTCCGACGCCAACGACAGGGATTCTGTTTCCTTGGTAGTCTTTTAGTGTTAAATTTTGCGTTTCCAGTTCGCTTCGTTGGATATCTGGAATTAAATTTTTTATAGTGGCCCATGAGACCATAGAGAAGAATGATCCCGAGTCCACCTCCATTTCACAGTCTTGTTCCTCAATTTTTACTCGAATGTGGACTTTCCTCACATTTTTTGTATTTGAATGTCCAATTATGACCGTTTGGTGTGTTTCCTCTTTTCTGTAATTTGATTCTTTGTATCGCCTTTGTCTTCCTTCCTGGCTCCAACGGCTGTTCGTCTTTCTCTCTTTCTCTCTCTCTCTTTCTCTTTCTCTTGGGGGAGGGCTTCCTTTTCACCTCGGGCTATAGTTCGACCTGGATCTGCATACTCTTGCGATGTGCCCTTTCTTCTCGCATTTTCGGCATATCGCGTCAATGAAACGGCATTCTGACCGGGGGTGATTCCCTCCGCAGCGGTTGCATTCAAATTCGAACCTTCTGTTTGCCCGCTCTTTTTTTTCTCTCCCTGCCCTCAGGTGGCACACATCGTCCTCCTCGCTACTGGTCTCTGTTTCAAGGTCTTCATGATGTGTTGTGGTCTTCTCTCGGTCCCCCTCTGGTTTGGGTGATTCTCTGGTGTTATAGTTTGCAGATTTGTTGATCTTTTTCATTTTTGCCGCTGATTTTTGAGTGGCTTCCGCCGCGGTGGCTTCTTCAATGGCTTCCTTCACTGTTATTTTGGGCCGGTTTAACAATCGGCTCTGCAGTATTGGATCTTTTAGCCCTAGAACTATGCGGTCCCTTAAGGCTTCATCGAAATTCAGGAACTCGCACTCACCGCCGATGTCTCTTAACTCTGCCACGAAATCGGCGATAGATTCATCTTCTTTCTGATTCCGGAGGTAGAACTCGTGGCGCTTAATCAGACACGAGACTGTTGGAGCGTAGTGTGCTCGCAGGATTTTTTCCAGCTCGGGCCAGGTTAAAGTCTTGACATCGGTTGGAGACGCTAGTGCTTTCGCCATACGTAATACAGTTGGGCTGCAATGGGTCAGGAAGACCGCTCTCTTCCGCTGTTCCGATACGCCACTCAGGTCGCTACTCTCCAGGAACATAAGGAATCGGTCCACGTAGGACTGCCATTCCTCTTTTGCCGGGTTAAATCGTTTGGGCGGTGTATTGTTCCCGGACATCGTGCCGTTCGATCTCCACCGCTTTGCACTCGCTGAATTAGTGCTGTCTCGATCCCACCTTCGTCGCCAGTGTTTAGGCGGCGGGAAAGACGAGGCACACACTCTAGTGATTTCAGCTCTTCTTGTTTATTTCAGATCGGAGATGGAGAAGGAGCCGCAGCAGCCTCTCTTTTAAAGGCTGCCTGCGCCTCGCCAGCCAATGGCAAGGGCTGGATCTCCCGCCAGAACGGTAACCAATGGGAGGTGAGTATTTCAAATACAAAACAGTTTTAAACTTAAAAGGCTCAGTTTCACACTCCCAAGCTGCTTGCAAGCCAGAAAGCTCCAGCTGTGCCACTGTTTGCTTCTTGCCTTCCTACATTAAAAGAATTCCACTTTCTGGCAGCTGGCTTCTGCATCCATTTCTTCTCAGCATCTGGGGTGTGTCCCAGCTGGGAACGAACCAGGGAAATTTCTTTCAATACAACATTATAAAAGTTTCTGATTTACAGTCAGAAGTTAACATGTATATAGTTTGATAAATAATATTTTGAACCTGAAATGAGGGGTAGACAATTATTTCAGTACAGATTTAAAAGTAGTGATTAAAAGGGTTGTACTTATTAAGAGGATATTAAATAATAATAATGTACGATTGCATTCTGAATTAGCATAAGATACAGATTTTCCCTGGAAAGTAATCCAGTTACAATTCAGTTTGGCCTGAAAAGTTTTATATTGGATGTATTCATAAAACAAAGTATTCCATAGGGGAAGAGGGTTGCGTGAACGCACACACACACACAAATTTCAGCATTTGGTATTGAAAACAAAAATATCATGGATTACAAAAATTCAAATTATTACCTGACAGATGGAAAAAGTGGAAGCTAAATGACTGCACTAATAAAACACTCTAAAAGCCAAATCACTACTAACCTTTAAAAAGATGATGAAATTCATAAAATTATGCCAATGTTACTTTTCTATGCAATTTCTTTGGACCAATTTGTTCACTTCCTACTCGCTCAGGAGTTGTAGTGGCACTGCGGTTATAATGCAATCTTCTTCTTCTTCCTAGCTCCGTGATGGCAAACCTATGATATGTGTGCCACAGGTGGCACACAGAGCCATTTGTGCGGGCACGCAAGCCCCAGCCAAACTTACCAGCACTGCACATGCACGCACCTCCCAGCTGATTCTTGGCGCATTTGAGGCCTTTTTCGGCCCCCCAGAGGCTTGGGGGAAGCCTCTGCAGCCTCGGGGAGGCCGAAAAAACAGGCCTTCCAGAAGTGACGAAACCGGAAGTGATGAAACAGGCCTGTTTTTCGGGCTCCAAAGGCTGCAGAGGCTTCCCTCGAGCCTCTGGGAGGCTGAAAAAAGCCTCAAAGTGGCCAAAAATCAGCTGGGAGGCACGCACGTGCAGAAGTGCAAGTAAGGAGATAAGAGAATTTATTTATTTATTTATTTATTTATTTATTTATTTATTTATTTATTTATTTATTTGATTTATATACCGCCCCCTCTCCCCGGAGGGACTCGGGGCGGTGAACAGCCAATAAAAACACATATACAATGTACAAAGTATGAGACAACATGAAATATTAAAATTTAAAAACTGAAATCCAATATGGCTCTAATAAAATATAAACAAGTATTAAAAAGATTAAAACCCGATTAAAATTTAAAAACCCCTAGGCCAGTCCGGCCTGCCGAAATAAATGCGTTTTGAGCAACCGACGGAAGGCCATGAGATCGGGGGCGGCCCTTATCTCCGGGGGTAATTCGTTCCAGAGAGGGGGTGCTCCCAATGAGAAGGCCCGCGCCCTCGGGGTCGCTAGCCGTCCAGCCGGCGGCACCCCGAGGAGGCCCACCCTATGGGAGCGTACCGGTCGGTGGGAAGCCGATGGTGGCAGGAGGCGGTCTCGCAAGTAACCTGGTCCCGAGCCATGGAGCGCTTTAAAGATAGTGACCAAGACCTTGAAGCGCACCCGGAGGGCCACCGGGAGCCAATGCAGCACGCGTAGAAGTGGCATAACATGGGAGCCCCTAGGTGCCCCCATTACCACCCTCGCGGCTGCATTCTGCACCAACTGGAGCCTCCGGATGCTCTTCAAGGGCAGCCCCATGTAGAGAGCATTGGCATAGTCTAGGCGGGAGACCACCAGGGCGGAAGTGACCGTGCGAAGCGCATCCCGATCCAGAAAGGGCCGCAACTGGTAGATCCTACGGACCTGTCCAAAAGCCCCCCTGGCGACGGCCGTCACATGATCTTCCAATGACAGCCGTACATCCAGGAGGACACCCAGATTGCGGGCCCTCTCTGTGGGGACAAGAATTTCCCCCCCCACAGCCAGCGATGGAACCAGCCGGCTGTATCGGGGTGCCGGGAAGCACAGCCACTCAGTCTTAGATGGGTTGAGCTGAAGCCTGTTCCGCCCCATCCAACACCGCACGGCCTCCAGGCATCGGGCCATCACTTCGACGGCTTCATCGGGGTGGCCCGGGGTAGAGATGTACAGCTGGGTGTCATCAGCGTACTGATGGAACTCTACCCCAAAGCCACGGATGATCTCACCTAGCGGCTTCATATATATGTTGAACAGGAGGGGCGAGAGCACCGATCCCTGAGGTACCCCACAAACCAGGGGCCTCGGGGCCGACCTCTGCCCCCCTGCCAACACAAATTGCGAGTGGTCAGAGAGGAAGGAGGAGAACCACCGCATAACGGTGCCTCCCACCCCCAACCCCCCCAGCCGCTGCAATAGGATATTGTGGTCGACAGTATCAAAAGCCGCCGAAAGATCTAGGAGGACCAGGACAGAGGAATAACCCCTGTCACGGGCCCTCCAGAGATCATACACCAATGTGACCAGCGCCGTCTCTGTGCTGTGCCCGGGCCTGAAGCCCGATTGGCATGGATCCAAATAGACAGCTTCATCCAGGTGCTGGGGAAACTGTTGTGCCAGCACACTCTCAACAACCTTCGCCATAAAGCGAAGGTTGGAGACAGGACGATAATTAGATAACAAAGTTGGGTCCAGGGACGGTTTCTTGAGGAGGGGTCTCACCACCGCCTCTTTCAAGGCGGCGGGTAGATATCCCTCACTCAAGGAAGTGTTAATAATGCCCTGGAACCAACCTCGTGTCACCTCCCGGGTGGCCAACACCAGCCAGGAGGGACACGGGTCCAATAAACATGTGGTCGCATTCAGTCCCCGCAGTAACCTGTCCACGTCCTCGGGGGTCACAGGATCAAACTCGTCCCAAATGACTGTTCCAAATTCCGCCCCCGATTCCCCACCCAGAGCTGCCCATTCGGAGTCCAAGCCATCCCGGATCTGAGTGATTTTATCCACCAGGAACTTTGAAAAATCCTCAGCCTGTCCCTGCAAGGGGTCCTCCCGCGCTCCCCCTTCTAAGAGGGAGCGGGTCACTCTAAACAGGGCAGCCGGGCGGTTTCCTGCGGATGCAATAAGGGTGGAAAAGTAAAGACGCCTTGCCACCCTTATCGCCACTAAATAGGTCTTAATAAAAGACCGTAAAAGTGTTCGGTCAGGTCCGGAGCGAGTGGTCCTCCAAATACTCTCCAGGCGTCTTTTCCGGCGCTTCATCTCCCTCAGCTCCCCGGAAAACCAGGGGGCTGAGCGAGAGCGGCGCCAGGTCAGAGGCCACAAGGGCACGACCCGGTCCAGGGCCCCAGCCGCCACCCTTTCCCAGGTGGCGACTAGGTCCCCCACCGAGTCATGAGTCCGAATGTTGGGATATGGCCCAAGCTCCATCAGGAACCTATCTGGATCCATCAGGCGCCTGGGGCGGTACCAACGTATTTGGTCCGCCTCCTTGCGACGGGGAGGAGCGGCCTGGAAGTCTAGCCTAAGGAGCGAATGATCTGACCATGACAAGGGTTCAATAGAAACATCCCCAACACCTAGATCATCCTGCCACTGTCCAGAGACAAAAACCAGATCCAGAATGTGACCCCCAGTATGCGTGGGTTCCTTAATTAATTGGGTCAGGCCCAAGGCCGTCATGGAAGCCAAGAACTCCTGAGCAATCCCCGAGGCCCCACCGGCCGAAGGCAGGTTGAGATCCCCCATGACCATCAGCCTGGGGGTCTCAACCACCAGACCGGCTATGACCTCGAGGAGCTCAGGCAGGGCTGATGTCACATAGCAGGGAGCCAGGTATGTGATCAATAGGCCCATCTGAACCCCGGAACCACATTTAACAAACAGGGACTCACATCCGGTCGTCTGAGGAACAGTGGATTCCCTAGGATCTAGATCCTCCCGAATAATTACCGCAACCCCCCCACCCCTCCCCTCGGCCCTCGGCCGATGAAAGACCCGAAACCCGGCTGGGCACATCTCCACTAGAGGGACACCTCCCTCCTGTCCCAGCCAGGTCTCGGTAATGCCCGCCAGGATGTTGTGCACGCATGCGCGGGGGGGCAAGGTGCATTGCATTTTGGGTGCCGGCACGTACACACATGCAATCTCAGATACCGAAAAATGTCCAACTGTTTTTGGTTTCCTCCATTGATTTGAAGTGGTTATAATACAGTATTGCAGGCTAATTTTGATGATTGCTGACGGTCAGCAGTTCGGCAGTTTGAGTCTCACTGACTGAAAGTTGACTCGACCTTCCATTCTTCCAAGGTCAGTAAAATGAGGACCCAGATTGTGGGGACAATATGCTGACTCTGTAAACCACTCAGAGAGAGCTATAAAGCACTGTGAAGCAGTATTTAAGTCCAAGTGCTATTGTTGTTAAGATCTATCAGGTATTTAGTGTAAAAGAAGTAATTTCTAAATCAGTATATGAATGTAATGGATTAAACATAAAGTTAAGAAAACGTACAATAATTTGCTGTAAAGTGGAGTAAGCAATATTTCTTTTCCTTATCTTAATCCTATAAATTGTTTTGTTTACCATATCTCATTTTCCCCCCATTCTATGAATAATATTATTTGTAATATTACAAATTGCAACACTGTGATAGTTATTTGCATAGAATTTCGTACTGCTTACACTTACCATTTCCTTTGCTTAAAAAAACCATGAAAGGATCATATAGTCGGCCAGAAAATTCTTCTGGGAAGCTGGTCATTCCTTCTTTCACAGCTTTGAATCCAGACAGTATTACTAAAAGGTGAGATCCAGCCCACATGGTGTATATATTTCCATATCGCTTTACACACTGTCAAATGAATTAACGTTGAGCAAGGTTATAATCAAATGAAATAGATTATTTATAATTAACATGCAACCTACAATAGTGGCCAAAATTGTGGAAACCTTTTGGGAAAAGTGTATTTTTATGCCATCACTACCAAACAGGGAGATTTTGGTCTCATCACTCCAAATAACAACTGTCCCATTCTGTCCCTGTCCAGGCGACATGGACATTCTTTGTTTGAAAGATAAAAGTGGCTTTTTTTGTGGAATTCTAGATTTTCGGGCAAATTCCTGCAATCTGAGCCAAACAATCCTTGCACTCAACTTCACATTGCATTGCATTATGTATCTGATATTAACACAGTTGAGAAAGTCCAGAAATATTTCACAAGAAGAGTTCTCCACTCCTCTACTCATTGCAGAATGCCTTATGCCACCAGACTCGAAATTCTAGAGCTAGAAAATCTAGAACTATGCCGCCTTCGGTCCGATCTAAGTACAGTATATAAAATCATACATTGCAATGTCCTACCTGTCAATGAATACTTCAGCTTCAACCATAACAATACAAGAGCAAACAATAGATACAAACTCAAGGTTAATCGCACCAAACTTGATTGCAGGAAATACAACTTCAGCAGCAGAGTGATCAATGTCTGGAATACTCTACCTGACTCTGTGGTTTCTTCCCCCAACCCCAAAAACTTTAACCTTAGACTTTCTACTATTGACCTCACCCCTTTCCTAAGAGGTCTGTAGGGGGCATGCATAAGCGCACCAATGCGCCTACCTGTCCCTGTCCTATTGTTTCTTTTATTTTTCTTATATGTAACCATGTATTCATAACTATGTTTTTACTTATACCTATTATCTTGTAAGCAATTGACAAACCAAATAAATTAAATAAAAAAAAATCGTCTTGCAATCACCCAGATGATTTTCTTCTGTCACATAGGCACAATCTCTTAATTCTTCTATCACTTGTTGTTGTGCACCTTTTCCTGCCTTTACCAGTGTGGTTTTGTAAGTGACTAAGTCTCCTTATACTTCTTCAAAAACGTAGAAATGTTACCTTTGGTTAATTTTCCATCAAGTTTTCTTCTAATTTCTTTATAATTGTAGCCTAGTTCACATAATAATACTATTTTACATCGCTTTCTGAGTGACCAGTCAACTCTTTGCACCATTACTTTAATTTTATTATGTTTTACAAGCTCACTAAATAAAAGAACACAAAGAACTCCAACCACTTCGGTAGCGATCACGAAACACACGGGCAAATGTCCTCCTCTCAGCTTCAATACATGACATCAATAATTGAATACTACTGTGATCTGATTCACTTTGCCAAAACAAGATGACTGATTGGCTCTCTAATCACTCATGCTCATTGGCTACAATCAGATGAAGGAAAGCTACCTGATATCAACCTAAGCAAGGTAGTCATGTGACTGGGTAGGCAGGCTTGCTGACTAGGCATGGCTTGTATGTAAATATTGGAAATATTTATGTAAATATTGAATTTTTTAATAAAGAAAGAGCGACTTTTACTCAAAATTGGGCAAAGCTGGCAGGCAGATTGAGTTACTTGCAGAATCACAGTTTCACTCACAGATCTACCATTCTGCAATCTGCTGCCTGAGTCTGCACTGAAAAATAGAAGGTTCAGTCCTACTCTTAAGGAAGGTTCAGCTCTGCTCTGAGGCCACATCTGTCCCCACACCCCTGACTGGGCCTCAGGGAAACCTCCTGGGCAAAGGCAAAGCAGTACAACAGCGATTTAAATTAGCAAGAAAGCAAGAAATCTGACAATTTGCTGTTTTCTAGCTAATCTAAATCATGTGGCACAGCTGATAGTCAGAACAGTTGATCATCGGAGGGGAAAAAGGAAAAATAGCAACTTACCAAAAATTAGGCAAAGGTACAATGCAGGGAAGTTGGATGGTGTACATGCAAGATAAGGAATGACAGGGTGGGGTGGGGCAGAGATGGATGGGTGTGGAGGGGAGGAGCCATCCAGTGGTATGATTTGCCGGTTCTCCAAACTGTGCCGAATTTTAACAGCCAGTTCTAGAGAACCGGTCCAAATGGGTAGAATCCCAACCCTGCAAATATGTCCTCCAGATAAATTTCATTTCTCACCTAATCTGAACAGGCAGATTAGGCCAGTAAGGTGGGTCCTTAAGATTGGCCTCCCTGGTGAACCTGTGAAGTGATCTGAATCTTCTTGGGACTGATGAAAGAACAGCTATATTGAAGTATTTGTTCTTCATCTGATGGGCTACAAGACTGGCCACAAGAGCAATACAATCTCCATAGAAACTATTGGTAAAGTTGTTTAAAAAATGATCAACTTTCTTGTGATACGTGGTTGATACAGAAAGAGTCCATTCAGACTACAGGATGCCTTAACAACACTGCTGCTTTTCTCATAATTAATATAGTAAAGTGTTGTCCGGCTTCTCTCAGATCAAGAAAAGAAAGGGAATGAGCTTTTTCTCTCTCTAGCTGAGACATTTCTCTAAGAATTCACATGTCACTTGGAAGATAGTTATGAACAATATTCTCAGCTCATAAACTGTTTCCTCCCCTATTTTTGTTCTCTTCTCCATTACTGTTGCTTGGAGATACCATTAATCCCAAAGGTGCTTTTTTTCAAGAGGCAATTGGACTTTCTTGTTTTTCTTTGAAGACATTTTGCTTCTCATCCAAGAAGCTTCTTCAGCTCTAACTGGATGGTGGGGAATGGAAGGATTTATACTCCTTGCAGACAATTGGTCATTTGCGTTCTTTTAGTAGGTTCTTAAGGTCACCTGGAGGTTTATCTCTGTCATCAGGGTCACCTGAGTGGTGCAAATGGGTGAAGAGCCTTTCTGGAACTGTTGAAAGGATCATGACTTAGATGACTAAGAATCTCCATAGACATTTAGAGATACCATTAGTTTAAGCAAAAGCCTATTGGTTTTCCATCCAAAGATGGAATCTTGATATATTATTTTAGCATCCCAAAACAATTCTACAGGATCCAACCACTTATAAAGAATCTGCTACTGTTTCTTGAATGATATGATTCTTTAACCAACATCTTGAGATGGATTATTCTTTTACCTCTGACTTTTTTGATGAAATAGTGGAACCCAGAAGAAGAATATAAAAATCATCATTTAGAAAGTGTTGTTTCAGCTTGATTTAGAACACAAGGATGATGGTGTCTATTGGAGGAATATTACTACAGTATGATAATTCCACCAACAGTGCTGCCCAATTCAATAATGCTGCCATTTACAGCGTTCTGTCAAAGTTATTTCTGAACTCTAAAATTTAGGTATTTTACATTGCTCAAATTTTGGTGTCAGATAATGTACCAGAAGTGGAGAGGAAGTTCAACCACACTTTATAAGCACCAATATCTAGGTCTTACTATGCCATGTGTGTAGCATTTGTATATCACCTTTGTGCATCTGAAGTGACTGCACAAAAACCTGTTCTATTATTTACTTTGGTAGCTACATATCAGCCAATATCTAAAATATATGATACTCTTCAAATCCAGAAAGTTTTTGAAATCATTATAGAACTACACAATTAAGAAGGGGCTATTTAAGCTATCAAGTTTGACCAATTGTCTAATGCAGGAATATAAAATAAAGCATTTTCAACAGAGGGATGTCTAGCCTCATTAGAACAAAGTGAAGAGAAAACTACCCTCTCTCTAACAATTTGTTTTATTAACAAATGTTTATTGGTAGGACTAAACTAGAATCTGCCTTCCAAAAATTAAAATCCATTATTTCACATTCTGCTCTGTGAAAACTTGGTGAGAAGACTTTGCCTTGAATACTCTAGTTTGGTGAGGAAAGCAACTAATCTAATATTATAATTAGCACAGGTTTAATTAAATTCTAACCCTGCATGCATATTTTTCTAGGTTAATACAGTTATCTATAGTTATGGTACAGAGAAAATAATTGAGAATAGTTGCTGAATTATTTAAGAATAGAATACCTTACGGAAATAATCTTCACGAAGCCAAAATCCATAAGCCCACATATTCCCAATGAAGGGAAGAGCCAAAGGACCGGGAGGTAAATGTCTTTGGCACCAGAGTTGTTTGAAGAAGAGGAAAATCAGCAGAGTAAGCAGCAAAATGAACAGAAATATTCCCATTGCCATCATTGTCATGGCTTGATCTTTTTCTTTGATGTTCTCAAGTAGATCTGGAGGTGGTTGTCTCCTTTTATCTGATGCTTTCTGCTTTTCTTCCTTCCTCCACTAATGGGAAAAGAATAGCAACATGTCTTTTAATGCTGTGTCTGATTGGTGCTGGTATTTTGTCAAAAGATATTATCACAGTAATTGACATTATCACAGTAAATAATTGACATTATTTAGGTCACCTCTTACACATGCCATTTAATTGACAGAGAAATAGATTTTTTGAAAAAAAATCAAGGATTACGTAACTCAATTTGTCCCTACCATGATGCTATATCAGCATTTATTTGGGAGAACCGGTTGTTAACTTTCTGAGCAGTTTGGTTGTTGAAAGAAATCATTAGAGCAGAGAACTGGTTGTTAAATTATTTGAATTCCACCACTGCTTGTAGATCACAGAAATATTATCTACTCCATCATCATCAGAACATTATCATGAAAAAAACCCTCACTCACCGTCCCCTGCAAACAAGAGAATGTTTTCATGAAGGCAACATATTGTTTGAGAACCACCTCTTGGATTTGCGCAGTTGATCAGTCTTCTGAAACTAAGACAAATGAATATATCATAATCATTATAATTTGGGGCTGTTGTAATAAACCCTGCTGCAACTGTTATTGATTAATCAAAGTATAAAATTATAGATAGAGTGGTATTGCTGGATAGTAATAACTACATAGAAATGATGTCACCACCTCAGCTGTTCAACTCATGACCACATCTGAAAATGGTCCATGCATTTAAGCAGCCACAATTGGCCAACTTTGAAGCAACATTAACCCCACTAGAGGTCAGGTAGTTTAAGTAGTCCCTAGTCCTACTCTACCTACTATATCATATAATTTATGATATTGTGTTTTGGAGTATGGTCAAATATTTTATATTTTATTTATATTTCTCCCATTTGTGAAGTACACTAAGTTTAAAGGTGCTGCACGAGACTGCTCATGGCGAGAGGAATATGGGGAGACATGTGATCTTTCTCCATGCTGAGACACTGAATGCCACTGCTCTTGCAGCACCTCATGCACCTCTTTTAAACTTAGCATGCTTCACAAATGGGGGAGGCAGTGTTAAAAGCATATAAAAATGAAACAACAGACTTTTGATAATCTGATCCATAGGATGCTTTATTAGGGAAAATACTGCAGTATGGACTCCTATACTCCAGAAAAAGAAAAAAAAAACACATTTTCTAGGAGGAAGGAGACACATCCATTTAGTGAATACAGCTTATATAGGTTTATCAAAACACATGGTTGGAAGTTTGGAAGTGTTGGAAGTATAACATCCACGGAAAACTTCCAACATTTTCAGATTTCCTGTTTTCAAATTCCAGAAAATTATAAGGAAACATTAATATTCCTTAATGTGACATTTATAATGTCAAGTCGCCTTAGAACATACCTCTAAGCTATGCCAAATAAATAGTAATATAATATTGTATTATTCCTAGCAGAAAACACATTTCATAACTATTATGCATTAGAGCAGAAATAAGAAGAACAGACTTGATATGCTGAAACATGTAACTGGCTTTATTTAAGATACTGCAGAATCGATCAGCTTTTAACACATACCAAACATAGTATGAGGAAAAGGAGACGTCTTTTCCCAGAAAGACTACATATTTATACCCAAATATAGTTATATAAACAGTTACATAACACATCTTGTTTTTCGATTACAAAAATACATAGAATCCCATAGGAAAGTTGTGGGTATTTCCACTGACCTTTCCTCACTTGACATTGGATAGTTACCAACATCCTTTTCCCAGATTTATCTCCAGATGTCAGTTTATGCAATTATCAGAGGGCTATAATATAATCATTAATTTAGATTAATGTGTTTATATAAAGTCAGGGTGCCCTTAGAACAAAATTCCAACCTAGGCCAAGAACATACTTTCGCAATCTAACATATTTGTCTCACAAAAAGCATATTTCTCAACTGCTCTGATCTTTTAAAAGTTCAGACTGTGGACACAAAATGGCTACAGTCTGGTTCTATATATTCTCAAGTATAATAACCAAATTTTACTTATAACAATCCTCCCTTTCTTTTTGTTACCAATTTATACTTGAGAATTATCATCAAGCTCCCTCAACATAAGCCTAACTTCTTGCTGACTATATATTTTACGTATTACTTTAGGCTTCTTAATCTTACAACAGTGGAAACATAATTCACATAATGGTATACACTTAACACAAATACATGAAGTTAGCCCTATAATAAGGATTATAACAATTCCAAAAAGTATCTCCTTTAGCCATCCAAAATCAGGCAACCATGAGGTAACACAGACTTCCTTATTTCTCCCGTCTCATCAGCTAAAGCTGCAATAGGAGAGGAAGTTACATTAATACTTTTAGCTAAAGCACAAGCTAAATGTCCTAACTGCATATTATTATAGTATGTAGCTCCCCATGCAAATATTCCTAAAACACCTGCTTCTATTCTTGACAGAACTACTACATCATCATCACAATCTGAAGAATAGGCATCACTAAACTCTGATCTTTTATCTCTATATCCCTTAACATGTTCAACTACAGGCTCATGTTCATCTCCCCAACGGGCTATAGACCATCTAACTGTAGGAGAAGTATATATGATAATGTGTGGTTCTTTACGTTCTTTAGGTTTAGAAGCATCTTCATGTTCTTGAGTATGGACATAATATCTGTAACGGTAGTCTCTCCTTTCACACAAAAAGAAGTAGTGTTCAAAGCTACTCTCATTAATTCCAGAAAAACATTTTCACTCTTTGCTTCAATAGGTTCTTGTTC
Source organism: Bungarus multicinctus (assembly GCA_023653725.1). Classification (NCBI taxonomy): domain Eukaryota; kingdom Metazoa; phylum Chordata; class Lepidosauria; order Squamata; family Elapidae; genus Bungarus; species Bungarus multicinctus. The sequence goes on from CM042844.1 coordinate 7,282,069, forward strand.
TTGAACACTTCTTATACCTCTATGAAAATATTTTGGAGCTTCAATATATCCTACTGCACATCTATCTCTCCAGGTAAATGGAAGTTTAGCAATGGCTATACTATCACATAAAAACATCAGCTTCTTTGGAACACTTCTTAATTCAATGAATGGCATAAATAACATCTCTTCCAGAGCTCTAAGTCTCATATAGGAAGGAGAATAATTGCCATACAGGTCAAAACAACTATCATATAGTTGTTCCATCCTCTCAGACAAGTCCTTATGTCATATGTCATATGTGCGGTTACATGCTAGATATTTTCTCAAATATAAACCATCATCTAAGATGGATCTTATACAGATTCCAACCTTAGCCATAGATTTCATCAATGTCAGTGATATCTGCCCTTCATATTCTATACTGTCGGGTTCAGTTTGGAAACATAACCGTTGCCACGTTACTGAATAACCAGGCAATACCTCAGAAGCCTCCATACCTACCCCACATAAGGCAATAATCACTATCCACATCATATTCACAAATGGACTAGGTCCCCACCCATCTTAATGTATATAGTTTTACACTTCAAAACTTACAACTGGTCTTTGGGGACTTACATCCACTTTTTTATCTTCTTCTGCACTCAGAGGATATAATACCTGTGTTCAATAGTCTATTATTTCATGTCTTAAAATAATCAACAATACAAAGAAAAGATGTATTACATTCAACCAAATAATCAATTCTTCCACCCAAAGTTACACAAACCTAAGCTAAACTAGACATGTAATTATCTATCCCCACTATCTAAAAGAAATAGAAAATAAAAAATCCAGTCTTTCCGAAGCTTGCTTCCACTGGAAATAGGAACCGGATCCACAAATCCCTGTAGACACGAATGATGTGTCCAGCCTCACTCACATGTCCGTACAGCAGACTCAGTAGTCAACAGTACTTGTAATGGTCCTTCCCAGGTAGGCCTCAGCTTTCCAAAAGCTCTCCACTGCTTTATCAGGACCCAGTCTCCATTCTTAAAATCATGCACTTGGAAATCAAACGGTGGTGTTTGCGCCAAAAGTCCTCTAGACCTTAAAAGAGAAAAACACTGGGACAGTCCCTGTATATATTTTCTAAACAAAATTAAGTATCTTCAAGTACAATTTTAGACATACCCACACTTCCAGTATAAGGTATTCCAAACATCATTTCATACAGTGAAATTTCAACATCTTTTCTCAAACAAGTACACACTCACAATAGAGCTAGAGGTAAACTTTTCATCCAGGGTAATTAAACTGCTAACATGAATTTCTTCAATGTATTGTTTTATAGTTCACATTCTTCCCCACCTGAGGAAAAAACCCAACAGGTCTATTGCTAATCCATTTCCAATTATTTCCTATACCCCTTTTACCACATGAAAAATAAAATGTGTATCTCTATCATTATAAATTCACTATCAATGCATATCTATCTATAACTATATCTATATCTATATCTATATCTATATCTATCTATCTATCTATCTATCTATCTATCTATCTATCTATCTATCTATCTATCTGTTCCAATATTAACTTCACAGTCATTTGTGCCTTTGCTCTCGCACACAGAACAGCTTCCAGCCATTCAGTCAAATGATCAACAATCACAACAGATATTTCAAAGTTTTGTATTTGGCGCACAGGAATGAAGAGACAGAGGCAGGCTAAAGGCTAACAGACTTTATTGCCACTTAGTAACCTCAGCCAGCTTGCCGCTGCTTGTATCGGCTGCCAGCTGACAGGAGTGAACAGCTGAGCCCGCTTGACAACTCCCTTTTTATAGAGAGCTGTCAAGCGGCTCAGCCAATTAGCGCTCGCTCCGGCTTCTGCCTCAATGGTGGACCGGTGTGAGGACTGCTGGCTGCAACACTCCTTCCCCTGGTAATGCACATGCATAGTGCTCCAGATAGGCGGGCCGGCACCTTATTCTCTCGGATCTTCTCAGTGTTGCTGGCGCTATCGATGGGGGAGGATCAGCCTAGGTGCTGTCGTCTTCAGCCTTTTCTGGGCTGGCTCTCGTGGTAGACTGGGCGTCTTCATTTGGCGACAGGGAGCTCCTGATGGAAGGCAGGGCCATCTCGGCTGCTGGCGAAGCGTCTAATGCAGGTAAGTCTTTTGCGAGCGGCCATTGTTAGGGAGGTGGGTCGTTGCCTTCAGTGTTATCTAGGGGTGGACCAGCAGGAGTATTCCATCGGCTTCTCAGCTGGTCCATATGCTGGCGCCATAGTCTTCCATCAGTTAATCGTACCCTGTAAGACTTTGGGCCTGCTATTTGTTCTACCCAGCCTGGCAGCCATAGGGGATTCCCAGCATAGTAGCGGGCATAGACCGGGTCCCCTAGTCTAAAAATCTTTGTTCTGCTATGGGAGTCTAGGGGTGTGCTGGAAGCATAGTTTGGGTGAAGTCTGTCCAGAGTTGTCCTTAATCTCCTTCCCATTAGTAGCTCTGCTGGGGATAGGTTAGTCTGGGCATTTTGAGTGGTATGTTGTGTTAGGTGGTATAGGACAATTTTTGAAAACCAATTTCCTTCAGTCATCCTCCCTAAGGCTTCTTTGGCTGACCTTACGGCCCTTTCTGCCCTCCCATTTGCTGCAGGGTGGAAGGGAGAAATTAGGGTGTGCCTGATGCCCCTTTGAGCTAGGAAAAGTTCAAAGGGAGAGGAAGTAAACTGTGGGCCATTGTCTGACACCAGGGTGTCAGGATACCCATGTGTTTTGAAGAGGTTATCAAGAATTCTAGTAACATCTTCAGTGGTGGTGGTCTTAAGAAGGGCTAGTTCTACCCATTTGGAGTAGGAATCCACTACCACTAAGAAGGATTTTCCTTGGAACTGGCCTGATATGTCAATGTGGACCCTGGACCAAGGAGTCTTTGTGTCTTCCCATTCACTGACAGTGGCAGCCGGGGGTGCAGGTCAAGATAATTGACATGCCTGACAGTCCTGCACCTTCCTGGCAACTGCTTTGTCAATGCCTGGCCACCAGACATAGCTACGTGCTAGGGCCTTCATCCTAGAGATGCCAGGATGCCCTTATAACAGGAAACTCAGAATATTGCAACCTAATGCAACAAGCAGCTACAAAGTGAACAAGCAGCTACCATAAAACAATTACTCCTACCAAGATCCCAGGAAGAGATCCCAATATCAAGAGACAGGAACTCATCACACACACACAAATCAAAGACTTCAAGAGTTCACACTTACAAAATCAAAGGACCTGAAAGGTATAAGAAAGGGGTTTCTCTACTCACAAGATTAGATTAGCCTCAGGAATGCTGTAGGATTTCTTCTTACCTGCCTTCCTATTAATAAACTGATGCAGCTGACCAATCATTTTGCAGTAAAATCTCCCAGCTGGGAAATCCACAAAGGAAAGAGCTTTTCCTTTTCCTTAAAGGGCAAGGCTTCCTTTTCCTTTCCACATTAGCATCCCAAAATAATTCTACAGGATTCAGTCACTTAAAAAGAATCTGCTATTACTTTTTGAATGTTATGTGTCAGGATTCCAGCAAGCGCCTAATTAAATCATGATTCTTGAGCCAAACTTCAAAAAACTTCAAAGGATTCATTAGAGGCGACATACTGTCACTGCCCTGTAGGAAGCCAACTCTGGCGTAGTAATTTACAGTTGCCTGTGACTCTGTTTTCCCCCTCCCCCCGGGTGTCTCATAAATCAGATTCTTCAATTGAGCATATTCACAGGCTGAGTATCATCATTCACGTTCTCTTCTCATGTTATTCACGGGTATTTTAGTTACAATCTTTTAAAGATAAGAGTTGGAATGTACTTTTGCTTCCAAACTACTGCACTGCTCTTCCAGATTTCCTTTCTCCCCCCCTTTTGATGGCAACTACTAAAACAGGCATAGGAATGTTTTATGAGTTGATATTTGGCTCCTCTCACTTCTTGAAGGTGACCTGTATAAAGCAAAAACAAATTGAGTGCAGATATAAAATTTAGGGTTGTGAACACCCTTATGCTTGGTTGGATTTTCTGCATGAAATCTTGCTATAAGGCAATCGGCTTGGACATTCTTACTCTTTACCCAAGATGCTTCTGATAATAGGTAGCTCTTCCATTTGATTAAGTATTGGAGTTGTCTCCTGTGCCACCTCGAATCAAGAATTCAGTGCACCCCATAATGGGCTTGTCCTCCTTCCCTGGTTCTAGTTCAAACAGGGGGAGGGGGTTGCCTGCTGCATGGACTCCTTTTCCTTCTGGTAGGTGGAGAAGGAGGGCTGTGCTCTTGCCTGCTTCTCCTCACTTCAAAGGGCTCTGTAAAAACTCCCCTCTGTTTTGGGCAGCATGATGAGCCGTCATTCCCAAATCATAGCCCAGTCAAATTTTTCCCACAGTTGCTCCATGGATTTCCCCAGGGATTCCATCAGGGACTTTGGGGCCCTGTCCTGTGCACAGTCCCACATCCAACCCACTCTTCCCAGTTCAAAGGCCTTCTCCCCTTTTGGGCCTGGGGATGGGGAAACTCAGCCCCAGAGGCTTTAAGAATTTTCTTTTTCCGCCAGTACTTATCTGGTTTTCTTTGCTGCACTGCAGCAGATTTCTTTACTTTGGAATTCAAGGGGGGCTGACCTCCAGCTTTAGTTATGCTATCAGCTTCTGTTTGCTTCTGGTTGGAGACCAAATCTGTTTCTCCTCCTGATAGCCTGACCTCTGCCATGGCTGCCTGAGTTTCTCTCCATGGACCCCAGATGTTGGGGAGCGATCAGAGAGGCTGGGACCCAGGACCCCGGTAATATTGATTCATTATGAGAGTTGGCTTGCTATCAGGATTCCAGCAATCACTCTAATTAAATCATGATTCTTGAGCCAAACTTCAAGAAACTTCAAAGGATTTATTAGAAGCGACATACTGGCACTGCCCTATATAAAGCCAACTCTGGCTTACATAATTCACAGTCACCTGTGACCCTGTTTCCCCCCTCCCCCCTGCGTGTATCATAAACCAGATTATCCAAATGAGCCTGTTCACGGGCTGGGTGTCATTTTTATTTATTTAATTTATTTAATTTAATTTATATACTGCCCCCTCTCCCAAATTGGGACTCGGGGCGGTGCACAGCCCAACTAAAAACAATACAATATCAGATACAAAATTTAAAAATAGATTAAAAATGAATTAAATTTATGGCTGAGAGATTAAGACTATAATAAATAATAAAACAGGGTAAAAAATTACAAAAGTTAAAACCATTCCAATAGTACTAGGCCAGACCGGCTTGCTGGAAAAGATGGGTCTTCAATGCATGCCGGAAGGTTTGCAGGTCAGGGATAGTTCGCATCTCCGGGGGTAACTCATTCCAAAGGGAGGGTGCTCCCACAGAGAAGGCCTGCACCCTTGGGGCCGCCAGCCAGCATTGCCCAGCTGACGGCACCCTGAGGAGGCCCACCCTGTGAGAGTGCACTGGCTGGCAGGAGGCCGATGGTGGCAGCAGGCGGTCCTGTAAGTACCCGGGTCCCAAGCCATGAAGCGCTTAAAAGGTGGTCACTAACACCTTGAATCGCACCTGGAAGGCCACTGGAAGCCAATGCAGCTCACACAGGAGTGGTGTAACATGGGAGCTCTGAGAAGCACCCAAAATCACCCACGCAGCTGCATTCTGCACCAGCTGGAGCCTCCAGATGCTTTTCAAGGGGAGCCCCATGTAGAGAGCATTGCAATAGTCTGGACGGGAGATGATGAGGGCAGAAGTGACTGTGCAAAGTGCGTCCTGATCCAGAAAGGGCTGCAACTGGCAGATCCATTGGACCTGATAAAAAGCCCCCTGGCAACGGCCGTTATATGATCTTCCAACGACAGTCGTACATCCAGGAGGACACCCAGATTGTGTGCCCTCTACATGGGGGTCAAAATTTCTCCCCTCACAGCCAGCAATGGAATCAGCTGGCTGTATCTGGGCCCAGGAAACCACAGCCACTCGGTCTTGGTCGGGTTGAGTCGAAGCCTGTTTAAACCCATCCAACTCCGCACGGCCTCCAGGCACTGGGTCATCACTTCAATGGCTTTGTTGGGGTGGCCTGGGGTAGAAATGTATAACTGAGTATTGTCAGCATACTGATGGAACTCTACTCCAAAACCACGGATGATCTCACCCAGCGGCTTCATATAAATGTTGAACAGCAGGGGCGAGAGCACAGACTCCTGAGGTACCCCGTAAATCAAAGGCCTCGGGGTCGACCTCTGCCTCCCTGCCAACACAAATTGCAAGCGGTCGGAGTGGAAGGAGGAGAACCACCGTAACACAGTGCCTCCCACTCCCAACCCCCCAACTGCTGCAATAAGATACTATGGTCAATAGTATCAAAAGCTGCTGAGAGATCTAACAGGACCAAGACAGAGGAACAACCCCTGTCACGGGCCCTCCAGAGATCATCCACCTACGTGACCAGTGCCGTCTCCGTGCCCTCCAGAGATCATCCACCTACGTGACCAATGCTGAAACCCAATTGGAGCGGATCCAAATAGATAGCTTCATCCAGATGCTGAGGGAACTGTTGTGCCACCACACTCACAACAACCTTCGCCACAAAGCGAAGGTTGTAGACCAGATGATAATTCGACAATAGTGTTGGATCCAGGGATGGTTTTTTGAGGAGGGCCTCACCACTGCCTCTTTCAGGGCGGCGGGTAAAAACCCCTCACTCAAGGAAGCGTTAATAATACCCTGGAACCAACCTCGTGTCACCTCCCGGGTAGCCAAAACAAATCAGGAGGGACACGGATCCAGTAAACATGTGGTGGCATTAAGCCCACCCAGTATCCTGTCCATGTCCTCCAGGGTCACAGGATCGAACTCACCCCAAATGACCTCCCCGGGATCTGCCCAAGTCATTCTGCCCAGAGTTGCCCAGTCAGAGTCCAACCCATCCCGAATCTGAGCGATTTTGTCCTGCAGATATCTCGAAAAATCCTCAGTCATCATTCACGTTCTCCAATTAAATATATTAGCAGGCAAAAGCTCCAGTATTTTAGTTATAATCTTTTAAAGATAAGAGTTGGAATGTATTTTTGCTTTCAAACTATGCACTGCTCTTCCAGATTTCCTTCTCTCTCCTCCCCCTTTTTATGGCAACTACTAAAACAGGCATAGGAATGTTTTGTGAGTTGACATTTATTTTTATTTATTTATTTGATTTGTCAATCGCTTACAAGATAATAGGTGTAAGTATATACATAGTTATGAATACATGAAATGGGTACTTATAAGAAAAATAAAAGAAACAATAGGACAGGGACAGTAGGCACATTGGTGTGCTTATGCATGCCCCCTACAGACCTCTTAGGAAAGGGGTGAGGTCAATAGTAGACAGTCTAAGGTTAAAATGATGGTTCTTTAAACATTATGGTTCTTTAGCCTATATCTTGAGTTGGGTTATTCTTTTACCTCTAATTTTTTGTTTGATAAAATAGTGGAACCCAGAAGAAGAATATATATTATTTAGAATGTATTGTTTCAAATTGATTTAGCACACAATTATGATGGTGACTATTGGAGGATTATTACTACAGTACTATAATCCCACCAACAGTAGTCCCCAACTCAATAAAGCTGCCTTTTACAGTGTTCCTTCAAAGTTATTTCTGAACACTAAAATTTAGGTATCTTACATTGCTAAATACCTTTGGTGCAGGATAAGCGCTCCATGGCTCGGGACCAGGATATTTGCGAGACCGCCTCCTGCCATTATCAGCCTCCCGCCTACCGATACGCTCCCATATAGTGGGCCTCCTCGGGGTGCTGCCGGCTGGACGGCTGGCGACCCTGAGGATGCGGGCCTTCTCATTGGGGGCACCCTCTCTCTGGTACGAATTACCCCCGGAGATGAGGACCATCCCTGATCTCCTGACCTTCTGCTGTGCATTGAAAACTCATTTATTTCAGCAAGCCGGTCTGGCCTAGGGGTTTTTAAAATTTTTAATCTGGTTTTAACTTTCCTAATTCCCTTATTTTTAATCTTTTGTAAGGGCCAATGTATTTAATTTCTTTTTTTTTTAATTTTTAAATGTTGTATATGTGTTTTATATGTGTATTTTATTCTGGCTGTTCACTGCCCCGAGTCCCTTTGGGAGAGGGGGGCGGTATATAAATTTAAATAAATAAATAAATAAAATAAATAAATAATGTGCCAGAAATGGAGAGGTAGTTCAGTTAAACTTTATAAGCACCAATATCTAGTTCTTACTATACCGTGGGTATATCACCTTTGTGCACATGAAGCAACTGAACAAAAACCTGTTCTATTGCTTTATTCTCCAACCACCTACATATGGATCATTATCTAAAACAGATTATACTCTTCAGAAGTCAGATCCAGAAAGCATTTCAGAATAGAACAGAACAGAATAGAAAAACTTTATTGTCGTTGTACAAGTACAATGAAACTGTTGATGCACCCCAGCTACTGTTTGCAATACAATAAAACCAAAGCATTTAAAGATAAAAATAAGAAAAATAGAGTATCCACGTCTCATTTGAGCACAGTGAAGGGGAAACTGCCTTCTCTCTGGTGGATTTATTCCAATTATCAAAGGTTTCTTGGCAATATTGAAATAGAATCAGCCATTATTTCATATCCTGCCCCATGAAATGTTGGTGAGCAGGTCATGGCTTGAGTATTCTGGCATGATCTGGAAAATAACTCATCAAGTGTCATCACTATTATTTGAATAATTAAATTTTTCATCATGCCAGAATATTTTACTAGGTTAATACATTTTCCTGTAATAATGATAGTATCAGGACTATGATACTACCATGAAACTTTTAAAAAAATATTTATTTAATCTTTATATGTAGAGTGCAGAGAAGAGAAACAAAGATGATTAGGGGACTGCAGGCTAAAGAATGGTTGCTGGAATTGGATATATCTAGATGAATGAAAAGAAGGACTAGGGGAGACATGATAGCAGTGTTCCAATATCTCAGGGGTTGTCACAAAGAAGAGGGGAGTCAAACTATTCTCCAAAGCACCTGAGGACAGGACAAGAACCAATGGGTGGAAACTAATCAAGGAGAGAAGCAACTTAGAACCAAGGAGAAATTTCCTGGCAGTTAGAACAATCAACCAATGGAACAACTTGCCTCCAGAAGTTGTGGTTGTTCCAACACTAAGAAGAGATTGGATAACTATTTGTCTGAAATGGTATAGGGTTTCTTGCCTAATCAGGGGGTTGGACTAGAAGACCTCCAAGGTCCCTTCCAACTCTATTATTCTATTCTAAGATAGGAGAATCTTAAATAAACTGTGAAAGGGATCTTGGAGTCAGTGGACAACCAGCTAAGTATGAGCCAGCAGTGTGCAACAGCAGCTAAAAAAGCCAATGCAACCCTAAGTTACAATCAAGTATCCCTACTTGGGATAACTCAAAAACAATATCCATCACTCATGTCGGGAACGCCTGTGATGCCTCATGCACTGTGCCAGCGTGGCCCTCCTCAGCTCCGTTTTCACAGTCAGAGGCACCCCATAGACCAGATCTAAGCATCCTGGCAGGCCAGATTCAGCCTGTGGACCTTGAGTTTGATACCCCTGCCCTAAAATCTATTCAGGGGGAAAGAAAGGATTTCCCCCTGGATGATCCCACTCTCAGGAAAAAAGAAAAACATGGCTAACTTGGTCTCTGAGAAAGGAACATGAGTCTAGAAGCAGATTCTAAATGACAGTAAGTAATTTTCTGCAAAACATAGCAAATACTTTTCCAATCATTAATATGTTGAACTGTTCATTGGTCTCTTTCCTTCTAGAAAGAGAATGGAAATGAGCCTTTTCTCTTTCCAACTGAACCATCTGATGTTTGTTTTTTATTCTAGCATGCCAAAATAAGTATTGAATAATAAGAACTATCGCCAGCATGATTTTGCACAACACAGCATATGATTACCGTGTTTCTCCAAAAAGATGACCCACCTTGAAAAGAAGCCCTATCTGAAAGAAGACTCTGAATATTTTTTAATTTGGCACAAATGGTATAGTTAGATAACAAATAGAAATAAGATGTGAAAATTAATTTGTAAGACATCTCAAGAAAATGAATGATAGGTATGTAGAATATAAAAGAATAGAATAATAATTATGGACAAAGATGTTAATTAGTGAATGATAAATGTAAATGTAATGTGTTAAGGTTTATAAGATAAGAATTTGTATAGATGTCAAAAATGCTGCTGAAATTACGATGATTTGAGTTGTAATAATGGAAATACAATATATATATATATATATGTGTGTGTGTGTGTAAGGTTTTTGAGCTGATAATTTATTTTATATATATATATATATATATATATATATATATATATATATTAAAAAGAAAAGAAGCCCTATCACATTTTTGAGCACATGTGATCAAATTAAGCCCCATTCATAAAATTAGCCCTAATTAAGACCTTGCCCACCCCGGGGTGCAGGGAGTGAGACAAGGCACACAGGTAAAAAATAAGCTAGGGTGGGGATGGAGGGATGGAGTTGCCCTAGTTACCAGGCCTTGCACACCCTGACACCTGCCTCATCTTCTTCTGTGGCCACTTCTTCTGCAACTGCTTGCTACCACTTGCACGCATCACCCTGGCCTCTGTTTCGCCTTCAGATGCCTGCCAGAAGGCATTTGCAGCTGATAACAGAGTTCTATTATCATTTGCAGAGGGCTTTCCGGAAAGCATCTGAAGGCAAAACAGAGGCTGGGGCAATGTGTGTGAGTGGTGGCAAGCGGCTGCAGAAGAAGTGGGCCAGCAGCAGGCTCCTGCTAGGTGGGGCTGTCGGTGCCACTGCCGTGAGGTGAGTCAATAATTAGAACCCTACAAAAAGAAGGCCTAGCTGTTTTTGCGGGGGTTCAAAAGAAAATAAGACCCGGCCTTTTTGGAAAAACACAGCTATCATATTACTAACAAGGTAAACTGTTTTTTTTTTCTTATATGTACCTATTTCATGTATTCATAACTTTGTTTATACTTAGACCTGTTATCTTACAATCGCTTGAGCAATAAATAAATTAAAAAAAACCTGTTCTCTGGCTTCTCTTAGGCCAAGAAGAAAAAGGGAATGTGTTTTGACTCTATCCAGAAGTGGGATTCAGCCAGTTCACACTGGTTTGGCTGGACTGTTTGCTAACTTTTTGCCTAGTTCAGTGAACCGACTGATTGCACCACTGCCTGGTCCCTCCCAGTCACTTCTTATCTCAACTTGGCTGCTCACCTAGAGTCATGCCTGTGGTTCATCTGCTCTCTGGTTCCTCACCCAGGTCCAGCCTTAGATCTGCAGTGCTACCTCTGGGCATGCACACAGGGCCTGGCGTTCTTGTGGACTGCATTCTGAGCACTGCCCTTGACCCAGGATGCTCACCTTCTTGTGCTTTGAGCCTCCTGTCTGCACGCCGAGGGAACAGGGCCAAGGTAGCACCACGGATCTAAGGTTGGCCGGGGGTGGCACTGGCGACACCATGCCCCACTGTCTAGCTTTTGTCCTGGGACCACCCCATCCTACATGGGAAAGCCACGTCCCTATCTGTGTGTGGAAGAAGGAAGAGGTAAAATTGGGATCAATTGTATTAATGTCCATTATACAGTGTGGATTCTAGGCAGATGAGCTGTGTTCGAGAATTGGTCTGACAAAGGTTTTGTATGCCCTGGTTTGTAGCTCAATGTTACCAGAGAAGAAGCTTCGCAAAAAAAGTTAACATTGGTATTCTTGAATTGTGAGCTCTTAGGAAAATATCCCTACCTTGTGTGTTGCAAACAGCCATTTCCAGTGGGGAAAACAGGACAAAGCAGAGTAGGGAAAATATTTCCTTTGCTACATTTCCAGTCTGAATTAGACCATGCCAGTCTCCCTACAGGAGAGCCTTTTTAAGGATTATGTATTCATAGAAAAGCAACTAACTTACCTTTGTTCCTAAATGCTGAAGCTGTTGTACATCAAAAATAGAGGAGCTCTGATCAACTCTCACAGCCAACGTTTTGACAGTTTATTTATTTATTGACATGACACTTCAAGATGGCGGCCGGAAGCTGTGTCCGTGACGAGCTCCGTCGTGGGCTCTGGGTCACAGGCTGAGCCCCCCTCACCCCCTGATGCCATCGGTGGGAGAGATGACTGAGGGGCTAAGGGGGGATTTGGTGGTGCCGGGGAGGTAACGGAGGCGACGGATGGGCTGCCTGAATGACCGCCCGGGCTGCCCAAATTGCTGCCCGGGTTGCCGCAGATGGTGGCGGTCTCGCCTCGTCTGCCCCGGCTGCTGCGGGTGGTGGCGGCCTTGCCGTGGGTAGCTGCGGCCTTGCCATGGGTGGCGGCGGCCTTGCCTCAGCTGCCGCCAGCTTCATCTCTGGATTTGGCCTTGATGGTATCAGCTGCGGCAGCAGCGGCCTCGCCTCGGCTGTTCCGGCTATCATGGGTGCTGCGGATGCCGTGGGTGGCAGCGGCCTTGCCTCGGCTGCTGCGGCCGTGTCTCCGGCCTTGGCCTCGATCTTGGCCATGGCCGGGGGCTCGGTTTCAGCAGTTTTAGTGGCGGTGGTGGTGGCGGTGGCAGCGGCAGCGGCGACGGCCGGTCCTAGTATTGGTGGCGCCGCCTGGCTCGGCGGGGCCGGTGGTTCTGCAGAGCACTGCCCCCAGCTTGGTGGCCCCGCCAGTGGTGGCCCCGCTGGTGGTGGTAGCGGTGTCAGTGGTGGCTGGGAGGCCTCTGCGGCCTTGGAGGCGGCGCGGGCGGTGATGCAGGTGGCGACATCGATGGCCTGGCCCTGTGGTGGTGACAGCTTCGGCAGTGGTGACCCCAGTGGCAGAAACAATGGTGGCCTCAGTCTTGGCGGCCCTGCTGGTGGTGATGGCCCTGTCTTTGGCACCCTCTGCAGTGATATCAGTGGTGACGGCAGCCCGGAGGCTTCGGCAGCGGTGACGGCAGTGGCGATAGTGGCTAGGCTTGGCAGAATCACCTGACTCAGCGGTGGTGGTGCCTGGTTCGGTTTTGATGGCAGTTTCAGTGGGGCTGACCTCGGCTTTGACGACCCCGGTAGTGATGGCGACGATGGCAGCGGCGACGGTGGCCTGGTCTGGTGGTATCTCCTGGTGGTCGGCGACGATGATGCCAGGGCTCGGTTGCATCGCCTGGTTTGGCGATGGCGACGGCTTTGGCAGCAGTGGTCCCGGTTTCGGGGGCTTTGATGGTGACGGCGGTGTGGTTACCTCATTGGCGATGGTGGCGGTGGTGATGGCGGCCTGGCTGTAGTGATCAGATGAGCTGGGCCCAACCTGCCGGGCCTCTGTGTCCCCGACCCTGGACATTGGAGACATGGCCGGCCAGGTGGCACAAGACCAGGCTGATTAGATATTCGTTGGTGGACTTGCCGGCCCTGGGAAATGTCCCCCTTTCCCTGAAGTGGCCCTCCGGACTGTCAATGGCCTACCTTAAGGATGGATCCTGGGATCCCGAGAGGTGGCATGGCCATAAGAGATGTTTTAGGGGAGGTACCCGGCTGTTTTCGTTTGTATTTAAATTTTTATCGGGGTTAGGGAGGGTGACCAGGTTGGGTTTGGGGGACAACCCGCCTGAGACGGGGGCCAGACCGGGGGTCGAGCACATCCGGGAGATTTTGGGGTCAGGGGGGTTCAGATCGAGGGTGGGGAGTTATTTCCGGGAGGGAGAGACGAAGTGCATTTGCACGGTGAGCGGGAGAGGCGGATTTGGCGGTTATAGGGGGCCACATCATGTATTGGGAGCGCGCCCCCACTGTTTGCGGGCAGTGGTGCGCTCCGACCCCCTAGTTATTTCCCATTCTCTGGGCTGTCCGAATCATCGGGCCTTGGGCCTTCGGTTGATGCTATGTAATGCCAGGTCCATAGTAAATAAAGCCCCCCTCATTTACGATCTGATTTGGGAGGGGGGAGCGGACCTGGCGGGTATTACTAAAACCTGGTTGGGCCAAGAGGAGGGTGTTCCCCTGGTGGAGATGTGCCCACCTGGCTTCGGGTTTTTTATCGGCTGAGGGCTCAAGGGAGGGTGGGGGGATTGCGGTGGTTATTAAGGAAGACCTGTGTCCTAGTGAATCCACTGTTCTTACATGACTGGATGTGAATCCCTTTTTGTGAAGTGTGGTTCTGGAGTTCAGATGGTCCTATTGATCAAATACCTGGCTCCCTGCTATGTGACATTGGCCCTGCCTGAGCTCCTTGAGGTTATAGCCAGCTTGGCGGTTGAGACTCCCAGGCTTATGGTCATGGGGGATTTCAACCTACCCTCTGCCGGCGGGACCTCGGGGATTGCTCAGGAATTCATGGCTTCCATGACAGCCTTGGGCCTGACCCAATTAATTTGGGACCCCATACACATTGGGGGTCACATCTTGGACCTGGTTTTTGTCTCTGGTCAGTAGCAGGATGATCTAAGTATAGGGGATGTTTTTATGGAGCCCCTATCATGGTCAGATCATTCGCTCCTCAAGCTGGACTTCCGTTCCACACCCCCTCGTCGCGGGGAGGCGGAACCGATAAGAAGGTTCCGCCCCAGGCGCCCCAGGCGCCTGATGGACCCAGATTTATTTATTTATTTATTAATTAAATTTTTATACCGCCAGCTCTCCCAAAAAGGGAATCGGGGCGGTGTACAGCCTACTAAAAACAAACAATATATACAATTAAAAACAGATTAAACAAATTAATCCGGCCGAAATCCCATTTAAATACAAAAATATAACTAATAAATTTAAAATTTAAGAATTATATTAAAATTTAAAACCTAGTTAATTTAAAACCCCCAAAAAACCGTTTACTGGGCCAGGCCGGCCTGTTGAAAGAACAGGGTCTTTATTGCGCGCCGGAAGGTCTGGATGTCGGTAATGGCCCGTATCTCTGGGGGCAGATCATTCCACAGGGAGGGGGCCCCCACAGAGAAGGCCCGCACCCTTGGGGTCGCCAACCAGCAACAATCAGGCAGCGGAACCCCGAGGAGGGCAACCCTGTGGGAGCGCACTGGGTGGCAGGAGGCTGTTGATGGCAGCAGGCGGTCCCATAAGTACCCAGGTCCCATGCCGTGGAGCGCTTTGAAAACGATCAATACCACCTTGAATCGGATCCGGAAGGCCACAGGAAGCCAATGCAGCCTGCGGAGAAGTGATGTTACATTCTGGACCAACTGCAGCCTCCGGACACTCTTCAAGGGGAGCCCCATGTAGAGAGCGTTGCAATAGTCCAAGCGGGAGATGACGAGGTTCCTGATGGAGCTTGGGCCGTTTCCCGAGACTCGCACACATGACTCGGTTGGGGACTTGGTGGCCACCTGGGATAGGATGGCAGCCGAGGCCCTAGACCGGGTCGTGCCCTTGCGGCCTCTGACCCAATGCCAATCCCAATTGGCTCCTTGGTTTTCCAAGGAGCTGAGGGAGATGAAGCATCTGAAAAGATGCCTAGAGAGTGGTTGGAGGACCAGCTGCTCCGGATCTGACCGAACACTATTGTGGTCCCACATTAGGATCTATGTAGTGGCGATAAGGGTGGCAAAGCAATCTTACTTTTCTGCCCTTATTGCATCCGCAGAAAATTGCCCAGCCACTCTTTTTAGGGTGACCTGCTCCCTTTTGGATGTGAGAGTGCAGGAGGATCCCTTGCAGGGACAGGCCGAGGATTTCTCCAGATATCTGCAGAATAAAATCACTCTGATCTGGGACAGACTGGACTCTGACTGGGCTACTCTGGATGGGAGGGCGGGGGCGGATTTCGGGGAGGTCATTTGGTGTGAGTTTGATCCTGTGACCCTAGAGGAGGTGGACAGGATGCTGGGTGGGCTTAATGCCACCACAAGTTTACTGGATCCGTGTCCCTCCTGATTGGTTTTGGCCACCTGGGAGGTGACACGAGGTTGGTTCCAGGGTATTATTAACGCTTCCTTGAGTAAGAGGTTTTTACCCACCGCCCTGAAAGAAACCATCCCTGGACCCAACATTATTATCGAATTATCGTCCAGTCTCCAACCTTCCCTTTGTGGCAAAGGTTGTTGAGAGTGTGGTGGCACGACAGCTCCCTCGGCACTTGGATGAAGCTGTCTATCTAGATCCGCTCCAATCAGGTTTCAGGCCCGGGCACAGCACAGAGACGGCGTTGGTCGCATTGGTGGATGATCTCTGGCGGGCCCGTGACAGGGGTTGTTCCTCTGTCTTGGTCCTGTTATTTATTTATTTATTTATTTATTTATTTATTTATTTATTTATTTATTTATTTATTTATTTATTTATTTATTTATTTATTTATTATTAAAATTTATATACCGCCCTTCTCCCGAAGGACTCAGGGTGGTGCACAGCCTACTAAAACCACATATATATAAAAGTTAAAATAGAATTACATAAGGGCTGTAACTGAATCTAAAATCCCAACCTTAAAATTCAGTACTTAAACCCCATTAAAATCAATTTAGGATCAGCCCAGGCCGGCCTGCTCAAAGAGCCAGATCTTCAAATCACGCCTGAACACCCTCAGGTCGGTGGTCGTTCTCAACTCAGGGGGGAGCCCATTCCAGAGAGAGGGTGCCCCCACACAGAGAAGGGCCTGTTCCTCGTGGTCACCAGGCGGCACATAGAGGCCGTCGGGACCTGAAGGAGGCCCTCCCTGTGGGAGCGCACAGGTCGGTAGGAGACTACCGGCAGAACACGGTCTTGCAGTTAGCCTGGTCTGATGCCATGGAGCGCTTTAAAGGTCAAAACCAGAACCTTAAAGCGCACCCGAAAGGCCACCAGCAACCAATGCAGCTCACACAGGAAAGGCTTGAGAGCTTTTAGATGCCCCCATAACCACCTGTGCGGCCGCATTTTGTACCAGTTGCAACCTCCGGGTGCTCCCCAAGGGGAGCCCCATGTAGAGGGCATTACAGTAATCCAGGCAGGAGGTGACCAGGGCATGAGTGACTGTGCGTAAGGCGTCCCGATCAAGAAAGGACTGCATCAAGAAAGATCTCTCAGCGGCTTTTGATACTGTTGACCACAGTATCTTATTACGGCGGTTGGAGGGGCTGGGATTGGGAGGCACTGTGTTACGGTGGTTCTCCTCCTTCCTCTCCAACCATTTGCAATTTGTGTTCGCAGGGGGGCAGAGGTCGACCCTGAGGCCCTTGTTTTGTGGGGTACCTCAGGGGTCCGTGCTCTCGCCCCTGCTGTTCAACATTTATATGAAGCCGCTGGGTGAGATCATCCATGGTTTTGGGGTAGAGTTCCATCAGTATGCTGATGACACTCAATTATACATTTCTACCCCAGGCCACCACAACAAAACCGTTGAAGTGATGACCCGGTGCCTGGAGGCCATGTGGAGCTGGATGGGTCTTAACAGGCTTCGACTCAACCCGACCAAAACTAAGTGGCTGTGGGTTCTTGTGCCCAAATACAGCCAGCTTACTCCATCACTGGCCGTGGAGGGAGATATTCTGGCCCCCACGGAGAGGGCACGCAATCTGGGTGTCCTCCTGGATGTACGGCTGTCATTAGAAGATCATATAGCGGAAGATCATATATCTCCAGGGGAGCTTTTTGTCAGATCCATCGGATCTATCAGTTGCGGCCCTTTCTGGATCGGGACGCACTTCGCACAGTCACCTCTGCCTTCATCATCTCCCGCCTAGACTACTGCAATGCTCTCTACATGGGGCTCCCCTTGAAGAGCATCCAGAGGCTTCAGCTGGTGCAGAGTGCTGCTGCGCAGGTGATTCTGGAGGCTTCTCAAAGCTCCCATGTTACACCATCCTGCGCGAGCTGCATTGGCTTCCAGTGGCCTTCCGGGTGCGATTCAAGGTATTGGTGGTCACCTTTAAAGCACTCCATGGCTTGGGACCCGGGTACTTACGGGACTGCCTGCTGCCACCATCGGCCTCCCGCCCGCCAGTCACTCTCACAGGGTGGGCTTCCTCGGGGTGCCATCAGCTGGGCGATGCCGGCTGGCACTCCGAGGGTGCGGGCCTTCTCTGCGGGAGCACCCTCCCTCTGGAATAAATTACCCCCGGAGATGCAAGCCATCACTGACCTACGAACCTTCCGGCGCGCATTGAAGACCCACCATTTTCAACAGGCCTAGTACTGGTCTGGCCTAGTACCATTGGAGGGTTTTTAATTTTTCTAACTTTTAACTTTTTACCCTTTTTATTATTCAGTTGTAATTTTAATCCTCAGCCACCTACTTAATCTTTTTAATATCTGTTTTAAATTTTTCTATTTTGATTGTATTGTTTTTATTTAGGCTGTACACCATCCCGAGTCCCAATTTGGGAGAGGGGGTGGTATAGAAGTTTAATTAATATTAATATTAATATTGATATTGATATTGATATTGATATTAATATTAATATTATTAATATCAATATCAATATCAATATCAATAATAATAATAATAATAATAATAATAATAATAATAATAATAATAATAATAATATTAATAATAATAATATTAATATTAATAATGATGATGATGATGATGATGATGATGATGATGATAATAATAATAATAATAATAATTGTTTGTGAATTGCTTACAAGATAATAGGTGTAAGTATAAACAGTACATAGTTATGAATACATGAAATGGGTACGTATAAGAGAAATAAAAGAAACAGTAGGACAGGGACGATAGGCCCATTGGTGCGCTTATGCATGCCCCCTGCAGACCTCTTAGGAAAGGGGTGATAGATTTCATGGACATATGGTACACCATAATAAATGAGGACCGTCCCCGACCTATTGACCTTCCGGCACGCACTAAAAACCCACCTATTCCATCTAGCTGGTCTGGCCTAGAGTTATGTGTAATGGTTTTAAATTTGGTAAATGGTATTAATTTTCTTAATTCCCTACTCCTTAATTTTTAATGGCCAATTTATTTAATTCTTTTAATGCATTTTTAATTATTGTATATGTATTTATATATTTTTTATCTAAATAAATAAAAAATCCCTAGGGAGAGGGGGCGGTATACAAATTTGAAAAATAAATAAATAAATAAATAATGCTTGCATAATATTATGCTAGGGACAAATTGAGTTACGTAGCCCTTGATTTAAAAAAAAAAAATCTCTTTCTCTATCAGTTAAATGGCATGAGTCAGAGGTGACCTAAATAATGTCAATTACTATGATAATATCTTTTGACAAAATACCAGCACCAATCAGACACAGCATTAAAAGACATGTTGCTATTCTTTTCCCACCAGCGGAGGAAGGAAGAAAAGCAGTAAGCATCAGATAAAAGGAGACAACCACCTCCAGATCTACTTGAGAACATCAAAGAAAAAGATCAAGCCATGACAATGATGGCAATGGGGATATTTCTGTTCATTTTGCTGCTTACTCTGCTGATTTTCCTCTTCTTCAAACAACTCTGGTCCCAAAGACATTTACCTCCCGGTCCTTTGGCTCTTCCCTTCATTGGGACTTTGTGGGCTTATGGATTTTGGCTTCGTGAAGATTATTTCCGTAAGGTATTTTATTCTTAAATAATTAACCAACAATATATAAAATAATTCTCAATTATTTTCTCTGTACCATAACTATAGACAACTGGATTAACCTACCAGAATATTATTGCATGATTAGAATTTCATTATTCCAGTGCTGGTTATATTTAATTAGTTGTTTTCCTCATCAAACCAGAGTATTCAATACAAGGCCTTCTCACCAACCTTTCACAAAGCAGAATGTGAAATAATGGACTTTAATTTTTGAAAGACAGATTCTACTTTAGTCTTACCAATAAACATTCTTTCTTTTCTTCATCTTAAAGAAGCTGGAGTACACATTTATTTATTTATTTATCTGTGCATGTATGTATGTATTTATTTGTCAAAAGCTTACAATAACAAGAATAAATATAAGTTTAAATACAAGAAACAGGAACTAATAATTGGGGACAATAGGACAGAGATGGTAGACACGATTGTGCGCTTATGCATTCCCCTTACAGACCTCTTAGCAATGGGGTGAGGTCAATAGAGGTTAGTTTGAGGGTAAAGGAGTGGGAATTTGAGCAGGTGACAACCAAATCAGTTAGTAAGTTCCAGACATTGACCACTCTGTTGCTGAAATCATACCTCCTGCAATCAAGTTTGGAGTAGTTTACATTTAGTTTATATCTGTTGTGCACTCTTGTGTTGTTGTTGTTAAAGCTGAAATATTCATTAACTGGTAAGATGTTGTAACATATGATTTTATGCACTGTGCTGAAGTCCAATCTTAGTCGGCGTAGTTTAAGGTTGTCTATTTATTTATTTATTTATTATTCAAACTTCTATACTGCTCCCTCTCCCAAAAAGGGACTCGGGGTGGTGTACAGCCTACTAAAAACACATAACATACAACTAGAATAAATATAATTTAAATACAATTTAAAAATATATTAAATAGACAAGTCCGGCTGTATCCCATCCAATTAAGAAATTTAGAAATATAAAATCAGGGATTGATTAAAAGTTAAAAATATAAAAATTTAACAATTAAAACCCAATTTAAATCTAAACCCATTACTGGGCCAGGCCGGCCTGTCTGAAAAATAGGGTTTTCACTGCACGCCGGAAGGTCAGGATATCCGTCATGGCCCGTATCTCTGGGGGGAGATCGTTCCACAGGGAGGGAGCTCCCACAGAGAAAGCCCGCACTCTTGGGGCCGCCAGCCAACAACGATCAGGCGGCGGTACCCCAAGCAGGGCAACCCTGTGAGAGCGTACTGGGCGGCGGGAGGTTGATGATGGCAGTAGGCGGTCCCGTAAGTACCCAGGTCCCGAGCCATGGAGCACTTTAAGTACCATCAGTACCACCTTGAATCGAATCCGGAAGGCCACAGGAAGCCAGTGCAGCCTGCGGAGAAGCGGTGTTATGTGGGAGCTCTGAGGGGCACCCATGATCACCCGCGCGGCTGCATTCTGGACCAACTGCAACCTCCGGAGACTCTTCAAGGGGAGCCCCATGTAGAGAGCATTGCAATAGTCCAGGCGGGAGATGACGAGGGCGGAAGTGACTGTGCGAAGTGCGCCCAGATCCAGAAAGGGACGCAACTGGTAAATCAGACGAATCTGATAGAAAGCCCCCCTGGCGACGGCTGCAATATGTTCTTCTAAGGACAGCCGTATGTCCAGGAGGACACCCAGATTGCGCGTCCTTTCCACGGGGGTCAAAACCTCTCCCCCCACGGCCAGCGAAGGAACAAGCTGGCTGTATCTGGGTGCAGGAAACCACAGCCACTCGGTTTTGGTCAGGTTGAGACGAAGCCTATTACGACCCATCCAACTCCGCACGGCCTCCAGGCACCGTGTCATCACTTCGATGGCTTCGTTGGGGTGGACCGGGGTGGAGATGTACAGCTGAGTATCATCAGCGTACTGATGGAACTCCACCCCGAAGCCACGGATGATCTCACCCAGCGGCTTCACATAAATGTTGAACAGCAGGGGCGAGAGCACCGACCCCTGAGGCACCCCACACAGTAGGGGCCTCGGGGCCGACCTCTGCCCCCCTGTCAACACAAATTGCGAACGGTCGGAGAGGAAGGAGGCGAACCACCACAACACGGTGCCTCCCACCCCCAACCCCTCCAACCGCCGCAATAAGATACTGTGGTCGACAGTATCAAAAGCTGCTGAGAGATCCAACAGGACCAGGACAGAGGAACAACCCCTATCCCGAGCCCTCCAGAGATCATCCACCAACGCGACCAACGCCGTCTCCGTGCTGTGCCTGGGCCTGAAACCCGATTGGAGGGGGTCGAGATAACTTGCTTCATCCAGGTACTGCGGGAGCTGACGTGCCACCACACTCTCAACAACCTTCGCAACAAAGCGAAGGTCGGAGACAGGACGATAATTTGATAACAATGCTGGGTCCAGGGACGGTTTCTTGAGGAGGGGCCGCACCACCGCCACTTTCAAGGCAGCAGGTAACAGCCCCTCTCTCAAGGAAGCGTTTATAATACCCTGGAACCAGCCTCGTGTCACCTCCCCGCCCCGGGCCTTCAGCTGATGTTATGTAATGCCAGGTCCATCATTAACAAGGCCCCTCTCATCCATGATTTGATTTGTGAGGGGGAGCAGACCTGGTGGGTATTACCGAAACCTGGCTGGGCCAAGAGGGGGGAGTCCCTCTGGTGGAGATGTGCCCAGCTGGGTTTCGGGTTTTTCATCGGCCGAGGGCCCAGGGGAGGGGAGGGGGGTTGAGGTGGTTATTAAGGAAGATCTGTGTCCGAAGGAATCCACTGTTTCTCAGATGACCGGATGTGAGTCCCTTTTTGTGAAGTTCGGTCCCAGGTTACAGGTGGGCTTGTTGGTCGCATACCTGGCTCCCTGCTATGTGACATCGGCCCTGCCTGAGCTCCTTGAGGTCATAGCCGGCTTGGCGGTTGGGACCCCCAGGCTTATGGTCATGGGGGATTTCAACCTGCCTTCTGCCGGCGGGGCCTCGGGGATTGCTCAGGAGTTCATGGCTTCCACGACAGCCATGGGCCTGACCCAGTTAATTCGGGACCCTACTCACTTGGGGGGTCACATCCTGGATCTGGTTTTTGTCTCTGATCAGTGGCAGAGTGATCTGGGTATAGGGGATATAGTTGTAGAACCCGTCATGGACTGATCACTCGCTCCTGAGGCTCGACTTCCGTTCCACACCCCCCGGCTGCAGGGAGGCGGGACCGACAAAATGGTACCGCCCCAGGCGCCTGATGGACCCAGATAGGTTCCTGATGGAGCTTGGGCCATTTCACAAAGCTCACACACACGACTCGGTTGAGGGCTTGGCCGCCACCTGGGATAGAGTGGCTGCTGGGGCCCTTGACCAGGTCGTGCCCTTGCGGCCTCTGACCCGGTGCCAATCCCAGGTGGCTCCTTGGTTTTCTGAGGAGCTAAGGGAGATGAAGCACTGGAAAAGACGCCTAGAGAGTAGTTGGAGGGCCAGCCGCTCTGAGTCTGACCGAACACTATTACGATCTTATATTAAGACGTATTTAGTGGTGATAAGGATAGCGAGGAGGTCTTACCTCTCCACCCTTACTGCGTCTGCGGAAAACCGCCCAGCCGCCCTGTTTAGGGTGACCCGCTCCCTTCTGGAGGTGGGAGCGCGGGAGGATCCCTTGCAGGGGCGGGCTGAGGAGTTTTCTAGGTTTCTGCAGGACAAAATCACTCAGATCCGGGATGAGCTGGACTCTGACTGGGCATCTCCGGGCGGGGGGGGCGGGGGTGGATGTCGGGGAGGTCATTTGGGTTGAGTTCGATCCTGTTACCTTGGAGGACGTGGACAGGAAACTGGGGGGGCTTAATGCCACCACTTGTTTGTTGGACCCGTGCCCCTCCTGGCTGGTCTTGGCCACTCGGGAGGTGACACAAGGCTGGTTCCAGGGAATTATAAATGCTTCCTTGCGAGAGGGGCTTTTACCCGCCGCCTTGAAAGAGGCGCTGGTGCGGCCCCTCCTCAAGAAACCATCCCTGGATCCAGCATTATTATCAAACTATTGTCCGGTCTCCAACCTTCGCTTTGTTGTGAAGGTTGTTGTGAGTGTGGTGGCACAACAGTTCCCTCAGTATCTGGATGAAGCTATCTATTTGGATCCTCTCCAATTGGGTTTCAGCATTGGTCACGTAGGTGGATGATCTCTGGAGGGCACGGAGACGGCACTGGTCACATAGGTGGATGATCTCTGGAGGGCCCGTGACAGGGGTTGTTCCTCTGTCTTGGTCCTGTTAGATCTCTCAGTGGCTTTTGATACTGTCGACCACAGTATCTTATTGCGGCGGTTGGAGGGGTTGGGGATGGGAGGCACCGTGTTGCAGTGGTTCACCTCCTTCCTCTCTGACCGTTCGCAATTTGTGTTGACAGGGGGGCAGAGGTCGGCCCCGAGGCCCCTACTGTGTGGGGTGCCTCAGGGGTCAGTGCTCTCGCCCCTGTTGTTCAACATTTATGTGAAGCCGCTGGGTGAGATCATCCGTGGCTTTGGGGTAGAGTTCCATCAGTCTGCTGATGATACTCAGCTGTACATCTCTACCCCGGGCCACCCCAACGAAGCCGTTGAAGTGATGACCTGGTGCCTGGAGGCCGTGCGGAGTTGGATGGGTCATAACAGGCTTCGTCTCAACCCGACCAAAACCGAGTGGCTGTGGTTTCCTGCGCCCTGATACAGCCAGCTTGTTCCTTCACTGGCCGTGGGGGGAGAGGTTTTGACCCCCGTGGAAAGGGCGCGCAATCTGGGTGTCCTCCTGGATGTACGGCTGTCTTTAGAAGATCATATTGCAGCTGTCGCCAGGGGGGCCTTTTATCAGATTCGTCTGATCTACCAGGTGCGGCCCTTTCTGGATCTGGGCGCACTTCGCACAGTCACCTCCGCCCTCGTCATCTCCCGCTTGGACTATTGCAATGCTCTCTACATGGGGCTCCCCTTGAAGAGTCTCCGGAGGCTGCAGTTGGTTCAGAATGCAGCCGCGCGGGTGATCGTGGGTGTCCCTCGGAGCTCCCATGTAACACCGCTTCTCCACAGGCTGCACTGGCTTCCTGTGGTCTTCTGGATTCGATTCAAGGTGATACTGACTGTATTTAAAGTGCTCCATGGCTCGGGACCTGGGTACTTACGGGACCGCCTGCTGCCATCAACAGCCTCCCGCCGCCCAGTACGCTCCCACAGAGTTGCCCTCCTTGGGGTGCCGCCGCCTGATCGTTGTCGGCTGGCGGCCTCAAGGGTGCGGGCCTTCTCTGTGGGGGCCCACTCCCTGTGGAATGATCTCCCCCCGGACATACGGCCCATGACTGACATCCTGACCTTCCGGTGCGCAGTTAAGACCTTCTTTTTCCAGCAGGCCAGCCTGGCCCAGTAAATGGTTTATGGGTTTTAATCTAATTTGGTTTTAAATTTTTAAATCTTAATTTTAATTTAATCCTGGAATTTTAAATTTTTGTATTTTGTAATTGATGGGATTCGGCCGGATTCGTATATTTAATTCGTTTTTAAACTGTATATATTCTGTTTTTTAGTAGGCTGTACACCGCCCCGAGTCCCTTTTTGGGAGAGGGAGCGGTATAGAAATTTAATTAATAAATAAATAAACCACAACCACTACCTTAACTATAATCACAACTACAACCAAAAATAACCACCAAACCACAGCCACAAACAGTTACTATCCCATCAAATAATTCCACAAATAATATCCCCTTACTCACCAAAGACATCATGGAATGTGAACAGAAACGTCCAAATGCCATCTTATTTGGTCTTGAAGATATCAATGAATCAGACGACATCACCAAAGTTCACGATATCATAAGCAACTCAAATACAACAAACATCTCTCCTGAAGATATCATTGAAATAACCAGAGATGGCCCTGGGTACAAATATGACGGCTCTGTAGGCCCCAAGATTTTGTAGAGTTGTATGCAACAATGAGTCCAGCAAACACATATTCATTCATACAATAAACGCCATTGCAAAAACCAATCCCAACCACAAAAAACTTTGCTCAAGACCAGACTTAACCATACTGCAAAGAATCTGCTCCTGTGAACTATGCGCAGAACTTAAAAACCATCTAGACAATGGAGAAAAGGACCTATACATTGACTACCGGGCTGATTGCATCAAAAGAAAGTCACACAACCCACAACTCCACATACAACCCCACCCCATCCAATCCAACATCACTCAAAGTTAGGCATGCATTCCCCTAACTACCTCTATTCCAACCACAACTGGCCTTAAATGCAAGCTATTCAATGCAAGAAGCCTTGTAAATAAAATACCTGAATTTCTCCTCTTACTAAATACAGCTAAATTCGACATTATATTTGTCTGTGAAACATGGCTCAATGAATCTCTCCCTGACTCCATTACCACAGTTATAGACTATCATGTTTACCGATCAGATCGTGAAATCCGTAGAGGAGGTGGTGTTGCTATCTTCTATAAAAAGTCCCTACATCTAAAAAACATCCAAGTTATCCAGGAGCTTGCTCTTCTTGAGACCATCATCTGTGAACTGTCCTTAAATATCACATTTTGGTTCTTACTATGTTACAGAGCCCCTGATTATGACATCGAACATGCAAACAAGCTAAATACAGGGCCTTGGCGGTGCAGGCTGTTAATCATCTAGCACTTAGCTCAATTGCCTGCAAATAGTGCAGGGTCGAATCCCACCAGGCTCAAGGTTGACTCAGCCTTCCATCCTCTCGGGGTAGGTAAATTGAGGACCCAAGATTGTTGGGGGCAATAAGCTGACTTTGTAAAAAATGCCATTTGGGGGGGCCAAAAAGCCCTAGTAATAAGCAGGCATATACAGTGGAATGAAAGCTATTGCCGAGCACTTAGCATGGCGCTCTAAAGACTTAAGCCGCCCTGAGTCTCTGGAGAAGGACGGCATATAAATGTACATTAAAAAAAAATACACTACTAACATGGGCAGCATCCTGCCCACAAGCTTTTATCTCTCTTGGTGACTTCAACTGCATATTAAATGGACAACTGAACCCACACATGCAACCTTCTGTGATGCTGTAACAAATCTGGGACTAGAACAACTAGTAACCAACAACACTAGGCTTAATAACTGCCTCGATCTCATCTTCTGCAATAGTTTGCATTCAATTTATGGAATACAAATTAAAGAACCCTTTTCCAACAGTGATCACAACATGATTGACTTTTGTCTCAACATAAGTCTACACAAAAAACATCACAATGATGGAATCCCCAATTATAACTTCAAAAAAGGCAACTATGATCTTATAAACAACAAACTCTCATCCCTTGATTGGCAATTTCTATTCACTGGATGCAATACTGTAGAAGACCATTACAACATATTTTTACTTGAACTCAAAAGCATCAAACTATATGTACCAATAACAACTCCCAAAACCAGAAAAAACAAATTCCCCATAACAATAAAGAAGCTTCAATCCAAAAAGAAATCACTTTGGCGGAAAAACAAATGTGCTCACATTGCCAACTTCAAAAGCCAATACAAAAATTTTTGCTACCAGATAAAGACTGAATGCATCAATTATCACATTAAACAAGAAGAGAACCTTCTATGCACCAATTCTACCCACACTTTCTACAATTTTATAAACAACAAATTAAAAAATTCAAGGTCCATCCCACCCCTGAAAAGACCTAATGGTAAAGACTGCAACAATGACACTATTAAAGCCAACCTCTTTAACACATTCTTTGGCTCACTATTTGTAAACAGTAATGGATCATTCCCAGTATTTCCTAGTCAAACCACAGACAACTACAATGATCTAATACATATTGATTTTACAGAAGACAATGTTGAAAAAGCACTACGCAATTTAAAACCATCTTTATCTATTGGACCGGACGAAATATGTGTCTACTTCTTGAAAAAACTATCCACTGCCATAGCCGAACCTCTAAGCATAATCTTTCAAAAATCTTTCAGGACCAGTTCCGTGCCAAAACTATGGTCACAAGCCACGATCATCCCCATCATCAAAAAGAGGGACCCCAGCCTAGTTGAACATTACAAACCAATATCTTTATGCTGTGTCACCTGTAAAGTCATGGAATCAATTATTAACCAATCCATCATCCTCCACTTAGAGACAAAGAACCTACTCTCTAATAAACAAATTGGTTTCAGGAAAAAACTATCATGTAATCTGCAATTCTTACACTGCAAAAACATATGGACTACACAACTCGATCACGGCAAAGCAATAGACACAATCTATGTAGACTTCTGCAAAGCCTTTGATTCAGTAGTACACGACAAACTATTCCTAAAACTAAAATCTTACGGTATCTCTGGACACCTGCATAACTGGATAGAAGCATTCCTGTCAAACAGACTGTCAGCTGGTGCTCCATTCAAAATCCAAGAAAGAAATACTTAGACTCCATTTGTTAGAGAAAAGATATCTTTTACTGGAAATCAAAGTGGTAGCAACAAAAGAATTCTGAATCTGAGTAAATGAGCGCGAAAAGCACATATACAAAGTGATAGCAACGTTCCCACCCCCAACAGTTCATATCGCTCCTCCAATTGGAAATGGTGCATAACATCATGTGGGCATCTTCAGGTGGTGATGAGGCCTCTGTCCGTTGACCTTGGCATAGTTTGATAAGGAGTTGCAGTTGCGCATAGCAAAGAACAGAACCCTAAGCAAGATTCCCCCTCCTCTAGATTATACAGTTTCGTTTCCTATCCACTCCAGCTCGCTTCCCAGATATATTATGGCCCACTCTCTCCCCCCCCCCCGTTACTTATGACAGCCAAAAGATGCAAAGCAAAAGACGAGAAGCAAAAGAAGAAAAATCTTGAAGGCTGACATTCGGCCCTCCTGTAAAGAGACGTTAGTTCTAAAAAAAATATAAGAACAAAATATTATATATTATATACAAGTAACAACAGCATTAATGTTCAGGGTTTATCAGGATACTTAGTGCGAAATGCCTGCACCAGCTTGGGAGCCCTAACATCTCTCTCATCTACCCATTCAGACTGGGAAGAAGGAAAATGCTTCCAAGCAACCAAATATTGGATTTGACCTCTCTTCTTCCTAGAATCCAAAATTTCTTTAACTTCAAAATGTTGTTCGCCTTCAATGAGTAATGGTACAGGGGGGACTACTTGAGTCGGCCGTAAATCAGATGTATATTCAGGTTTTAACAAACTAACATGGAAAACAGGATGGATCCGTCGGAGGGTTTTAGGCAATTTCAATTGGACTGCCACAGGATTCACAACTCGTTCAACTGGGAAAGGTCCTACATACTTAGGTCCAAGCTTTTTTGATTTCTGTGTGGTCTGCAAATATCTGGTTGATAAAAAAAACCTTGTCACCAACTTGATATGATTTATGTGGACTTCTTTTTATCTGCAAATTTTTTATGAGCTTGATGAGCATCATCTAATGCCTTGCGGGCAACTGGCCAGGTTAGCTGAAGATGCCTTATGCACTCATCTAATGAGGGAATGTTAGGTTTCTCCTGCGGAAGCTCGGGTATGGGTACAAAGTTTTGTCCCGAAGCCACTTTAAATGGAGTGAATCCGGTGCTGCTATGTACCAAATTGTTATATGCCACCTCAGCAAATGGCAGTAAGTCAACCCAATCATCCTGCTGATAATTAATGTAACATCTCAGATACTGTTCCAATACCAAGTTAGTTCTCTCGCAGGCCCCATTGGTTTGTGGATGATGGGCGGAGCTTAACCCCTGGGCGGAGCCTAGTAATTTTAGGAACTCTTTCCAGAAATTTGAGGTGAACTGGATGCCCCTATCAGAGATTATGCGTTCAGGAACTCCATGTAACCTGTAGATATGCAGAATAAACAACTTAGCCAACGTCTTCGCTGATGGGATCTTCGCGCAGGGTATAAAATGTACCTGTTTGGAAAACAGATCTGTTACTACCCAAATGACTGTATTTCCTCCACTGTCAGGTAATTCCACTATAAAATCCATGGAGATTTCCTTCCATGGAGCCGTTGGTCTAGCCACATTCTGCAATAAGCCTGCTGGTTTACCAGGCGGCCGCTTAGCCGAAGCACAGATAGGGCAGCTCGCAACATAAGTCTCAATGTCCTTTTTCAAAGTGGGCCACCAAAATTGTCTTTTGACCAAGTGTAGGGTCTTTATGAAACCAAAATGCCCAGCAGCTTTAGAATCATGGCCTTGATGTAAGATTTGGTGTCTTAGTTTTTCCGGTACATATAATTTGGCGCCCACCCAAGCCAATCCATTTCTAATTGTACAGTCATTCGAGTGGGTTAGGAACCAATCATCAAGTTTTAGAGCTTCTTTCAATTGCGCAAATAAATCGGTTGACAAATCAATCTCCTTTTTCTTCTGAGCTCTGATAACCATTGGAGCTGCTAACTGTTCGGTTGGGATGATAGGCCTCACCACTTCCTGGCGAGCACTATTATACTGAGGTAATCTAGACAAAGCATCTGCCATGAAGTTATTTCCCCCGGGAATGTACTTTAAAGAAAAATTGAAACGCTTAAAATGTTGCGCCCAGCGAACTTGCTTGGGAGACAGTTTCTGAAGCGTTTTTAGCGCCTCCAAATTTTTGTGATCTGTCCAGACCTCAAAAGGGTGTTTGGCTCCTTCTAGGAAATGCCTCCAAGTTAACAGAGCCCATCGGACTGCAAAAGCTTCTTTTTCCCAGATGGCCCATCTCCTCTCGGTTTCAGTTAGTTTACGGGAGGTATATGCACATGGTTGCAGAGATCCCTTTTCATTTACCTGAAGTAGCACCGCTCCGACGACTACGTCACTTGCATCAGCTTGGATTACAAAAGGAACGTCCATGTCTGGGTGCTTAAGTACTGGTTCAGCAGCAAACAGACGTTTCAGTTTTTCAAAAGCAGCTTGACACTCCATGGACCACTCCAGTGGTGTACTAGGCTTTGGTTTTACCTCCCCTCTGGTTTTAAGGAGATTTGTGATAGGCATCGCGATCTTTGCAAAAGCAGGAATAAATTGGCGGTAAAAATTGGCAAACCCCAAGAAACTTTGCAGTTGTTTCCTGGTACGGGGAGGGGCCCATTCCAAGACAGCCTGCACCTTCCCCGGGTCCATTTCTATGCCGTCATGTGATATGCGATAGTCTAAATAGTCAATTTTTTCCTGGTGGAATTCACATTTAGACAGCTTGGCATACAACTGAGCCGCTTGAAGTTTCTCCAGGACTGACCGCACTAGTTTTACATGCTCATCACGAGTTTCCGTGTAGATAAGAATATCATCAAGATAAACTAACACTCCTTTGTACAAATGTTCTTGCAATACTTGATTTATCATTTGAATAAATACTGCAGGCGCCCCCTGTAGGCCAAATGGCAGGACGTTGAATTGGAAACAACCCATCGGACAATTAAAAGCAGTCTTCCATTCATCCCCTTCTTTAATTCGGATTTGGTAGTATGCTTCTCTCAGGTCAAGTTTTGAAAAAATCTTTCCTTTAGCTAGGTGGGCCAGCATGTCCTTCATCAGGGGGAGGGGGTACACGTTCTCCACCGAAATGGTGTTGAGATTTCGGTAGTCCACCACCAAGCGTAAGGAGCCATCTTTCTTCTCCCGAAACAACACTGGAGCCGCCACCCGGGGCCTAGCAGGTTGGATGAAACCACGTTCTAAATTTTTTTCAATGAATAATCGCAATTCTTCTAATTCCTGTGGGGTCATCGAATACAGTTTCGGTTTTGGGAGTTTTACTCCTGGCAAAAATTTGATACTACAATCCGTTGAGCGATGAGAGGGGAGCTCATCCGAGGCCTTCTCACTGAACACCTCCTTTAAGTCCCAGTATTCCTCTGGAATTTTCTCCTCCCCTTTCAGAATCTCAGTGCCAGTAGAAGCCAACACTGTGGGAGTCTTGGTTCTCAATTGGGATTTCCCCTCCCCTTCTGGGGGTTGGTCTGTACATATGCGTAATGATCCCCTCCTCCAATTAACGTGGGGGTTCTATTTCCGGAGCCAGGGCAAACCCAGTATTAAGGGGCGCTCCATCCCAGGGGCCACAATAAAACACAGAGTCTCTTTATGGTTCCCCATTGTCATCTCCACTGGTTCCGTTATAAAATGAGCAGGTCCGCCCCCGGCTACCGATCCATCCAATTGGCAAAAAGCTATGGGCGTTTTTAGGGTTTTTAACCTTAAGCCCAGCTTCTCTACCACCTCCGAACTGATTACGCACCTTGTGCACCCAGAGTCTAACAAAGCCAACATGTCCCCTTCAGCCCCTGACGTGGGTACCCTTAATCTCACTGGAATGGTCATAGGGCCCTTGTTTTGACTTACCAGTGAGTCGTCTTCTAATTCGGATTCACTCTCTTCCGAAGAGGTTGGAGTTCCCAACCCCCCTCCTTTTTGAGGGGTGACCTCTACAACCTCCTCCGCTTTTAGCGCCGTTCCATGAGGCTTGGCTGGAGGTCTCTCAGATTTTCTCCCTCCTCCTGGCAGCCCCTTTGGTTCCAGCTTGGTACGGCAGTCTGCAGCCCAGTGACCCTCTTTCCCACATCAGAAACATGCCCTGATCCTGGGTTTTGCCGCTGATCCTCCTTTTAGAGGTTTTAAGGCTTCTTGAGGCCTGGCGGGAGGGGAATTCCTCAAACCAAAATCCCCCCGGCGTCTGTTTCGGGTCAGGTCAATTTCCACCTCTGCTGCCAGCACGTACCACTGCTGCAGCTCACCAGGGTCTCTTCTGGCCACACAGCGTTGATAAACATCTTCATTCAGCCCATCTTTAAAGGCTTCTATCAGGGCTCCCTGGGACCAGCCGCGGATATGGCACGCCAGCTCTCTAAACTCCTGGGTGTAATCAGCTACTGATCTCCGCCCCTGATTTATGGTTTTCATCCTGATTCTAGCCTTGCATTCAGCTAGAGGATCTTCAAATCTAGTGCGCAATGCTGTCATGAACTGGTCATAATTCAACAGCTGAGGGGCATTATCATTATGCAAAGTCACCATCCACTTTGCAGCAGTTCCCTCCAGAGCCCTGGTCACACACCTGACTTTGGCTGCTTCTGAGGAAAAATCCTGCCCATATTCCTCCATATAGCTCCAAACTTGTGCTAGGAAAAATCCTAACTCCTGGGGATCCCCTCCATATTTTACTTCCAATGGAGGCACCTTCGGAGTTCTATGCCTTCTGGCAATTATCCCCCCAGCCGGGGGGCCCTATACTGCTGCTGCTGCCTGTTGCGCCGGCCCAGGTTGATTTATGGGGGTGGCTGCTCTGGTTCTTCTGCCTGGGGCTACCTCCCCCTCTTCCCCCTCGTACCTTTGATCAGCTTGAGCCTCTCCGACAGCCTCATGTAGAAGGTGCATGGCTTGCGTTAGTAAGAAATCTCTTCGTTCCTTCTCCTGCCATGGCTCATCCTTCCCTTGACGACGGGTCGTGGTCACTCCTGGAGGAGGCCTTTCCTCAGGAACCTTCCAACCGACTCCCAGGGACCATTTGGGTTTTACAGCTGGGGTTTCGCCAAGACTTAGCTCTGCTAAGAAGTCGGGCTCTTCTGTTCCCTCCATCAACAGGGATTCTGGTCCTCCAGTCGCTCCCAGGTCTTCTTGGTCTCTGGCTGGATTAGACATTGTTTGCAAACCCCATCGGAAGAAATTTTGTTTTTTCTCCGGGTGGGCCGGTAAAGGGAGATTCAGAATAATGTCAGCTGGTGCTCCATTCAAAATCCAAGAAAGAAATACTTAGACTCCATTTGTTAGAGAAAAGATATCTTTTACTGGAAATCAAAGTGGTAGCAACAAAAGAATTCTGAATCTGAAGAAATGAGCGCGAAAAACACATATACAAAGTGATGGCAACGTTCCCACCCCCAACAGTCCATATTGCTCCTCCAATGAGGAAATATGCATAGCATCATGTGGGCATCTTCAGGTGGTGATGAGGCCTCTGTCCGTTGACCTTGGCATAGTTTGATAAGGAGTTGCAGTTGCGCATAGCAAAGAACAGAACCCTAAGCAAGATTCCCCCTCCCCTAGATTATACAGTTTCGTTTCCTATCCACTCCAGCTCGCTTCCCAGATATATTATGGCCCACTCTCTCCCCCCCCCCCCCCCGTTACTTATGACAGCCGAAAGATGCAAAGTAAAAGAGGAGAAGCAAAAGAAGAAAAATCTTGAAGGCTGACATAGACAACAAATGGTCAAAATTGGGAGCGTCCTATCAAATTCTGTACCTGTCAACAGTGGTGTGCCCCAAGGCAGTGTTCTAGGACCAACTCTTTTCATACTCTACATAAATGACCTCTTTGATCATATTAAGAGCAACCATGTTCTCTTTGCTGATGATGTAAAGCTATTCAACACCACAGACAATACTGCTACCTTTCAAAAAGACCTTGACTATGTATCTGAATGGTCAAACAAATGGCAACTTCAAATCTCAACAAATAAATGCTCTGTCCTACATATTGGCAAAAAAAAAATAATCAGAAAATAAAATACAGGCTGAATAGTCAAGATCTTGTTGATGATCCAAACTCTGTCAAGGATCTTGGAGTACTCATCTCTAATGATCTAAGTGCTAGAGCCTACTGTAATTACATAGCCAAAAAGGTGTTAAGAGTTGTTAACGTAATCTTACATAACTTTTGCTCTGGTAATGTTACACTAATAACTAGAGGATACAAAACATTTGCTAGACCAATCCTCGAATACAGCTCATCAGTCTGGAACCCACATTACGTATCTGATATTAACACAGTTAAGAAAGTCCAGAAATATTTCACAAGAAGAGTTTTCCACTCCTCTACTCATTGCAGAATATCTTATGCCACCATACTTGAAATTCTAGACCTAGAAAACCTAGAATTACGTTGTCTTCAGTCCAATCTAAGTATAGTATATAAAATCATACATCGCAATGTCCTACCTGTCAATGAATGCTTCAGCTTCAACCATAACAACACAAGAGCAAACAATAGATACAAACTCAAGGTTAATCGCACAAAACTTGATTGCAGGAAATACGACTTCAGCAACAGAGTGGTCAATGTCTGGAATACTATACCTGACTCTGTGGTTTCTTCCCCAAACCCCAAAAACTTTAACCTTAGACTGTAATCTATTGACTTCACCCCTTTCCTAAGAGGTCTGTAGGGGGAATGCATAAGCGCACCAACATGCCTACCGTCCCTGTCCTATTGTTTCTTTTATATTTTTGTTATATGTATCCATGTATTCATAACTATGTTTTTATACCTATTATCTTTTAAGCAATTGACAAAAATAAATAAATAAATAAAATAAATAAATATATATTGTTCTTCCCCCTTTTACTTTTTTGCTATTTCTTTCTGTCTTTCTGATTTTTATAAATATTCCCCATTTTAGTTACTTTTTTAAATGTCCCATTTTTAACCCCCCTTCTTTTTCCTCTTCTTTGTGGTGTTCTTGAACTAAATCCTCCTTCTCTGATGTTTCTTCTTTATATTCTTCAATTGCCATTTCCATAGCTTTTAACTCAGAGGCAAGTGATTCACCTCTTGCATGTAGTAATTCTTTCAATTTTTTAAGTTCCATATTTTGGTCCCACAGAGATACCATAGTTACACACTCTTATATCTTATAGTCATTAAAATCCACCAATCCCCAGTCTTTTTCTTTTTTCTTCTTCAAACTTTCTGGATTAACAACCATTCCCGAATTGGGTTTATAGCAAAATAACCAATCAGTCCAACAATCCATATTTTTTCTTTTATTCTAATTCAATTTTCACTTTTTAGGGTACTTGTTATATTATTTTAATATCTCCTTTTCATTATGACAGATCCAATTCATAGAGAAATAGGAACTTTCCCTTTTTCAGCTTAAATTTTTGTCCACCAGATGGCACTCTCCATTTTACAATGTCTTCACCTTTCCCCTGTTTTATTTTTCGGGCTTTCCAAACCTTGGTATTCCAAACCAATAAAATCTTCAATTTAAATATTTCCCCTTCTTTTTGAAAACTCCTAAATCCAGCTTTAAATTGTGCCTGTTTGTTAGCAATGTATTTTAATTCAATTTGTTTGGATATCTTGTTCTGGCTTCTTCCAATCCTGGTTCGAAGCCCTGCTCAGCTGTCAAAGATATTTTCACTTTTTTTTCCTTTCCCTTTAAAAATCCATCACTTTCTTATTCTTTCATAAAAATTCTTAAAATACCGTCCTGAGGTACCTTTTAATTAATTGTTGCGCCAAGTTGTCCCAGTTCTTATGTTGTCCACCTCTTTCTTCTCTGCTGTACAAATCTTAGTCCAGCTAAGTCCTCCTCTTCATTTTAGACCACCGCTCGGTCTTCGGGGGAGAAAAATTGCCTAGCCCAGGAAGGATGGATGCGGCTCCCCTCGACCTGGCTGGCAACTTCCCCTTACTCTGCTACCCCTCCGAGGTAGCTTCAGCCCCTAATCACAGTGATTGGGGCTCTTCAACGAGACAGTACGGACCGAAGCTGTGGATAGTCGCAGTCCCCGGTCTGTCAATGAGAAGGGCTTAACCCAGAAGTCAAAACTCCCTGATTGTAAGATTCTTTGCCTATTGGCATAATGTGTCTCTTCAGATTAGG
The DNA here is from genome assembly GCA_023653725.1 of Bungarus multicinctus. Taxonomy (NCBI): domain Eukaryota; kingdom Metazoa; phylum Chordata; class Lepidosauria; order Squamata; family Elapidae; genus Bungarus; species Bungarus multicinctus. Next base: position 7,318,146 of record CM042844.1, read on the forward strand.
TGAGAAATGAAACTTCTTTGGAGGACATATATGGGGTAACCTAGCCAACTTTCTCAGACAGAAGAAGCTACTAGGATAAGTAGTAAAATGTTTTGAAACAACAAGAAAAAAAGCCCAGTCAGAGTATATTCATGAACTGGAATAGAGCTTGGTAACAAGGTCTGCCAATGAATAGGCATAGCAAGTCAGCCAATGAGGACTGTTTGGGAAAGTACCCTAAGCTAAGTACTAAAAGTAGCCTAGGCATGGCTCTATATTAAGCTCTGCAACTCTGCAGCTATATTGAGCTCTGAGTCTGTCTATTGAAGATGAAACTAATTTGCTTGCTTACTGAAGACTGGAGCTCTGCTCTGAACTTGCAACATGTTTCTGTTTGAGTTTGCTCCATGTTGGAGAAATCTACAACTGGGTTGTAACATCTACTTATGTTTATAAAGATGTTAAATGAAGCATCAGCCATCTGTGTTTATTTTTCTGGTGCTGAATTATCGCTGCAAAACTCTCAATAGATTATAAGCCCGGAAGGCCAGAGAAAAAGATTGAATTGTAATTAAAGCTGAGAGACTGCCTGTTTTAAAAGTAAGAAACAAGGCAAGAGGCTTTGCAGGATGGCTGAAAAAAAAATAAAGAAAGCTCTCTACCCTGTTTGGGTCAGAAGAACTATATTGGGCTGCAAAGATGGAATGTTTCCTGAAGGCTAAAGAGCTTTGGAATATTGTTGAAAATCCACCCCAGGAACCATTGAGTGCTGCAGATCAGAAGCTGCATGATAGAACATTTGCTTATATCATCTTAAGTTTAGAAGATGATCAGTTTATCAATGTAGCTGATTTAAAGACTGCAAAGGAAGTCTGGGATAAATTGAGGACTGTTCATGTGAGTGTATCTGCATGCAACATCGTACAATTATCAAGAAAGTTATATAGAGCTCATTTGCAGCCAGGAGATTCAGTGGAACAGTATTTTGTTCATATGCAAACTTTGTTTGTGGAATTAGAACAATGTAAATGAGGATTCCTGAATCTCAGAAAGTGCTTTTAGTTTTGAACAGCCTAGATGAAACTTGTGACATTGTGTCTGCAGTGCTTGAATGCAAACCAGAGCAGGAATTGAGCCTGGAAGCTCTGAAAGCAAGCCTGATAGCTGAAGAGCAAAAAGGCCATTATAGAAAAATTCTCAAGGAGGAGAAATCCCTAAGGAGGGGACCCAAAGAGCAGAATGGAAAATTCCACAGACTGGCTGTCTCTAGAGAAGAGCATCAGAGGATATCAGATTACAACCCAGCAACAGAGACGATCTCACTTAAAGATAGACTGTTTGTTGCAAGACAGAAGAAGTTTACATGGACAGGTTGATGGACAGATTGCTGTTGCAAAAGCCTGCAATAATAATGGAAAAAATCAATGGCTTATAGACAGTGAGGCTAGCCAAATGATTATTAATAATGCTAAATTGTTTTACATGATGGATGCAGCTGCAGGAGACACAGTAGCTTTGGCGAATGGCAAGAAGGCTAAAGTCACTGGAAGAGGCAATGTGCAAATTCTATATTTGGAGACAAGGTTTAATAATGTTTTATGTGTGCCAGAAATGGAACATAATTTGCTGAGTGTCTCTAGTTTAGACAAGCAAGGATTTGAGAGTACATTTGTAAATGGGCAATGTCTTATAAAGAAAAATGGGATTGTCTGTGCAAAGGGCATAAAGCATGATAACCTTTATATGTTACAAGGACAAAAAGTTCAAAGTGCAGAAACATTTGGCAATGTTACAAAACATGGTTCATGTGTTCTTCTTTTGCACAGAAAACTTGGTTTTGCCAACTTTAAAGTTGTTCAAAAGATGGATCAGTATGCAGAAGGATTGCATGTAAAGGGATGTAAAGCATATTTGGATTGTGCAGTATGCAAAACATCAAAGTCCAAGGCATTCCCAGTAAGCAAGAGTAGCACAAGGTAGACAACAAGAGCTGTAAAGCTGGTACATGCAGATTTGTTGGGCCCAATGTAAGCCAGTTTGGGAGAAGCTAAGTATGCGCTGGTCATTGTAGATGCCTATAGCAGGTTTGGGTTCTGCTATTTACAGAGGTGCTACAGAAATTTAAGCAATGGGTAAGCTTTCTAGAAAGAAGGTATAAACAACACGTATGTCAGCTGCAAACTGATAGAGGTTCAGAATTCATGTCAACAAGTTTTCAACAGTGGTTGGCACAATTAGGAATAAAACAAAGATGCACAAATCCTTACACAGCAGCTGAGAATGGTGTTATTGAGAGACCGAATGGAGTCTTGCAAACCATGAAGGACTCACTGCTAGAGGATTCTGGTCTAAGCAGGTCATATTGGGGTGAAGTCATATTGACTGCTAACTATTTAGTTAATAGGTTGTGGAGTTCCTCCATTAATGGTACTCCATAGGCAGTGCTATATGAGAGAAAACCATCTCTAGCACATTTAAGGGTGTTTGGAAGCAATGCATGGGTGAATATTCCAAAAGCAATTAGAAGAAAGGGGCAACCAAAGGCTAGAAAGCTCAGGTTTGTGAGCTATGAGCCAGCCTCAAAAAGTTATCGCTTTAGCGATGGGAGCAGAAGAATAGTATTTTAAAGGTCTGCAAACTTTGTAGAACAAAATTGGAACAGAATTGGTGCAAATTTGTGGAATGATTCACATAGTGACAGTGATTCACTTAGTGATGGTAACTCACTTAGTGATGGTGTCAGCGTTGAGGGAGAAGAAGCTGAACAAGATATGAAGCAAGAGAGGGTTGACACACAAGAGCGGTCAGTGCCACACAGGTCAGAGCAATGGAACAAGGGGATTCCACCTGACAGGTATACTGCTAGTAAAGTTAAAGTGTGTAATGTATGGTATGAGCCAAGGAACTGCAAAGAAGTATTGGCATTACCTAAATTAAACAAGTGGAAAGAAGCCATGGACAAGGAAATGAAATCCATGGGAGAACATGAAGCGTTCACATCTATGACTTTGCCACAGGGTAGCAAGCTATAGGATACAAGTGGGTATACAAGAAAAAGGTACTACTCAAAAATGAAATAGTGTAAAATATAAAACAAGGTTAGTGGCACAGGGATTTTCAGATGAAAAATGTGCACTATGATGAAGCATTCACGCCAACTGTAAAGAGTAAGAGCATCAGCTAAGCAAAATTTGACATAACCACTGCATTTCTCAACGCAGTGTAGGAAGTTAGCACTCACCCCTCTCCTAGAAAATTGAAATATCCTAAGAAATATTAAAAAGGCAGAATATTTTCCCTAAAAAAGAGTAGAAACTCAAGAGCAGAAACACCTCAGAAGCAGAAGCTCACCCTCACCTTTGTTAATGCGTGGGCCATTAAGGCGGAATACTTTACATAACAAAGATCTCCAGGGAAAACTATAGCAACTGCTCAAAAGCCCTTTCAGTGCATCATCATCCAGCAAGGCTCAACCAAGCCTGGAACTCAGGACAGCCTACAGAGTTGCCCCTACATGGCCCCAGGGGAGTCTGACAACCAATCAGAATACAAGCGCCAATTCAAATCCCAACAAAGGTTATAAAACCCAGGCACTCTCAGCATATCACCTCTTCTTGATCTTCTCTTTTCACCTTGGAGCATGTGATCATTCTTTTCACTTTGGAACTCTAATTTATTTATTTATTTATTTATTTATTTGTTTGTTTGTTTGTTTGTTTATTTATTTATTTATTTATTTATTTATTTATTTATTTATTTATTAAATAGTTTTATATACCGCCCTTCTCCCGAAGGACTCAGAGAGGTGAACAGCCAACTAAAATATATATAAATTACAAATACAAATACAATTAAAAGAGAATTAAATTATTTAAAAATTTAAAACCCCCGATTAAAAATAAGCTAAAATTTTCATACCCCAACCAATCAAACCTAAAACCCCTTATTTAAAATCCCATTTGAAGTCAGCTCAAGCCGGCCTGCTCAAAGAGCCAGGTTTTCAGATCATGTCTAAACGCCCTCAGGTCAGTGGTTGTCCGTAGCCCCAGGGGCAGCCCATTCCAAAGGGTAGGTGCCCCCACAGAGAAGGCCCTATTTCTCGGGGTCACCAGGTGGCACATAGATGCCGTCGGGACCCGAAGAAGACCCTCTCTGTGGGAGCGCACCGGTCGGTGGGAGACTACTGGCAGAATGCGGTCTTGTAAATATCCTGGTCCGATGCCATGGAGCGCTTTAAAGGCCAAATCCAATACTTTAAAGCGAACCCGGAAGGCTACCAGTAACCAATGCAGCTCGCACAGGAGAGGCATCACATGGGAATATCTCGACGCCCCCATAACTACCCGCGCGGCCACATTTTGCACCAGTTGGAGCCTCTGGGTGCTCCCCGCAGGGAGCCCCATGTAGAGGGCATTACAGTAGTCCAGGCGGGAGGTGACCAGGGTGTGGGTGACCGTGTGTAAGGCGTCCCGATCAAGAAAGGGCCACATCTGGTGTATCAGGCGAACCTGATAAAAAGCCCTCCTGGAGACGGCCGTGATGTGATCTTCCAAAGACAGCCGTACATCCAGGAGGACACCAAGATTGTGAGCCCTTTCTGTGGGGGTCAAGATCTCAACCCCAATAGCCAGCGATGGAGTCAGCTGACTATATCGGGCCGCTGGAAACCACAGCCATTTCAGTCTTAGAAGGGTTGAGTCGGAGTTCTAAGCCATGCGGTCCTGTCCACCATTAAACCATATTCCCAAACAGCCTCCATGTTTCCAGTGTCTTTTTCCCCACTTGGAACTGAACCCAAAAGGATAATTCTTCCAACAATTTGGCACCCAAGCAGATGGGACTCCAAGCTAACCTAACCAATGGACCAGGCCAGGTAAGATTCTCTTGCCGGCAAACAGACCCATTGAGTCTGTGGGTGAGTTTTCCTGGACCTTGGCCATTTGGAACAAAGGTTTTAAAGGGGTTTTGAGTGTTGAGCTCAAAGGCTGCTTGAAAGGAAGGTGAGTATCTCTAAATTCTGAATTTAAAGCATGGGAAATAAGTGTATGCTTGCATGTGTGTGAGAGGGCCCTTCTCCCAAACACAACTGGATCTTGCTTCCTCCGTGCATTTCCTAACTGCAGAAAAGCCAAGAGTCTGGAGTGCATGGTGGTTTTGCCAGAGCACAAGACCTTTTGTTAGGGAAGGAGGAAGAGTGTGTGTGTATGAGTGGCTCCACCCGTGGGCAGCAGCTATATCTCATTTCTTTGTTTGGTCTCTAGCCACCCTCTTGCCTGTTGCTAGTGCCACAGAGCCATGACATCAGGACAGGAAAAGCAAAGGGAGGCATGTGAGAGTGGGACCTTCTGTATATAAGAGGGAAAGCCAAGTGGGTTATGATTGAAGGGAGGGAAGAAAATTTTTGTTGCTTTTTTGTCCAGTGTACTCTAAGAACAAGCCCCATGATTTTAGGTAATTGTGTAATTAGAAAGTTGAAGCAATAGGAGTGCCAGTACTTGCCTGAAGAAGAGCAGCAAGTCCTCCTGGATTTGAGCTCTTTCAAATCTGAAAATGTAGGCCTGAGGAAGGAGTGCCAGTACTTGTCTGCGGGGGACAGAAAGTTCTCCTGAACTGTCTTTTTTGAGGATAGGAAGTTATACAGACTGTTTTCCCCCAGTCCAAAAACCGTGGTTGGAGAGTTTCCTCGGAGGGGAGTGCGCATACTTTGTAAAGGGAATCCAAAGTCTCCCCCAGACACCTTTTTATCTGCAAACTGGTAGCTGACTGACCCGACTAAGCCAAAGTGTGAAACCCACATTGGAAAGGGAAACATAGGAAGCGGTAGTTTGAGATTCCTGTGTGGAACCTCCTCTCGCCCCTGGGAGAATTATTGGAGGCTTGGAATGAGTGGCAGTTGCCAACCCTAGCTGGGATTAAAAAAGCAAAAAGCAAAATGTGTATGTAGAGAATGGGCGTTGCTGAGGGATACAGGAAGACCAATTTGGCTAAATAAAGGTACTTAAAAGGGCAATATATAAAACAAGATCACATGGGATCTTTTTTTTTTATTCTTTCTTTCTGTGTCTCTTTCTCTGTCTTCTATGCAACCACATGGTTTGTTCCTTAAAACTTGTGCCTTCCGCAATTTAACTGAAATTTATTGTGGGAATGATCAGTGTGTATAAACCTCAGAGTGTCTCTCTCTCTCTGTGTGTCCTTATTTGTGTGTCTGTTCTTGTGTCTGTGTTTCTAAGTCTTTGTGTGTCCTAGAGGTAACTGTAGCAACTGTTAAGTGTCTCTGATCCCTTCAGATATTAATTTAAAATTGTTAAGAGTTAAAAACACTGAGAGAAAATGTCTTCGCCCAGTTTGGTCAGGCCAACTAGACTGGATGAGGAACAAAGTTCAATTTTCTTTCCTCTTTGTGCTTTTAAGAAAAACCCAAGGTTATTAGTGAATGTTTTAAGTTCATTTACAAGAAAAGTTTCATCCTTGCATTTATTGTATGTTTAAATGATTTTACCTGATCGTCTTTTTCCTGAACCATGTGAATCCAGTTTTTTCCTTTCTCATCTGTTGTGTCTCCATTTTGTTGAAACAGATTTATCTGTTTAGTAACTGCAATATTGATATGTTGTTTTTCTTCCTCCTCAAACCATGCCTGCTAGCTATTTACCACCCCCCCCCCACCAATGTCTAATCCTTTTACAAAGCCTTTCCTGGTAGAATTACCAGTGAAGGTGGGGAGAGGACCCTTGTTCTTTGTCTTTCACCCATGCCACATGGAAACAGATGCTGCCCCTAGAGACATTCCATCCATTGGAACTAGTAATTGGGTTTGGATCCAGCCTCCACTGAAAGTCATTATGGCAAACCAGAATAGGGCAGACTTTCCCAAGCCTGACTGACCACCCATTCCACCAGGCCAAGCCTATGCCACCCAGAGACATGAAGGAAAGGACCCTGAGATGGACTAGTAAAAGACTAAAAGGCTCTTTTCAATCCCCAGAAGACAGTTAGAAAGATTATGAGGAAAGAGTGAAAATTCATTGTAATGTGAAATCCATTGCAATGTTTTCTTTCTTGTATCATTTATACTGCAACCAGTTTGATGTACTCATGTAAGAATTGTATTTGAGAGTGGCTGGACAAGCAAGTTCTGAACACCTTGGACTTCTGTCTGGTGGGAGGGAAAATTGTCCAGCATGTTTGTATTGTCTATTGTAAAACTAGCTGCATACACAAGCACACACACACAGACACAACATTCAGAATTAGACAGAGGTTATCCCTTTCACCTACCTCCACATAAAGCTGCTCCTAGCTTCATTTTTAATGTGTTTTTTGTTTTGTTTTTGTTTTGCTGCTCTGTGGCATTAAGGCCCAAGCAGTCATATTGCCCTGCTAATTCCATGGGGGAGCGGGGATCCCCCTCAGGAAATTCCTAAAGCAGAAAAGAGATCTTCAAACCCCAAGTCCTGACTGTGACTCAAAAATTATGTTGCCCAGTAAAGCAGGATATGTTGCACTGGTGGTCTCATGAGTAGAAGTCCGAGAGCTCATTGTGTGTAACTTTAAAAATACTAAATAGCCTGGATTGCACACTGGCTAACCTCAGTTTGGCCTCACAAACCATGGAAGCTAAGAGCTACGTAGGTAGTAACTATAACCTTGGAAATGGGCAGTCTGTAATTTAAAGGCTGTGGAGAATGTAGAGGCTTGTGCTTACAACCTGACTGTAAGCTCACAAAAAGTACATCAAAACATCCAAAAATTAATTGGCATGAAAAATTGGATACTATTTTAAAAAAAATTCCAGAACTTTTCCCAGGCTGCTAGGCCTTCATGGTTGAAAGCTTTTGGGAGCCACTGAAGGAATCCTTTTCTGTTGCCTCTTTATCAGTGCTTCCTCGTTTGCATTAGAAAAATTAAAAGCACCCATTAAGTCTCCTTGATCTGATCACCTTTTAAACTTTTGTCAAAACACTCACATGTTTTGAAAAAAAAGAGGGATTGTAGGAAGTTAGCACCCATCTCTCTCCTAGAAAATTGAAATATCCTAGGAAATATTAAAAAGGCAGAATATTTCCCCTAAAAAGAGTAGAAACTCAAGAACAGAAACACCTCAGAAGCAGAAGCTCACCCCGCCCCCCTTTGTTAATGGGTGGGCCATTAAGGCCTGGGCCAGAATACTTTACATAACAAAGATCTCCAGGTAAAACTATAGCAACTGCTCAAAAGCCCTTTCAGTGCAGCAAGGCTCAACCAAGCCTGGAACTCAGGATGGCCTACATAGTTGCCCCTGCATGGCCCCATGGGAGTCTGACAACCAATCAGAATACAAGTGCCAATTCAAATCCCAACAAAGGTTATAAAACCCAGGCACTCTCAGCATATCAGCCTTTCTTGATCTTCTCTTTTCACCTTGGAGCATGTGATCATCCTTTTCACTTTGGAGCTCCAAGCCATGTGGTCCTGCTGTCCACCATTAAACCATCTTCCCAAACAGCCTCCATGTTTCCAGTATCTTTTTGCCCACTTGGAACTGAACCCAGAAGGATAATTCTTCCAACAGAAGAAATGTACATGGTTTAAGCACCAGGGTATGAAAGTAAAAAGCCTAATACAGTATATAAATTGAACAAGGCCATTTATGGGCTGAAGCAGTCAGCCAGGATTTGGATATCTGTTTAGATACTGCATTGAAAGGTCTTGGGTTCAAGAGTTGTAAGGCTGATAGTTGCATATTCACTGGAAAGTTAAAAGGTGGGGATCAACACAATTGTGTTGGATAGGTATAAAAAAGGAATTAGCAGGTATTTGGTGGAGGAAACTGTGAATGTGAGTCTTCAAATACAGGTATCTGAAGAATATTAAAGGTAATTGAATTTATGTCTATTCCAGTTATGAAGGGAGGAGTGTAAAAGTATATTCATGAACTGGAATAGAACTTGGTAACAAGGTCAGCCAATGAATAGGCATAGCAACTAAGTTAGCCAATGAGGACTGTTTTGGAAACTGAAAGTAAAAGTAACCTAGGCATGGCTATATGTTAAGCTCTGCAACTCTACAGCTATGCTGAAGCTTTGAATCTGTCTATTGAAGATGAAACTAACTTGCTTGCTTGCTTGCTGAAGACCGGAGCTCTGATTTCAACTTGCAACATGTTTCTTTTTGAGGTGGCTCCATGTTGGAGAAATCTACAACTGGTTTGTAAAATCTACTTATGTTTATAAAGAAGTTAAATGAAGCATCAGCCATCTGCGTTTATTTTTCTGGCGCTGAATTATCACTGCAAAACTCAATAAGCCCATTTGCCAAAAGTCAACTTTCAGATGTCTTATATCTAAGAATTTAGGAAAGAGTGTAGGTGGCATGTCAGTTGTAAATAATCCATTTCATTTGATTATAACTTGGCTCAACATTGATTCACTTGACAGCATGTAAAGCGATATGGAAATATATACACCATGTGGGCTGGATCTCACCTTCTAGTAGTGCTATCTGGATTCAAAGCTGTGAAAGAAGGAATGACCAGCTTCCCAGAAGAATTTTCTGGCCGACCAGATGATCCTTCCTTAGCTGCTTTAGGGAAAGGAAGGGGTAAGTGTAAGCAATATGAAATTTTAAGTAAATAACTATCACAGTATTACAATTTGTGGTAATATTATTCATAGAATGGGGGGGGGGAGTGAGGTATGGTAAACAAAATGGTTTATTAGGACTAAGATAAGGAAAAGAAACATTGCTTACTCCACTTTACACCAAATTACTGTAATAGTGATTTGGCTTTTGGGAGTGTTTTATTAGTGCAGTCATTTAGCTTTCACTTTTTACATCTGTCAGGTAATAATTTGAATTTTTGTAATGCATGGTAGTTTTGTTTTCAATACCAAGTGCTGAAATGTTTCTGTATTTTTGTTTGTATGTGTGTGTGCTCTCATCCTGCTTCCCCTATGGAATACTTCGTTTTATGAATACATCAATATAAAACTTTTCAGGCCAAACTGAATTATAACTTTCATTACTTTCCAGGAAAAACTGTATCTTATCCTAATTTGGAATGCATATTAAAGCAATTGTACATTGTTATTATTTAATATTCTCTTAATAAATACTACTACTACTTCTAGTAATCATCATGATGATGATGATGATGATGATGAATGGCTAACAACTTGAAAGACTTTTTTAATTCAGAAAGAGAAGGACAAAGGAAATGATCCAGGAAATTACCAACCAATTACTTGCTTGCCAACAAGCTATAAGCTTCTTACTGGCATAATTGCAAATCAAATTTATGGGTACTTGAAAATTCCCCACCATATGGGATTAATTCCCAAAATAGAAACTCCTTGCCCTGCCTTGATGGGACTAAGTCCCAAAATAGAAACTGGACAAAAGGAAAACTCCGGACAACCATTAAACACAAAAAAGGAACCATCAATTCCCATAGCCCTAGGGTAGAAAAAGCCTATAAAAATCAGCACGCACCCACCTGTTCTTGCAAGGCAGGAATGCTGAAGTCACTTTTCTGTCATTGTATTGCCTTCCTGCAATAAAGACTTGCTTTCCAGTAGCTTGTTGTTCTTGATTCCTTCATCGTCGGCTTTTCCCAGCTGATAACGGACCAGAAAATTCTTCTGACACTGAGAAGTCTCAAGTAGTGTAATCTCTGCTGGGCCCTTTTGACCAGAGCTGCAATGTGGGCATCCCAGACCAGGTCCTCCTTTATGGTAAACACCCAGAAACTTAAAACTGGCCATGTGCTCCCCTCGGTCTCCATTGATAAGCAAGAGCTGGATGTCTGATCTATTCCTTCTATAGTTCGCTATAAGCCCCTTGGTCTTATTGGTGTTAAGGATCAAGTTATTGTCTCCACACCACGAAAGCAACTGGGCCACTTCATCTTGACAGGCAGACTCATTCCTCTCAAATATGAGTCCCACCAATGTTGTATCATTTGCAAATTTAGTAATAGTACTATTAGTGTGAATGGACATACTTAAATATGTCAGGTAAAGACACATGCTGGCTAAGCTTTTCTTATAATGTTTTGTTCATTTATTTGTTATTCTCACCAAAAATCCAATAGATTAACAGATTAACAGAGTTGGAAGGGACCTTGTAGGTCATCTAGGCCAACCCCCTGCCCAAGCAGGAGACCCTATACCATTTGTATATATAAATATTTAAATTTATTTGTATATATAAATATATTTGTATACTGCAGGAGTCAAAAATAGGGCTGTGAAAATATTTACAGACCCCTCACATCCCGGACATAAACTGTTTCAACTCCTTCCCTCAAAACGATGCTATAGAGCACTGCACACCAAAACAACGAGACACAAGAACAGTTTTTTTCCGAAGGTCACCACTCTGCTAAACAAATAATTCCCTCAACATTGTTCAACTATTTAGAAAGTGTACACTACTATTACTGTTCATCTTCTCATCACTCCTTATCACCCATCCCCTCCCACTTGTGATTGTAGAACTGTAACTTTGTTGCTTGTATCCTTATGATTTATATTGATTGTTTCCTAGTATGATTTGATTGTTGATTGTACCCTGTGACTATCATTATGATTCTTGATCCTTAACAAATGTACCTTTTCTGTATGGATACTGAGAGTATTTACACAAAGACAAATTCCTTTTGTGTCCAATCGCACTTGGCCAGTATTCTATTCTATTCTATTCTATTCTATTCTATTCTATTCTATTCTATTCTATTCTATTCTATTCTATTCTATTCTATTCTAACAGATGGGAGTCCAGTCCCTTCTTGAAAGCTTCTAGTGATGAAGCTTCTGAACTTCTGAAGGCAAACTGTTCCATTGGTTGATTGTTCTCACTGTCAGAAAATTTGGAAGAAACATTTTTAAAATTATCTTTGACTTTTGTTGCAAGTCTTTGTTCATTCTGAGCCTTTGTTTTCCTGACTTCGTCTTTGCAGATTATGGTTATCTGCTGATATTCTACTTTAGTTATGTGTCCTTTCCATTTTTTGTACTTATCCTTTTTGTCTTTCAATATTTTTTTATTTATTTGTCAATTGCTTACAAGATAATAGGTATAAGTAAAAACATGGTTATGAATACACGTTGATGCACTTATGCACACCCCCTACAGACCTCTTAGGAAAGAGGTGAGGTCAATAGTAGACAGTCTAAGGTTAAAGTTTTTGGGGTTTGGGGAAGAAACCACAGTCAGGTAGAGTATTCCAGACATTGACCACTCTGTTGCTGAAGTACCTGTATCTGTACCTGTCAACAGTGATGTCCCCCAAGGCAGTGTTATAGGACCAACTCTTTTCATACTCTACATAAATGACCTCTGTGATCATATCAAGAGCAACTGTGTTCTCTTTGCTGATGATGTAAAGCTATTCAACACCACAGACAATACTGCTACCCTTCAGAAAGACCTTGACTATGTATCAGAATGGTCAAACAAATGGCAACTTCTAATCTCAACAAATAAATGTTCTGTCCTACATATTGCAAAAAAAATCAGAAAATAAAATACAGGCTGAATAGTCAAGACCTTGCTGATGACCCAAATTCTGTAAAGGATCTTGGAGTACTCATCTCAAATGACCTAAGTGCTAGAGCCCACTGTAACTACATAGCCAAAAAGACGCTAAGAGTTGTTAACCTAATCTTACGTAGCTTTTTCTCTGGTAATATTACACTAATAACTAGAGCATACAAAACATTTGCTAGACCAATACTCGAATACAGCTCATCAGTCTGGAACCCACATTACGTATCTGATATTAACACAGTTGAGAAAGTCCAGAAATATTTTACAAGAAGAGTTCTTCACTCCTCTACTTGTTGCAGAATACCTTATGCCACCAGACTCGAAATTCTAGACCTTGAAAACCTAGAACTACGCCGCCTTCGGTCCGATCTAAGTATAGTATATAAAACCATACATTGCAATGTCCTACCTGTCAATGAATACTTCAGCTTCAACCATGACAACACAAGAGCAAACAATATATACAAACTCAAGGTTCATCGCACCAAACTTGATTGCAGGAAATACGACTTCAACAGAGTGGTCAATGTCTGGAATACTCTACCTGACTCTGTGGTTTCTTCCCCAAACCCCAAAAACTTTAACCTTAGACTGTCTACTATTTACCTCACCCTTTCCTAAGAGGTCTGTAGGGGGTGTGCATAAGTGCACCAATATGCCTACCGTCCCTGTCCTATTTCTTTTATATTTTATTTTTCTTATATGTATCCATGTATTCATAACTATGTTTTACTTATACCTATTATCTTGTAAGCAATTGACAAAGAAAGAAAGAAAGAAAGAAAGAAAGAAAGAAAGAAAGAAAGAAAGAAAGAAAGAAAGAAAGAAAGAAAGAAAGAAAGAAAGAAAGAAAGAAAGAAAGAAAGAAAGAAAGAAAGAAAGAAAGAAAGAAAGTCGTATTTCCTGCAATCAGGTTTGGTGAGATTAACCTTGAGTTTGTATCTATTGTGTGCTCTTGTGTTTTTATGGTTGAAGCTGAAGTATTCATTGTCAGGTAGGACATTGCAATGTATGATTTTATATACTATTTATTTATTTATTTATTTATTTATTTATTTATTTATTTATTTATTTATTAGTTTTATATACCACCCCTCTCCCTGCAGGGACTCGGGGCGGTGTACAAACAAAATTAAAAACACAATGCAAATACAATATTTAAAAACAATTTTAAAAGATTAAATAAGGTGGCTAAAAGGTAAAACTCGATTGAGGATATAAAACTAAAACCAATTAAAAACCAATTTAAAACCTTATAAAAACCCCTAGGCCAGACTGGCTGGATGAAATAGGTAAGTTTTTAATGTGCGCCAGAAGGTCAAAAGGTCAGGGATGGTCCTCATCTCTGGGAGCAATTCGTTCCAGAGGGAGGGTGCCCCCAAGGAGAAGGCCCGCATCCTTGGGGTCGCCAGCTGTCCAGCTGGTGGCACCCTGAGGAGACCCGCCCTATGGGAACTCACTGGGCGATGGGAGATCGATGGCGGCAGTAGGCGGTCCCGCAAGTATCCAGGTCCCAAGCCATGCAGCACTTTAAAGATGGTCACTAGCACCTTGAATTGCACTTGGAAGGCCACCGGGAGCCAATGCAGCTTGCACAAGAGTGGTGTAACATGGGAGCTCTGAGAAGCCCCTAAAACCACCCACGCAGCTGCATTTTGCACCAACTGGAGCCTCCGGGTGCTCTTCAAGGAGAGCCCCATGTAGAGAGCATTGGCATAGTCTAGGCGGGAGATAATGAGGGTGGATGTGACCGTGCGAAGTGCATCCCGATCCAGAAAGAGCCGCAACTGGTAGATCCTGCGGACCTGACAAAAAGCCCCCCTGGCGACGGCTGCTATATGATCTTCTAACGACAGCCATATGTCCAGGACACCCAGATTGCGTGCCCTCTCTGTGGGGGCAATAATTCCACACACACACACACAGCCAGTGATGGAACTAACTGGCTGTATTGGGGTGCTGGAAAGCACAGCCACTCTGTCTTGGCCAGGTTGAGCTGAAGCCTGTTTCACCCCATCCAACCCTGCACAGCCTCCAGGCACCGGGCCATCACTTCCACGGCTTCGCCGGGGTGGCTTGGGGTAGAAATATACAGCTGAGTATCATCAGCATACTGATGAAACTCTACCCCAAAGCCATGGATGATCTCACCTAACGGCTTCATATAAATGTTGAACAGTAGGGGCGAGAGCACCGACCCCTGAGGAACCCCACAAATCAGGGGCCTCGGGGTCGATCTCTGCCCCCCTGCCAACACAAATTGCGAATGGTCGGAGAGGAAAGAGGAGAACCACCATAAAACAGTACCTCCCACTCCCAATCCCCCCAGTCGTTGCAATAGGCTACTGTGGTCAACAGTATCAAAAGCTGCCAAGAGATCTAACAGGACCAGGATAGAGGAGTAACCTCTGTCACGGGCCCTCTAGAGATCATCCACCAAAGCGACCAAAGCCGTCTCCGTGCTGTACTATACTTAGATCGGACCGAAGGCTGCGTAGTTCTAGGTTTTCTAGGTCTTGGGGTGCCACAAGGTTCCATCTTAGGCCCAGTACTCTTCAATATCAACTTAATTATTATTAATGAATTAGGTGAGGGAATAGAAGGGGCACTTACCAAATTTGCAGATGATACTAAGCTGGCAGGAATAGCTAACACCCAAGAAGATAGGCTCAAGATCCAGATGGATCTTCACAGGCTAGAACACTGGGCTATATCTAACAAAATGAAATTCAATATAGAGAAAAGTAAAGTCCTACACTTAGGCAAGAAAAACTAAAAGTATACATATAGACTGGGTGAAACCAGGCTCAATCGCAGTAACTGTGAGAGGGATCTTGGAGTCTTAGTGGACAACCAGCTAAATATGAGCCATCAGTGTGCAGCAGCAGCCGAAAAAGCTAATGAAATCCTAAGTTGTATTAAAAGGGGGAAACAATCAAAATCAAGGGAAGAACTAATACCACTCTATAAAGCCTTAGTAAGACTGCACCTAGAGTACTGCCTCTAGTTTTGGTCACCACATTATAAAAAAGATGTTGAGGCTCTAGAAAAAGTACAGAGAATAGCAACCAGGATGATTAGGGGACTGGAGGCTAAAACATACAATGAAGGGTTGCAGGAACTGGCCTTGGTTAGTCTAGTAAAGAGAAGGACCAGAGGAGGCATGATAGCGTTCTTCCAATATTTGAGGGGCTGCCACAGAGAGGAAGGGGTCAAACTATTTTCTGAAATGCCTGTAGGCCAGACAAGGAATAATGGATGGAAACTGAACAAGGAGAGGTTTAACCTGGAAATAAGGAGAAACTTTCTGACAGGGAGAACAATGAACCCATGGAACACCTTGCCCTCGGAAGTTGTGGGAGAACCATCATTTGAGACTTTCAAGAAGAGATTGGACTGCCATTTGTCAGAAATGGTGTAGGGTCTCCCGCTTGGGCGAGGGGTTGGACTAGATGACCTATAAGGTCCCTTCCAACTCTGATTATCTGTTAAATGAGGCTCTGTTAATAGAATTTTGAGTCTGGTGGCATAAGGTATTCTGCAATGAGTAGAGGAGTGGAGAACTCTTCTTGTGAAATATTTCTGAACTTTCTCAACTGTGCTAATTCAAACTATTGCAGAAGATGAGATCGAGACAGTTGTTAAGTCGAGTGTTGTTGGTTACTAGTTGTTCTAGTCCCAGATTTGTTACTGCATTGTAGAAGATTGCATGTGTGGGTTCAGTTGCACATTCCTTAAGGGTCCAGTTAATGTGAGGTAGATTGAAGTCACCAAGAAAGATAAAAGCGCGTAGGCAGGATGCTGCCCATGTTAGTAGTGAATTTAGCTTGTTTACATGTTCGATGTCATAATCAGGGCTCTGTAACATAGTAAGAACCGAAATGTGATATTTAAGGACAGTTCACAGACAATGTGTCACTGCGTTTATTTTGTGTTTGTCTGGTGAGCTCCCACAGAAGTTTCCAGAATAAGGCGGACTGGTTATCAAGTTTTCTATAGCAACAAGATATGAGTGTCTTGTGATGTTTTGATTTACTGCCCATGTGTGCAGGGGAGGAGTTTTACTTTTATTTTATTTCATTATACTTCAACTCTTCTTTTGCTTGCTTCTAGAATGTACAGCTTTTTCTTTTGTTTCTAGTTATTTGTAAATAAAGTATGCTGGCAACAGAAAACACGATTCATTTCCTCTAATTTATAAAGCTGAATCTTTTCACTTTGACACGATGGTCTCAGGAATAGCAAGCTCCTGGGTAACTTGGATGTTTTTTAGATGTAGGGACTTTTATATGGAAGATAGCAACACCACCTCCTCTACGGATTTTATGATCTGATTGGTAAACATGATAGTCTATAACTGTGGTAATGGAGTCAGGGAGAGATGCGTTGAGCCATGTTTCACAGAAAATATGTCAGAGAGATCTTTGTGCAGCCATACTGGTTTCTTCTTGGATGTCTTGTTTTTCTTTTTCAGTGGTATTGTGTTGGGCTTTTATGATCATATTTTTCAGAGTTTTCCAAGCTTCATGAGTTGATTTCCACTTTAGGATTTTCATTGAAGGAATATTTCCGAAGTTCTCTCTGAGTTTTTCCCAAGTTCCCTCTAAGATATTTGGCAACAACTAGACCTGTTTTTTAAAAAACATGAATGTTATCAAGAATCATTTATCTCTATCTGCTGATGCCTACAGGAATTATTTTGTCCAATGGCCTCATCTGGAAACAGCAGCGACACATTGCCATCACTTCTCTGAGGAAGCTGGGCCTGGGGAATAAAAGCATTGAACATCAAATAGAAGATCGAGCTCAGATGGTGGTGGAAATATTTAAACAAACCAAAGGTCTGTAATTTTGGATAATGAGGATGGCTTAAGTTCTTTGAGCCTGAAAAAAACTTTTCCAATTTTGAGTATTTCAAATAAAAACAGATTTTGTTTTTAATTAAAAAAAAAAAATGACAGGTCCCAATTCTCTTCATCATCCCTATAGAAGCCCCTTTCTTTAAAAATGTATTATGAAAACTCTTCATTTGCAGGACAGCCATTTGACCCTTCAATTCCAGTGCTAAATGCAATTTGTAATGCTATATGTGCTTTGAGTTTTGGACATCAGTTTGATCCAGAAGACGAGTACTTCCAGAAGTTAATTCAAGCCCTTCAAATGATTGTGAAATTCACTGGTAACTTTTTCCACTTGGTAAGTCATGTTTTCTATTAAAGAGTTAAGTTCCCCAGACCAAACATGTTTCCATTTGCAATTTCATGTAATGATCAATGTAAGGAATGGAGGAAGCCTTGAGAATCATCTAATATACTTTTCTCCCCAGTAGGTGTCAAGCCCAAAATTGACATATGTGTAGCCATTTTAGTTAGGCTTAGAATATATTCTGTTTCTTACTTTCTCTTTGGTGGCTATGGGCGAAGAGTTTCAGGCTTGCCACATTTCTAAGGAGGAAGGAGTGGAGATAGAGAGTTGTTTAGACTAGGTGATTCTTCTTTCTGTGTGAATATGAGCTGACCATGATGAGGCCCCTTGAGGTGGAGATTTATGACATCAAGCAATGTTGAATTACTTCTATTGGAGAATGTGACTTTGGGGGGTTGTTTCTAACTTCTAATATTCTAAACTTCTAATATGGGGTAATTCTGGGTTTTGTCAGATCCGGAACTACTACAGACTTTGCCAATTTGAGGCTTTCCTAAATAAAAGAAATTGTTTTGGAAGATGGACTTTGCTCTTTTCTTTTTAAATAGATTTCCTCACTTGAAAATTTGACATTAGGTGTGTCTGTCCTTGAGCCAGTCATGACTCCAGGTGAGAGCCTGGACAAGTCTTCACAGTTTCCTTGTCAAGATTTTGGAAGTGGTTTGCCATTGCCAACTTCCTGGGGCTGTGGGAGAAGGACTGGTCCAGGCTCACAAAGTTGAGTTAGTGCTTGAGTTGGGACTAGAACTCAGAGTATCTCAGTTTCTAGACTGGTGTATTAACAGCTACACTAATGTGGTTCTGCCAAAAATCAATTATCTCAGTATCACCAGCAGATGGCTGTCCATCCCAGGTTTAAACAGCTCTAGCAAAAACAAAACTGTAGGAATCAAGACTCAGGACCACATGAAGATGAGACAAGCTTCCTTCTTTATTGTCAGATTGAAAATAAGAAGAGCTGTCTGCTCTATTGCCAGAATTCGTTCTATATATATACATAGTAGCATACTATAGGTTAATTTATACACGTACTATACATCTATTTAGACAACCTTTGTGACTACCTGCTTCAGCAGTTTCTACATTCATCTCTAGTTAAGATTAACTCTAGTTAAGATTAACATAAGCTTCAGTTCCTGTTCCTTGTTCCGTCTTATCTGGGTTTTAAGGTCTTGTTTTCTTCAAGTTAATCATGCACACGTTGTACTTTGCACGTAATACTCTTTGTCTGAGGTTTGCCATCCAAGACAAGAATATTCGGCATGCACAATGCCTACACAAAACAAAAAACAAAAAAATGTTCTGCCACTTCCTGGTGCAGTCCACCATTGAACAATTCTTACCAAATTTTTGTGATTCTAACCAACATCTACCTTGTTATAATTTAAACCCAAATACATGAGGACAGCAATCATGTCCTCAGCCTGTCTTCTTTTCTCCAGGGTAAGTATACCTATGACTTTCAGTTGTTGATAGGAATATTCCAGTATTCCATGATAGCAGCATTTCAGTATTTCAGAGGCTGCCACAGAGAGGAGGGTTCAATTTATTTTGCAACACAGGACAAGAAATAATGGATGGAAACTAATCAAGGAGAGAAGCAACCTGGAATGAAAGAGAAACTTCCTAACAGGGGGAACAATTAACCTTCAGAAGTTGTGGGTGCTTCATCACTGGAAGTTTTTAAGAAGAGACTGGACAGTCACTTGTCTGAAATGGTATAGGATCTCCTGCTTAAGCAGGGGGCTGGACTAGAAGATCTCCAAGGTCCCTTCTAGCTCTATTCTGATTCTGTTCCTTTTAAGAGTTTCCTTCCAGGATGCTGACATTCTCAACTGTTCTCCCCAAATACATTTTTAATTTGTAAATGTTGTTCCAAAAGCAGAGTAGAGAATTTGATGTAATATTCTAATGGGATCTGAATAATGAAGAAGAAAAAAGAAGAATGATTTATCTTGATCCCAGACTTGTTTATGGGACTATATACCATATACCACCGTAATCAAAAACTGAATTTTGGTTGTTAATTATTGCCATTGTAACTCAAGTCACCACCTGATTGGGCTTGATTTTACAACTGTTTTTGCAATGGATGTTAAATGAGTCATTGTGGTTGTTGAATGCACCACTTGTTTAAAATTCTGATTCCAGCATATCCTATGACTGTTTTTTGTTGAAAAATGGCAAAAAAAAAAAAGATCAGACAATGTATTCACATGGCTGTGAGATCTGCAATTAGCAAATGGAAGCTGGATGCTAAGAGCCCAAAATGTAATCATGTGACTGCGAAGGTTGAATGGCTGGTGTATCTTGGAGGATTAGGCAGTAGGTAATTTTTTGAGGGCATTGTGATTTTGACCAATTGAACTTATGCTTTTATTTAATTGGCCAAGAGATTAAACCTGCTATGTATTCAATCATACCTGGAGCAGATATTTATATGCCCTGTATATCCAGTAGAACATTTGTTAAAATATTGAGGCCCAAATACTGTGTGACTGAGTGAGCTTCCATTCCTTCACCAGTTCCTGCCCATACTAGCAGTCTGAAAGCTTGCAAATAAAAATAGATAAAGAGGTACCACTTTGGTGAGAAGGTAACAATGTACCATGGACTTTAGCTTACAGTCAAGCTAGTTGTGACCATGACCATGTAAGCCTCTTTGGATAACATTGCCTCTCTTGTCTAGGAAATAGAGACGAACTCTACCCATAGTGTCGAACATCACTAGACAGGGGAAATCTAACCTTATTATTATTTATTTATTATTATTTATTTATTATTTTAACTCTGGCTTGTAGTAGAGGTACCTTCTGCCTTTTTAATCGCAATACTGCATCTTTTGTTTTAAAACGCACAAAGGTAATAAATATGTCACATTGTAAGATTCGTTCAGATTTCTTGACTTTCTAACGATTCGTCTTTAACTTTATAATGAGTTATCTGCTTCCCATATTATCTTATTTCTGTAAGAATTTGGAAACAGCTTTCCTGGAGGACCTTTGAAATCTGACCCAATGTGTGTTTGCCATGTGTTAATGTGTTTGTAGTGTTTTTTTTTTTTTTTTTTTGGTTATTAAGTGCTGCCTATTGTAGTGAGTTGTTGAGAGTCTTCTGTAACTCTGGTAGAAATAAATAACATTACCTCTTTTTTTTCCTATTAGATGTCTGGTGAGTTCCCACAATTAATGAAACACATCCCAGGCCCTCACAAGGAGGTCCTGGTTTGTAGAGAGGTTATCCTTTCCTTTGCAAAGCAGGAAATAGAGAAACACAAGGAATTTCACTCTCTACATGAGCCACAAGATTTCATTGATCACTATCTCCTTCAAATGGAGAAGGTATGGATTGATTGTACTTCAATACTGTATATGGGCACTAGCAGTTTTGTTTCTCTTGGTGGTATTTTTTTTTCATTCATCTCTCATTCTGAAGTTAGTCTAACTTAAATTGCGAATGCTTCTAAGTAAGAGCTGTATTGTACCTCTTCACTATCATACTTTTGTTAGATATGGGAAATTCTTTGTTGGGAGTGAAAGGGGGGAGTTAGAAATGTTTTTGTTCATCATCCTCTCATGTCTGCCTATCACTTGTTCCCCCTTTTTCTAAAGAAGTTCCACTAAGAAGGAAAAGAATTAACAGAGCATTTTGATCAATTCATACTTAAATGAATACTTTCCATGAAATAATTGGAAAAGGACAGATATTTCACAGTCTTGACAATAAGTAAAAACATAAAACAGTTTGAAACAAGGAACAAAGGTCCTCTTCCCCAATGATTTCAGAGAAAGACCCAGAATGACTTTTTTAAAAGCAACTTCTATCGATGTGAACTGAATCACTTTGTTTACAATTTGATATCATCAGTCTCAAGGGTATCATTGGTCTCGTCACGTCATTCAAGATATACAGTCTTCATAATACTGTAGATATTAGAAATAGAAAAAAATACAGATTAAGACAGATTTTCCTTCTTTGCATTAATGGTTCAAAAGGGTTTCTTGTTTCACTCTGTATAGCAATAGCACTTAGACCAATATACTGCTTCACAGTTCTTTACAGCCCTCTCTAAGCAGTTTACAGAGTCAGAATATTTCCCCTAATGATCTGGGTCCTCATTTTACCAACCTTGGAAAGATGGAAGACGGAGTCAACCTTGAGCTGGTGAGATTCGAACTGCCAAATTCTAGGCAGCTGGCAGGCAGCAAAAGTAGCCTGTAATACTGCATTCTGACCACTGCACCACTGAGACTCATTTATGGCAGTTTGTTTCTCAACTTGCTTCTCCATCAATAGGCAGATAGTCTGTATTGTGTCAATTATCCCCCAATTCTTTGTGAAGCTGCACTAATTCAGTAAAAGGTTGATGATGTCACATAAGAATCTATTATTCCATATATTTTCATAGTATATAGCATAGCAGACACAAAAGTTTGCAATTACAGACATCAATTTGGGTATAACTTTAAATTAAAATGCATGCAGGTAATCCTGCTTGTAATCTTTTGTGATTTACTCTAGTAGGTACACATTAATCACTGTACTAAATAATTTTTAAAGTAACCAATCATAAAATAAAAACCAATACATACAAGTTCATCCAATAGCAATAGCACTTAGACTTATATACCACTACATAGTGCTTCACAGCCCTCTCTAAGCAGTTTACAGAGTCAGCCTCTTGCCCCCAACAATCTGGGCCCTCATTTTACTAACCTTGGAAGAATGGGAGGCTGAATCAACCTTGAGCCAGTGAGATCCGAACTGCCAAACTGCTGGTAGCCGGGGATCAGCAGAAATAGCCTGCAGTACTGCATTCTAACAACTGCACCACCAGGGCTCCAAAACTAAAACTCTCTTCAATCTGAGCTATTTTAAGACACTGTCTTACTGAATTTGAATCTCTATTTAATTATTACTCTCATGCATTGATTTTCCTATAGAACCACCTGTACATATATATTTATTCTCACCACTTGAACATGGATGCAGAAATAACCACACAAAAGTTGCATAGAATTCATTGTAATTTTCATTTTCAATTTAAACATCAGAGCATCAATGACCCCGACTCTACCTACAATGAAGAGAACCTGGCTCAGTGTATTTTTGATTGCTTTACTGCTGGAATAGACACCACATTCACTACTATTAAGTGGGCACTGCTCTTCTTGACCAATCATCCTTACATCCAAGGTGAGACAGACATGGGAACAAGGATCACCCTCAGGTTCTAAAACACATAGAAATTATTTGAAATACTCAATGATGGAACTGAATCTGTTCTTCATAATAATTTTTCGAAGAAGATCCTTGACCCTATAAGCAGAAGCATGAACTTAGCAGGTTTAAAGGAAAGCCAGGAATGTACATCCTGAGATTCTTCTTTGACTCCTTAATAAAATATTGAGTGAGGAACTAAATAGTAGAAATAAGTACAAATATGAAGCATTCAATACATTTTAAATGCAGAAATTTATCAAAGGTTTTGTCCCAAATTCCATATAGAAGACCAAATTAAAGTAGGATAATGAATGTAGAATAAAAAATTCAAGATGGCGAGCATGAGGTGATGCTCAGTGTTAGGGTCCCTGCCTTGAAGAGAAGGAATGGGATCATTGTGGGGAAAAAACGGTGTTCATATTATAGCTCCAGATGAAACAGATTATTGGGACTCCTTTTACTCAAGATTCAGATCCCAGAGGAGGATGGGGGTGGTACATCCATCCTCATCAGTCTCGGAGGCTTTTGATATCTCAACTATGGTTTCCTTTGGGCCTACTGAGTGGAAATTGAACAAGGAGAGATTTAACCTGGAAATAAGGAGAAACTTTCTGACAGTGAGAACAATAACCAATGGAACAGAAGTTGCCTTTGGAAGTTTTATCACTTGAGACTTTCAAGAAGGGATTGGACTGCCCCTTGTCAGAAATGGTGTAGGGTCTCCTGCTTAGGCAGGGGTTGGACTAGATGACCTACAAGGTCCCTTCCAACTCTGATGATTTGTTATCTGTTACTGCCAGAATTGGGGCTGGCGCCTCTTCTGGTTCAGCTTTTTTCTTCAAGGCCAATTCCAATTGATAGTGATGGGGTGTGTGTGAGAGGTCCAGCCCATGGAGGTTCCTTTTGGCTGTGCTGCAGGGCTCCATACTCTCCACTCCTTTTTAACTCCACGTCACTTGTGTCCACTTGTATTACAAAGGGCACATCTGGGTCAGGGTGTTTTAAGACTGGTTCGCAGCAAAAAGATGTTTACATTTATTGAGTGCAGCTTGGCATTCTAGTTTAGGGTTTGTCTGGGCCTGGGTTCAGCTTTCCCTTTCGTTTTCAGCAGGTTCGTGATCGGGAGGGCTATCTGAGCAAATGTGGGGATGAATTGATGATAGGAGTTAGCGAAACTGAGGAAACTTTGTAGTTGTCTCCTCATTCGCAGAGGCTCCCACTCTAGGAGAACTCGGACCTTTCCAGTATTCATCGCTGTGCATTCTTCAAGATTCAATAACCTCGATCGTTCCAAACTGGTCTTCTGGAAGTCACATTTGGACAGTTTCACAAAAAAACTGAGCTTTCCACAATTTCTCAAGCATTGCCTTGAACAATTTCACATGTTCTTCCTTGGTTTTAGTATAGATCAATGTATCAAACCTTTGGACCACATGCTGGATGTGTCACGTGCTGGCCCTGCCCCCGCCCTGTTTAGCAACGGGGGAAAAAGTCTAGATACGTCACGTGATGTCGCTGTGACTATGCAAGTTTGACACCCCTCATCAAGATAAACCAGGACCCCCTTGTACATGCTTGCATGCCAGAGTTTCCCTCCCAAACATTCCAGTGGGTTCCTTCCCCCCTCCAATTATTGTTGTCTAGTTGTGAGCAGTCTGTGTAGTAAGTCAAACACGACAGAGAGGCTGTGACAAAGAAGACAGGATTAAGTATTTTTCTCAGGCAACAGAGAGAGAAGAAGATTCCGTTGTGGATTAAAATTAGGAAAAATAAGTGAAACAAATTACTGAAAATGAAGCTTCTACTTTCATATTTTTTTTCTAGAAAAAGTCAAGGAGGAGATTGAAGATGTGTTTGGCTTCTCAAGATCAATTTCCTATCAGGATCGGAAGAAGCTGCCTTACACCAATGCTGTGATTCATGAAATACAGCGTATAAAATACATCTTGCTAGTTGGAGTTCCCAGGCAAAGTACAAAGGATGTGAAGATGAGGGGTTACCACATTCCAAAGGTGAGAAACATGGTGAAGTTGCATTCCAGGAGCCCAACATGGAAGGAAGAGCAAAATATAGACAAGGAAGCTAAGCTGTTGAGCAGCTACTGCTTTCAGAATCTGCTTTGAAAATAAACAAATAGGCATCCATAAAAGCAAGCTAAAAAAAATGTTTCATCAATGTTGTTTGAACTTTTCTGCCTGTTTCCCTTATGAAACTGGTCTATTTAATCATCTCTTTTTCTTAACAGGGGACTATTATTGTCCCAGACCTGCGCTCCGTTCTTCTTGATCCTGAGCAATGGGAGACACCTGACAAATTCAACCCAAATCACTTTTTAGATAAGAATGGGAAGTTTGTTGATCGAGAAGAGTTTCTGCCATTTGGAATAGGTACATCCATGAACCCAAAGACGCTTATAACTTATAGTTTCTCACCACCAGCATTGAATTATTCTGAAGTCATCATGGTCTGAACAGAAAATCAAGGAATCTGAATTCCTTCTAGTTTGAAAACAGTGAGAGTCTAAAGTTGTCCTTAGATTGCAGAGTTTCAACGACAAAAAAATACAACAAAGTTATAATTACATTCTAATCTGTAGAGTTTTGTGAGAAACGTGCAACATTGCAAAGTTATTATCTTTTTTGGGGGGAGGATAACTATTAGCTAAATCCAAAAGCAAAGCCAAATTATAGCTTCTTACCAATGAGTTTTATTCCTAGATTCATTAACACTGCCATTTTAATGACTGCAGAATCCTCCATTCCACAGTGTTGCCATCCTATCTGCTCATACACCAATGAATCTTTCTCCATTTATGGTGATGATAGCAAAGGGCATAAAAGGCACAGCTTCAGTTATGACAGATATGAAATGCTATTCTTGTCTCAGAAAGCTGTAACCACTGTGCTCCAAAAGCTCATCTCCAACAGATAGCCCAGAGGAATTGTTGAGGTATTCCCCGTTAGGAGAATGAGTGCACTCAGGGAAACATAGTGAAAGTGATGATGAATAACATACAACCAGCACACAGATACACTGAATAATAAAATGTAGGTTTTACTTCCAGTAAATGGGTAAACAAAGTCAAACAAACAGTTCAAATCATACACGGTTAAAGCAGTTAGTATTCAAAACAATCAGTCCAGGGATAATCCAAAAACAAAGTCTTTTTCTTTACCAGTATCATAAACGAAGTTCAGTAAATGGAGTTTGTGAACAGTTGCAAGACTCACAGCAATCCGAGCAGAACAACAATCAGTCAAAAAGCAATAGGGAAAATGCAAGAAGAACAAACCAGGCTTCTGGCTCCATCTTATGGCCGTTTGAGGAACCTCAGCAAATCACAATTACAGCATTCTCTTAAAGATACAACAATATTAAATGACTATCCTGGTTTATATATTGCCAACCCAACTGTTAGGTGACTATCATTCCTAACAAGAATACTTGGTGAATGAACTGAAAGTAACTAGGGGGAGGCAGGAAAATTAGCTCTCCACACATCACATTTCTGCCATAATTGATTACCAAGAGATTCAGTAGCATAGACAGAAAAAGTCCCAATTAAAATTGCCATTTTCATTCAAATGGATTTGCAGCTGTGAGATCATTGATATCTTGACACCTGTCCCAAAGGTGCTTTTTCAGGAAGCAATTGGACTTTCTTGTTTTTTTTTTTTTTGGAGACATTTTGCTTCTCATCCAAGAAGCTTCTTCAGCTCTGACAGGACAGTGGGGAATGGAAGGATTCATTGCAATCATTCATTCTTTTAGAGGGTCGTTGAAGCACTTGGAGGTTTATCTCTGTCGTCAGAATCACCTAAGTAGTGCTTCTTGTTCCTTTAGTCTGCAATTTTTTTCATCTGCATATCCATTCCTACCCCCCATATCATTCAAAGGGTGTTCATCCCAAATTGTATAGCTAAAAGTCTGTGTTCTCAGTCATCCAGGTCATGGTTGTCTCAAAGGTGCTGTTTCAGGAGGCAGCTGGATTTCAAATGCTTTAATGACCCTCAAAATGGATGCAAATTACCAGCTGTCTGCAATGAATCCTTCCATTCCCCACTGTCCTGTGAGATGATGAAACTTCTTGGATGAGAAGTAAAACAACTTCAAAAGAAAAAAACCAAGAAAGTCGAATTGCTTCCTAAAAAAGCACCTATGGGACAAGGTGTTTTTCTTGTTCTTGTTGTCCCCAGCTTCATGGCAGCCACGTTGACTGCTGCTGCTCCTTGTCTTCAGATGAGGGGGATTTTCTGAGTCAGGGAGGAGAGATGCAGTTTTCCTCCACGTGCAAGGCATCCCCCTTTGCTTCACCATCACTAAAGGGTGGCTATGGCTCCTTTCTGAGCCTTCCCATGGAGAGAGGTTGGAGCGGGGCCATGGAAGAACCTTGACCTGAATGACTGAGAATCTCTAGAAACTCTTGACACCTATGATATTTCAGAATGACTTGTAATGATAAATCAAGCTGTGATTAAGCTCTGCTAGTAAAAGAAGCACTTATGAATGATGAGGTCACTGCCCAGACCATCTCCATATTTCAAAAATCAGCCAGGACTCAACATAAGGATGAGGCATAAGATTCCCTTGGTGTAATCCATCCAGAGCTGTCTGGTACAGTGGTGAGATTTTTTTTTTTTTACTACCAGTTCTGTGGGCATGGCTTGGTGGGAGTGGCATGGTTTGGTGGGTGTGGCTTGGTAGGCATGGCAGGGGAAGGATTCTGCACAATAACCATTCCCTCCCAACTCCTGGGGGAAGGTTACCACCAGTTCTCTGAACTACTTAAAATTTCCACTACCGGTTCTCCAGAACTGGTCAGAACCTGCTGAATACCACCTCTGGTCTGGTATCTGGATCAGATTATTTTAGTGGTTGTTCGTCCCAGCAGAATGTGGTCTGAAGAAGGTGATCTCCAATTTCTGCAGAAGCTGATTTCCAGTCCTGCGGAATGGCATCCAAATCTGTCTATGCAATAGGAGTTGTGCAAAGCTGGATTTGTTCTGATGGAAACAAAATACATAAGCCACTGACTGGGACCCAGTACTAGTTGGGAGAGACCATGCTAAAATCAGCATCCTGGATCATTCCTGAACTGATAATCTGAGCATGAATATTTAAATCCCCGGGTGAAGAAAAATCAAATGTAGTCAAATTCCACTTGCTCTGATGGGGGCAGGAAGAAGGGTTGTTTTGTGGCGTGTTATTTTCACATTCATCCAGAAAGCCAGAGGTAGCAAGCAAAGAATAACAAAATAGGTATTTGGTCACTGAAAGGGAATTCCTATCGATTACGTCCATTCCACCTCCTGTAGTCTGATGCACCATAGAATAAGTTGGTGGACAGAGAGGTGAGAAGTCACTACAAGTGACTTCCCACTTGTAGGCCCATCTCTGGAAGTACATCCGAGATCAGTTATTTCTAAGGATAGAATAGAATAGTAACAGAGTTGGAAGGGACCTTGGAGGTCATCTAGTGCAGCCCCCTGCTCGAGCAGGAGAATCTATCCCAAATATTAGCCTCTACCTAGGATCGAACTCGCAGCCTTCTGATTGTGAGGTGAGAGCTCCATCTCTAGGCCACCAGAGCTGTATGCATAGCTGGATGCAAAAAAAGTTATGCACTGGGTGCATAGTTTTGCCTTTAAAATGGTGCACCATCTAATGTAACCTGAGTTAATGTTATGCTCAAAGGTACTAGGTCAACATGAGAAACTTGATGATGTGGTTGTACTCTGAAGAACAGCTCGTTATCCTCTTTATGTATTCGCCTTGTCTCATTTACAGGTCAGCGTACATGTGTGGGACAGGAGCTGGCAAGAACTGAGATCTTCATCTTTCTGACCAACCTGTTGAGGGCCTTCAGCTTCCAGTTGCCTGAAGGAGTGAAAGAACTCAATATAGAACCTGTTATAAAAGTGATAATGCATCCACATCCTTATAAAATTTGTGCTATTCCTACACAAGCTTAAAGTAGACACCATAAAAAGCATAAAATTAAATGAAGAGTAGCTGTTCGGTATGACACATGTTTCCTATATAACTATTGGTTTCATATTGTGTTTTGCTTCTATTTACTCAATACTGAAACTTGTTCAACATATTGCTTGGTTCACACAGCATATCTAACCTGGTCAGCAAAAAACCAGGAGGTTGTGTATGGAAAATGTGCAGTATGCTTAAGTTTTTTCTTTTTTTCTTTTGGGTGCCAATAAAACCTATTCCTTGACAAGTTCTAGCTTGTGCATTATTTACCAAACAAACAATGGCTACCAGGTCAAAATATTTGAGTATTTAAGAGGTTGTCACAAAGAGGAGGGGGTCAAATTATTTACTAAAGCACCTCAGGGCAGGACAAGAAACAATGGATTTTATTTATTTTTTATTTATTTTCATTTGTCAATTGCTTACAAGATAATAGGTATAAGTAAAAACATAGTTATGAATACATGGATACATATAAGAAAAAAGAAAGAAAAAAAAAGAAACAATAGGACAGGGATGGTAGGCATGTTGGTGCGCTTATGCACCTCTTAGGAAAAGGCTGAGGTCAATAATAGACAGTCTAAGGTTAAAGTTTTTGGGGTTTGGGGAAGAAACCACAGAGTCAGGTAGAGTATTCCAGACATTGACCACTCTGTTGCTGAAGTTGTATTTCCTGCAATCAAGTTTAGTGCGATGAACATTGAGTTTGTATCTATTGTTTGCTCTTGTATTGTTATGGTTGAAGCTGAAGTATTCATTGACAGGTAGGACATTGCAATGTATGATTTTATATACTATACTTACATTGGACCAAAGGCGGCGTAGTTCTAAGTTTTCTAGGTCTAGAATTTGGAGTCTGGCAGCATAAGGTATTCTGCAACGAGTAGAGGAGTGGAGAAGTCTTCTTGTGAAATATTTCTGGACTTTCTCAACTGTGTTAATATCAGATACATAATGTGGGTTCCAGACTGATGAGCTGTATTCGAGTATTGGTCTAGCAAATATTTTGTATGCTCTAGTTATTAGTGTAATATTACCAGAGAAAAAGCTACGTAAGATTAGATTAACAACTCTTAACGCCTTTTTGGCTATGTAGTTACAATGGGCTCTAGCACTTAAGTCATTAGAGATGAGTTCTCCAAGATCCTTGACAGAGTTTGGATCATCAACGAGGTCTTGACTATTCAGCCTGTATTTTACTTTCTGATTTTTTTTTTTTTGCCAATATGTAAGACAGAGCATTTATTTGTTGAGATTTGAAGTTGCCATTTGTTTGACCATTCTGATACATAGTCAAGGTCTTTTTGAAGGGTAGCAGTATAGTGGTGTTGAATAGCTTTACATCATCAGCGAAGAGAACACAGTTGCTCTTAATATGATCACAGAGGTCATTTATATAGAGAATGAAGAAAGTTGGTCCTAGAACACTGCTTTGGGGGACACCACTGTTGACAGGTACAGAATTTGATAGGACGCCCCCAATTTTGATCATTTGTTGTCTGTTTGTTGTCTGTTTGGGGGGGGGGAAAGTGCTGGAGGTTTTAGATGGTGAATTGTAATACTTGAGAAAACTTTCTTACTTGCTAATTGCACAGCTGTAGCTCCTTATCTAAGCAGGCCAAGGCCAACCATCCTGGAGAGCCAGATGTCTGAAACACCACCCGAAGATGCCTCACATGACATTAAACACATCTAGATTGGATGGCCAGTTTGAACTATTGTGGGTGGGAACGTTGCCATAAAGTTATATATGTCATTTTTGTGCCTAATACATCAGATCTTGAATTCTTTTGATGCTACCACTTTGATTTCCAGTAAAAGTCTTTTTCTCTATAAGGTTTTCTTTCTTGGATATGAATGGAGCCTCATCTGGCAGCAACATACATTTGTTCTTTTCTCAGCTAGCAAGTGACTTGTAGATCAAAGGCATTAACGTCACTCATGGTCAGATACTATAGTCAGATACCAAGGTTATGATCAGATACCAAACTTGCTGTTACCACCCACCTCTCTACAGGTAGTCAACTTACAACTGCTTATTTAGTTCCAAGTTACAGAGGTACTGAAAAAAGTAATTGATGACCATTTGTTTCACACTTACAACCATTGCAGCATCCCATATGATTTTGCATCCAGATACTTGACAATTGGTTCATATTTATAACAGTTGCAGTGTCCGATGACCAACCAGGCACAACTAAGATTTATTGTAGTGCTAATGCAAAGTTCCTAGAGCACATATGATGGGAGAAAATAGACCAGGATTATGTTATTGTAAAATCAAAGGTACCAATTAAGAGTAAAGATAGTAAAGAATCTGTAGAAGAAACACTAAGTGATGATTCAGATATAGACGAGTCCTCTGTCTCTTTAAAAGAGGAAGAAGTAAATGAAAGCTCGATAGGGGAGGAAAAAGAGGAGTTTAATCAGGTGACTAGTCCAGTATTACACAGAAGGACTACTAGAATGTCATGACCTCCTGATAGATACCAAGCTAATGTTGCTCAGCAAACAGGTGTTGAACCTTATAACTATGAAGACATTAAGTCTTACTCTGATAAAGAGCAAAAAGCTTGGAATGAAGCTATGAAAAAGGAGCTAAAGTCATTGAATGAATTTAAAGTATTCAATTAAGTCAAACTTCCTAAAGGTGAGAAGGCAATTGGGTGCAGATGGGTTTATAAATTGAAGAAAGATATAGAAGGAAATGTGATGCATAAGGCACGCCTAGTCGCTCAGGGTTCTACTCAAACAAAGTTTGACTACTATGAGATTTTTTGCTGCAAGCCTAAAGGCTAGCACTTTCAGAGCAGCGCTAGTATCGGCAGCAAAGAATAAATACATAATGAATCATATAGATGTTGAAACGGCGTACTTGCACGCTCCATTACATCATATTATATATATGAAGAAACCTCTGGGAATGGATGATAATAGGAAGGAGACTGTTTGGTTATTAAAAAAGAGTTTATATGGTCTTAAACAGTCAGGCCATGAGTGGAATAAATGCATAGTAAAAGAATTAAACAAATTAGGTTTTGAGAGTGGTTTGGCAGCCCCATGTTTGTTAAAAAGAAAGAAGAATGGGATATTGGAATTGTTATTATTATTTACTGATGATATTGCCATAATCACTAAGGCTATGCAGGAATTTAAGGATATAATAGAAAGTTTGCAAGCTAAGTTCAGGATAAGAATATTAGGAGAAATTAAACACTATCTTGGACTTGATATATGTAAGACACAGAAAGGGTTTAAAATATCTCAAGTGGATAAAATAATCGCTTTACTAAAAAGATATAACATGAACCAATGTAAAACTTCCAAAACACCTATGGGAAAGGAGTTTAACAATGATAACAATGAGAGTCCTTTATTTGATAAGAATATCTATCAATTCTTGATAGGTAGTTTATCATATTTAGGAAATTGGTCAAAGCCGGATATTGCTTATAGTGTAAATCAGCTGGCAAGATACACTATAGAACCCAATGTTAAACATTGGCTGGCTGCAAAGCGAATACTTAGATATTTGAAGAACACTTTGCATTATGCTTTGTATTTAGAACCTGATAAGAAGTTAAGTCTTACTGCATATGCTGATGCAAGTTTTGCAAACGATGTTAAAACAAGGAAATCAACATCTGGTTTGATAATAATGCTAGGGAATGTAATGATTGAATGGCAATCAATTAGACAGCAACATATCAGTCTTTCGACAATGGAAGCTGAATTTTCTTGTTTATCTTTGTTATGTACAAAGTTGATTTATTTTAAACAACTATGTTTGAATTTTGAGTTGGATGTAAGTAAACCATTTATTGTATATGAAGATAACCAGGCTGCTTTAAAATTAGCAACAAGTATCGCTGTTAGAACAAGATCAAAGCATACTGATTTAAGGTATCTTAATGTACGACAATGTGTGGAAAACAAATTGATTGTGCTACTTACCTCGATCCGTCCCAATCGGGCTTCAGGCCTGGACATAGTACTGAGACGGCATTGGTCGCGTTGGTCGATGATCTCTGGAGGGCTCGTGACAGAGGGTTCTCCTCTGTCCTGGTCCTATTAGACCTCTCGGCGGCTTTCGATACTATCGACCATAGTATCTTGTTGCGACAGTTGGGGGGGTTGGGGATTGGTGGAACCGTCCTTCGATGGTTCTCCTCCTTCCTCTCCGACTGTTCGCAATTTGTGTTGGCGGGGGGGGGAGAGGTCCACCTCTAGGCCCCTGCTTTGTGGGGTGCCCCAGGGGTCGGTCCTCTCTCCCCTCTTGTTCAACATTTATATGAAGCCGCTGGGCGAGATCATCCGTGGTCTTGGAGTAGGGTGTCATCTATATGCGGATGACACCCAGTTGTACATCTCTACTCCAGACCACCCCAACGATGCTGTGGGGGCTATGGCCAAGTGCTTGGAGGCTGTGCAGGATTGGATGGGCGGGAACAGGCTTCGGCTCAACCCATCCAAGACCGAGTGGCTGTGGTTTCCGGCACCCCGATATAGCCAGCTGACACCTTCGCTGGCTATCGGGGGGGGAAGTTTTGCCCCCCGCAGAGAGGGCTCGCAACCTGGGTGTCCTCCTGGATGTATGGCTGTCACTTGAACATCACATCGCGGCCGTCTCCAGGGGGGCGTTTCACCAGATCCGTTGGATCTACCGGTTGCGGCCCTTCCTGGATCGGGACGCCTTGCGCACGGTCACTCAGGCCCTTGTCACCTCTCGCCTGGACTATTGTAATGCCCTCTACATGGGGCTCCCCGCGGGGAGCATCCGGAGACTCCAGCTGGTGCAAAATGCAGCCGCGCGGGTGATTATGGGGGCGTCGCATAGCGCCCATGTGACGCCTCTCCTGCGCGAGCTGCATTGGTTGCCGGTGGCTCTCCGGGTTCGCTTTAAGGTTCTAGTTTTGACCTTTAGGGCGACCCATGGCATGGGACCAGGTTACCTCCAGGACCGCATTCTGCCAGTGATCTCCAACAGGCCGGTGCGTTCCCACAGAGAGGGTCTGCTCCGGGTGCCGTCGGCCGCTATGTGTCGTCTGGCGGCGCCGAGGGGTAGAGCCTTCTTTGTGGGTGCCCCCGCCCTCTGGAATACTCTGCCACCGGAGCTCCGTACCGGCATGGACCTGAGGGCCTTCAGGCGCGCGTTGAAGACCTGGCTCTTTGAGCAGGCCGGCCTGGGCTGAGATAATGGTTTTAATTTGGTCTCCATAATATTTAATTTTAAATTGGGGTTTTAAGGGGGGGGGGTCTTTTTAGTCTCAGTAATCAGCCAATTAATTTAATAGTTTTTTAATTTTTGTATATTTGTGGGTTTTAGATGGGCTGTACACCGCCCTGAGTCCCTTGGGAGAAGGGCGGTATATAAATGTAAATAATAAAAAAAATAAAATAATAAAATAAAATAGAGTATTGTGAAAGTGAACAGAATATTGC
Source organism: Bungarus multicinctus (assembly GCA_023653725.1). NCBI lineage: Eukaryota > Metazoa > Chordata > Lepidosauria > Squamata > Elapidae > Bungarus > Bungarus multicinctus. The sequence continues at coordinate 7,352,511 of CM042844.1, forward strand.
TGATAGCTTCACGAAGGCACGAGATTTTCAGAAACACAATGATTGTTGTAGAAAATATGGTTTAACTCTGTAAACTCTGTAAAACTGTAAATATGCATTGTAACTTTGTTGTATGTGTATATATGTGTATATAATGGTTGTTTATATATAGTAAACCAAAGGGGGGTATGTTAGGTTTCCTTAAGAAACTTAACTGTATTGGTTTACCATATATGTCTGCAAGTCAGAAATGACTCAGCACTATCTTGTAGCCACGATGCTGATTGGCTACAGGAAGCAGGAGTGCTATATAGTAAGAAGCCAGAGAGCACATGGCAAGTGCTGTTAGTCTCTGTGAAGATGTCTGCTGGAATGCTGCTACTGGTTTGCTAGGCTTCTACTATGCTACTCTGCTATTCGGCAAGTATCTTCAACATTGTAACTATATTTCTCCATTGATGCATAGATGTATTGAAGATGATGTATTGCTGTTATATCTACTGAACAAGCATGGTTAGTAAGCTAATCTACTGATGGATGAACTGTGTATGATATTGGACTGAAACTTGGACTGTGCTTGTATCATTGTATATAAAGACTTTGCACTTCAACTGCTGTGCTTGTGAGGTTCTATACTCACTGCTACAATCTGAACATTACTTCCATCTGCTGTATTAATCCTTAACACCAAGGATACTCTACTAAATACTTAACAAGCTGTAAGCCATAATCATCTCAATTATGACAAATCACGGCTTGAACTATCTTGCTTTGCATGCAATGAGTCTATCTCATATATTAGTTTCACCTTTTAAGTTGCATTACTCAAATAAATGAACTTTTGCATGATGTTCTAATTTTTCGAGTTTCACCTGTATTGCTGTTGTGGTGGTGTTTTCATCCTCCTTTCAGAGATGGCAAAGAAACTATTCCTAAATAGTTTCCCCTCAAATCTGTTCAGGGAAAAGAAAGATTTTGTTTTTCTTATGTGTATCCATGTATTCATAACTATGTTTTACTTATACCTACTATCTTGTAAGCAATTGACAAATAAATAAATAAATAAAATAAAATAAAAATAAAAAAGAAACTAAATAGTTTCCCCTAAAATCTGTTCGGGGAAAAGAAAGGATTTCCCCCTTGATGATCCCATTTAGAAAAAAAACATGGTTAAATTGGTCTCTGAGAAAGGAACATGAGTCTAGAAGCAGATCCTAAATGACAGTGAGTATTTTTCTTCAAAACATAGCACTTTTCCAATCATTAATATGGTGAATATTCATTGGATTCTTCCCTTCCAAGAGGAAAAAGGGAATCAGCATTTTCTCTTTCCAACTGAGCCATCTGATGTTTGTTTGTTAGTCTAACATGCCAAAATAAGTATTGAGTAATAAGAACTATTACCAGCATGATTTTGCAAACCAGAGCATATGATTACCGTGTTTCTCCAAAAAGACGACCTACCTTGAAAAGAAGCCTTATCATGTTTTTGAGCACATGTGATCAAATTAAGCTCCACCCACAAAATTAGTTCTCATTAAGACCCCACCCAGCCCGGGGTGCAGGGGATGGGGCGGGGCACACAGGTAAAAAATAAGCTGGGAGGGATGAGGGAATGGAGCTGCCCTATTTACCAAGCCTCACACACCCTAACATCTGCCTTGCCTTCTTCTGTAGCTGTTTGCCTCCACTTGTATACATCGCCCTGGCCTCTGTTTTGCCTTCAGATGCCTGCCAGAAGGCATTTGCAGCTGATAACAAAGCTCCAGATCGATCTAGAGTGCTATTATCAGCTGCAGAGGGTTTTCCAGAAAGCATCTGAAGGCAAAACAGAGGTTCAGGCGATGCGTATTAGTGGCGGCAAGCAGCTGCAGAAAAAGTGGGCCAGCAGTGGGGTCCTGCTGGGTGGAGCTGTTGGTGCCACCACTGTAAAGTGACTCAATAATTGGAACCCTCCAAAAAGAAGGCCTAGCTATTTTTGGGGGGGTTCAAAAGAAAATAAGACCCAGCCTTCTTTTTGGAGAAACACTGGTATCAGATTACTAATTACTAATAAACTGTTCTTTGACTTCTCTTAGACCAAGAAGAAAAAGAGAATGAGTTTTATCTCTATCTAGAGGTGGGATTCAGCCAGTTCACATTGGTTTGGCTGGACTATTGTTAACTTTTTGCCTAGTTCAGTGAACCGCTGATCGCACCATTACCCAGTCCCTCCCAGTCACTTCTTATCTCGCCTTGGCTACTCACCTAGAATCATGCCTGTGACCCAGCAGTTCGCTGGTTCCTTACCCAGGCCCAGCCATAGATCTGCAGTGCCATCTCGGCCCCTCCCCCTGGGCATGCACACAGGAGGTGGCAAGCGTGCAGGGCCTGGCGTCCTTGTGGACTGCATTCTGAGCACTGCCCTTGACCCAGGATGACCACCTTCTTGTGCTTCGAGCCTCCTGTCTGCACGCCCAGGGGGCAGGCCCTAGGCAGCACCATGGATCTAAGGCTGGCCACGGGTGGCACTGGCGCCTCCATGCCCCATTCTCTGGCCTTTCCCTAGGACCACCTCATCTCGCATGGGAAAGCCACATCCCTACCTGTCTTGGGAGGAAGGAAGAGGTAAGAAGGAAGGCATGGGATCCAGAGGCTTCTGTCTGCTACTGCACCATCGGTGGTAGGAGATCACAAGGGCTCTGGGAGGGATGTGGATGGTGAATGGTGGTGGTGGCATGTGGCTTCTGGCATTGTGAGGAGGGAGGAGGTGAAAGCAGAACTGTCCTTTCAGCATCAGGCATGGAGGCAATGGAGGGGAGGAGGATGGACAAAAAGGGACGCTCCGCAGGTTTGTTTGTTTTTTTAAATGGGCAGAGGCTTTCCATTTTGATCCCTGTTCCATCATTGCCTCTGTGCCCGAGGGACCTCTGTGTGACTCAGCTCACCTCCCCAACCCATGCACATATTTCTCTGTGTGCGTGTAGGGGTGTGTGTGTGTGTGTGTGTATCCCCCCCCCCCCCTTGCAGCCTGGCCTTGTGCTAATGGAGACGAAAAGATTGGGAGAAGCCTGGGGCTAAGAAAAACAAGTATGGGAAAAAAAGAACTTTTGTTAGATTGCACTTTGCAGCCTACCATCACAGAAGTTTGTATGCATATGTGTGTGTGTGTGTGTGTGTGTGTGTGCAAGTCCGTGTGTGTGTGTGTGCGTGTGTGTGTGTGCGTGCGTGCATGCATGTGTAAGATATCTCCCCGCCCCTCCTTGCAGCCCAGTGCTGTGCCAATGGAAAGGAAAACTTCGGTAGAGGCTTGGGGGGTGAGAAAAACAAGCATTGCAAAAGAAGAGCTTTTGTTAGTTTGCACTTTGCAACCTACTATCACAGAAGTTTGTTTGAGTATGTGTGTGTGTATGTGCATACATGGGGGGGGGGGGGCAGGGGGACGTGTCTCAGTCATTACTCACCTCCAGCCCAGCCTCTCCTGATTTTTTCTCTTTCTCCAATGTCACAGTGCCAGACTGCAAGGGGCACACACACACACACACACACACACAAAACATACATGTGCATGAGTCTGGGAGATGTGAACTAAAAACCACTCTGAAGCAACGATGGGGGAGGGGTCAAAATGGGAAGTCTCTGTCGGGGGCCTCTTACAAAAAAAGAAAGGAAAGAGGGAGGGAGGGAGGGAGGAAGGAAGGAAGGAGATGCAACTTGGTTGGAGATGACCTAGTTCAAAGGAGAAAGCAATGTTATGTTTTGTTTTGTCACAGACAGAACTTTGTGGGCAATCCAAGTTAACATTGATATTCTTGAATTGTGAGCTCTTAGGAAAATACCCGCACCTTGTGTGTTGCAAACAGCCATTTCCAGTGGGGAAAACAAGACAAAGTAGAGTGGGGAAAATATTTCCTTTGCTGTATTTCCAGTCTGAATTAGACTATGGCAGGGTCCCTACAGGAGAGTCCTTTTAAGGAGCCCTTTTATTTATTTGTTTGTTTGTTTAGTCAAATATTTACAATATAATAGAAATAAGAATAAACATAAGTTTAAATACAAGAAATAGGAACTAATAATTGGGAACAATAGGACAGGGATGGTAGGCACAATTGTGCACTTATGCGTGCCCCTTACAGACCTCTTAGGAATGGGGTGAAGTCAATAGAGGTTAGTTTGAGGGTAAATGAGTGGGGGTCTGAGCAGGTGACAACAGAATCAGATAGTGAGTTCCAGACATGAAAATGGAACTGAAAATGGAATTTAAAAATACATGAAAGAACAGCTGCAAGAGAAAGGAGAATCATTTTCGTTTTTTCTACAATCTTTGGAAATGGCTGTTTTGGAGTGTGAGGAACAACAAAGAACTTTAGAGGAACTAGAAGAGCTGAATAAAGGAGAGGCCATCTTTAACGAACGATTGGGACAATGAGGCTTGAAGTGATAAGAGAGGAAAAAGGGACTTAAAAATTGGAGATTAGAGGAGGTAATTAGAAAAAAGAACAGTTTAAAAACTAAATAAAATATAAGGAAAGAGCAGAAGGGAGGATCACAGAAGGAAGCATTAAAGAGGGAGGGGGACAAAAATTGTAATAAGAGAAATAGGGGAAAAATAAAGGGGAAAAGAAATTACAAGAAACAGAATCAGGAAATAAAGAAATATGGGAACAAGAATAAAAAGAAATAACTGGTTTGAAAGATACAGAGATAATGGTTAAAATATTATTAAGAGGATTCTGCAAGGTGACAAGGGATTGTATAAATATATTAGAAATAATAAACTATGCAGAAAATAGGAAGATATATGCTATTAAAGTGGAAGAGGAAATTGGTATTGTTAATCAATTGAATGTCTGTTAACTGTTAAACTAAATAAAATATGAAACATGTATATTTAAGGATTTATAAAATATAATTGAAATGAAGGATGAGAATAGAGATATGAAAATATATGAAAATGTATATTAATGATTTATAAAATATAATTGAAATGAATTATGAGAAGAATCATAAGGAGATTAATATCAGTTTCTAGGATGAATTTGAATTGATTATTGTTTTTCTTTTTTTATTGAAATTTAAAATATTCTAGAGGTAATCTAAGGGGGAAGTACCATGAGGAATCTGATTGAAAGGGATTTATGTTATAGTATGATTATTAGGTGATGAATGTTATAATTATTTAAGGGGACAATTTAAAACTAGAATGTTTAATGGGATTTGAAAGGAAACTAATTATAAGATACATGGATGGCACACTCTAAATGGTAATTACAAGGGACCTTGTTTTGTTTTGTAATATTTGAAATGTGGAGGAAATTTTTGGGAAATGATGATATAAGAATATGTAGTGAAATTGTAAACAGGACAGAAAAAAATAGAAGTATAATGGGTGTGAAGACATAGAAATTTTGAAACAGAAATGAAATAAATTTGAAAATGAATGAGAAAACTATAAAATAAGCTTGAGGGAGTTATTTGAGTAAAAACAAATAGAGGATATGTATAGTAATGATAAGATAAGAAACTGAATATGAAAGATGAATATGTAATTGAAATTATATCTGTATGGAGATGTGAAAACCTGGAACCATGCTGTTCACTAAAAAATGTTTTTTGTTTTTTTTGAAAACCTAAATAAAACTGTTTAAATGTTAAAATGCCATGAGAAACACCAAGATACAAGGGTATCCAAGGACACCTTACATTCCCACAATGTTCCTGCAACCAAATGCCAGAAAAAAGCTGAGTTTTGGGTTTTTGGCTGTTAACTAAATTTAATTTTTAAAAAATGTGACAAATTGTGATACTTCTTATATTTGATAGTTTACATATGTTCTTGTCTAAGAAGAGCTAGTTAGGGACAAGTTGTAATGTATCCCCTCAGTCAGTCATTTGCAGATATGAGATAAGGGAACCTGATATACTCACACTGATTGGTGACTTGGATTTTCCTGGAAGACACTACTGGGCAAGATAGCTCATCTGGTGTATCAACTTCTCTACCATGTTGGTTTGCTTTTGTTGCAATGTTTTACCTGATGCTTCATGACTCCTGAGGCGGGGTGGGGTGGGTCGAGCCTCCCCACTCAAAACATCTTCATCTGAGGGCATCACCAGCAGCTGCTTCCTGCAGCTCAAGGGGTTTCTCTCTGCAGCTGTACTAACAGCATTCAACCTGGCTGCTTCCCTCCTCCTTCTCGACCTCATACAGACAGAGTAAACATGCACACATCTCACGGTGCTGGAGGGACTTGCCCATACACCATCTCCTTCCAGAAGATTCTCCCGGCGCCTGGCTTCAGGAAGTGATGGTAGGCAGGAGAATGGTGCACATGTGATGGTGCCATGGTGCATATGGTGTGTATGTGAGATAAGGAAGTGACTGGGTGGGTAAGGGAAGGGTGGGGCCAGCCAGGGGCACGATTTGCTGGTTCTCTGAACTGTGCAGAATTATAACAACTGGTTCTCTGGAACCGGTCCAAACCGGTAGAATTACCCCTGAATATAGCCCCAAATTATGATGATCATGGTATTCATTTCTTTTTGTTCCAGGAGACTTTTTGGTAAAATATTCAATAATTTGGTGATAATGAATAAAAAGAATAATAAAGTATTTGACCGTATGCCAAAACACAATATCATAAAGTATAATACATATAATACAGTAGGTAGAGTAGAACTAAGGGCTACTCCAGCCACCTGACCTCTTTTTGACTTAATGTTGCTTCAAAGTTGGCCAGTTGTGGTTGCTAAAATGCATGGACCATTTTCAGATATGGTCATGAGGTGAACAGCTGAGGTGGCAGCATCATTTTTATGTAGGTATTACTAGCCACCTATAACATTCTACCTATCATTTTATGCTTTGATTAATCAATAACAGTTGCTGCAGGATTTATTACAACAGCTCCAAATTATAATGACTGTGAAGCTTAATGTCCCTAGGTAATTGGGGAAAGTACATCCAGTTTTTCATAGTAGTTGGTTAAAACCGTTTGTTGCTTCCTTGTTAAGGCCAGGACGTGTAGCTCCGAAGCCTTTGCTCATTGCAGGGCATGAACATTATGAGGTTAAGAAAATTTTCGACTCTATAATTTTCAGAGGGAAGTTACAATACCTAATTTATTGGAAAGGGTATCCTATTTCACAAGTGACTTGGGTAAATAGCTGGAAAGTTAATGCTCATAGACTGGTCGAAAAATTCCATGAAAAATATCCACACAAGCCCAAGTGAATCCTGCAGGTGGCAGAGGAGGTTAAACTGCATATTGTATCATTGTGTTTAACCTAATTTCAATCTTTGTGTATTCTATGTTGTTGCAGGAGTTTTTTTTCAAATGATGGTCAGCAGCCTGTCAAGCCTGAAATTGACATATATGTAGCCATTTTATTTAGCCTTATTATATATTCCTTTTCTTTCTTTCTCTTTCTAGATATGGGGGAAAGGGTTTCAGGTTAGCCACATTCCTAAGGGGGAAGGAATGGAGATAGAGAGAGTTTATTTAGGCTAGGTGGCATTTCTTCCTGTGGGAACACAAGCTGACCCTGCTGAGGCCTTGAGCTGTAATTGATGACACAATTGATGTAATTGATAAAGATAAAGAAGAACTTTATTGTCATTGTACAAGTATAAGGAAACTGTGGATGCACCCCTGCAACTGTTTGCAATACAATAAAACAAAAGCACTTAAAAATAAAGATAAGAAAAATAGAGTACCCACATCTCCATTTGCAATTTGAGAGTGCAATATCTATGAATATACACAAAATATACATCCAACACTGACTGTGATGCTTTGCCAAGTGTAATACATAAGAGATGGATTGTACTGTAATATGTTATTATACATCTGAATGAGGTCTTGCAGTTTCACATCTTTTCACATCTTAATATAGTAGTAACTTATATTTATTTGCAGTTCGGATGGCCCAGGGAAAGAAACTATTTGTTAATCTAGTGGTGTGGGATTTTATTGACCTAAAGCGCCATCCAGATGGCAGCAGGTCAAAAAGATAATTGCCAGGGTGTGAGGGGTCTTCTATGATGGCCTTGATTCTGCTTTGGCAGTGGGACCTGGCTAAGTCTTCCAGGGAGGGCAGACATTTATCACCCTCTGTACAATTTTCCTGTCCTCAGCTGAGGGACCTGCATACCAATATACCCAGACAGTATGTCAGAGTGCTCTCCACAGAGGCTTTATAGAAAGCTAGCGATAGCTTCTTTTCCAGATTGTTTTTCCTGAGAACCTGCAGGAAGTGCAGCCGCTGCTGAGCCTTCTTCACTATGGCCTTGGTGTTAGGGGACCAGGAGATATTGGCTGAGATATGGATGCCAAGAAATCTGATCGTAGAGACAATTTCCACTCATTCTCCATTAATGATGAGTGGGAGTGTTTCCTGAAGTCCATAATCAGTTCTTTAGTTTTATGGACATTCAGTGACAAGTTGTTCTGTGAACACCAGACAGACAGGTTCTCTACTTCTGCCCTATATGCTATCTCCGGAGATGAGACCAATCATGGTCATGTCGTACACAAACTTTATGATGGTGTTTGTTGCGTGACTTGGTGAGCAGTTAAAGGTGTACAAGGCATATAGCAAGGGGCTTAAGACACAACCCTGGGGGGAACCAGTACTGAGTGTAATAGTAGAAGAAAGGTGGGGGCCAAGTCTAACAGACTGTGGTCTGTTTGTCAAAAAGTTCTTAATCCAGGAACACATGGGGGTGGGGACCTGCAGATTATAGAGTTTGGTTACTAGTATACAGTGGTACCTCTACTTACGAAAGCCTCTACCTACGAAAGTTTCAGGTTACGAAACGCGTCTTCGAGAAAATATCATCTCTACCTACGAATATGTTTCAAGATACGAAAGGCTTTCCTGGAAAATGGCGCGTCCAAGCTGCGCTGCCATTGGTTATCTTCCTGGCATGTCTTCCTGGCTAGGAGGGATCTGTGCGCACGCACCGCGCCGCTTTCTCAGTCTCGCACTAGCAATCCAGCAAAGCAGGAAGTAAGAACGAAGAAGTACAGTTCGGGGGCTTGGAACGGATTAGGATATTTACAGGTAAAATGTGCCTCTACTTACGAAATTTTCAGGTTACGAAACGGCTTCCGGAATGAATTAATTTCGTAAGTAGAGATACCACTGTATCTGGGAATGATAGTGTTAAATGCAGAGCTGTAGTCCACAAAGAGCATCCTCACATAGCTCTGTTTGTTCTCCAGGTGATTCAGCACTCTATGAAGCGTGATGGCCACAGCATCCTTTATAGATCAATGGAGATGTTGTGAGACTAGTCGCTCAAAAACCTTCATGATGGAACTTGTTAACGCTATGGGCCTATAGTCATTGAGAGTGTTAATATTTGTTTTTTTGGGAACAAGAATGATAGTTGCAGCCTTCAGACATTGTGAGATGATGGCATGTGTTAAAGATAGATTGAACACTCTGTAAGTATTTCTGCCAACTGGTCAGCACACGCTTTAACTACTGCGCCAGGAATCCCATCAGGCCCTGCAGCTTTCCTGGGATTTTCTGCTCTCAGTGTTTTTCTCACCTCATGCACCTGAAGAGAGAGAGGTGCAGCATCATGGACCTCGTGAGGCAGTATGTCAAGGTTCTTGGTGGTTTCAAAGCATGAGAAAAAGCTGCTTAGCTGCTCTGCCAGAGTGCTGCTGCTCTCGCTGTTTGTTGGGCTCTGGCCTTTGTAATTGGTCAGGGCCTGTATCCTCCTCCACATCTGCCATGGGTCACTGCCAAGTGGCCCTCAACCTTCCTCCTGTACATCTCCTTAGCATGTTTAATGCCCCTTCTCAGCTCTGGCAGTGCTGTACTGTGTGGTGTCACTTGCTCTAAAAGCCAGGTCACGGGCCTTTATCAGAGCCTAGACTTAAAGGCAACATTGAATTACTTCTATTGGAGAATGTGACTTTTGGGGGTTGTTTCTAACTTCCAATATTATATGGTGTAATTCCGGGTTGTGTCAGATCCAGAATTACAACAGAATTTGCCAATTTGATGCTTTCATAAATAAAAGGAATTATTATGGAAGATGGACTTTGCTCTTTTCTTTTTAAATGGATTTCATCACTTGGAAACCTGACATCATGGTAAATTCATTTGTCTTATTTTTGAAGACTGATTAACTGCACAGATCCAAGTTCTCAAACAATGTGTTGCCCTCATGAAAACATTCTCTTATTTGCAGGGGAAGTTGAGTGACGGTTTTTTTTCATGATAATGTTCTGATGGTGGTGGAGTAGATAATATCTCTGTAACCCATAAGATTCTCCTTTGTATTCAGATAGATTTTATGGACATATGGTACACCATCATTTTCAAATAAATGCTGGCATAAGATCATGCTAGGGACAAATTGAGTTACGTAGCCCTTGATTTAAAAAAAAAAAAAACTATTTCTCTGTCAATTAAATGGCATGTGTCAGAGGTGACCTAAATAATGTCAATAATGTCAGCATTAAAAGACATAAAAGACAAACGTCTATGGCCATATTACCATGAACATGCCCAATCTCATCTGATCTCAGAAGCTAAGCAGGGTCAGGCCTCTTTAGGGGGCGTGCATAAGCCGCACCGACGTACCTACCGTCCCTGTCCTATTGTTTCTTTTATTTCTTTTATTTTTCTTATATGTATTCATAACCATGTTTTTACTTATACCTATTATCTCGTAAGCAATTGACAAAATAAATAAATAAATGTTGCTATTCTTTTCCTATCAGCGGAGGAAGAAAGAAAAGCAAACCATATCAAAGAAGAGGATACAACCACCTCCAGATCGACTAGGGAGCATCTAAGAAAAAGAACAAGCCAGGACAATGATGGTGATGGGGATATTTCTGTACATTTTGCTGCTTGCTCTACTGGTTTTCTTCTTCCTGAAACAACTCTGGTCCCGAAGACATTTGCCTCCCGGTCCTATGGCTCTTCCCTTCATTGGGACTTTGTGGATTTATGGGTTTTCCTTTTGTGAAGATTATTTCCGTAAGGTATTTTATTCTTAAATAATTCAGCAACTATTCTCAATTATTTTCTCTGTACCATAACTATAGATAACTGTATTAACCTAGAAAAATATGTGTGCAGGGTTAGAATTTAATTAATCCTGTGCTAATTATGATATTTGATAAATTGTTTTCTTGACCAAACCAGATAATTCAAGGCAAGGCCTTCTCACCAACCTTTCAAGGATCATAATTTGAAATTATGGACTTTAATTTTTGGAAGGCAGATTCTAGTTTAGTCCTACCAATAAACATTTAATAATAGAATGAATTGTTAGAGACAGGGTGGTTTTCTCTTCACTTTGTTCTAATGAGGCTAGACATCCCTCTGTTGAAAATGTTTTATTTTATATTCCTGCATTAAACAATTAGTCAAACTTGATAGCCTCAGTAGGCCATTCTAATTCTGCAGTTTCATAATGATTTTTAAAACTTTCTGGATCTGAAGTGTCATTTATTTTAGATATTGGCTGATATGTAGCTACAGAAATAAGTAATGGAACAGGTTTTTGTACAGTCACTTCAGATGCACAAAGGCGATATACAGGTGATATACACACGGCATAGTAAGACCTAGATATTGGTGCTTATAAAGTTTAGTTGAACTACCTCTCCACTTCTGGTACATTATCTGGCACCAAAATTTTGAGCAATGTAAAATACCTAAATTTTAGTGTTCAGAAATAACTTTGACGGAACACTGTAAAGGGCAGCATTATTGAGTTGGGCACCACTGTGGGTGGAATTATCGTACTGTAGTAATATTCCTCCAACACACATCATGATACTTGTGTACTAAAACAAGTTGAAAGAACACTTTCTAAATAATATTTTTTATATTCTTCTTCTGGGTTCTTTTTCATCAAAAAAGTCAGAGGTAAAAGATCCATCCATCTCAAGATGTTGGCTAAAGAACCGTAGCATTCAAGAAGTAGTAGCAGATTCCTTAGAAGTGGCTAAATCCTGTAGAATTGTTTTGGGATGCTAAAATAATACATCAAGATTCCATCTTTGGAAGGAAGCACCAATAGGCTTTTGCTTAAACTAATGGTATCTCTAAATGTCTGTGGAGATTCTCAGTCATATAAGTTATGGTCCTTTCAACAGTTCCAGAAAGGCTCCTCACCCCTTTGCACCACTCAGGTGGCCCTGATGACAGAGATAAACCTCCAGGTGACCATAAGAACCCACTAAAAGAACGCAAATGACTAGCTGTCTGCAAGGAGTATAAATCCTTCCATTCCCCACCATCTAGTCAGAGCTGAAGAAGCTTCTTGGATAAGAAGCAAAACGTCTTCAAAGAAAAACAAGGAAGTCCAGTTGCCTCTTGAAAAAAAGCATCTTTGGGACTAATGGTATCTCCAAGCAACAGTAATGGAAGGGAGAACAAAAATAGGGGGAAAAACCATTTATGAGCTGGGAATGTAGTTCATGTCTGTCTTCCAAGTGTGATATGTGAATTATTAGAGAAATGTCTCAGCTAGAGAGAGAAAAAGCTCATTCCCTTTCTTTTCTTGATATGAGAGAAGCTGGAGAACACTTTACTATATTAGTTATGAGAAAAACAGCAGTGTTATAAGGCATCGTGTAGTCTGAATGGATGTTACCAGACTCTTTCTATTTGAGGATACTATTGACTAACAAGTTTCTCCTCCATAGCATCTGCATGAATCTGCTATCACAAGAAAGTTGATCATTTTTAAACAACTTTCCCAATAGTTTGTATGGAGATAGTCTTGCTCTTGTGGCCAGTCTTAATTCAGGTTGCAGCCCATCAGATGAAGAACAAATACTTCAATATTGTTGTTCTTTCATCAGTCCCAGGAAGATTCAGATCACTTCACAGGTTCACCAGGGTCACCAATCTTAAGAACCCACCTGGAGTAAAAGATTAAGGAGTTGTACCCAGCGGTGGACTGCTATGGGTTCTCCCAGGTTCAGGCAAACCCATAGCTAATGTTATGGCTGGTTCGGTGAAACCCTAAATTCCACCCCTGGCTGATTCCACATACCCTACCCCTAGCCTAGCCTCCCACCCTGCCCCTCTCCTCCCAGGAATCTCCAAGTGGCCCATTTTAGATGCGAGGTAAGTGCAGGGCCCATGCGGAGCTACTGAGAGGGCAAAAAAAGGCCAGAAATGGGCCTCCAGAGCCTGGGAGAGGCTGTTTTCACCTTCCCAGAGGCTCAAGGAAAGCCTCCGGAGCCTGGGGAAGGCAAAAAAATGCCCTCCTGGAAGTTCCAGAAGACTGGAAATGGGCCCGTTTCTGGTCTCAGGAGAGCCTCCGGAGCCCGGGGGATTCAGTTTTTGCTCTCTCCCAGAGGGTCAAGGAAAATCTGCGAAGCCTGGGGAAGGTGAAAACAAACCCCCGCCATGGTGCAGGAGGTCAAGTAGGCTACACCCAGCATGGCCACACCCACCCAGCAACTAGGCCGAGAACCAGTTGCTGAAATTTTTGAAGCCCACCCCTGGTTGTATCCCAAAGACTCTCTGCCTACTAGCATAATGTGCCTCTTCAGATTAGGCGAGAAATAAAACTTCTCTGAAGGACATATATGGGGTCCGCTAACCAATTTTCTCAGACTGAAGAAGCTACTAGAATAAGCAGTTAAATGGCCCCAACTGTCAGATGTCTTAGATCTAAGAATTTAGGAAAGAGTGTAGGTGGTATGTTAATTGTAAATAATCCATTTCATTTGATTATAACCTTGCTCAACATTGATTCACTTGACAGCAAGTAAAGCGATATGGAAATATATATACCATGTGGGCTGGATCTCATCTTCTAGTAGTGCTGTCTGGATTCAAAGCTGTGAAAGAAGCAATGAGCAACTTCCCTGAAGAATTTTCTGACCGACCATATGATCCTTTCTTGGCTTTTTTAGAGAAAGAAGGAGGTAAGTGCAAGTAATAAGAAATTGTTCGTAAATTACCATCAGCTGCTCTGCTGTGCTGGGAGATTTAGATTAGCTAGAAAGCAGGAAATTGTTGGATTTCTTGCTTTCTAGCTAATAACAGATAATCAGCATTGGAAGGGATCTTGACAAATGGCAGTCCAATCTCCTCTTGAAATCTCAAGTGATGGCGCTCTCACAACTTCCAAAGGCAACTTCTATTCCATTGGTTGATTGTTCTCACTGTCAGAAAGTTTCTCCTCATTTCCAGGTTAAATCTCTCCTTGTTCAGTTTCCATCCATTATTCCTTGTCTGGCCTACAGGCGCTTTAGAAAATAGCTTGACCCCTTCCTTCCTGTGGCAGCCCCTCAAATATTGGAAGACTGCTATCATGTCTCCCCTGGTCCTTCTCTTTACTAGACTAGCCAAGTCCAGTTCCTGAAACAGTTGGTTGTTTAGCCTCCAGTCCCCTAATCATCCTGGTTGCTCTTCTCTGTACTTTTTGCATCTTTTTCAAAGTCTCAACATCTTTTTTATAATGTGGTGAACAAAACTGGATGCAGTACTGTAGGTGTGGTCTTACTAAGGCTTTATAGAGTGGTATTAGTACTTCCTTTGATCTTGATTGTATCCCTCTTTAGATCCTTGGCTCTGCTTTTAAGCCAAGCCAAACCTTCCTTCAGACTGAAGCTTCTATTATTCAGTGCAGACTCAGGTAGCCGATGGCAGAAAGATAGATCTCTTAGTGAATCTGTGATTCTGTGCCTAACTGCTTTGCCTGATTTTGGGTAAAAGTTGCTCTTTAAAATAAAAAATTCAATTTTTACATACATAGTGTATTGTGAGTTAATTTTGTGAGTTTGCTTGCTAGCAAATTTTATGTGACAGAATCAGGTAGCCGATGGCAGAAAGATAGATCTCTGAATGAATCTATGATTCTGTGAATCTACCTGCCTGCTTTGCTTGATTTTGAGTAAAGTTGCTCTTTTTTTATAAAACATTCAATATTTACATAAATATTTATAATATTTACTTACAAGCCATGCCCAGCTAGTCAGATGAGCACTAAGCCCTACCCAGTCAGCAAGCCACACCCAGCCAGACACATGACCACCAAGCCACACCCACAAATTAGGCCACACCCACAGAACCAGTTGTTAAGAAATTTGAATCCTACCCCTACTGCCCCCCAATATGGGATTAATTCCCAAAATAGAAACTCCCTGCCCTGCCCTGATGGGATTAAGTCCCAAAATAGAAACTGGACAAAAGTAATACATCTTAAAGCAGGAAGGAAAACTCCGGACAACCATTAAAACACAAAAAAGGAACCATCAATTCCCATAGCCCTAGGGTAGAAAAAGCCTATAAAAATCATCACTCACCAACCCGTTCTTGCAAGTCAGGAACGCTGAAGTCACTTTTCTGTCATTGTATTGCCTTCCTGTAATAAAGACTAGCTTTCCGGTAGCTTGCTGTTCTTGATTCCTTCATTGTCAGTTTTTCTCAGCTGGTGACGGACCGGGAAATTCTTCTGTCACTAAGAAAACTCAAGTAGTGTAATCTCTGCTAGGTCCTTTTGACCAAGGCTACTAGGTGAGCATCCCAGGTCACATCCTCTTTTATGGTAAATACCCAGAAACTTAAAACTGGCCACTTGCTCCACATGGTCTCTGTTATAAGTAAAATTTGGATATTATACTTGAGAAACTACAGAACCAGACTGTAGCCATTTTGTGTCCGTAGCCTGACCTTTTAAAAGGACAGAAAAGTTGAGAAATATGTTTTTGTGAAACAAATATGTTGGATTGCGAAATGTGTCCTTGGACGAGGTTCTGGAATTTGTGTAAGGGCGACTTGACATTATATAGTCACATTAATCGAAATTATAGCCCTCTGATAATTGCATAACCGGACATCTGGAGATAAATCCGGGAAAAAGGATGTTGGTAACAATCCAATGTCAAGTGGGAAAAGGTCAGTGGAAATACCCACAACTTTCCTATGGGATCCTATGTATCTTTGTAACTGAAAAACAACATGTGTTATGTAATTGTTTATATAACTATATTTGGGTATAAATATGTGGTCTTTCTGGGAAAGGGGGTCTCCTTTTCCTCATACTATCTTTGGTATGGGTTAAAAGGTGATCGATACTGCAGTATCTTCAATAAAACCAGTTACGTGTTTCAATATTTCAAGTCTGTTCTCATTATTTCTGCTCATACACATGACAATTTTTGGCGAGCCATAGGAGACAGGACAAGGACTCTGGAGGGTGGTTCTTCTGGATTGCAAAATGGGGCCCATCACTGCTGTTCTGCGGGTTTTTGTGCTTTGGATGAGCCTCCGTCCAGGGGCCTTGCTCCTGGTGACCTGCGTTTGGTTGACTGATTGCTGGGACCGTGCTGGCTTCCAGTGGCCACAGGTGAGTTGTGGTGCACCAAGGAATCAGGTGAGCTCTATCTGGGTTTTTTATATATAGCTATAGATATATTTTAGAGACTTGTGTTGCAACGTTTTTTTTTACAGTCTAACATTTTTTTCTTCCCTTTTGAAACGTTTCATACTTTTTTTTTCTTCTCTAAATGAAGGCTTGTATGGCTTGTATGATTTTTTACTTTGTGTCTGGAGTGTGTGATCGTGCAGAGGAGTCTGTCTGTGCTGTTACATTGTTTATTTTCTCTTTCTCTGTCTCGTTTCCTGTGAACAGGGGGGTGGAAATGGGGAATTTAGCTTCTTGGATGAAGAAACCAGATGTTGCTAGTGAAGTTCCTTCCATTTCTATGTCATCTCCTCTTGGGGAGTTAATAAATCAGTGGAATGAGGCATGGTTAGTTCAGTATACTAAACCTTTGGATAAGATACGGTTAATTGAGCCATGTACAGCTCACTGGCCGGATCATATCTTGAAACCTCCGAATTATAGGTGGTCACGGTTTGGAGAGTCTAATATATATTGGATTAATGCTTTAAAAGATGTCTTGACTAAAAAGAAGTTGGTTTCTCAATTGCCTTATGTTGTGCCTTGGTATCATGTACAATTTTGTATACAAAGGAAAGTGATAAGTGGGATCCTTTGGATTATGCTGGTCCTGTATGTCCTCCTCCTTATAATGTAGCTAACTCTGTGCAAGATGTGGGAGAAAAGAGGGGAGGAAGTTCCTCTGCCGTTTCTCAGTATAGAGAGTTAAAACAGGAGTTGGATTCATTGGCAGTTGCTGGACCTTCTAGTGGAGCTATAACTAGATCCAGAGTGAGAAAGGAACAACAGGTGTTATATCCATTACATGAAATGCCTAATGGAGTTATAGCTGAGGGAGTTCCTATAACAACGTTTGTAAATGTCCTGCTTATGTCTTCGGATTTGAGGAATTATAAATTGTCTATGCCATCTATTCAGGTTGATCCAATATTTTTATCACAGAATTTGGATTTGTTTTTGGGTCCTAATATTTATGCTTATGTGGAATTACAGCATATCTTGGGATATCTTTTTTCTCCTGAGGAGCGAGGGCAGATTAGACGAGCTGGAATTGCATACTGTAATAAGACACAGGAAGGTGTAGTAAATGAGGTAGATGGTGAAGAAAGTTTCCTTTGGCAGATCCTGGATGGGGTAGTCAGATTCCAGAGGATAGAGTACAGATGATGGATATGAAGAAACTTATTGTGCAGGGTGTGAAAACTGCTGTACCTCAGGGTAGAAATCTAGCTAGAGCATTTGAGGTAGGTCAGTTAAAAGATGGGTCCCCAGCTGAATTTTTGAATAGAATCAAGGATAGTTTAAATAAGTATTCTGGTCTTGCTCCTGAGACGCCAGAATATCAGGGTTTAATGAAATTACAGTTTGTTACTAAAGCCTGGGGTGATGTGCAGAAGAAATTGCAGAAGATAGAGAGATGAGCTGAATCAGACATAGCTACTTTGTTGCAAGAGGCCACCAAGGTTTTTATTGGTCGCGATCTTGCAAAGTCTCGTCAGAAATCCCAAATTATGTTTTCAGCGTTGAAAGCTGCTACAACCGAAAAGGTGGATAAGCCAGTTGGACTGGTTGCAGCTAAGAATACTAGGAGAGCTGGAGGTCCATCTATTGGAGGTGGATGGAAGCGTCCTGGGAGAGGACAGAGGGGATTTTTTTCCTTGAATAGGAATAGAGAACTAAAAGGAAGTAGACAATGTTTTGCTTGTGGAAAGGAGGGGCACTTTGCAAGAAATTGTCCAGACAAGCAAAGAATGCAACGAAAAGAACAGAGACTGTATACCCTAATTGAAGATTAGGGGGGTCAAGGGCTCCTGACATTGGAGTCCCACCGGGAGCCTTTAGTAAATTTGAAGGTGGGACCTAAAGAAATAAATTGCATTTTTCTGATAGACACAGGGGTGGCTAGAACATCTTTGTGTGAGTTACCTGAGGGTCTTACTCAGGAGAGAAAAATGATGATAGTCTCTGGAATTAAGGGGGAACCCTTTGAAGTTGCTATTGTTGAAAATGTGTCTCTGAAGGGAGGACACTCTGAGATAACATTGAATGTCTTGTACATACCTGAAGCGGGTATGAACCTTTTAGGACGAGATGCTTTGTCTTTATTAGGATGTGAGCTTATCTTTTCTGCAGATAAATGCACAATTCAGCTATTGAATAATGAACAGGAGAAATATATAGATCCTATTGTGTGGGAAGCAAAAGGAAATAGAGGTGTTTTGAAAATCCCACCCGTTGAAGTGATTTTAAAAGAGGGTGCTGAGCCAGTGAGGCAGAAGCAATATAATATTTCTCCAGAAGGGAGACGTGGTCTAAAGCCAGTGATAGAGTCTCTCTTAAGGGATGGACTAATTGAACCTGCATTGTCACCATACAATACACCTATCTTACCTGTAAAGAAACCTGATGGGTCCTTTCGTCTAGTGGCAGATCTGAGGCTCATAAATAGGTTGGTAGTAGAACGACATATTATTACGCCAGATCCCTATACATTATTGGGGAGGATTCCATATGAGCATAAATATTTTAGTGTAATAGATTTGAAGGATGCTTTTTGGACGTGTCCTTTGGCTGAAAACTTGAGGGATATTTTTGCTTTTGAATGGACAGATCCAGATACATATTGAGAAGCTTAAGCATGATTTAATACAAGCTCCGGTACTAAGTTTGCCTGATTTAAAGAAACCTTTTCATTTATTTGTAGCAGTTGAAGATGGAATAGCTAAAAGAGTTCTGGCTCAAGTCTGGAAAGAAAAAACCTGTAGCATTTTTATCCAAATTGATGGATCCAGTAGTACGTGGTTGGCCTTTATGTATACAGGCGGTGGCGGCTACAGCTATATTGGTAGAAGAAAGTAGGAAGTTAACCTTTGGAAGTGCTTTAGTGGTAAGCAGTCCACATTAGGTGAGAACTATTCTAATGCAGAAAGCACATAAATGGCTTACACATGCTAGGTTATTGAAATATGAGGCTATTTTATTATCTCAGGGGGATTTGCTTCTCTCACTTGACAGGAATTTAAATCCAGCTGAATTCCTTTCGGGGGAGAAACAAGAATGGGATAATATAGAGCATGATTGCATTGAAGCTATAGATTTACAGACGAAAATAAGAGAAGATTTGGAGGATAGCCCGATAGAGGGAGGTATTAATTTGTTTACTGATGGATCTTCTAGAGTGGAAAATGGTAAACGAATGAATGGGTATGCAATTGTGAATGGAAATACGTCTGAAGTACTGGAAATGGGCAGATTGCCTAATGGATGCTCTGCACAAGTGTGTGAAGTATTTGCTTTATTACAAGCCTTGAAACTTTTAGAGAATGAAGCGGGTAATATCTATACTGATTCTAGATATGCCTATGATATTTTACAAACTTTTGGAAAAATTTGGGTAGAAAGAGGACTGATTACAAGTAAAGGAAAAGAAGTAAAACAAGTAGATCTTATCACAGCTGTATTAAAGGCAGCTGAAGTTCCGGAACGTTTAGCTATAATTCATGTTGAAGCCCATAAGAAGGGAAATTCTAAAGAGATTTTAGGAAATAAATTAGCAGATCAGGAGCTAAAGAAGCTGCCCATAGAGGAAGAGAAGTGAAGCTAATGGTTTTAATTCCTGTTTTGGAATGGAATGTAAAACCAGATTTCACTGAAGAAGAAAAGCAGATGCAATTGGAAGGTGCTACTTGTGTTGATGGAAAATGGGTAACAAACGATGGTTTACAAATAGTTAATAAGCCTATTATAAGAAACATAATAGAGAAAGTACATGAGGGTACTCATTGGGGAATACAAGCACTTGTGGATTTTGTGAAATGGAAATATATTTGCAGAGGAATGTTTGCAATAACTATGCAAGTATGCAGAAAATGTATACATTGTATACGAATAAATAGGAAAATGATGAGGAAGACATTACTAGGAGGAAGAGATTTAGCTGTCTGGCCATTTCAGAGAATACAAGTTGATTATACTGAAATGCCAGCTGTAGGTACATTGAAATACTTATTAGTGATAGTTGATCATTTGACAGGATGGGTGGAAGCTTTTCCGTGTGCAAGGGCAAATGCACAAATGACTGTGAAGTTAATTTTAGAACAGATAATATCTAGATATGGTTTAGTTGAATCTATTGATAGTGATAGAGGCACACATTTTACTTCTAATGTGGTGAAGGGGGTTATGAAGGAACTATGTATAACCTGGGAGCTACACCTGGCAGGAAATGCTGCTTCCTCAGGTAAAGTGGAGAGAAAGAATCAGACAATAAAGAACATTTTAAAAAAATTGATGTTGGAATTACAATTACCATGGACAAAATGTTTACCTCTAGCTTTATTGCGTATACGTACTTGTCCAAGAACATATATTGGGATTTCACCATATGAGATGATGTTTGGCATTCCTTATATTGGAAGTGTTGGTATGCCTGGAATAGAACTTAAAGATATTTTTCTTAGAAAATATATACGAG
Organism: Bungarus multicinctus; assembly: GCA_023653725.1. Taxonomy (NCBI): domain Eukaryota; kingdom Metazoa; phylum Chordata; class Lepidosauria; order Squamata; family Elapidae; genus Bungarus; species Bungarus multicinctus. The sequence goes on from CM042844.1 coordinate 7,373,348, forward strand.
GACTGTCCCAGTGTTTTTCTCTTTTAAGGTCCAAAGGACTTTTGGCACAAACACCACCATTTGACTTTCAAGCACATGATTTTAAGAGTGGAGACTGGGTCCTGATTAAGCAGTGGAGAGCTTTGGGAAAGCTGAGGCCTATCTGGGAAGGATCATTCCAGGTGTTGTTAACCAGTGAATTGGCTGTGAGAACATGAGAGCTAGGTTGGACACATCATTCATGTGTGAAAGGCCCTGTTCCTGCTCCGGTTGCTGTTTCAAGCAAAAGACAATTTTGAAAGACTGGACTGTTTATTTATTTTTAGATAGTGGGTGTAGGAAGTATATGTCTAGTTTAGTTTAGGTTTATGGAACTTTGGGTGGAGGAATTACTTATTTGGCTGTGTGTAACAAATATCTTTCTTATATTCCTAATTATTTTAAGATATGAAATAATTGATTGGTGTACACCAATATTGTGTCCTGTAAGTGCGGAAGAAGATATAGAAGTGGATGTAAGTCCCCAACAACCAGTTGTAAATTTTGATGTGTAAAACTACATACGTTAAGGTGGGTGGGGGCCTAGTCCAATTGTGAATATGATGTGGATAGTGATTATTGCCTTATGTGGGGTAGGTATGGAGGCTACAGAAATATGGCCTGGATATCCAGTGACATGGCAGCAATTATGTTTCCAAACTGAACCTGATAGAACAGAGAATGAAGGGCAAATATCACTGACATTAATGGAACCTATGACTGAAGCTGGTATCTGTATAAGATCCACTTTAGATGATGATTATATTTGGGCAGATACCCAACATGTAACCGCACATATGATGTTGTAACCAATCCAAGGGAATTATCGAAGAAGATGAAACACATATATGATACTTGTTTTGAAATGTTTGGCAATTACTCTCCTTCTTATATGAGAATTAGAGCTTTGGAACAAATATTATTTATACCATTCAGTGAATTAAGAGGTGTTCCAAAAAGGCTGATGTTTTTATGTGATAGTATAGCCATTGCTAAACTTCCGTTTACCTGGAAAGGTAGATGTGCTGTGGGATATATTGAAGCTCCAAGATATTTACATAGAGGAATAAGAAGTGTCCAAGAAAAAGAAATTAATTCGGTAAGAAGTGAAAATGTTTTTCTGGAGTTAATGAGAGTAGCTTTGAATACTTCTTTTTGTGTGAAAGGAGAGACTACAGTTACTGATATAATGTCAACTTGTTTTATAGGAGTTCCAGTGCCAGGAAAGTTTTTATTTAGTGAAACTAGGATTATTATAAATCCTAATGAATACACTGTGTATAATTTGTCAAAAGTGATTACTTTGTTTGGTTCTCCTGTGAAACCAACTAGATGGACTAATCAGAAGAAGTTGGTGATTGAAGTTAAAACAGTTTTGCCAGCTTATGATTGTGTGAAGTATAAACATCCAGAGAAAAAACATGAAAAGACAATTTATAATTTCTTACCTACTGAAGATATTATACATTGTACAGAGGTTGAGGAAGTAGATGGAATGACATATGTATTATTTTTACCTAGAGGATGGTTTATGTTTTATGGAACATATGCACATGCATTTATACCAGCAAATGCAATAGGTGGTCCTTGTACAATAGGTTGTTTAACGATTATTATGCCACCGCTCATCCCAAGAACATAAATAAGAATACTCAATTATATTATGAGGTAATGAATTCCAGTTTATATCATGATCCTAGGTTTTATAAAGAACCTGTACAGGATGATACACAAACAGGTGTAGAGCATACACATGTACATATTCCAGAACATGAAGATGCTTCTAAATCTAAAGAACATAAAGAACCACACCTTATCATATACACTTCTCCTATAGTCAGGTGGTCTATAGCCCGTTGGGGTGATAAACATTAACCTGTAGTTGAACATGGTAAGGGATATAGAGGTAAAAGATCAGAGTTTAGTGATGCTTATTCTTCGAATTGTGATGACGATGTAGTAGTTCTGTCAAGAATAGAAGCAGGTGTATTAGGAATATTTGCCTGGGGAGCTACGTATTACAATAATATACAGTTAGGACATTTAGCTTGTGCTTTAGCTAAAAGTATTAATGTAACTTCCTCCGCTATTGCAGCTTTAGCTGATGAGATGGGAGAAATAAGGAAGTCTGTATTACAGAACAGAGTTGCGATTGACTATATTCTCCTAAGACTAGGTCATGGATGCGAGGAATTTGATGGGCTCTGCTGTTTTAATATTTCTGATAATTCACAGTTTATTGAATCTAAGCTTAAGATTCTACATAATATAACAACTCATTTAACCCATGATACAGAGAGTAATACTCTGAAACATATATGGCATATTTTAACTTCCTGGTTACCTGATTTTGGATGGTTAAAAGAATTTTTTTTTGGAATAGTTATAATCCTTGTAATAGGGCTAATTTCACGTATTTGTGTTAAGTGTATACCATTATGTGAATTATGTTTCCGTTGCTGTAAGATTAAGAAACCTGAGGGAAAACGTAAGGTATATAGTCAACAAGAAGTTAGGCTTATGTTGAGAGAGCTTGATGATCATTCTCAAGTATAAATTGGTAACAAAAAGAAAGGGAGGAGTTGTTATAAGTAAAATTTGGATATTATACTTGAGAAACTACAGAACCAGACTAGCCATTTTGTGTCCATAGCCTGACCTTCTAAAAGGACAGAAAAGTTGAGAAATATGTTTTTGTGAAACAAATATGTTGGATTGCGAAATGTGTCCTTGGACGAGGTTCTGGAATTTGTGTAAGGGTGACTTGACATTATATAGTCACATTAATCGAAATTATAGCCCTCTGATAATTGCATAACCGGACATCTGGAGATAAATCCGGGAAAAAGGATTGCTCATATGCATGACAGTCTCCATTGATAAGCAAGGGTTAGATATCTGACCTGTTCCTTCTATAGTCCACTATAAGCTCCTTAGTCTTATTGATATTGGGGACCAAGTTATTGTCTCCACACCACGAAAGCAACTGGGCCACTTCATCTTGATAGGCATTTTCATTCCTCTCGAAGATGAGTCCCACCAATGTTGTATTATTTGCAAATTTAGTAATAGTATTACTAGCGTGAGTAGTCATACTTAAATATGTCAGGTAAAGACACATGCTGGCAAAGCTTTTCTTATAATGTTTTGTTCATTTATTTGTTATTCTCACCAAAAATCCAATAGATTAACAGAGTTGGATGGGACCTTGTAGGTCACTTAGACCAACTACCTGCCCAAGCAGGAGACCCTATACCATTTGAACAGATGGGAGTCCAGTCCCTTCTTGAAAACTTCCAGTGATGAAGCTCCCACAACTTCTGAAGGCAAGCTGTTCAATTGGTTGTTTGTTCTCATTATCAGAAAATTTCTCCTTATTTCTAGGTTGAATCTCTTCTTGATCAGCTTCCATCCATTATTCCTTGTCTGGCCTTCGGGTACTTTGGAAAATAGCTTAATCTGTCCTGGCTCATGCACATAGGTGGATTTATGGCTGTGCAGATGCAGACAGATAATTCCACAAAACATCCATAACAAAGTACATTTATTGGTACATCAGATATCTTCATAACTCACATTTGTGACAAAGCTCTTCTATAATGACCAATCCTTTGTATATCTGTATTGCAGGTAAAAATTGTTATTTTCCTAACCCATCACGTAGCGATAGGTTGTTTATTGGTTCATGAATCCAGGCAAGAATGGAGGAAACTTCCCCCAACCCCTCGAGGGTCAATTTAGTGACCAATCAGGATTACAGATGTGGCCACGTGACATGAACTACATTTCCCAGGATACCTTTAACTACATTTCCCATGATACATTCCATAAAGGGAACAGCTCACAATTCCTAAGTAACTAACCAATTCCCATAGACTGGCTGGGACAGCACATAGCTTGACCCCGTGCTCTCTCTGTGGCAGCCCCTCAAATATTGGAACAATGCTATCATGTCTCATGGTCCTTCTCTTCACTAGACTAGCCAGGCCCAGTTCCTGCAACTGTTCATTATATATTTTAGCCTCCAGTCCCCTAATTATCTTCGTTGCTCTTCTCTGCACTTTTTCTAGAATCTCAACATCTTTTTCATAGTGTGGTGACCAAAACTGGATGCAGTATTTTAGGTGTGGTCTTACTAAGGCTTTATAAAGTGGTATTAGTACCTCACTTAATCTTGACTGAATCCCTCTATTAATACAATTTAGGATTGTATTGGCTTTTTTGGCAGCCATTGCTGGCTCATATTTAATTGCTTGTCGATTAAGACTCCAAGATCCCTCTCACAGTTACTGCTCTTAAGCCTGGTTTCACCTAGTCTATATGTGTACTTTTGGTTTTTCTTGCCTAAGACTTTACTTTTCTTTACTTGAATTTACTTTTGTTAGATAGGGTCCAGTGCAAGTCTGTCAAAATCCACCTGGATCTTGTGCCTATCATCTAGGGTGTTGGCTATTCCTGCCAGCTTAGTATCATCCACAAATTTGGTAAGTTCCCCTTCTATTACCTCATCTAAGTCATTTATGAAGATATTGAAGAGTACTGGGTCTAAGATGGAACCTTGTTGTACCCCAATGCTTACTTCCCTCATGTAGATGTAGTACCATTAAGGACTACTAATTGAGTACAGTTTGCCAGTTAGTTATAAATCCATCTGATCGTATCTATCCCACTTTTTTTTAGCTTACCAAGAAGTAGGTTGTTGTCTAATTATATTATGTCCATAATATTTTGCTGGTCTACTAATTTAGTCTCTATGATGACAAATGAAATAAGATTGGTTTGGCATCATCTGTTTTTAACAAACCCATGCTGTCTTCTAGTTATTACTTTACTCATTTTTTGATGTTGGCAGATCTGTTTTTTATTATCTTTTCTAGTGTCTTCCTGGATATTGATGTTAGGCTCATTGGTCTATGGTTTCCTAGGTCTGCATTTTTTCCCTTTTTTGAAGATGGAAATCACATCAGCTCTCTTCCAGTCCTTTGGTAGTTCCTCAGTGCTTCAGGATTTTTTGAAAGATGTGATACAGTGGTTCTGAGATGACATATGCCAGCTCCTTTAGAACTCTGGGATGTAATCCATTAGGTCCTGATGATTTGTATTCATCAAGATCAGACAGGTACCATTTTTTTTGCTTTTTTTAACTTTTATTTCTACTCTTTCTTTTACAGTTATGTTTTTGGTAGGTTAGACTATAATATCTTTTTGTGTGAAGACCGATACAAAAAAAAAGAGTTAAGCAGCCCTGCTTTCCCTCTGCTGCATGTAACTTCTCTGCCATCTTCTCTCTTTAGTGGACTGACTGTTTCCTTGATTTTTTTTCTTGTTATTTATATGTTGGAAGAAGCTTTTTAAAAATTATCTTTGACTTTTGTTGCAAGTCTTTGTTCACTCTGACCTTTTGTTTTCCTGACTTCATCTTTGCAGATTCTGGCTATCTGCTGATATTTTGCCTTAGTTATGTGTCCTTCTTTCCATTTTTTGTACTTGTCCTTTTTGTCTTTCAATTTGTCAGAGAGATTTTTGTGCAGCCATACACATTTCTTCTTGGATTTCTTGTTTTTCTTTTTCAGTGGTATTGTGCTGGACTGGGCTTTTATGATCATATTTTCAGAGTGTCCCAAGCTTCTTTTTTTTAAACAAGTTTTATTCAGTTTTCTACATTTTAACTTAAGACTTACAATGAAAGTCAAAGATAATAAAAAAAGTTTCTTCCAACATATAAATAACAAGAAAAAAAATCAAGGAAACAGTCGGTCCACTAAAGAGAGAAGATGGCAAGGAGGCAACAGAGAGAAAGCAGAACTGCTTAACTCGTTCTCTGCATTTGTCTTCACGCAAAAAGAAACTGTAGCTCAACCCACCAAAAACATAATTGTAAAAGACAGAACAGAAATAAAAGTTAAAATAAGCAAAAAAATATTAAGAGAATATCTGTCTGATCTTGATGAAAACAAATCACCGGGGCCTGATGGATTACATCCCAGAGTTTTAAAGGAGTTGGCAGAGGTCATCTCAGAACCACTGCACCATATCTTTCAAAAATCCTGGAGCATCGGGGAACTACCAGAGGACTGGAAAAGAGCTGATGTGGTTCCCATCTTCAAAAATGAAAAAAAAAAACAGACCCAGGAAACTATAGACCAATCAGCCTAACATCAATATCTGGGAAGATACTGGAAAAGATAATAAAAAAACAGATCTGCCAACATCTAGAAACAAGTAAAGTAATAACTAGCAGTCAGCACAGGTTTCTTAAAAACAGATCATGCCAAACCAATCTTATTTCATTCTTCAACACAGTGACTAAATTAGTAGACCAGCAAAATACTGTGGACATAATATATTTAGATTTCAGCAAGGCATTTGACAAAGTAGACCATAACCTACTTCTTAGTAAGCTAGAAAAAAGTGGAATAGATAGCACCACCACTAGATGGACTCGCAACTGGCTGGCAAACCGTACTTAATGAGTAGTCCTTAATGGATCTAAGTCTACATGGAGGGAAGTAAGCAGTGGGGTGCCACAAGGTTCTGTCTTAGGCCCAGTACTCTTCAATATCTTCATTAACGACAGATGAGGGAATAGAAGGGGAACTTACCAAATTTGCAGATGATACTAAACTGGCAGGACTAGCTAACACTCAAGAAGATAGGCTCAAGATCCAGGTGGATCTTGACAAACTGGAACACTGGGCCCTATCTAACAAAATGAAATTCAATGTAGAGAAAAGTAAAGTCCTGCACTTAGGGAAGAAAAACTAAAAGTACACTTATAGACTGGGTGAAACCAGGCTCAATAGCAGTAACTGTGAGAGGGATTTTGGAGTCTTAGTGGACAACCAGCTAAATATGAGCCATCAGTGTGCAGCAGCAGCCGAAAAAGCTAATGAAATCCTAAGTTGTGTTAACAGAGGGATACAATCAAGATCAAGGGAAGTACTAATACCACTCTATAAAGCCTTAGTAAGACCGCACCTAGAGTACTGCATCCAGTTTTGGTCACCACATTAAGATGTTGAGAGTCTAGAAAAAGTAGAGAAGACCAGGATGATTAGGGGACTGGAGGCTAAAACATTTATTTATTTATTTATTTATTTATTTATTTATTTATTTATTTATTTATTTATTTATTTATTTATTTATTGTATTTATATACCACCCTATTTCCCTGACAGGACTCAGGGCGGTGCACAGCCAAATTAAAATTCAGAGAACAATACAAGATTAAGAACAATTAAAAAACCAAATATGAAAGGCTGAAAAGCTTAAAAATACAGAGAAGTTTAAAAGCCAAACTAGATAAAAACTAAATTAAAATTCTAAAAACCCCTAAAAACCCCTAGGCCAGAACGGCTTGATGAAATAGGTTTTCAATGCACGCCGGAAGGTCAGGAGATCAGGGATGATCCTCATCTCTGGGGGTAAGTCGTTCCAGAGGGATGGTGCCCCCAACCAGAAGGCCCGCACCCTCACGGTCGCCAGCCATCCTGCCGGAGGCACCCTGAGAGGCCGACTCTATGGGAGCGTATTGGCCGACGGGAGGCTGATAATGGCAGGAGGCGGTCCCGCAAATATCCTGGTCCCAAGCCATGGAGCACTTTAAAGATGGTAACCAGAACCTTGAAGCGCACCCGGAGGACCACCGGGAGCCAATGCAGCTCATGCAAGAGCGGCGTAACATGGGAGCCCCGAGGAGCTCCCAACGCCACCCGTGTGGCCGCATTCTGCACCAGCTGGAGCCTCCTGGTACACTTCAAGGGAAACCCTATGTAGAGAGCGTTGGCATAGTCTAGGCGGGAGATCATGAGGGCGGAAGTGACTGTATGAAGAGCATCCCGATCCAGAAAGGGCCGCAACTGGTAGATCCTACGGACCTGACCAAAAGCCCCCCTGGCAACGGCCACCACATGGTCCTCCAATGACAGCCGTACATCCAGGAGGACACCCAGATTGTGAGCCCTCTCTGTGGGGGCAAGAACTTCCCTCCCCCCCCCCCACAGCCAGCGATGGAACCAGCTGGCTGTATCGGGGCGCCGGGAAGCACAGCCACTCAGTCTTAGATGGGTTGAGCTGAAGCCTGTTCTGCCCCATCTAATACTGCACGGCCTCCAGGCATTGGGCCATCACTTCGACGGCTTCATCGGGGTGGCCCGGGGTAGAAATGTACAACTGAGTATCATCAGCGTACTGATGGAACTCTACCCCAAAGCCACGGATGATCTCACCCAGCGGTTTCATATAGATGTTGAACAGAAGGGGCGAGAGCACCGACCCCTGAGGTAACTCGCAAACCAGGGGCCATACAACATACAAACATACAACAATACAAACATACAACGAACGGTTGCAGGAACTGGGCTTGGCTAGTCTATAAAGAGAAGGACCAAGGGAGACATGATAGCAGTCTTCCAATATTTGAGGGGCTGCCACAGGGAGGAAGGGGTCAAGCTATTTTCTAAAGCACCTGTTGGCCAGACAAGGAATAATGGATGGAGACTGAACAAGGAGAGATTTAACCTGGAAATAAGGAGAAACTTTCTGACAGTGAGAACAATTAACCAATGGAACACCTTGCCCTTGGAAGTTGTGGGAGTGCCATCAATTGAGACTTTCAAGAAGAGATTGGACTGCCATTTGTCAGAAATGGTGTAGGATCTCCCACTTGGGCGGGGGTTGGACTAGATGACCTACAAGATCCCTTCCAACTCTGATTACTTGTTATCTGTTCACATCTCTTTTTAGTGAACAGTATGATTACAGGTTCCACATATACATACAGATGTGACCATAGTTACATATTCAATTTTTATATTCAATTTCTAGTCTTAACAATATTTTTATGCATTTTCTATTTTGTTATATTATTCCAAGTGCTTATCTCATAATTTAATTCATATATATATTAACTTAATAGTTATTGTACTCTAATATTTTAATTGTCACATCTGTATAATCCTCTTAAGTTCTAGTTAGTAATACTTCTATAAATTGGTTTCCTTCCTTTAATATCAATTTAAGTGTGCCACCTCAAAGTTACATATTCATTAATTATTTCCCCTTTTAAATCACACCAAATATTTAGCATTTTATTACCTACAACTTTAAAATTACCAGTCCCCTTTAAAACTACTTAACATATAGAAATCAGATTCTGCATTATTTCCCCTTCTTAATTTCGTAAAATTTATTTAAAATTTCAGAGAAGAAAAAGGACATATTTATCTACTCATTTAATCCTAAACCCTAATGCCAATTTCATTTCAGCTCTCCTCTTATATCATTTCACTTATTTCAATCTATTTATTACACATATTCTATTAATTATTTCATTCATATTTAAACCAAAAAATAAAATAAAAAGGAAAATCAGCATTCCAATCCTCAAAGTATTTCAATATATTTGATAAACATATTCCATATATTTATTGTATTTACCTCTTAAACATAAAGGAAGAGAGCATTGCAAAAAATTACAATTCTATTATCCACCTTATAGGTCCCCATTTCACAACTACAAATTTATCTATATTCCCCAGCACCTTGCAGAATATCCTCTCCCAGTATCATTCAGCCATTATCTCTGTGTAAGAAATTTACCCCCATTTTTTAAAAAATCCCCATATTCCTTTGTTCCCAAATCCTGTTTCTTTTCCCTTCTTTCCTCTAACATTTCCCTTTATTATTTCACTCCAGTTTTTAACCCCCTCTCTATTTTTAGCTACCTTCCGCCCTTCAAATTTTTGCTGATTCTTTTCCCCTTTTTTATTTTCTGGATATTTCCCTCTTTATTCAATTTCCCAGACCTTCAATATTTATTCCCAATTTTTTTTCTCTTTCCTTCTGGATTCCTTTGTTCTCGATGGTGATTAAAGATCGCCCCTTCTGAAATTTACTCCACCTCTTCTGTACTTTATCTTTGTTGATCATACTCTGCAATCGCCTCTTCAAAAAATTTAAAAACCAAACCCAAAGTTTCCCCTCTTTCTTGTAAGGTTTCCTTAATGTTTCCAAGTTCCATTTTTAGTGCCTGAAGAGATATCGCCATTTTACAATTTTCTATTTAATCCAGTTAGTGTCTTTAAAGTTAATTTCCAACAGTCTGCTTTTGTTTCCTTCCTCTCAACTTTTAGTCCTCAGCTAGTCCAATTCCAAGTCCATAACAGAATCAACAATTAATCCAATGGCAGAATCTTCCTGTGTCTTTCTTTACTCCAATATTTCAATTTTTCAAAACTCTTATTTTATTGTATCAATTTTCCTTATATTTTTAAGAAACAGAGTCTTTAAAAAAAAGTCAAGTTGAATTTAACTCAAATGGCACTCTTTGTTCTAACAAATCCACACCTCCTCTTTTCTTTTCCTTCCCAATTATTCAGCGCTTTTCAAACCACAATCTTCCAAAAAGATCAAATCCAATTAATATAAGTTTCCTCTTTAGTGATTTATAGTTCAGCTTGAATTAGTGCTTATATAAAATCAAGATATACTCATCCAAGTTAGTTGTGTAATTCCTTCTGCAGCTTCTACCTCTCTCAGCTCAAAGCTCTGTAGCTGTCAAAGGCAATTCACACCTTTTTAAAAATTTCTTTCAATTCGCTGCTTTGGGTTCTTTCTTAAAGATACTTTGTAATGTTAATCCAGAGGATAGTTTCCATTTAATTATATCATCCCGTTCCTCCTGCTATTTGCTTCTTCTACTCTCTCTTGCCCAATACTTATTCCAGACTAATCTTCCCCTTCAGGGTGGCCACCGCCTCAGGCGTCTTCAGGAGGGAGCTTTACCAAACTGGGGGGGGGATTTGCAGCTCCCCTCTACCCAGATGACCATCTCCCCTTCCTCCGCCGCCCCTATGAGGCAGCTTCTGCCCCAAATCTAAAAGATCGGGGCTCTCCAACTCTGAAGCATGGACCAAAGCCGTGCACGATCGCGGTCAGTGATACATCTTCAGGGAGGCTCAAAACCGGAAGCCCCAAGTTTCCCAAGCTTCTTGAGTAGTTTTCCACTTTAGGATTTTCATCCAAGGAATCTTTCCCAAGTTCTCTTTGAGTTTTCCCAAGTTCTCTCTAAGATATTTGGCAACAACTACACCTGTTTTTGTTAACATGAATATTATCAGGAATGATTTATCTCTATCTGCTGATGCCCACAGGAATTTTTTTTTCCAATGGCCTCACCTGGAAACAGCAGCGACATATTGCCATCACTTCTCTGCGGAAGCTGGGCCTGGGAAGTAAAAGCATTGAACATCAAATAGAAGACAGAACTCAGATGGTGGTGGAAATATTTAGACAAACCAAAGGTCTGTAATTTGGGATAATGAGAATGGCTTAAGTTCTTTGAGCCTGAAAAAAACTTTTCCAATTTTGAGTATTTCAAATAAAAACAGATTTTATTTTTATTTAAAAAAAAAACCATTGACAGGTCCCAATTCTCTTCATCATCCCCATAGAAGCCCCTTCCTTTAAAAATTCATTATGAAACCTCTTCATTTGCAGGACAGCCATTTGACCCTTCAATTCCAGTGCTAAATGCAGTTTCTAATGTCATATGTGTTTTGAGCTTTGGACGTGAGTTTGACCCAGAAGACAAGAACTTCCAGAAATTAATTCAAGCCCTTGAAATGTTTATGAAATTCTTTGGTAACTTTTTCCATTGGGTAAGTCATGCTTTCTATTATAGAGATAAGTTCCCCAGACCAAGCATGTTTCCATTTGTAATTTTGTATAATGATCAAGGTAACGAATGGAGGAAGCCTTGGGAATATTCTAATACACTTCTCTCCTCAGTAGGTGTATCTGTCCTTGAGCCATTCATGACTCCAGGTGAGAACCTGGACAAGTCTTCACAGTTTCCTTGTCAAGATTTTGGAAGTGGTTTGCCATTGCCCACTTCCTGAGGCTGAGGGAGAGGGACTGGTCCAGAGTCATCCAGTTGAGTTAGTGCTTCAGTTGGGACAGGAACTCAGAATGTCACAGTTTCTAGGCTGGGGCATTAACAGCTATACTAATGTAGTTCTGCCCATGCAAAAATCAATTATTTCAGTATCATCAGCAGATGGCAGTCCACCCCACATTTAAACAGCTCTAGCAAAAGAAAAATGCTCCATCACTTCCAGGTTCAGTCCACCATTGAACAATTCTTACCCATTTTTTGGTGATGTCTAACCAACATCTACTTCATCATAATTTAAATCCATTCCTTCTGTTCTATGTGACATTCCCTCAAATACATGAGGACAGCAGTCATGTCCTCTGCCTATCTTCTTTTCTCCAGGATAAGTATACCTATGACTTCTAGTTGTTGATAGGAATATTCCAGTATTCCATGATAGCAGCATTCCGGTATTTGAGAGGTTGCCACAAAGAGGACGGTTTAATTTATTTTGCAACACAGGACAAGAAACAATGGATGGAAACTAATTAAGGAGAGAAGCAACCTGGAATGAAAGAGAAACTTCCTAACAGTGAGAACAATGAACCTTCAGAAGCTATGGGTGCTCCATCACTGGAGGTTTTTAAGAAGAGACTGAAGAGTCACTTGTCTGAAATTGTATAGGATCTTCTGCTTAAGCGGGTGGGGGTGTGTGTGTTAGATTAGAAGACCTCCAAGGTCCCTTTCAGCTTTATTCTGATTATGTTCCCTTTAAGTGTTTCCTTCCAGGACACTTATCATCTCAACTGTTCTCCCTAAATACACTTTAATTTGTAAATGTTGTTCCAAATGCACAGCATAGAGAATTTGATGTAATATTCTAATATAGGGTTGTCAAACTCAATGTCATTGAGGACTGTAGTTGACCTTGGGGGGCCATGTGGCCATTACTGACTGGGTGGGTGTGGCCAACTAGGTGGGCATGGCCAGCTTGATGCCACTTCCCAAACTGCTGGCATGTTTCCTCTTCACGTTGGGTAGACCAGGGCAAAGCCACATTGGCCCGATCTTTCATCTTTGCATTGGCCCACAGTCCTTGAGTTTGACAACCCTGTTCCAATGGGATCTGAATAATGAGGAAGAAAAAAGAAGAATGATTTATCTTTGACTTGACCCCAGACTTGTTTATGGAACTATGCACCATGTTGTTGTTAGTTGCGAAATCATGTCCAACCTATTGTGACCCCATGAACAACATTCCTTCAGGCCTTCCTGTCCTCTACTATCCTCTGGAATCCATTTAAGCTCATGCCTACTGCTTTAGTGACTCCATCCAGCCATCCCATTCTCTGTCATCCCCTTCTTCTTCTTTTGCCTTCAATCTTTCCCAGCATTAAGCTCTTCTCCAGTGAGCCCTTCCTTCTCATTAGGTGACCAAAGTATTTGAATTTCATCTTTATCTCCTTCTAAAGAGCTGTCAGGGTTGATCTCCTCTAGGACTGATTTGATTTTTATCACAAACATTATCTGATTTTACAAGAATTTGGAAACAGCTTTTCTGGAGGACTTTTGAGATCAGACACAATGTACGGGTGTTGTGTTTTAATGTGTTTGTAGTGTTTTTCTTTGGTTATTAAGTGCTGCCTATTGTAGTAAGTAGTTGAGAGTCTTTTGTAACTTTGGTAGAAATAGATAACATTATCTCTTTTTTTATTAGATGTCTGCTGAGTTCCCACAATTAATGAAACACATCCCAGGCCCTCACAAGGAGGTCCTAGTTTGTAGAGATCTTATCCTTTCCTTCGCAAAGCAGGAAATAGAGAAACACAAGGAATTTCACTCTCTACATGAGCCACAAGATTTCATTGATCACTATCTCCTTCAGATGATGAAGGTATGGATTGATTGTACTTCAATATTGTATATGGGCAAGGAATTATTGCATTCTTCACTATATATAAACAAGAGTAAGTTTAAAAAACATCCAAGTTAGCCAGGAGCTTGATCTTCCTGAGACCATCATCTGTGAACTATCCTTAAATATCACATTTTGATTCTTCTTATGTTACAGAGCACCTGATTATGACATCAAACATGTAAACAAGCTAAATTCACTACTAACATGGACAACATCCTGCTCACACACTTTTATCTTTCTTGGTGACTTCAATCTACCTCATATTAATTGGACCCTAAACGAATGTACAACTGAACTCATACATGCAACCTTCTACAATGCTGTTACAAATCTGGGACTGGAACAATTAGTAATCAACAATACTAGACTTAACAACTGCCTCGATCTCATCTTCTGCAATAGTTTGAATTTAATTTATGGAATACAAACTAAAGAACCTTTTTCCAACAGTGACCACAATATAATTGACTTTTGTCTTAACATACGCCCACACAAAAATCATCAAATAACGTAATTCCCAATTATAACTTCAAAAGAGGCAACTATGATCTTATAGACAATGATCTCTCATCCCTTGATTGGCAATCTCTATTCACTGGATGCAATACTGTTGAAGACCATTACAACATATTTTTACTTGAAGTCAAAAGAGTCATCAAACTATATGTACCAATAACAACTCCCAAACCAAACAAACAAACAAAAAACAGATTACCCATAACAATAAGGAAACTTCAATCCAAAAAGAGATCACTCTGGCGGAAGAACAAATCTGGCCATGTTGCCAACTTCAAAAGCAGATACAAAAATTTATGCAACAGATAAAGACTGAATGCACCAATTATCACATTAAAAAAGAGGAAAACCTTCTATGCACCAATTCCACCCGCGCTTTTTACAATTTTGTAAACAACAAACTAAAAGACTCAAGGTCCATCCCACCCCTGATAGGACCTAATGGTAAAGACTGCAACAACGACACCATTAAAGCCAACATCTTTAACACACTCTTTGGTTCAGTATTTGTAAACAGCAATGGATCATGCCCACTATTTCCTAGCCGAACCACAGAAAACTACAATGATCTAATACATATTGATTTTACAGAAGACAATGTTGACAAAGCACTATGCACTCTAAAACCATCTCTATCTATTGAACCAGACGAACATGTGCCTACTTCTTAAAAAAGCTATCCACTGCCATAGCAGAACCTCTAAGCATAATCTTTGAAAAATCTTTCAGGACCAGCTCCTTGCCTAACCTATGGTCACAAGCCATGGTAATCCCCACCTTCAAAAAGGGAGATCCCAGCTAGCTGAAAATTACAGACCAATCTCTTTATGCTGCGTCACCTGTAAAGTAATGGAATCAATTATTAACCAATCCATTATCCTCCACTTAGAGACAAACAAGACTCTCTAATAAACAATTTGGTTTCAGAAAAAAACTATCCTGTAATCTGCAACTCTTACACTGTAAAAACATATGGACTACACAACTCGATCAGGGCAAAACAATAGACGCAATCTACATAGACTTCTGTAAAGCCTTGGATTCAGTGGTACACAACAAACTATTCCTAAAACTAAAATCTTATGTTATCTCTGGACACTTGCATAACTGGATAGAAGCATTCCTGTCCAAACAGACAACAAATGGTCATAATTGGGAGTGTCCTATCAAATTCTGTACCTGTCAATAGTGGTGTCCCCCAAGGCAGTGTTCTAGGACCAACTCTCTTCATACTCTACATAAATGACCTCTGTGAACATATTAAGAGCAACTGCGTTTTCTTCGCTGATGATGTAAAGCTGTTCAATACCATAGACAATATTGCTACCCTTCAAAAAAATCTTGACTATGTATCAGAATGGTCAAACAAATGGCAACTTTAAATCTCAACAAATAAATGCTCTGTCTTACATATTGGCAAAAAAAATCAGAAAATAAAATACAAGCCGAATAGTCAAGACCTTGTTGATGATCCAAGCTCTGTAAAGGACCTTGGAATACTCATCTCTAATGATCTAAGTGCTAGAGCCCACTGTAACTACATAGCCAAAAAGGCATTAAGAGTTGTTAACCTAATCCTACGTAGCTTTTTCTCTGGTAATATCACACTACTAACTAGAGTATACAAAACATTTGCTAGACCAATACTCAAATACAGCTCATTAGTCTGGAACCCACATTACATATCTGATATTAACACAGTTGAGAAAGTCCAGAAATATTTCACAAGAAGAGTTCTTCACTCCTCTACTCATTGTAGAATACCTTATGCCACCAGACTTGAAATTCTAGACCTAGAAAACCTTGAATTACACCGTCTTCGGTCTGATCTAAGTATGGTATATAAAATTATACATTGCAATGACTTATCTGTCAATGAATACTTCAGTTTAACCATAACAACACAAGAGCATACAATAGATACAAACTCAAGGTTAACCGCTCCAAACTTGATTGCAGGAAATACGACTTCAGCAACAGAGTGGTCAATGTCTGGAATACTCTACCTGACTCTGTGGTTTCTTCCCCAAACCCCAAAAACTTTAACCTTAGGCTGTTTACTATTGACCTTATCCCTTTCCTAACAGGTCTGTCTGGGGTGTGCATAAGCGCACCAATGTGCCTACCATCCCTGTCCTATTGTTTCTTTTATTTTTCTTATATGTACCCATTTCATGTATTCATAACTGTGTATATACTTATACTTGTTATCTTGTAAGCGATTGACAAATCAAATAAATTCTAAAATTCTAAATTCTAAAGAGGTACTAGCAGTTTTTTCATTCATCTCTCATTCTTAAGTTAGCCTAACTTAAATTGTGAATGCTTCTAAGTAAGAGCTGTATTGTACCTCCTCAATATCATACTTTTGTTATATATGGGAAATTCTTTTTTTGGGGGGGAAAGGGGGAGTTAGAAATGTTTCTGTTTGTCATCCTCTCATATCTGCCTATCACTTGTTTCCCCTTTTTCTAAAGAAGTTCCACTAAGAAGGAAAAGAATTAACAGGGCATTTTGATCAAGTCATACTTAAATTAATACTTCCCATGAAATGATTGGAAAAGGACAGATACTTTCAGCGCCTTGATAATAAGTAAAAATGTAAAACAGTTTGAAACAAGGAACAAAGTTCCTCTTCCCCAATGATTTCAGAGAAAAACCCAGAATGATTTTTTAAAAGCAACTTCTTGATGTGAACTGGGTCATCTCATTTACAAATTGATATCATCAGTCTCAAGGGTATCATTGGTCTCTTCACCTCATTCAAGATATAGAGTCTTCGTAATACTGTCATCTATTAGAAATATAAAAAAATACAGATTAAGACCGATTTTCCTCCTTTGCATTAATGGTTCAAAAGTGCTTCTTGTTTCACTCTGTATAACAATAGCATTTAGACAAATATACTGCTTCATAGTTCTTTACAGCCCTCTCTAAGCAGTTTACAGAGTCAGAATATTTCCCCTAAAGATCTTGGTCCTCATTTTACCAGACTTGGAAGAATGGAAGACAGAGTCAACCTTGAACTGGGGAGACTCAAAATGCCAAATTCCAAGCAGCTGGCAGGCAGCAAAAGTAGCCTGCAGTACTGCATTCTAACCACTGTGTCACCACAGCTCATCATATCATCAGTATATAACAACACCCATGGTGTTGTAATTATACTGCAGATGTCTGGGTACATTGTCCATACTGAATATGGAGAGCAATGGTGAGAGGTTGGACCATTTGTGGATGGGAAATGTTATGCCCCTGGTGGAGACTGACTCTGAGGAAGAGGAGGAACAGCCAACAGGGAGTGGAAGTGTGGCGCCAGAGGTGGTGGAGGAGGCTGGGGAAAGGAAGAGGCTGGCTGAGCAGTCAGAGGAGGACCCAGGCCAATCCCCTATCTATCCTAGGGCATGCAGGGAGGAGAGGATCAGGGTAAAACATGGTCTACTCAGGAGGAGAGGGCCATGATCCTTTTCATGGGTTGCAGGTGGGAGATTTGCATAAAAGTATGGACCTGCATGCTAACAGACACTGGAGACAAATTAGTGTTTTATTTCTAAAGAAGGTTTATGTTGGTTGGCGTTCTTCCAACTGACTGTCCCTGGTTATCTTCCTGAAGTTGGCAATTATCTATCCTGGTCTGTCGAGGAATGTTATTCAATGCCGTTGTTTTTGGTTTTTGCTTCATTATCGGCTCTTTGAATGTGAACTATGTTTCTTGCTTTTGAAATTTTATTTTGAAAATAGTTTACTCCTCCACTGTGAACAATTAAACAGTGAAGCCAAGTTAAAGGCATTAAAGGACTTTTTGTTACGTTTTGGATTTTGTTACATTTCTGATATACTCTGGGTCATCACATTTTGTCTCCAGCCATCCCTGAAACTTGTTTCTGCTTTTCATGGGGTGACCCTGGATCAGTTCAGAGCAGACATTGCCCAGTTAAGCCAGCAAGTGGCTCTTTTGACTGCACAGGTTACGCAGATGCAAATTGTCTAGCCATGCCGTAAATGCCCGGTAGCAGTGCCAGATAAATTTGATGGATTGCTGGCTCAATTTCCAGCATTTTGGGGGCAGGGCCAGCATTATATGAGCCTTTGGCCAGAGGACTTCTCCACTGACCAGGATAAAGTGGAGTTTTTGATTAGTTTGTTATCAGGCTCTGCAACATGTTGGGTGATGCCTCTGTTGACCCAGCCCAACCAGGTGTTGGACAATTATGCCAAGTTTTGCCATCAATTCCAGGCCATGTTTGAGTTCCCTGTTTGGAGCCAAACAGCAAACAGACGTTTGAGAGAGTTGAAGCAGGGGCGTGGCTCGCTCATGGATTATATTGCTAGCTTTCGGGTGGTCGCCCAGTACTTACAATGTAATGAGGCAGCACTGTTAAACCAGTTCCAGGAGAGTTTGTCATTGGAGCTCCTGGACAAGTTGGCACGCACTGAATACCCTTGCACCTTTCAGAAGCTCATGCATCTGTGTCTTTGTATTGATACTTCAGGACAGCACCCCTGGTGGAAGTGCCTTTGGAAAAGCCCATGCAGTTGGGGGCTGCCCACCCTCGCCTGACCCAAGTAGAAAGAGATAGGCGTCAACATGATGGGTTATGCCTCTATTGTGGCAATCGAGGCCATTTTGTGGCCAAGTAACCTGTTAAGACATCCAAAGCAGTGACGTCAGTGGTGGTAGGAAATGAGTATCACCTGGCCTATGGGGGTCTGTAGGTCGGGTTTCAAAGTCCCTAGGCCCGCCATCTTCATCATCCTTGCCATCCTCGCCATCTTTGACATCTTCAACATCTCCGCCCCAGTCATTATTGGTGAAGCATCTTGTGCTGACATCACAAGATGTGCTGTGTTTGTGTCTGGTCATGGAACGGTGGAGATCCAAGCCTTGGTTGACTCAGGGGCCACAGCCAATTCCATGGATGCTCATTTTGTCGAGCAGTGGTTCATTCCCCAGCAACAGGTGTCCCCACCAGTAATGGTGGAGACGATTGATGGTCAGCCCCTTCATTCTGGTTCTGTGGTTTCTGCAACCAAACCCCTTCGCATGTGTATTGGACAGCATGTGGGGGAAACCATGTTCTACGTTGCCACAGTAAATCATTTTCAGGTGATGCTGGGTTTGAAGTGGTTACAGGTCCATGATCCACAGATTGTCTGGTCATCTGGAACTGTGCAATTTCTTGAAAGGAAGTGTGCCAACCATTGCTTGTGTTCCTGTGTACGGGGTGTGATTATGCCCGTGGACTTGGATCTACCTGCAGAATTGGTGACCTATGTTCAAAGTGGGGGGAATCAACGAGCTGACGCATTGTCCTGGAAGTCCTACTATACCCAAAGGAAGGACAAGATGGTGATTCCTTTGGAGTGGTTTGTGGCCACAGAGGAACCTATGGATGTTCAAGTGAGGATTCAGGAGGCGCAGCAACAGGATCCATTTGTGACGGCTTGGCGTCATGAATTAAATGAGAATGGGAGACAAGAGACTCCTTGGGTATATATTGGGGACCCGTTGCAGTTCCATGATCACATTTACATGCTTGGAGGTCGTCTTCATGGTCTTTATCTTATGTCAATGTCATGATAGTCCAGCGGCAGGACACTTTGGAGTGTTCAAAACACTGCACCTCATCTCAAGGACATTTTGGTAGCTGAGACTTAAACATGATGTGTCGGGATATGTGGCATCCTGTGGGATCTGTCGACAAGCCAAGTATGCTCCTGGTGCGCCTCCTGGTCTCTTGCAGCCATTACCTATACTAGAAAGACCTTGGGGGGCAGTTTCATTGGACTTCATCACTGAATTGCCACCATCGAAGGGTGCTACCACCATTTTGGTGGTGATGGATATGTTGATTAAAATGGCCCATTTTATTCCGTGTGTGGGTCTTCCTACGGCCAGAATAACAGCCCAGTTGTTTATCTCCCATGTATTCCAGTTGCATGAGTTACCAGACCAAATAGTATCGGATCGGGGGGTACAATTTACGGCACTCTTCTGGCAGACCCTACTTGCGAAACTGCAGGTTCAGGCATGTCTGTCATCCACCCATCACCCCAAAACTGATGGGATACAGAGAGAGTGAATGCTATTTTGGAGCAGTACCTCCACTGTTTCAGCAATACTCAACAAGACAATTGGTTGGAAATGCTGCTGGTGGCAGAATTTGCTTACAACAATGCTCAACATGCATCCACCCATGTGTCCCCGTTCTTTGCCAACTATGGTTTTTATTCATGACTTTTTTCTTTAGCCTCGTCTGACTCCCCAGTTCCAGCAATGGATAAGTTCTTGCAAGAGTTAAAAGCCGTGCGCCACATGGTTCGAGACCAACTAGAGAGAGCTAAAGAGGACTACAAACACTTTGGAGACCAATATCATCGTGATATTCCGCCTTTAGCAGTAGGTGATTGGGTGTGGCTCTCTACTTGATACTTACCAACAATGCAGCCATCGACAAAGTTCGATCACCGTTACTTGGGACCTTTTCCGGTTGAGGCGGTGATCAATCCTGTGGCTTTTCGTCTCTCCCTGACATGGACCATGCATATCCATCCTGTTTTTCATTGCTCCCTGTTAGTCCCTGTATCGGCTGACAGCCTGCATAGATCAGCTTCATCACCTCTGGGCCCGGTAGCTCCTCAGGGAGAGGCGAAATATGAAGTGGATAACATCTGAGATTCACGCCAGTTGCGGGGCCAATTTCAGTATTTGGTGGCATGGAGGGAGCCTTGTGGGGGGGATAGTGTCATGCCCCTGGTGGAGACTGACTCTGAGGAAGAGGAGGAACAGCCAACAGGGAGTGGAAGTGTGGCTCCAGAGGTGGTGGAGGAGGCTGGGGAAGGGCAGAGGCTGGCTGAACAGTTAGAGGAGAACCCAGGCGCATCCCCTATCCATCCTAGGGCACATAGGGAGGAGAGGATCAGGGTAAAACATGGTCTACTCAGGAGGAGAGGGCCATGATCCTTTTCATGGGTTGCAGGTGGGAGATTTGCATAAGAGTGTGGACCTGTGTGCCAACAGACACTGGAGACAAATTAGTGTTTTATTTCTAAAGAAGGTTTATCTTGGTTGGTGTTCTTCCAACAGACTGTCCCTGGTTATCTTCCTGAAGTTGGCAATTATCTATCCCGGTATGTCATGGAACTTTATTCAATGCGGTTTGTTTTTGGTTTTTGCTTCGTTGTCGGCTCTTTGAATGTGAACTGTGTTTTTTGCCTTTGAAATGTTATTTTGAAAATAGTTTACTCCTCCACTGTGAACAATTAAACAGTGAAGCCAAGTCGAAGGTGTTAAAGACTTTTAGTTACGTTTTGGATTTTGTTATATTTCTGATATACTCTGGGTCATTGCAGGAAAGATATAAGTCATGTGATAGTCAACCCTGTGTTTTTTCTAGCTCAGTTTGAGTTTGAGTTTGAGTTTTGAGTTTTATTTAATTTATATACCAACCCTTCTCCCAAATTGGGACTCGGGGCGGTGCAGTGACTCCCACATTTATAGCAATAGCCATAACAGTTAGATTTATATACCATTTTTATAGTGCTTTACAGCCTTCTCTAAGAGGTTTTACAGAGTCAGCATATTTTCCCCAACAATCTGGGTTCTCATTTTACATACCTCGGAAAGATGGAAAGCTGAGTCATCCTTGAGCCTGGTGGGATTTGAACTGCCAAATTGTAGGCAACTGATAGTTAGCAGAAGTGGCCTGCAGTACAGCACTCTAACCACTGCACCACCGAGGTTCATTTATGATGATTTGTTTCTCAAGTTGCTTTTCCATTAATAGGCAGATAGTCTGTTTTGTGTCAGTTGACCCCTAATTCTTTGTGAAGTTGCACTAGTTCAGTAAAAGATTGATGATGTTGCATAAGAATCTATTATTCCATAAATTGTCATACTATATAGCATAGTATATAGCATAGCAGCCACAAAAATTTGCAACTAGAGACATCAATTTGGGTATAACTTTAAATTAAAATGCATGCAGGTAATCCTGCTTGTAATCTTTTGTGATTTACTCTAGTAGGTACACATTAATCACTGTACTAAATAATTTTTAAAGTAACCAATCATAAAATAAAAACCAATACATACAAGTTCATCCAATAGCAATAGCACTTAGACTTATATACCACTACATAGTGCTTCACAGCCCTCTCTAAGCAGTTTACAGAGTCAGCCTCTTGCCCCCAACAATCTGGGCCCTCATTTTACTAACCTTGGAAGAATGGGAGGCTGAATCAACCTTGAGCCAGTGAGATCCGAACTGCCAAACTGCTGGTAGCCGGGGATCAGCAGAAATAGCCTGCAGTACTGCATTCTAACAACTGCACCACCAGGGCTCCAAAACTAAAACTCTCTTCAATCTGAGCTATTTTAAGACACTGTCTTACTGAGTGTGAATCTCTATTTAATTATTACTCTCATGCATTGATTTTCCTATAGAACCACCTGTACATATATATTTATTCTCATGACTTGTAACATGGACACAGAAATAACCACACAAAAGTTGCATAGAATTCATTGTAATTTTCATTTTCCATTTTAAACATCAGAGCAACAATGACCGTGACTCTACGTACAATGAAGAGAACCTGGCTCACTGTATTCTTGATTTCTTTATTGCTGGAACAGACACCACATATACTACTATTATGTGGGCACTCCTCCTCTTGGCCAAACATCCTGCTATCCAAGGTGAGACAGACATGGGAACAAGGATCACTCTCAGGTTCTAAAACACATAGAAATTATTTGAAATACTCAATGATGGAACTGAATCTATTCTTCATAATAATTTTTCTATGAAGATCTTTGATCCTATAAGCAGAAGCAGTGAACTTATCAGGGTTAAAGGAAAGCCAGGAATGTATCTCAGAGATTCTTCTGACTCCTTAATAAGATATTGAGTGAGGAACTAAATAATAGAAAGTACAAATATGAAACATTCAATACATTTTACATGCATAAATTTACCAAAGTTTTTGTCCCAAATTGCATATAAAAGACCAAATTACAGTAGGATAATGAATGCAGAATAAAAAAATCAAGATGGCGGGCATGAAGTGATGTTCAGTGTGAGGGTCTCTGCCTTGAAGAAAAGGGATGGGATCATTGTGAGGAGAAAAAGGTGTTTGTACTGCAGCTCCAGATGAAACAGATTATCTGGACCCCTTTTAGTCAGGATTCAGACCCAGTTATGGAACAGAAATAGCATTAATTGTAGATGCTCTCTGTGAGGAGCAGGATATGGGTGGTACATCCATCCTTGTTCCTCATGAGTCTCGCTGGCTTTTGATATCTCAACCGTGGTTTCCTTTGGGCCTACTGCCAGAATTGGGGCTGGGTGCCTCAGTGATGTGCTGGTTCAGCTCTTTTCTTCAAGGCCAATTCCCATTGATAGTGATAGAGGGGTGAGAGGTCCAGCCCATGGATGCTCCTTTTGGCTGTGCTGCAGGGCTCTGCACTCTCCACTCCTTTTTAACTCCACGTCACTGATATCCACTTGTATTACAAAGGGCTCATCTGGGTCAGAGTGTTTTAAGACTGATTCGTAGCAAAACGATGTTTACATTTATTGAACATGGCTTGGCATTCTAGTTTAGGGTTTAACTGGGCCTGGGTTCAGCTTTCCCTTTTGTTTTCAGCAGATTCGTGATCGGTAGGGCTATCTGAGCAAATGTGAGGATGAACTGATGATAGAAATTAGTGAAGCTGAGTAGCCTTGCAGTTGTCTCCTCGTTCACAAGGATTCCCACTATAGGAGCACTTAGACCTTCCCAATATTCATCACTGTGCATTCTTCAAGATTCGGTAACTTAAGTAGTACAAACTGGTCTTATGGAAGTCACACTTGGACAGTTTCACAAAAAGCTGAGCTTTCCACAATTTCTCAAGCACTGCCCTGAACAATTTCACACGTTCCTCCTTAGTTTTGATATAGATCAATGTATCAAAACTTTGGCCCACGTGCCGGATGAATCACATGCTAGCCCCCACCCCTGCCCAGTTTAGCAAAAGGGAAAAAACTCCTGATACATCACATGATGTCACTGTGACTATGCAAGTTTGACACCCCTCATCAAGATAAATCAGGACCCCTTGTACATGCTTGCATGCCAGATTTTCCCTCCCAAACAGTGCCTTCCCTCCCCCCTCCTATTATTGTTGTCGGGTTGTGAGCAGTCTATGTTGTAAGTCAAACACGACAGAGAGGCAGTGACAAAGAAGACAGGATTGAGTATTTCTCTCAGGCATCAGAGGGAGAAGAAGGTTCTATGGTGGATTAAAATTAGGAAAAATAAATGAAACAAATTACTGAAAATGAAGTTTCTACTTTCATCATTTTTTTCTAGAAAAAGTCAAGAAGGAGATTGAAGATGTGTTTGGCTTCTCAGGGTCAATTTCCTATCAGGATCGGAAGAAGCTGCCTTATACCAATGCTGTGATTCATGAAATACAGCGTGTAAAATACATCTTGCTAGTTGGAGTTCCCAGGCAAAATACAAAGGATGTGAAGATGAGGGGTTACCACATTCCAAAGGTGAGAAACATGGTGAAGTTGCATTCCAGTAGCCCGACATGGAAGGAAGAGCAAAATACAGATAAGAAAGCTAAGCTGTTGAGCAGCCACTGCTTTCAGAATCTGCTTTGAAAATAAACAAATAGGGGTCCAAAAAGGCAAGCTAAAAAAAAAAGTTTCGTCAATATTGTTTGAAATTTTTTGCCCATTTCCTTATGGAACTGTTCTGTTTATTTATTTATTTTTTTTACAGGGGACCTTTGTTATCCTAGACCTGCGCTCTGTTCTTCTTGATCCTGAGCAATGGGAGACACCTGACAAATTCAACCCAAATCACTTTTTAGATAAGGATGGAAAGTTTCTTGATCGAGAAGAGTTTCTGCCATTTGGAATAGGTACATCCATGAACCCAAAGACGCTTATAACTTATAGTTTCTCACCACCACTTTTGAGTTATTCTGAAGTCATCATGGTCTGAACAGAAAATCAAGGAATCTGAATTCCTTCTAGTTTCAAAACTATGAGAGTCTAAAGTTGTCCTTAGATTACAGAGTTTCAATGACAAAGAAATAAGACAAAGTTATAATTACATTCCAATCTGTAGAGTTTTGTGAGAAATGTGCAACATTGCACAGTTATCATCTTTTTTGGGGGGATAATTATTAGCTAAATCCAAAATCAAAGCCAACTTATAACTTCTTCCAAATGAGTATTATTCCTCGATTCATTAACTCTGTCATTTTAATGACTGCAGAATTCTTCTCCATTGATGGTGCAGATAGCAAAGAGCATAAAAGGCATAAAAGGCATAAAATAGCAAAGGATATAAAAGGCACAGCTTTAGTTATGACAGATATGAAATGCTATTGTTGTCTCAGAAAGCTGTAACTACTATGCTCCAAAAGCCCAACAGATGGCCCAGAGGAATACTTGATGAATGAACTGAAAGTAACCAGGAGAAGGAAGGAAAAATAGCTCTCCACACATCATATTTCTGCCATCAATTATTGCCAAGAGATTCAGTAGCATAAGACACAAAAAGTCCCAATTAAAATGGCCGTTTTCATTCAAATGGATTTGCAGCTGTGAGATCATTGATGTCTTGACACTTGTCCCAAAGGTGCTTTTTCAGAAAGCAACTGGACTTTCTTGTCTTTTCTTTTGAAGAAGCTTCTTCAGCTCTGACAGGACAGTGGGGAATGAAAGGATTCATTGCAGTCATTTGCATCCTTTTAGAGGGTGATTGAAGCACTTGGAGGTTCATCTCTGTCCTCGGAGTCACCTAAATAGTGCTTCTTGTTCCTTTACTCTACAATTTTTTTTCTTTTGGATATCCATTCCTACCCCCACACCATTCAAAGGGTGTTCATCCCAAATTGTATAGCTAAAAGTCTGTAGAGATTGTCAGTCATCCAGGTCATGGTTGTCCCAAAGGTGTCGCTTCAGGAGGCAACTGGATTTCAAATGCTTCAATGACCCTCAAAATGGATGCAAATTACCAGCTGTCTTCAATGAATCCTTCCATTCCCCACTGTCCTGTGAGATGATGAAGCTTCTTGGATGAGAAGTAAAACAACTTCAAAAGAAAAAAACCAAGAAAGTCGAATTGCTTCCTAAAAAAGCACCTATGGGACAAGGTGTTTTTCTTGTTCTTGTTGTCCCCAGCTTCATGGCAGCCACGTTGACTGCTGCTGCTCCTTGTCTTCAGATGAGGGGGATTTTCTGAGTCAGGGAGGAGAGATGCAGTTTTCCTCCACCTGCAAGGCATCCCCCTTTGCTTCACCATCACTAAAGGGTGGCTATGGCTCCTTTCTGAGCCTTCCCATGGAGAGAGGTTGGAGCGGGGCCATGGAAGAACCTTGACCTGAATGACTGAGAATCTCTAGAGACTCTTGACACCTATGATATTTCAGAATGACTTGTAATGATAAATCAAGCTGTGATTAAGCTCTGCTAGTAAAAGAAGCACTTATGAATGATGAGGTCACTGCCCAGACCATCTCCATATTTCAAAAATCAGCCAGGACTCAATGTAAGGATGAGGCATAAGATTCCCTTGGTGTAATCCATCCAGAGCTGTCTGGTACAGTAGTGCGATTTTTTTTTTTTACTACCAGTTCTGTGGGCATGGCTTGGTGGGAGTGGCATGGTTTGGTGGGTGTGGCTTGGTAGGCATGGCAGGGGAAGGATTCTGCACAATAACCATTCCCTCCCAACTCCTGGGGGAAGGTTACCACCAGTTCTCTGAACTACTCAAAATTTCCACTACCGGTTCTCCAGAACTGGTCAGAACCTGCTGAATACCACCTCTGGTCTGGTATCTGGATCAGATTATTTTAGTGGTTGTTCGTCCCAGCAGAATGTGGTCTGAAGAAGGTGATCTCCAATTTCTGCAGAAGCTGATTTCCAGTCCTGCAGAGTGGCATCCAAATCTTTCTATGCAATAAGAGTTATGCAAAGCTGGATTTGTTCTGATGGAAACAAAATATAAGCAACTGACTGAGACCCAATACTAATTGGGAGAGATCCATGCTAAATCCAGCATCCTGGATAATTCCTGAACTGGTAATCTGAGCATGAATATTTAAATCCCTGGGTGAAGAAAAATCAAATGTAGTTAAATTCCACTTACTCTGATGGGGGCAGGAAGAAGGACTGTTTTGTGGCATATTATTTTCACATTCATCCAGAAAGCCAGAGGTAGCAAGCAAAGAATAACAAGAATAGGTATTTGGTTACTGAAATGGAATTCCTATTGATTATGTCCATTCCACCTCCTGTAGTCTGATGCACCATAGAATAAGTTGGTGGACAGAGAGGTGAGAAAGTGACTTCCCACTTGTAGGCCCATCTCTGGAAGTACATCCGAGACCAGTTATTTCTAAGGATAGAATAGAATAGTAACAGAGTTGGAAGGGATCTTGGAGGTCATCTAGTGCAGCCCCCTGCTCGAGCAGGAGAGTCTATTCCAAATATTAGTCTCTACCTAGGATCAAACTCACAGCCTCCTGATTGTGAGGTGAGAGCTCCATCTCTAGGCCACCAGAGCTGTATGCATAGCTGGATGCATAAAAAGTTATGCATTGGATGCATAGTGTTGCCTTTGAAATGGTATACCATCTAATGCAACCTGAGTGAAGGTTATGCTCAAAGGTACTAGGTCAACATGAAAAACTTGATGATGTGGTTATACTCTGAACAGCAGCTCGTTATCCTATTTATGTATTCGCGTTGTTTCATTTACAGGTCAGCGTGCATGTGTGGGACAGGAGCTGGCAAGAACTGAGATCTTCATCTTTCTGACCAACCTGTTGAGAACCTTCAGTTTTCAGTTGCCTGAAGGAGTGAAAGAACTCAATGAAGAACCTGTTGTAAAAGTGACAATGCGTCCACACCCTTATAAACTGTGTGCTATTCCCACACAGGCTTAAAGGTAGACACCATAAAAGGCATAAAACTAAATACAGAGTTGCTGTTCGGTATGATACATGTTTCCTATATACCTATTCATTTAATATTGTGTTTTGCTTCCATTTACTCAATCTGAAAGTGGTTCAATATATTGCTGGGTTCACACAGCATACCTAATCTGGTCAACCAAAAACAAGGAGGTTGTGCATGGAAAATGTGCTGTATGCTTAAGTTTTTTCTTTTTTTCCTTTGGGTACCAATAAAACCTATTCCTTGACAAGTTCTAGCTTGTGCTTTATTGACCAAAAAACAATCGCTACCAGGTCAAAATATTTGAGTATTTAAGAGGTTGTCACAAAGAGGCGGGGGTCAAATTATTTACTAAAGCACCTGAGGGCAGGACAAGAAACAATGGATAGGAGCTAATCAAAGCAGGAAGAAACCTGGGACTAAGGAGAAACTTCCTAACAGTGAGAATAAATAATCAGTGGAACAGCTGGGCTTCAAAAGTTGCATGTTCTTCATCAAAGGGTTTTTTTAAGAAGAGTCTGGACAACCACTTGTCTGAAATGATATAGGGTCTCTTGCTTGAACAGAGAGTTGGACGAAAACAGGGGTTGCCAACCTTTTGGACCTCAGGGATCACCAAACTCATGATTTTAAATCCCACAGACCACTAATATGAATTTTGACTGACGGTGACTTGCTGACATTGGTGGGAAAGTCGGTCCCATATTCCAGAGCTGCAGTAGTCACAGGACTAGCCCTTTGGTCATCCCGGAGCAGCTACTCCTCCACCCAGGTGCACCGGCCTGCCATAGGCTGGAGGATCAGCTGCTCCAGGATGACCAAAGGGCCAGTCTTGTGACTACTGAAGCTCTGGAATAGGGGACACACTTTCCCACCAACATCAGAAAGCCACCCTGGGGTGGATATCCTTCCCCCACCATTGGTCTCACCTTCCAGTTCCAGCTTGCGTGGGTCTACTCAAGATAAGGTTTGTGCTTGGCTGAAGGGTGGGGGCTTAGCCTTATGTTCCTGCACAGCCTGGATTAATTGCTTTGGGGGGGACATTTCTCTGCGGACCACCAAAATTTTCTCGCAGACCAGCAGTGGTCCCGGCCCACTGGTTGGCAACCACTGGTCTAGAAGACCTCCAAGGTCCCTCCAGCTCCATTCTGGTTGATTGAAATGTTTGCAGAATAATGCATTGTGTGTCAAATTTGATGCAAAGATGGTATTCAGCAGGTTCTGATCAGTTTTGGAGAACCGGTAGCAGAAAATTTGAGTAGTTTGGAGAACCGGTAAATCCCACCTCTGACTGGCCCCACCCTCATCTATTCTCTGCCTCCACCCAGGACTTTCACCTCATTGCCCTGATGTTGGTAAATCCATCCAGTCTTATTATAATTAGATATGTCAGGTTCTAGGCCATCCGAGCAAGGCCTGAGTAACTCAGAAACTCATGACCACCAAGATAAAACCAAAAAAGTTATCATGGTCTCCTCACTCACATTGAGGGCACATTGTCAGCCTTCAAGAATCCTTCTTTTGCTTGTCTTTCCAGCTGCCATAGAAATGGGGGGTGGGGATTAATTGGGTTTTGTGAGGAGGGGGAGGAAGAGTACTGGAGATTTTAGATGGTGAATTGTAATTCTTGGGAAAACTTTCTTACTTGCTAATTGCACAGCTGTAGCTCCTTATCTAAGCAGGCCAAGGCCAACCATCCTACTGAGCCAGATATCTGAAACACCACCTGAAGATGCCTTACATGACATTAAACACATCTAGATTGGATGGCCAGTTTGAACTATTGTGGGTGGGAACATTGCCATAAAGTTATATATGTGATTTTTGTGCCTAATACATCAGATCTTGAATTCTTTTGATGCTACCACTTTGATTTCCAGTAAAAGTCCTTTTCTCTATAAGGTTTTCTTTCTTGGATGTGAATGGAGCCTCATCTGGCAGCAACACACATTTGTTCTTTTCTCAGCTAACATGTGACTTGTAGATCAAGGATATTAACATCACTCCTGGTCAGATACTATAGTCAGATACCAAGGTTATGATCAGATACCAAACTTGCTGTTACCACCCACCTCTCTACAGATAGTCTCGACTTACAACTGCTTATTTAGTTCCAAGTTACAAAGGCACTGAAAAAAGTAACTGATGACCATTTGTTTCACACTTACAACCATTGCAGCATCCCATGGTCACGTGATTTTGCATCCAGATGCTTGACAACTGGTTCATATTTATGACAGTTGTAGTGTCCCGGGGACAGGTGACCATCTTTTGTGACCTTCTGACATGCAACGTCCATGGGGAAGCCAGATTCTCTTAACAACCATGTGAGTAATTTCACAACTGCGGTGATTCACTGAACAAAAGTGGCAAGAAAATTCATAAAATGGGACAAAACCCACTTAACCAATTTCTTTCCGAGCACCATAAATTCTTGTCTCAATTGTGATCCTAAGTCGAGGACTACCTGTTCTAAGAGCACATCATCCAGATCCAACTGGTTTCCAGGAGCCATTTGGGGAAGCCCTTCATTCAATCTTCAGAATGCAACGATATCAAAGGCACTAAATAAGATTACACTGCAGGGGATACTGTCTGTCAACTCATAAAACATTTCTATGCCCATTTTATAGTTGCCAGCAGAAAGAGGGAGGTGAGGAGTTTGAAAGAGCAGTGCAGCAGTTTGGAATCGAAAGTGCATTCATTCATAAAGATTATAACTAAGCGGCTGGAGTTTCTTCTGTGCGAATCTCTAATTGGAGAACATGTCTGATGACTCTTGGCTATGGACGTGTTTCAGTTGAACTGTATGGACTTCGGAGAAAGGGAAGGTATTGAATCATCCAAGAATTTCTGGAGAGGAACTGCCAGAAAAGAAAGCTGGAACAATGCTCGGGGAAATCTTCCCCTTTGGAGAAGGTTGTAGAGAATATGATTGGACTGTAACCCCAGAAGGGTTTAGAGGAAGCAGATATTGGATCTAGTCCAGATTCAGCCCTAGGTATGGGATGAAAAATAATGCATTGGTTGAAGAGGTGGTATTCAGCTGGTTCAGAACAGTTCTGGAGAACCGGTAGTGGCAATATTGAGTAGTTCGGAGAAGCAGCAAAAACCACCTCTGACTGGCCCTGTCCACATCTATTCTCTGCCTCCCGAGTCCCAGTTGATTGGCTGGCTCTTCTTTTGTTGTCCTGCACAGGAGAATGGAACTGGAAAACAGGTTAGTGAGGTGGAGAGGGAATGGGGATTTTGCTTATAACCTTTCCCCAGGAGTGGGGAGAGAACGGAAATTTTGCAGTATCCTTCCTGTCAAGCGTTCCAGCAAACCTCCATTCCAATCAGTAACTCCGAGACAAGCATAATCTCAAAAGTACCTTTATTAGAAGAGAAGTTTCTGCTGCGCCACTCTTAATAACCTTGAACTAAGAAAAAAAATGTTAGTTTGTCTACTTAGAATTACTCAATTGAAATCAACTCCCTCCCACTTTCTCAGGCTATGTGGCAGCATGGAATATGGCTTCCAAAGCTGACACTTCCCTTGCCACGCCCACAGAACTGGTAGTAAAAAAATTTGAATCCCACCACTGATTGGTTGCCTTGTGGATGTTTGGCACTGGGATCTTGATGGGTGGCACAATCTTTTTCCTGTTCTGTTAATTCTGTCAGCAGCTTTTTATACTTCAAGCATGGTATCACTTGGGCTATCCGTAAAAAATTCTTCTGGTTGAAGAACATGAAGTCCCAATGTAGGAATCAAGACTCAGGACCACATGGAGATGAGACAAGCTGCTTTCTTTATTGTCAGGTTGAGAATAAAAAGAGCTGTCTGCTCTCTTGCCAGAGTTCGTTCTATCTCTCTATATCCATAGTAGCATACCAGTGGTTAATTTATACACTATACATCTATTT
The DNA here is from genome assembly GCA_023653725.1 of Bungarus multicinctus. NCBI lineage: Eukaryota > Metazoa > Chordata > Lepidosauria > Squamata > Elapidae > Bungarus > Bungarus multicinctus. The sequence goes on from CM042844.1 coordinate 7,405,548, forward strand.
AGACAACCTTATATTAAACTGCTTAAGCAGTTTATACATTCACCTCTAGTTAGGATTAACTTTTAATTAAGATTAACATAAGCTTCAGTTCCTGCCTTTGTTCCGTCCTATCTGGGTATTAAGGTCTTGTTTCCTCCAGGTAAACATGCAAATGTTTCCTCCAAGTAAACATGCAAACATTGTACTTTGCACGGAATGTTCTTTGTCTGAGGTTTGCCATCCAAGACAAGAATATCCTGAAAGCACAATGTCTACATATCCCCATTTTTTACTTTATTGTGAGGAAGTAAGGATTTTTGAATATAGCGTAATTGAATAGGATGGAGAGAAGCCGGAACAGGGCGGAACAAAGCCAAGAATGAAGGAATATATTGAATAAAACAACAAGATATTATTAACATCACTATAAGAATTATTCCATAAAAGAACAGTTGTTTTAACCAAACCCAATCTGGCAGCCAATTAGTCAACCATTCAAAAGGAGAGGGAATAGCATGAATATTATTCTGAAAATAGGATTGTAAGTTAGCAAGCTCATCTTCAATAGTTTTATTTAGAGAGTGAAAATGAACAGCACAGCCGCACTGTCCTACTAATTTACAAAAACTTTCTTGTCTAGTCAGGAGGTAATCAATAGCAAATCATTGTTGAAGCATAATTTGATTCAAATAAACATATACTGAACATGATGAACCCACAAATCAGGATTAAGACGCATAGTACAATTAACATCCTTTGCCCCTATTCTACTGATACTTAACAGCAAAAAGTACATAATAATCATTACAGAATTAGCTGTTATAATAGAAAATACAGCAGCAACCAAATTTTCAGGAGTTTGTGGCAATGCCACCTTTTGCAATTGTTGCTGTGCTTGATAGGTGGTAGCTTTTACTTGGCCCCAAGTAATTGGCGGAGGGCGTTCAGCTTTGGGCTTCGGAAGACGGACTTCTGTTTTCAGGTGCAGGTTGAAGTTTGGAATTGGATTGTGTAGGCCCTGGCGCCACACCATGCAACGAGCAGGGATCCAAATAGCTTGGCGAGTCTGTGGAGCTTCTACAGCAGCATAACCCCAGCCCCAAGTAATTAACCGAGCCGGACCTTTCCACTCAGGGTCTGGTGCTTGACGATATTTAACCAAAGGTTTGTCTAAAGGTTCTGCTGTGCAGAAATGCAAAATAACAGGTGGTTCTGAAAAGGAATCTGAGACAATTAAGTAGTTCCAAGTGAACAATATAATTATATTCTGTATTTTTCGGAGATGATAGGGCCCAGATTCAGTTTTTAACTGTTTTTGAAGTAATGCTTTAAAGATACGATGGGCCCGTTCAACAATAGACTGTTCTTGAGAATTATAAGGGATACCATGTACCAATATTATGTTCCATTGTTGACAGAACTGATTAAAATCCTTACTAATATAAGCAGGACCATTATCAGTTTTCAATTGTAAAGAGTGACCCATAACAGCAAAGGAAGAAAGACAATGAGCAATAACATCCTATGCACGCTTATGTCGAGAAACAGTTACCCATAAATAATGAGAGTAAGTGTCTATGGAAACATGTAAATTACTATAGGGCTTGAAGGCTACAAATTGTGTGACATCCATTTGCCATATCTGATTAGCATGAGTGCCGCGGGGATTAACCCCAACTGGAAATGGGACGGCCACTTGTTGACAGACAGGACAGGTTCGTACGATATCATGTGCCTGTGACAGAGGAATATGAAACTGCTTAACCAGTGATTTTGCAGTTTGATGAAAATAGGAATGACTTGCAACAGGGTCAGAAAACAAAGAAGTAACTGCTTTTAAGATTCATCTGCTTTCCGATTTCCTTCTGTAAGGGCATTAGTAAAAGGAGTATGACTTCTTATATGTTCAACATATAAAGGATAGGAATGAGTTTCCAAGACATTTTTTAAAGATAAAAACAGGGCCAACAAATTTACATCCAAATTTAAGGCACAATACGAGTATGGTAAGGACTGCATGGCCAAGTACACGTATTGAGTATCAACTATAAGGTTAATAGGTTGATCAGAAAATAAGTGTAATGCCAGAATTACAGCTGCCAATTCAGCACGTTGAGCTGAAGTTTGTACAGAGGTGTATTTGGAATGCCAGAGCTGCTGCTCCTGCCATACAACAACTCCTCTAGTTGGGGACCCATCAGTAAAAACTGTGATAGCAGAAGACAAAGGAGTTCGAGCAAAAATGGAAGAGAAGGCAGGATTTAAAGTAGAGGTGATTACTATCCGGGGGTCTTTAGGTAAAGAATAAAGAAGTTTCCCCACATATTGGGAAAAGGCTATTTGATAAGAGTCAGAAATAATCATTAGATGTTCATGTTCAGCTTTTGTATGAGTAAAGGCTATACTATTTAGATCACATCCAGTAAGAACTAAAGCTCGTTTTCTTGCTTTAATTATTAAGTCTTCTAAAGCGGACTGATAAGGGTAAATATTACGAGGTGGAGTAGCAGATAAATTAAGCCATTCATGTATGTGGACCTACTTATCAGAAACTGGTGTATATAGACAGCCAGTGGGAATCCTGTAAGAATCTCCATTTCCCACTTTTCTTTTTTATTACAAAAACAGGAGTATTCCATGGACTGGTAGAAAATTCAATATGTCCTGCTAAAAGTTGTTCATGAACTAAATGCTGTAAAGCTGAAAGTTTATCAGCAGGAAGAGGCCATTATTCCACCCATACAGGAGTAGAACAGAGCCACTTAAGTGGGAGAGCCATCATCCAAAATTAAATGAGCATTTAAAAAGACAAGAACATCACGACTCCATATATTAGTATGAATATCCAAAATATATGGTTTTAAAGAAAAGAACTTACCAGCAGCAGTGGAAATGTCAATATCCTGAACATTTTGCCAAGCTGAAGTGGAGCCACCCACGCCCCACAAGGAAGAAACATCTTTCTTAGGCCATTGAACAGGCCATTGTAAAGAGGAGATGACAGTAACATCGGCCCCTGAATCCAATAGCCCTTGAAAAGATTGCTTATTAAGGTAAAGTGTTAGTAAAGGTCGATGTAATGTCAATGGCTGAAGTAGACCCACCGAAGGAGAGGTGGAGCCAAAGCCTGCATTTCCACGTATTCCAGACCCAGGAGAAGAAACTTCATAAGGAAGAAGAAGCAATTGAGCAATAGAAGAATAAGAAGGGATACGTTGTGGGAGGTTAACCCAAATATGTATCATAAGGGTGCCAGTGTAGTCAGAGTCAATAACACTAGGCACCACAAAGCGTCCTAGCTTATGAGCAGAGGAACGAGGTAATATTAAACCAACAAGACCTGAAGGAAGAGGGCCTTTGTATTGAGAGGGAACCAATTTAACTTCCATTGGAAATTTAAATTCAACTTCTAATTGTGTAATCAAATCGATCCCAGCACTACCGGCTGTGGCAGGGGTGGCGTGGGAGAGAGTGACTGTGGTGGAGTCAGGGTTATGGGGTAGGCACGCTTTGGATTCTGGGTGGGTGCCACACCCATGGACAAGTTTCCCGAACGGAATCTACATTGATTAGCCCAATGAAAACCCTTTTTACAAATTGGGCATTTTTTAGACGGTCGGTTTTTAGCAATATTAGGAACAGAACGGCATTCTTTTTGAAAATGCCCTGGTTTACCACATTTAAAACAATTTCCTGAGGGCTTTGTCCCTTTTGAATTGCTGCAGCTAATAAATGCATTTTATAGGTTTGTGACCTAATATCCTGACAGACACGTAGCATATCTGCCAGGGTATAATGATCCGTTGCCTTTAATGGTTGTAAAGCTCTTTTACAATCACCATTAGCATTTTCAATAGCCAATTGACGAAGAAGCTCCCCAGCAGCTTCTTGATGATCAAATTGTTGCCGAATGGCCTTTGATAACCGTTCCACAAAATCAGCATAAGGCTCATTAACTCCCTGTCTGATGTTAGAAAAATTTGCTCTAGGTTCCCCAATCTGAGGAACTTTCAGAAATGCTCGATACGCACATTCTGACACAACAGCTAAAGTTGCAGGAGGGAGGATTATTTGTGCAGGGATAGCTGCAAATTGTCCAGAGCCAAACAATTGTTCTACAGTGTAAGCTCCTCCTCCCCCATTGCAGCTGCTTGAGCATGTCTCATATACTCACTTTCCCAGACTACATATTGCATTGAAGTTAGAATCATACAAAAAATTTGTTTCCAATCTTCAGGAACCATGGTATATCCATTTTTAATACCCTCCATAAGTCCTCTAGTAAAATTACTACTAATACCATAGTCTGTAACAGCTTTTTTCAATTCCCTTAATATCTGATAAGGTAAACCTTCCCATTCTGCTATCTGCTGACCCAGCTGTTGGCCTTGACCTGGATGATACTGCACAGGACAGACAGACAATAATTCAGCTAACTCTGCCCCTGGCATGGAGACATTCTTTTTACATGTCTCCACCATTTTTTGAAAAGATGTTTGAATAACCGGATCAGGAGGTTTTTGTCCTGTGTCTAAGGGAGCAGAGGGAGAGATAGTCAGATATTCTGATGAAGAAGGAGGACAAACTATAGGGGCTGTATTTTTTGAAGGAGGGGGGGTGCTAAAAGAGAAACCTCATTAGTGCCAAATATCTCAACTGCATGCCGACATAAATGCCAAGCATGTAAAATCTCCACGCTAGCCCTTGGCTCTGTATGTAAAGTAATTCCAATTTTTTCCCAATCTACTAACCTAAGAGACCCTTTTTCTGGATACCATAAACATTGAGCTGCAATCTCCTGGATCAGCCTTGTGAGACTGCGCTGAGATAAATCTGTATGATTTTTCTTTAAAAGGTATCCTAATTCCTCCACATGCTTTCTCTGCTCCTCAGAAAGCGAAGACCCCATACTTACAGAAACCTTTGAAAGGTTGAAGATGCACTAAATCCTTGCCGGACGAAGTAAGGAGTCCCTGTTCAAGGCGCCACTTGTAGGAATCAAGACTCAGGACCACATGAAGATGAGACAAGCTGCTTTCTTTATTGTCAAGTTGAGAATAAGAAGAGCTGTCTGCTCTCTTGCCAGAGTTCGTTCTATCTCTCTATATCCATAGTAGCATACCAGTGGTTAATTTATACACTATACATCTATTTAGACAACCTTATATTAAACTGCTTAAGCAGTTTATACATTCACCTCTAGTTAGGATTAACTTTTAATTAAGATTAACATAAGCTTCAGTTCCTGCCTTTGTTCCGTCCTATCTGGGTATTAAGATCTTGTTTCCTCCAGGTAAACATGCAAATGTTTCCTCCAAGTAAAAATGCAAACGTTGCACTTTGCACGGAATGTTCTTTGTCTGAGGTTTGCCATCCAAGACAAGAATATCCTGAAAGCACACTGTCTACATCCCAAAAAGAAAATTATTAAAAATGAAAAAAAATCTAATATTACTGAAGAGTAATACAGTATATTTTATTGGCATCCAAAGGAATAAAAGAAAAAATAAAACGTAACTATAAGGCACCTTTTTCATATACAACCTCCTGGTCTTTGAAACAGCAATATATTGAACAAGTTTCAATGTTGAGTAAATAGAAGCAAAGGACAATATTAAAGGAATATGTATATAGGAAATATTTATCGTACTGAACAGCTACTCTGGATTTAATTTTATGCTTTTTATAGTATTTACGTTTAAGCCTGTGTGGGAATAGCACACAATTTGTCAGGGTAGGTGGGTGCATTGTCATTTTTGCAACAGGAACTTCGTTGAGTTCTTTCACTCCTTCAGGTAACCGGAAGTTGAAGGCCCTCAACAGGCTGGTCAGAAAGATGAAGATCTCAATTCTTGCCAGATGCTCTTCCACACATGCATGCTGACCTGTAGATGAGACAAGATATACATAAAGAGGATAATGAGCTGCTCTTTAGAGTATAACCACATCATCAAGGAAATCTGAATGGAATTGTAACAGCCGAAGAAGAGTTCCATGTTGACCTAGTATCTTTGAGCATAACTTTAACTCATAGACTTCTTGCAATTTGCCTACAGTACCAAGCAAATAGATTGGCAGATGATGCTCTTAATATGGCTCTGCACTACATCCTACAATATCTTGAATCTCCAAGGACCTATGCAAGGGTCCTTTAGGCAGACTTCAGCTCAGCATTCAATACCATCATTCCAGATATTCTTCTCACTAAACTGACTCAGCTAGTCATGCCTGACCATACTTGTAAGTGGATCATAAGCTTTCTAACAGACAGGAAGCAGCAGGTGAAGCTATGCAAAATCACAGGATACCTGTACAATTAGCACAGATCCCCTCCCCCAGCTATGTGCTCTCTCCATTTCTCTCAATAACTGCATCTCAAAGGATCCCTCTGTTAAAGTACTGAAGTTTGCAGATGACATAGTAGTGATTGGTCTCATTTGAGACAATGATGAATTTGCATACAGATAGGAAGTTGAACAACTAGATTTCTAGTGTGGCTGAACTGAACACATTCAAAAATGTAAAAATTATAGTAGATTTTAGGAAAAGCCCTCTTATTCTACCACCTCTTACAATACTAGGCAACTCAGTATCAACAGTACAGATCTTCAAGTTTCTAGGTCAAAATAGACACCCAACATCAAAAACATTATCAATAAAGGACAACAAAGAATGTTCTTTCTGTGCCAACTCAGAAAACTCAAACTGCCCAAAGAGCTGCTAATTCAGTTCTACAAAGGAACTGTTGAGTCTGTCATTTGCACCTCTATAACTGTTTAGTTTGGCACAGCAACCAAACAAGACAGACACAGACTTTAACAGATAGTAAGGATTGCAGAAAAAACAATTGCAACCACCCTGCCTTCCACCGAGGACCTGTAGACAGCACAAGCCAGAAAGAGGGCTGAGAAAATATCTACAGGCCCCTCACATCCTGGACATAAACTGTTTCAACTTCTTCCCTCAAGACAATGCTACAAGACATTGAACACCAAATCAACCAGATACAAAGACAGTTCCCACCCCCATGCTATCACTTTGCTAAACAATTAATTCCCACAACACTGTCAATCAACTTAGTAGAGGTGTATTACTATTATTCCTATCATTTTTCCTATTACCTATTTCCTTATCTTCTTATGACTATAACTTTGTTGCTTGTATGTAACAATTTATATTGTTTTATTTAATATCCTAGTATGATTTATGTTAATTGCTTATTTAGTATCCAAATGTCTATCACTGCGTGTTATGATTTCTTTTCCTTCCCATTTATCTGGTATGCCTCATTGGGCCTGCAAACCAGTTACTGTATAAGACCTGAGCTTTCTGGGACAACAATAGTTTTCATGGACCCCTATTTATTTATTTATTTTTTTATTTTTTTTAATTAATTAATTAATTTGATTTGTCAATTGCTTACAAGATAATAGATATAAGTATATATATAGTTATGAATACATGAAATGGGTACATATAAGAAAAATAAAAGAAACAATAGGACACGGACTGTAGGCATGTTGGTGCGCTTATGGACGCCCCCTACAGATCTTTTAGGAAAGGGGTGAGGTCAATAGTAGACAGTCTAAGGTTAAAGTTTTTGGAGTTTGGGGAAGAAACCACAGAGTCAGGTAGAGTATTCCAGACATTGACCACTCTGTTGCTGAGGTCGTATTTCTTGCAATCAAGCTTGGTGCGGTTAACCTTGAGTTTGTATCTATTGTGTACTCTTGTATTTTATGGTTGAAGCTGAAATATTCATTTACAGGTAAGTCACTGCAATGTATGATTTTATATACCATACTTAGATCAGACCGAAGATGGCATAATTCAAAGTTTTCTAGGTCTAGAATTTCAAGTCTGGTGGCGTAAGGTATTCTATAATGAGTAGAGGAGTGGAGAACTCTGCTTGTGAAATATTTCTGGACTTTCTCAACTGTGCTAATATCAGATATGTAATGTGGGTTCCAGACTGATGAGCTGTATTTGAGTATTGGTCTAGCAAATGTTTTGTATGCTCTAGTTAGTAGTGTGATATTATTAGAGAAAAAGCTACATAGGATTAGGTTAACAACTCTTAATGCCTTTTTGGCTATGTAGTTACAGTGAGCTCTAGCACTTAGATAATTTGAGATGAGTTTTCCAAGGTCCTTTACAGAACTTGGATCATCAACAAGGTCTTGATATTCAGCTTGTATTTTATTTCTGATTTTTTTTTGTCAATATGCAAGACAGAGCATTTATTTGTTGAGATTTAAAGTTGCCATTTGTTTGACCATTCTGATACATAGTCAAGATCTTTTTGAAGGGTAGCAGTATTGTCTGTGGTATTGAACAGCTTTACATCATCAGCAAAGAGAACACAGTTGCTCTTAATATGATCACAGAGGTCATTTATGTAGAGTATGAAGAGAGTTGGTCCTAGAACACTGCCTTTGGGGACACCACTGTTGACAGGTACAGAATTTGATAGGACACTCCCAATTTTGACCATTTGTTGTCTGTTTGACAGGAATGCTTCTATCCAGTTATGCAGCTGTCCAGAGATACCATAAGATTTTAGTTTTAGGAGTCGTTTGTCATGTACCACTGAATCAAAGGCTTTACAGAAGTCTATGTAGATTGCGTCTATTGTTTTGCCCTGATCGAGTTGTGTAGTCCATATGTTTTTGCAGTGTAAGAGTTGCAGGTTACAGGATAGTTTTTTTCTGAAACCAAATTGTTTATTAGAGAGTAAGTTGTTTGTCTCTAAGTGGAAGATAACGGACTGGTTGATAATTGATTCCATGACTTTACAGGTGATGCAGCATAAGGAGATTGGTCTGTAATTTTCAACTAGGCTGGGATCTCCCTTTTTGAAGATGGGGATGACCGTGGCTTGTGACTATAGGTTAGGCAAGGAGCGGGTCCTGAAAGATTTTTCAAAGATTATGCTTAGAGGTTCTGTTATGGCAGTGGATAGCTTTTTTAAGAAATAGGTTCAATAGATAGAAATGGTTTTAGATTGCATAGTGCTTTTTCAACATTGTCTTCTGTAAAATCGTAAGAAGAGAGCAGTGGCAGCTCCTTTCTCCCTTTTCTTCAATTAAAACAGAGAGCTATATTTAGAATAGAATAGAATAGAATAGAATTCTTCATTGGCCAAGTGTGTTTGGACACACAAGGAATTTGTCTTGATATAAATACTCTCAGTATACATAAAAGAAAAGATACATTCATTAAGAATCAAGAATCATAACGTACAACAATTAATGATAGTCATTAGGGTACAATCAGCAATCAAATCATACTAGGAAACAGTCAATATAAATTGTAAGGATACAAGTGACAAAGTTACAGTCATGCAGTCACAAGTGGGAGGGGATGGGTGATAAGGAGTGATGAGAAGATTAATAGTAATAGTAATGCAGACTTTGTAAATAGTTGGACAGTGTTGAGGGAATTATTTGTTTAGCAGAGTGATGGCATTCGGGAAAAAACTATTCTTGTGTCTAGTTGTTCTGGTGTGCAGGGCTCTATAGTGTCATTTGGAGGATAGTAGTTGAAACAATTTAGGTCCAGGATGTGAGGGGTCTATAATTTTCACAGCCCTATTTTTGACTCCTGCAGTATACTGTATATTGATTGAAGGCAGGTTGGTAGTAATTGTTTTTTCTGCAGTCCTACTTACTCTCTGAAGTCTGTTTCTGTCCTGTTGGGTTGCAGGACCAAGCCAGACAGTTATCGAGGTGCAGATGACAGACTCAACAACTCCTCTGTAAAACTGTACGAGCAGCTCTTTGAGTAGCTTGAGCTTTCTGAGTTGGCGCAGAAAGAACGTTCTTTGTTGTGCTTTTTTGATGATGTTTTTGATGTTAGTTGTCCATTTTAGGTCTTGTAATATGATAGAACCTAGAAATTTGAAAGTCTCCACTGTTGATACTATGTTGTCTAGTATTGTAAGAGGTGGTAGTATGGGAGGGTTTCTCCTAAAGTCTACCACCATTTCACACCAATTTCCCCCAAGAAATAGACAAAGAAACATGGCCACACTTAACTACAGTTTTGAACTCAATATTATCATTTTCCTAGAATAAATAGAACATTCTTATGGTTGTAGTTTTAAAATCTGAGAGCTGTTTGGATTTAAACACATCATCCGTCCCCCACAAAAGTTTGCTATTTTTCCCAGTTTGATTTTGCATGATTACTTTGGCAGTTCCTGAACAGACAACTTCTGTCCAATTGCTATATATATAGCTTAAAAACCTTACACACACATATATATATATATATATATATATATATATATATATATATTAATTACATTTTATATGCCGCCCTTCTCCGGAGACTCAGGGCGGCTTACAGTCTATGGAGCACCATGCTAAGTGCTCAGCAATAGCCTTCATTCCATTGTATTGGTTTCCTTCCATGCTGGACTACTGCAATACAGCCTGAACATGTTTCTCACCTTTGGAATGTGGTAACCCCTCATCTTCACATCCTTTGTAGTTTGCCTGGGAATCCCAGCTAGCAAGACATATTTTTCATGAATCACAGCATTGGTGTAAGGCAACTTCTTCTGATCCTGATAGGAAATTGACCCTGAGAAGCCAAACCCATCTTCAATCTCTTTCTTGACTATCTCTACAAAAAAAAAAAGATGGAAAGAGAAGTTCCATTTTCAGTATTGTGTTCCATTTCTTTATTTCCAAATTTTATTTATTTATTTTATTTAATTTATTTATTTATTCAATTTATATACCGCCCTTCTCCCGAGGGACTCAGGGCGGTGTACAGCCCATCTAAAACCCCACAGGAAATACAAAAGTTAAAAAAGTATTAAATTAATATCGGCTGGTTAATGAACTAAAGACCCCACCCCCACCCTTAAAACCCCAATTTAAAATTAAATGAGATGGAGACCGAATTAAAACCATCTCAGCCCAGGCCGGCCTGCTCAAAGAGCCAGGTCTTTTAATCCTCAATAGAACTTCAGGACATAGAATAGCATTTAGTGCATCTAAATGTAAACATTTAATAGAGTCATACATCTGGGAGGGACTTTGGAGATCTTCTAGTCCAGCCCTTGCTTAAGGCAGGAGCCTTATATCATCCCACTCAAAACCTCCAGTGATGGAACACCCACAACTTAATTGTTCTCCCTGACCAGAAACTTCTCCTTACTTTGAGGTTGGCTCTCTCTTAGATAAGCTTCTACCTATTACTTCTTGTCCCTCTAGTGCCCTAAAGAATTACTCAGTCCTCTCTTCTTTCCACAGCCTTTCATGTACTGGAAGAGAGTTATCATGTCCCCTCAATACTTCCCTTCAGTAGGCTAGACATACATAGTTCCATAACCATTTGTCATATGATTTAGCCTCCAGGTTCTTTATCATTTTTGTTGCTCTTTTCTGCACACTTTCCAGGACCTCAAGATCAGAATTGGATGTACTGTTTTAAGTGTGGTCTCACCACTGCAGTGTAAAGAAGAACTACCATGCCAGCTGCCACCTTATGTTTGCTTGTGCCTCACTACCATGTGATGACACTCTGCCATGAATGCTGGGGAAGGCGGTTGGAAGGGGGAATGCTTGGGGGGAAATGAAAGTAACTTCTGTATCTTCCCAAGATGCTACCTCAAGGCCATCCACCTGGGAAAAGAAGGCAGTTACAAAGCAACCTACCCTTGAACTGTCCACTCGAAAACATCATGCATGAACCCTGATTGGTCATGGAGGATCATAGGAGGCAGGTAAGAGAGGGAAAATTTGAACTTAGGGATTTTGGCACAAGATTCTCAGTTCTGACTATGCATTATGGCAATGCACTTGAAATCTAATAAAACTATATCTTTCTCAGCAAATGCAGCCAAGAATCACTTCTATTTAGAGGTTTAAGTGGTGGCAGGTCTGACATATCACTTCTTGTCTTGAGGCTATCTCCTTTATTGATACAATCTAAGATTGCATGACTTTATTGGCAGCTGCAGCACATACTTCCTCATACTTTAAGTAGTGGAACACTAGGACACCAAGATCCCTCTTGCAGTTACTCTTGCATCACTTGGGTCACAAAGGAAGGAGATGCAAAATTGAATATGATGGAAAAATTGATGATACCTCATCCCACGGTGTTGGATGATCTCACCCAGAGGTATCGTGAACATGTTAAAAAGGAGTGGAGAGTATGGAGACCTACAGCATACCCAAAAGGAGCAGCTGTGGGCTGGACCTATCACCCCCTATCACCACTGCTCAGCCCCAATTCTTGCAGCAGACCCAAAGGAAACCATGGTTGATGGTATCTAAAGCCACTGAGAGTCAAGAGGAGCAAGGAAGGATGTACTATCCCATCCCATTCCCTACAGAGATCATCTATAAGTACAACTAATGCTATTTCTGTCCCACAGCCAAACTTCAAGCCTGTCTGAAAGGGATCCAGATCAGGGGTCGCCAACCTTTTGGACCTCAGGGACCACCAAACTTATCATTTTAAATCCCGCGGACCAGAGACCCTGGGAAAATCCCAAAAAAGGCCTGCAGGAAAATTCCTCACCCTGTTTTCCTACCAATCAATCATTCTTTATTTGGGATCACAGGATACTATCTCCAGCCCCATTCTCAGGGGGCAAGGGAGAGAGAGAGAGAGAGAGAGGAGAGACTTTTGGCTTCATGCAAGGAAAGCAGCAGAAGTCTTTCTTTCTCTCCCCCAAACTCTGCCAGAAATGAGTCTTTGTGAGACTTGTTGCACCGGCACAGCCTCTTGGAGCAGGATGCCTTGCAGGGTCCCAAAGACTCATTTCTCACAAAGTTTAGGGGAGAGAAAGACTTTTGCTGCTTTCCTTGCGTGCAGCCAAAAGCAGAAGAAAAAAGAAGCCACCCGGTGGCCAGGCCAGGCGCGTGGGCCAAGTTCCCCACTCCGCCCTTTCCTCCCCTCCCCTCACTACCTCATGTTGTTTGCAATGCAAGCGATGCAAGCCTTGTATTCCTGTGGGCCATGTGGGCGGCGCAGCCTTGTGTTACCGTGCAGCTTGGATTAATTACTTTGGGGATGATTTGGGGGTGACATTTCTCTGCGGACCAGCAAAATGTTCTCACGGACACCAGTGATCCCTGACCCACTGGTTGGCGACCACTGATCCAGATAATCTGTTTCATATGAAGCTGCAGTACAAATACTTTTTCACCTACAGTGCTCCCATCTCTTCTCTTCATGGCAGGGAGCCTCACATTGAACATTGCTTCATGCCCGCCATCTTGGTTGATTTTCTGTATTCATTATCCTACTGCAGGACTGTCAAACTTGTGGCCTGCGGGCTGAATGTGTCACATGCTGGCCCCACCCCTGCCCTGTGAAGGGGGAAAAAGTCCTGGCACGTCATGTGATGGTGCCAGGACGACGTGAGTCTGACACCCCTGTTTTACTGTAATTTGATCATCTAGATGCAATTTAAGATGAAAACAAGTAAAATATCTAAAAACTTTGGTAAATTTCTCCATTTAAAGTGAATAGATTCAGTTCAATCATTCAGTATTTCAAATAATTTCTATGTGTTTTGGAACCTGAGAGTGACTCTTTTTCTCACTACCCATGTCTGTCACACCTTGGATGGCAGGGTGATTGGTCAAGAGGAGAAGTGCCCACTTCAGAGTAGTCAAGGTTGTATCTGTTCCAGCAAAAAAAATATCAAAAATACACTGAATCAAATTCTCTTCATTGTAGGTGGAGTCGGGGTCATTCCTGCTCTGAAGTTTAAAAGGAAAAATGGCAATAAATTCTATGCAACTGTTATGTGGTTTATTTTTGCTCCATTTATATGGCGTGTCAATTTTTTCAACTTTCAATTTCCAAACATAAAGGTGTGCTCAAAAATTGTGACATGCCTTGGGGATTGTAAAGATATTTTAGTTACTTTAATATAATTTGGATATGCTTGATAAGTAACTACATTAATATCATAACTTTTTAAGATGTTGTTTGTTTCATTTGTTGCAAGTCATGAGAATAAATATTGTCCAGATGGTTCTATAGGAAAATCAAGGCATGAAAGTAATAATTAAAGAGTAGATTCACACTGAGTAAGACATTGTCTTAAAATAGCCCAGATTGAGGAGAGTTTTGGTTTTGGATTAATTTGTACATGTTTCTTTTTATTTCATGATTGGCTACTGTAGTAAATATTCAGTACAGTGACTAATGTGTACCTACTTGAGTGAATCACAAAAGTTTACAAGCAGGATTACTGCATGCATCCTAATTTAAACGTATGCCCAAAGTGATGTCTCTAACTACAAGTTTTAATGGTTGCTATTCCACTCTATGACAATTTATGGAATACATAGAATAATAGATAATTATGAGATAACCTTTTACTGTACTTCACAAAAAATTGGGGAACAACTGCTACAATACAGACCATCTATCTACCTATTGATGGAGAAGCCAGTTGAGAAACAAACCACCATAAATTTATTTATTTATTTATTTATATTATATTTATATACCACCCTTCACCCGGAGGACTCAGGGCAGTGCACAGCCAACCATAAAAACATGATACAATTTACAAAAGTTAAAAATAAATTAAATATTTTAGGCTGTCTAAAATTATACCCTCCCTCAATAAATCATTAAAACCCAAATTTTAAAATCCCGATTAAAACACAAATACAAAATTAAAAATCCCATTTCAGCCTAGGCCGGCCTGTTCAAAGAGCCAGGATTTTAATGCACGTCTGAAAGCTATATAAATATAGAAGCTAAATATAGAAGCTAAATATAGAAGTCACTGAGCTGGAAAAATCACATGGTCAGCTACCATATGACCTATATCTTTCCCATACACAAATGGTCCAATCTCTCACCATTGCCATTCATACTGGGTATGGACAATGGACACAGAAGTCTACAATTACAACACCCATGGATGCTGTTATATACTGATGATACAGTGATACAGACTGAAACAAGAACCATTAATGCAAAGGAAGAAAATATATTTAATGGTTTTGGAATGGGGTTCAATATTGCAAAGAATGTACATTTTGAAAGTGGTGACCAGACCAATGGCACACTCAAGATTGGAGTGATATCAAATTGTAAATAAGGTGACCACGTTCACACTGATAAAAGTTGCTTTTAAAAAATCATTCTGGGTCTTTCTCTGAAAACATTAGGGAAAAGGACTGTTGTTCCTTATTTCAAACTATTTTACATTTTTACTTATTGTCAAGCAGTGGTGGGATTCAATTTTTTTTATTACTGGTTCTGTGGGTGTGGCTTGGTGGGCATGGCAGGGGAAGGATACTATAAAATCTCCAGTGAGAGGTGGTGTTTGCTGATTCTCTGAACTACTCAATATTTCCTCTATTGGTTTTCCAGAACTGGGCAGAACTTGCTGAATACCACCTCTGTTGTCAAGACTGTGAAGGTATCCTTTTCCAATCATTTCATTAATCAAAATGCCCTGTTAATTCTTTTCCTTCTTGGTGGAACTTCTTTAGAAAAGTGGGGGAACAAGTGATAGGCAGACATGAGAAGATGACAAACAGAAACATTTCTAACTCCTGCCCTCCCACAAAGAATTTCTCATATCTAATAAAAGTATGATACTGAAGAGGTACAAAACAGCTCTTACTCAGAAGCATCCAGAATTTAGGTTAGTCTAAGTTCAGAATGAGAGATGAATGAAAAAAATACCTCCAAGGGAAACAAAACTACCGTATTTTCCGGCGTATAAGACGACTTTTGAAACCAAAAAAAGACAACCGAAAATCGGGGGTCGTCTTATACGCCGGGTCGTCTTATACGCCGGAAAATATTACGGGTACATCAGGAGTGAAGCTTGAGCGCTTCGAGGGGCTGGTTAACAAGCAGGAGCGAAACCAAAACGGAGCCACTTCCCCACCACACCGGCAGCGTTGCCGGGAGACGCTCCTCCCCTTCCCGAAAAGAACAAGATGGCAGCTGCTCTGCCGGCCCATCATGCTCCGTGGGAGGCCTGGTCGTCTTCCGTGTGTGGGGGAGAGAGACCAAGAGAGCCGCCCTGGGGCCGGAGGAGGAAGGTTGTACGGTCGGCTGATGCGAGCGCGAAGGAAGGAGAAGCATTTACAAATCCTTGCAGCTTAATTTTGAATACCCGTATTTCTGGTGTATAAGATGACTTTGAAAAAAGTCAACCAAAAATCGGGGGTCGTCTTATATGCCCGGTCATCTTATACGCCAGAAAATACGGGTAGTAGTGCCTTTGTTTACATATGGCGAGGAATGTAATAATTCCTTGCCCATATACAGTATTGAAGTACAATCAATCCATACCTTCTCCATCTGAAGGAGATAGTGATCAGTGAAATCTTGTGGCTCATGTAGAGAGTGAAATTCCTTGTGTTTCTCTATTTCCTGCTTTGCAAAGGAAAGGATAAGCTCTATACTAGCCAGGGCCTTGTGAGGGCCTGGGTGGTGCTTCATTAATTGTGGGAACTCATCATACAACTAATAGAAACAGAAAAGATAATGTTATCTATTTATATCCTGCCAGAATAAAAGAAGACTCTCAACAACTCACTATACTAGTTAGCACTTAATAACCAAAGAAAAATAGTAAAAAAACACACATATTAAAACATGGCAAACACACATTGTGTCAGACCTCAAAGGTCCTCCAGAAAAGCTGTTTCCAAATTCTTGCAGAAAGCAGAAATGTTGGAGGCAGATAACTGATTATAAAGTTAAAGACGAATCATTAGAAAGTCAAGAAGTCTAAAAGAAACTTAAATAAATAAATAACTTAAGTTAAAATAATATAGGTTAGGCTTCCCCTGTCTAGTCATGTTCGACTCCAGGAGTGGTGTTCATCATAAGGCTGGCATGACAATATGATGTGGTCCATGGTACACTGTTACCTTCCCAGTGAAGTAGTACCTATTTATCTACTTGCATTTGCAAACTTCCAGACTGCGACATGGGTAGGAACTGGTAAAGGAATGGGAGCTCACCCCATCACACAGTATTTGGGTCTCAACATTTTAACAAATATTCTACTGGATATACAGGGCATATAAATACCTGCTCCAGGTATGAATGAACAGATAGCAGATTCAATTTATTGGCCAACTAAATAAAAGCAGAAGTTCAATTGGTCAAAAACAGTGCAGCTGTTAATGGACCAGCCTAGAAATTGAGATACTCTTGAATTCTAGTCCCAACGTAAGCACTTAGTCACCTGGGTGACCTTGGCCCAATCCCTCTCTCTCAGCCCTAGAAAGTAAACAATGGCAAAATACTTCCAAAATCTTCACATGGAAACTGCAAAGATTTGTCCAGGGCTCTACCCTGGAGTCATGACTGGCCCAAGAACAGACACACCTACTGGGGAGAATTGCATATTAGATGATTTCCAAGGCTTCCTCCATGCCTTACATTCTATGATGCCATGAAAATACTGATGGAAAATACAGTTGATTTGGGAAGTGTTCTCTCTTTAACAGAAATGATTACTTACCATATGGAAAATATTACCAGTGAAATTCAAAACAATTTTAAGGGCTTGAATTAACTTCTGGAAGTTTTCATCTTTTGCATCAAACTGACGTTCAAAACTCAAAGCACATATGATGTTAGAAACTGCATTTAGCACTGAATTTGAAGAGTCAAATGGCTGTCCTGCAAATGAAGATGTTTTATGATGAATTTTTAAAGAAAGGGGCTTCTGTGGGGATGATGAAGAGAATTGGGACTTGTCCACTGTTTCTTTTTTTTAATTTTAAAAATAAAATACATCTGCTTTTATTTGAAATACTCAAAAATGGGAAAGATTTTTTTCAGACCTTAAGCCATGTCATTATCCCAAATTACAGACCTTTTATTTGTCTAAAAATCTCCACCAGTGTCTGAACTGTGTCTTCTATTTGATGCTCAATGCTTTTCTTCCCCAGGCCCAGCTTCCGCAGAGAAGTGATATCAATGTGTCGCTGCTGCTTCCAGATGTGGCCATTGGAAAGAATAATTCCTGTGGGCATCAGCAGATAGTAATTGCAGATAGAATAGAATAACAGAGTTGGAAGGGAATTTGGAGGTTTTCCAGTCCAAACCCTTGCATAGCAGAAAACCCATACCACTTCAGACAAATGGCTATCCAATTTCTTCTTTAAAACTTCCAGGATTGGAGCATTTACAACTTCTGGAGGCAAGTTGTTCCACCAATCAATTGTTCTAACTGTCAGGAAATTTCTCCTTAGTTCTAAATGTGATAAATGATTTCTGATAACATTCATGTTTAAAATAACAGTTTGGTCTAGTGGTTGCCAAATATCTCTTTGGATTTTTGGTGAGAATACCAAATAAATGAACAAAACATTATAAGAAAAGCTTAGCAACACATTAATAGTCGTATGTAGTATAAAAAGGCAAGGACTTTTTTTTATTTAAAAAACAACTTCATATTAAGGAGTTGGAGAATGATATATTTCAAAAATCACTTAACGTTCCAAATTTACAAAATAATTAAGCAAACAAATAGTTTTAGTATGTATAAACAATTTAAGGACATGCCTAAAGAAGTTTGTGAAATTGTTGATAGTCCTTATGAAATTGATAAATGTCCAGCATCTTTATATGTTTTTTAAAAACCTCAAAACAACCTTCTGGACATTAGACCATATGGGTGATCTTCAGGATGAAATCTTCAAATGCACGCTGTCAGAGAAAACACTGCAAAAGCTGACATTGTCAGCTATGTTGCCACATAGCAGAATGATTATTTCCTGGACTTTATTAATATCACAAGGAAACCAGTTATGCAATTTATGAAGTCAGTCCACAAGGTAGAAAAACTCAGGATATATTAAAGTTTGTTGATGCCACCTGAGGGAATATATTCTTAGGAATGCTCATGAACTGGAAGAGATAAATCAGGAAGATATAGAAGCACAGTTTTATCAAGATATTAGTAAGGTACATGATGAAAAAAGGAGCACTTTCTAAACCACAAGGAACCAATTGCTTTAATTTGGAATTCATTACAAATTTAGATTCTTCTTAAATTAATCACATACCAGTTAGGAAATGTTATGACATTGTTGATAGTCCATATAAAATGAATAGCAGCGTAAGAATTGTAACAAGTGAACATATTAATTTTAGAATATCTATCTATCATCATCTATCACTATACATGCTATCAATTTCTCTGTCTGTCTCTTTCTCTCTTGCTCTGTCTCTCTCTCTCTTCCTCCCTCCCTCCCTCCCTCCCTCCCTATCCACCTATCTATACCTAACTTGCTAGCTAGCTTTCTCAGAATACATTTTTCAGGATAAATTTATAATTCAGTTTGGCATGAGAATTTTTATATTGGATGTACTCATGAAACAAAATATTCCTTAGAGCAGTGGTCCCCAAACTTTCTGGCACCTGGGACTAGTTTTGTGGAAAATAATTTTTCCATGGACCGGGGGTATGGGGTGTGGAGTAGGGTCATTGGTGGGATTCAAATGTTGTTACTACTGGTCAGTGGTGGTATTCAAAAACTTTTACTACCAGTTCTGTGGGCGTGGCTTGGTGGGTATGGCCATGTGACTGGGTGGACGTGGCTTTTCTTTTTTGCAGTCCCCACCCATTTTTGGGAGCTTCTTAGCCACAGAGGAGCCTCAGGGAGGGGTTATTTATTTATTTAAATTTGTATACCGCCCCCCTCTCCCGGAGGGACTCAGGGTGGTGAACAGCCAAGATAAAATACACATATAAAAATACATATACAACATTTAAAAGTTAAAGAATTAAATACGTTGGCCATATCAAAAGATTAAAAATAAGGGATTAAGAAAGTTAAAATCAAATTAAAGGCTCTAAAAACCCCTAGGCCAGACCGGCTTGCTGAAATAAGTGAGTTTTAAACGCACGGCAGAAGGTCAGGAGATCAGGGATGGTCCTCATCTCTGGGGGTAATTCGTTCCAGAGGGAGGGTGCCCCTATTGAGAAGGCCCGCATCCTCGGGGTCGCCAGCCGTCCAGGGTTGCTCCCCTAAAGCTCTTCTGAGGATCAGGAAGAAAAAAAAAACAGAGCATGGGAGGGGCATACAGCATTCCTCCAAGCTCCGTTTTGGGAGCATCCTAGCCTCAGAGAAGCCCTGGGGGGGCGTTTTTGCTCCCCTAAAGCTCCTCTGAAGCTCAGGAAGGAAAAAAAAACAGAGCATGGGAGGGGCATACAGCATTCCTCCAAGCTCCATTTTGGGAGCTTCCCAGCCTCAGAGAAGCCTCTGGGGGGGGGCATTTTTGCTCCCCTGAGGCTCCCCTGAGGCTCAGGAAAGAAAAAAAAAAACAGAGCATGGGAGGGGCATGCAGCACTCCTCCAAGCTCCATTTTGGGAGCTTCCCAGCCTCAGAGAAGCCTTTGGGGGAGCTTTTTTGCTCCCCTAAGGCTCCTCTGGGGCTCTGGAAGGCAAAAAATGGAGGGGGGGGGGCTGAGCTCCTCCCTCCATTTTTTGCCTTCCTGGGCCACTGTCAGGCAGGCGGGTGGGGTGAGCGAGCATCGGGTGGGAGGGCGATCTGGTGGTGGGCATGGCCAGCCAGAACTTAACACCAAATTCTTGCTACCGGTTCACCCGATCTGTTGTGAACCGGCTGAATACCACCACTGCTACCGGTTCTGTGGCAGTGGCTTGGTGGGTGTGGCAGGGGAAGGATACTGTAAAATACCCAGTCAGAGGTGGTATTTTCTGGTTCTCTAAACTACTCAAAATTTCCACTACCAGTTCTCCAGAACTGGTCAGAACCTGCTGAATACCACCTCTGGACGGGGTGGTTTCACATGCAATCTAGATCCCATGTGTAGATAAAGCTTCACCTGCTCACTTGATGCTTGTGCAGACCAGTTCCCAACAGGCTGTGGAAAGGTACTGGTTCATGGACCAGAGGTTGGAGACCCCTGCCATAGGGTAAGAGGGACAGCTTAAAATGTAGAAGTATACTACAAAAGCACAGACAACCATGCAAGCAGACACATACACACACACACACACACACACACAAAGAGAGAGAAACATTCAGTATTTGATAACAGATAATTAATCAGAGTTGGAAGGGACCTTGTAAGTCATCTAGTCCAACCCCCCACCCAAGCGGAAGACCCTACACCATTTCTAACAAATGGCAGTCCAATCTCTTCTTGAAAATCTCAAGTGATGGCGATTCCACAGCTTTGGATTTTCAATTACAAAGGGAAAACCTGGAACTCTCAGATTTGGGTTTTCCCAGATGTGCCAAATATGTAATAATTTCTGTGGGTGTGATCTATTTTGAGGGTGTGGCTTGCTGGTCACGTGACTGGGTGGGCATGGCTTGCTGGTCACGTGACTGGCTGGTGTAGCTTGCTGGCCGGGCATGGCTTGCTGATCACATGACCAGGTAGGTGTGGTTTGGTGGTCATGTGACTGGGTGGGCATGGCCAGGTAACTGGCAAACTAAATACAATACCTCTCTGCTAAAGGGTTTCACTTTATGAGCAAGAGTTGGCTGCTGATAATTATCACTGCATTTTAACTATTTTAATTCCTCAAGGTGCTCCAGCACCTTGCCTGATTTGTAACTCCAGCTTGCAGGTACTTTTAACCTAATGATTGGTATTTAGGGCAGCTTTTTGCAAGCAAAGAATTTTTTCTATTTTTGTACAGGCAATCCTTGACTTACAACAGTTCATTTAGTGACCATTCAAAGTTACAATGGCACTGAAAAAAGTGACTTATAACCATTTTTCACACTTACAACCATTGCAATTCCCAGATTCCCCAGTCATGAGAAGCCAGGCGAGGAGAAGTGCCCTTCGATGTGAGTGACATCGAGTTGGCCACGCCCTCCCAGTCACATGACTACCAAGCTATATCCACCAACTAAGCCATGCCCACAGAACCAGTTGTTAAAAAAATTGAATCTCACCCCTGTCTGCAGCAACTGTTATTGATTAATCAAAGCATAGAGTTATAGATAGAGAATTATAAATGGTTAGTAATACTGTATGTACATGAAAATGATGTCACCACCTCATCTGTTCAACTCTTGACCACATTTGAAAATGGTCCATGCATTTAAGCAGCCACAATTGGCCAACTTTGAAGCAACATTAAGCCCAATAGAGGTCAGGTGGCTTGAGTAGCCCCTAGTCCTATTCTACCTACTATATCATATACTTTATGATATTGTGTTTTGATGCACAGTCAAATATTTTATTATCCTTTTTATTCTTTACCACCAAATTATTGATTACCTTGATTACCAAAAAGCTATTGTTTTATCCTTAAGTCCACACTTCTGCTATCAACTTCATCTGTTAGGTCTAGAGGCAACAGAAAATGTGGGATAAACATCATCATCAGCAAATGGATTTGTAACTGACTGACAAACCATACAAATGAGTCATCCTTTTTTTGCAATATTTTTTTTTTATTTTTTAAACATCTCTTTGAGTGAACAATGTGATTCCAGGTTTTTACATTCCAATACAAACATGACCATGGTTACATATTTAACTTTCTTATCCAATTTCATATCATATCATAACCTATTCCATTTTTCTTTTTATATTCTCATACATTACTTTATAATATTATCTATATTCTTAATCAATCTCTATATTCATTACACACATTTTCTTGTATTTGTCATATTTGCAAGTTTTATCACATTCATCTTTTCCAAAAAGTTCATCTTAATTTATATTATCCAGTATTTGTCCTCTTTCATTATCAATTCAATCTTGCCACCCTCTTTGCATTGTAACACATTTTCCCCATTATTCCCTTTAACCAATTATAAAAACTATTAATAATATAGCCATTTCCCCCTTTATATTCTCTAATATCAATATTCCCCTATTTACTATATATTATATGCACATATTTTTCCTGTCAGATTCCACATAGTATTCCCTTTTCCCTATTACATATTTTCTTTATATATTCCAAAAACATTCATATAACAAATTATATTTTCATATTATTTCTATTTGTCCAATTATAAAAACTAATAACAATATAATCATTTTTAATTCTCATACTCTATATTCACTTTCCTCATCACATTATTATATCTTAAGTAGTAATCTTATAGTAAATTCTTATTTCCATGTCTGCTTCAGTTAAATTTATTTATCTATTTTTAATAATAATTCTTAATGAAATATTAATTCCAAACTCATTAACCTATATATTTATATCCAAGCAGAAACCCCCACTGCTTCCCCACTCCAGTACAACCTTAGTTTCCCAGTCAGCTTCCTGTCTCCAAGGTAGCCATTTTAGGCTACCACTACAGCCCATCTTCAAAGGTGGTGTTCCTAGCCAGGGAAGGGAGATGCAGCTCCCCTCAACCTAATAGGCAGTCCTCCTTTCCTCACCAACCCTACAAGGTGGCTCCAGTCCCATTTGGGACCCTCCAACAGGTCAAGCTCAGATCAATGCCATACACTATCGCGGACTCCGATCTGATTTCGACGGAAGTGCCACCAGAAATCTAAACAATAGCACTACATCTCAATGGAGAGAAATAAGCAGGGTTCCATCCTTAGCCCTTCATAAATGATTTAAATGAGGGAATAGAAGGGGAAGACCCAAGAAGATAGGCTCAAGATCCAGATGGATCTTGACAAACTAGAACAGTGGGCCATATCTAACAAAATGAAATTCAATGTAGAGAAAAGTAAAGTCCTGCACTTAGGCAAGAAAAACCAAAAGTACACATATAGACTGGGTGAAACCAGGCTCAATAGCAGTAACTGTAAGAGGGATCTTGGAGTCTTAGTGGATAACCAGCTAAATATGAGCAGCAGCAGCCAAAAAAGCTAATGCAATCCTAAGTTGCATTAACAGAGGGATACAATCGAGATCAAGTGAGGTACTAATACCATGCCTTAGTAAGACCACACCTAGAGTACTGCATCCAGTTTTGTTCACCACATTATAAAAAAGATGTTGAGACTCTAGAAAAAGAACAAAGAGCAACCAGGATGATTAGGGGACTGGAGACTAAAACATATGAAGAACGGTTACAGGAACTGGGTTTGGCTAGTCTAGTAAAGAGATGGACCAGGAGAGACATGATAGCAGTCTTCCAATATTTGAGGGGCTGCCACAGGGAGGAAGGGATCAAGCTATTTTCTAAAGCACCTGTAGGCAAGACAAGGAATAATGGATGGAAACTGAACAAGGAGAGATTTAACCTGAAAATAAGGAGAAACTTTCTGACAGTGAGAACAATTAACCAATGGAACAGCTTGCCCTCGAAAGTTGTGGGATCATCATCACTTGAGACTTTCATGAATATATTGGACTGCCATTTGTCAGAAAAGTTGTAGGTCTCCCACTTGGGTGTGGGGTTGGACTAGATGACCTAAAGATTCCTCCCAACTCTGATTATCTGTTATCTTTTATTCCAGCAGAAAAAAAATCAAAAATACACTGAGCCGGGTAGGTAGAGTTGGGTCATTCTTGCTCTGATGTTTAAAACGCCACAAATAGAATAGAATAAATATGCTCCCGTGATTATGTAGGAATATCAATGCAGGAGAGTAACAAAGTGATAGGTTCACACTAAGGCATTATTTTAAAGTAGCCAAGATCAAAGAAAGATTTGGCTTTGGAAGTACTTGAACTCATTTCCTTTTATGGTTGGTTATCTCAGTAAATGTTTGTATGAGGAACAATGATTAATGTGTACCTACTACAGTGAATCATAAAACTTCAAGACCAGGATTATTTGCATCCATTCTAATTTAAAGTTATGCTCAAATGTGATGTACATGTCTGTTCAAAATGGAAGCTTTTGTGGATACTATGCAATACCATAAGAATTTTGAGCAGATGATAGATTCTTCTGAGTCATCATCAAGTTTTTCACCAAACCAGTGCAATATCAGTAAGAATTGTGGAACAGCTGACATAATGAAGGCCATCTGTCTGTTTATGAAGAAGCAATTTGAGAAACAAACCCCCATACATATGGCAGTCACTTGAGCTAGAAAAAGCATTTGATCAATAGCAAAATAACAGAGTTGGAAGGGACCGTAGAGGTCTTCTAGTCTAGCCCCCTGCTCAAGCAGGAGACACTATATCATCCCAAACAAATGGCTGTCCAATCGCTTCTTAAAAATCTCCAGTGATAGAACACCCATATAATCTCCAAAGACAACACAAGACAAGAACACTGATTAATGTTTTCACTGCCAGGAAATTAATAAAAAAATCCCTGATTTTTATTTTCCTCCTTAATGGAGCTTCTTTAGAAAAGGGGAAGAAAATGAGAGGCAACTGTGATATTGCAACAAACACTGACTTCTATCTGCCTACACAAAGAACCATCCAGGTCTAAAGAGAGTGTTTAGGTTTCAGAGTTAATATACAATTTTTATTTATAAGCAAGCTGAATTTAGCATGGGCTCAATCTGAGGAAGGCAATATCAGTAACCCCTCCTGTTTACTTATAGCAAGGAATATAATAATTGCAGGATCCAATCTGGGTCAGTCTCTGGGACCAAAGATTTGGTCTTTTACACTTTTGAATCATGCCGGAACCCACACTCAGGCAATTTCTCTTTACTGGAATGTGTGCTTTGGGTTACCCTATGCATCGTATTTATGTGGTGCCTAGTGGGGTGTGGCTTCCTATTGGTTGACTGGTGTGTGGATGGCTGTCTATTGTCTGTTACTTGCCAGTGCTGCCAGGTGATCAATTCCTAAGTACCAGATAAGCTGGTGGTAAATCAGCATAGTTAGGATATTTAATTTAGTAGCTGGAACATTAAAGTGTATAATGGGCCAGGACACACAGTTGTAGTTGATTGGTTGGAGAGTGCTGGCTCCTGCACGAGGTAATCTAGGCTATGATTGGTTGTTGGGGAGTTTCCACTTTTCCCGCCTTTTTTCCTTTTGTGTGCTCTGTATGCTGTTGAAACTTTACCTCATGATGTTCCTGACTATCTTGCCTGCTGTCAACAGAGATGTTAAGTATATTTATTTATATCAAACTACAAGTTCATGTCAGCTGACTTCATTTGGACACAATTCCCTGACAACTCCTATTGACTGACAATATAATAATTTGTTGTTTGTGTATTGAGCTACAATGAATCCATACCTTCTCCATCTGAAGGAGATGGTGATCAATGAAATCTTGTGGCTCATGCAGAAAGTAAGATTCCTTGTGTTTCTCTATTTCCTGCTTTGCAAAGGAAGTGATCACCTCTATAGAAGCGAAGGCCTCCTTGTGAGGGCCTGGGAGGTAGCTCATTAATCATGGGAACACATTATACAGCTAATAGAAAAAGAAGAGGACTGCTTCTTTATTTATTTATTTCCTACCACAATTAGACTCTCAGCAGCTCACAATAATAGATAGCACTTAGTAACCAAACAAAAATATTGCAAATACATTAATTATGGCAAACAATACATGGTGTTAGCCTCAAAAAAGCCACCCAGAAACGCTCTGTTTCCACATTCTTGTAAGGAACAGATAACATTAAAGGCAGATAAATTATTAGAAAGCTATTATAAAATTATCTTAGTGTCTCCAAAAGTCTTGCTTATGGCTAAATGAGGTGATTTAATAAATTAGATCAACTGGATTCACATCCCAGGCTAAATAATAAATTAACTACATGAGTTGGATTTTCAAGTCTCCTAGCTTATTAGTAAGTTTGAGTTAGCACCTCAGGATAATCTTTTGGCTCAAAAATGGACATCCCTATTCAGAGAAATTCAGATGCTCCCAACCTGACAGTGTTTTGCAAGGTATTAAAAATCTGACTGATTCCAAAGACATTTGCATCAAGTTGAATTGATGAAATCTCTTATTACTGATGGCAGGCAAGGTTATGGGTACTGGTGGGTTTGTGCATTTTAATTCTGTATATTCCCTGAGTACTTGTGTAAGATGAGCAGATATACAAAATCATAAATACTTATACCTATTATCTTGTAAGCAATTGACAAATAAAATTAAATAAATAAATAAATAAATAAATAAATAAATAAATAAATAAATAAATAAATAAATAAATAAATAAATAAGATTTACTTCAGAGTTGAACTGATCCAGGTATGATTGGACAGATAGAAGGTTCAAACTCTTAGCTAACTAAAAAACAAAACAAAACAGAAGTATAAGTGGTCAAAGTTTCTATTGACTCGAAAAAGGTTACCTATAACCTATTTTGAAAGATACACCAGCTGTACTATCTCTGTGGTCAGGTGATCGTGTTTTGGTTACTTAGGAACTGGCTGTCAGCCTTCAAGAATCTTTCTTCTGCTTGTCTTTCCGGTTGCCGTAGTAATGTGAGGGAAGGAGGATACATTGGGCTTTGGGGGAGGGGGGTGAAGAGTGCTGGAGGCTTGAGAGGGTGAACTGTAAAACTTGGGAAAACTTTCTTGTTTATACTTACTTGCTTACTGCGCAGCGGCAGCATCATATCTATCCAGGCCAAGGTCAACAGCCAGATGTCTGAATCACCACCTGAAGATGTCCCACATGACATTATACACAGTGGTGGTATTCAATCGGTTCTGCCCGGTTCTGGAGAGCCGGTAGTGGCGATGAGCATCGGAGACCGATCTGGTTCTCTCCACTGCTCAGAATAGTGTCGTGTGGCAGCTGCTGTAGCAACCAGCATTGTACAAGCTTGCAGGAGGTGAGTTAGAATGCCTCTGCACCTGCGCAAAGTGTGCGTTTGGCACACGTGTGCACGCAAAGTGTGTGCACATGTGCAAAGCACGCCCACCAAGCCATGCCCACCGAACCGTTGGCAACTTTATTTGAATACCACTACTGATTATACACATCTCAGATTGGATGGCCAGTTTGAATTATTGTGGGTGGGAACATTTCCATAACTTTGTAATGTGATTTTTGCACCTAATGCCTCAGATCTTATTTATTTATTTATTTATTTATTAATTACATTTATATACCGCCCTTCTCCCTAGGGACTCAGGGCGGTGAACAGCTCGTCTAAAAACCCCACAAATACAAAAGTTAAAAAGTAATTAAATATTTGAATCAGCTGCAGACTAAAATTAGGAAACCCCCCCCCTACCCTTAAAACCCAATTTAAAGTTAAAAATGGAGATCAAATTTAAAATCATTATCTCAGCCCAGGCCGGCCTGCTCAAAGAGCCAAGTCTTTAACGCGCGCCTGAAGGCCCTCAGGTCCGTGCCGGTACGAAGTTCCGGTGGCAGAGTATTCCAGAGGGCGGGGGCACCCACAGAGAAGGCCCTACCCCTTGGCGCCGCCAGACGACACATAGCGGCCGACGGCACCCGGAGCAGACCCTCCCTGTGGGAACGCACCGGCCTGTTGGAGAACGTTGGCAGAATGCGGTCCTGAAGGTAACCTGGTCCCATGCCATGGGTCGCCCTAAAGGTCAAAACTAGAACCTTAAAGCGAACCCGGAGAGCCATCGGCAACCAATGCAGCTCGCGCAGGAGAGGCGTCACATGGGCGCTACGCGACGCCCCCATAATCACCCTCGCGGCTGCATTTTGCACCAACTGGAGTCTCCGGATGCTCCCCGCAGGGAGCCCCATGTAGAGGGCATTACAATAGTCCAGGCGAGAGGTGACAAGGGCCTGAGTGACCGTGCGCAAGGCGTCCCGATCCAGGAAGGGCCGCAACCGGTAGATCCGACGGATCTGATGAAACGCCCCCCTGGAGACGGCCGCGATGTGATGTTCAAGCGACAGCCGTACATCCAGGAGGACTCCCAGGTTGCGAGCCCTCTCTGTGGGGGGCAGAACCTCCCCCCCAATAGCCAGCGAAGGTGTCAGCTGGCTATATCGGGGCGCCGGAAACCACAGCCACTCGGTCTTGGATGGGTTGAGCCGAAGCCTGTTCCCGCCCATCCAGTCCCGCACGGCCTCCAGGCACCTAGACATAGTCCCCACAGCATCGTTGGGGTGGTCCGGAGTGGAGATGTACAGCTGGGTGTCATCTGCATACAGATGACACCTCACTCCAAGACCACGGATGATCTCGCCCAGCGGCTTCATATAAATGTTGAACAGGAGGGGAGAAAGGACCGACCCCTGAGGCACCCCACAAACCAGGGGCCTAGAGGTGGACCTCTCCCCCCCCCGCCAACACGAATTGCGAACGGTCAGAGAGGAAGGAGGAGAACCATCGGAGGACGGTTCCACCAATCCCCAACCCCTCCAACCGTCGCAATAAGATACTATGGTCGATAGTATCAAAAGCCGCCGAGAGATCTAATAGGACCAGGACAGAGGAGAACCCTCTGTCACGAGCCCTCCAGAGATCATCAACCAACGCGACCAATGCCGTCTCAGTGCTATGTCCAGGCCTGAAGCCCGATTGGAACGGATCGAGGTAAGTTGCTTCCTCCAGGTACTGGGGGAGCTGACGTGCCACCACACTCTCAACAACCTTCGCCACGAAGGGAAGGTTGGAGACTGGACGATAGTTGTTTAAAATAGCTGGGTCCAGGGAAGGCTTCTTGAGGAGGGGGCGCACCACCGCCGCCTTCAGGGCGGTAGGGAGCAACCCCTCTCTCAAAGAAGCGTTGACAATCCCCTGGAGCCAGCCTCGTGTCGTCTCCCTGGCGGCCGAAACCAACCAGGAAGGACACGAGTCCAATAAACAGGTGGTGGCATTCAGACCCCCCAGCAACCTGTCCACACCCTCAGCGGTCACAGGATCGAACTCCCCCCAGATAACACTCTCAAGACCTGCCCCGGACACCTCTCCCGGGACCACCCAATTGGAGTCGAGCCCTTCCCGAATCTGAGCGATTTTATCATGCAGAAATCGGGAAAACTCCTCCGCTCTACCCTGCAAGAGGTCATCCCGCGCTCTCGGTTCAAGTAGAGAGCGGGTCACTCTAAACAGGGCGGCAGGCCGATTTTCTGCTGATGCAATAAGGGCGGAGAAATACGAAGATTTCGCCGCCCCTATCGCCACAAGGTAAGTCTTAATATGAGATCTCACCTGTGTTCGGTCAGACTCAGAACGGCTCGCCCTCCAAATGCCCTCAAGACGTCTTTTTCGGCACTTCATCTCCCGTAGCTCCTCCGTATACCACGGAGCCAAATGGGATCTGTGCCGAGTCAGAGGTCGCATAGGCACAACTCGCTCTAGGGCCCCGGCGGCCGACCCCTCCCAGGTGGCCACCAGGTCTCCAGGCGAGCTGAGAGCCAGAGATTCAGGAAATGGCCCAAGCTCCCTCTGGAACCGATCCGGATCCATTAGGCGCCTGGGGCGGAACCATCTAAGTGGCTCCGCCTCCCTGCGGTGGGGGGTAGCGGAACAGAAATCCAGCCTAAGGAGGGAATGATCTGTCCATGACAAGGGCGTAATAACTAAATCCCCCCAATTACAGTCATTCAACCACTGCCCAGAGACAAAAATCAGGTCCAGCATGTGACCTCCCATGTGAGTGGGGGCAGAAACTAACTGGGTCAGGTCCATGGCCGTCATGGAAGCCAAGAACTCCCGGACCAACCCCGAGGTTTCACCGAGCGATGGCAGGTTGAAATCCCCCATGACTAAGAGCCTTGGGGTCTCAACCGCCAGCCCGGCTATTACCTCTAGGAGTCCGGGTAGGGCCGATGAGACGTGGCAGGGAGCCAGGTACGTCAACAAAAGACCCATCTGAACCCCTTGCCCCCACTTCACAAAAAGAGATTCACAGCCAGCCGTCTGAGGGACAGTGGCCTCCCTAGGACAAAGGACTTCCTTTATAAGCACCGCCACCCCACCGCCCCTTCCCTGAGCCCTAGGCTGGTGAAATGCAAGGAAACCTGGTGGGCACATCTCAACCAGAGGGACACCTCCCTCTGGGCCCAACCAGGTTTCGGTGACACCTACCAGGTCCGCGGCCTCCTCCTGAGCCAACTCCCAGATCAGGGGAGCCTTATTAACCACGGACCTGGCATTGCACAACAGCAGCCGGGTATTCAGGGCCTGAGATTCCGGACAACCAGGACTGCAGGATGGGTAGGGAGGGTCGGAGCGCGCTACCGCTTGTAAACATCGGGAGCGCGATCCCCTAACCGGATATGGCCCTCCACCCCTAGCATACCTACCTCTCCCAGTTACCGTGCCGATAAAACTGGCCCCCGGCTGCCCACCCCCTGTCTGCCACCCCGACACGGGGACCCCCGAGGCCCCACAGGCGCGCTCGCCGGCCCGGCTGCCCCCAATTCCATGCGGGCTGTCTCCCCCGCCCGCCCTGGACTTTTCCCCCTTAAAAAATCCCATTAAAAATTTTTCAAGCCCGAATTTACCACGCCCTCCCCGGTTTCCCCGACCCCACCATCGCTCCGGATCCCAGGATCCCTCATTGCGGAAGGTCTTAAAGAGCTTCGAGGGCCACCTAAGGGAGAGGGGGGCATCCCTCAAGGCCCAAAGCTCTGTCCTCGGGTACTTCCGTGGACCCGGCCGCCCCATCTCGGCAGTCCCAGAGTGTCCGCGACGTCTGCCGTCCTCCGGCCATGGAAAATGGAATCCAGTCCAGCTGGGATATATTCTGCCTCCCCCCGGTCGTCCCACCTCTGCCACCGGTGAGACCCCCGGGGGGGAAAGAGTCACAGGCAGAGCCGGTCCCCCCCCCAGGCCCACCACCTCTGCCACCGGTGGGGGCCCCAGGGAAGGAAGGGACACCACAGCTCCACCTAAGCAGCCCACGGGGGCATCGGCACCGTCGCTCCCCAGCCGAGCCCTTCCGTGGATCTCCCAGCCGCCGCGTCGTCTTCGGGGCTATCGAAAATGCCCCAGGTCCGCTCCAGGGCCGCCCTGACCGCCGCCGGCCCATATCAAAGCCGGCCGGGGCCGCCCATGACCGCCGCGGCCCGAAGGAGGCCGCTGAGCCCACACTGGGGCCACCGACGTAGAAGACACCAAGAGCGCCGTCACGACGAGTCCGGAGGCCGTGGCTGCCACCACCGCCGCCGCCGAACACCCATCCGCAGCCCCCTCGCTCAGCCGACCGCCGGGAAGGGCCGCCGCCGCCGAGCACCCGTCCATCGCCGCCGGGCGCCCGTCCGCAGCCGCCCCGCTCCGCCGACCGCTGGAGGAGGCCTCCGCAATCGACCCAAGGCCGCCGGGGCCGCCGTGACCACGCCGCCCTCCACATCGGTCCCGCGGCTCCAGCCGACCCCCGACCAGCTTCCAGATGTCCCGGCTGGTCTCCCTCGATCCTCCCCCGCCTCTGCCACCGGCGGGGGGGCCCAGGGGACAGGGGGGGTCGCCGCTGAGGCCGTCCAGGCCGGAGAGGGCCGCGGCGGAGCTCCGCGTCGCACGCACCGGATCCATCGCCACAAATCCACCGGGGCCGCTCCACACCACTCCCAAGGCCTCCGAGGCCGCTCAGAAACCGCTCCGGGGCCGCCGCACCTGGAACGCGGCCTCCGACGCCACTCCGAGGCCACTCCGAGGCCAACGAGGCCACCCCGAGGCCGCTCCGAGGCCGCCAGGACTGCCGCGGCAACGCTGTCTCTCCTCTCGGCCCCGCGGCTCCGGCGAGCTGGAAAACCGCTCCGGGGCCGCTGCATCCAGAACGGGGCCTCCGAAGCCCCTCCGAGGCCGCTCCGAGGCCGCCAAGGCCAACAAGACCGTCCCGAGACCACTCCGAGGCCGCCAGGGCCGCCGCGCCAACGCCGTCGCTCCCATCGGCTCCCTTAGCTCCGGCGAGCCCCCAACCAGCTCTCGTTGGAAACCGCTGGTCTCCCCGGGCCCTCCCCCACCTCTGCCACCGGCGAGGGGGGCCAGGGGGCATGGGGACCCGCACCGAAGAGCACCGAAGAGCACCCGGGCCGGAGAGAACTCCGGCGAAAGCAGCCGTCCGCACCGAAGAGCACCCGGGCCGGAGAGAACTTGAATTCTTGAGATCTTGAATTCTTTTGATGCTACCACTTGATTTCCAGTAAAAGTCCTTTTCTTTATAACAATGGAGTGTAATGGTTCTTAAATTTTGAATGGAGTCTCACCTGACACTGGCTTCCATTTGCCATTTTCAGCATTCCTCAGCCATGTAATCACATTTTATTACATTTTTGCCATTTTTTTCCAACTAAAATTGCCCATTGGATAAGCTGGAATCAGAATGTTGAACATGTGATTCACTGAAGGACCACTGTCACTGCGTTTGTTTTGGGTTTGTCTGGTGAACTCCCACAGAAGATTCCAGAATAAGCTGGACTGGTTATCAAGTTACCATATAACAAGATATGAGTGTCTTGTGATGTATGATGTACTGCGCATGTGTGCAGGGGAGGAGTTTTACTTTTACTTCACTTTCATTATACTTTTTCATTTGCTTGCTTCTTAGATGTACTGCTTTTCTTTGTGTTCTCCTAGTTTTTTGTAAATAAAGTATGCTGGCAACAGATAAACACGATTCATTTCCTCTAATTTATAAAGCTGAATTTTTTCTCTTTGACAACCACAGTGACTCACTTAACAACCATCATAAAAATGGCTGTAAAATCTAATCACGTGGTGACTCAACTTATGACAGCAATGATTTATTATTACAATTCAGGGCTCTGTTGTAATTGTAAACTGTATAGTCCTAGGTAGATTAGCAGAAGCCCAGTATGAAGGTCAATGGAAAGAATTCTTCCGTTTTTTTTCTCATTATTCACACTCCACTAGAATATTATATCTAGTTCTCTACACTGTGCTTTAGGAACAAGTGTTACAAATTGTATTTGGGGACAGCAGTTGAGATGACAAGGGTCTTAGAAGGAAACATTTAAAAGGAACAATTGGAAGCAGGAGGTATGCTTAGTTTGGAGAAAAGACCACCAGGGATATTTCATAGAATAACAGAGTTGGAAAGGACCTTGGAGGTCAACTAGACCAACACCCCGCTTGAGCAGGAGAGTCTATTCCAAATATTAGCTTCTACCTAGTATGGAACTCACAGCCTCCTGATTTGAGGCGAGAGCTCCACCTCTAGGCCACTGGAGCTGCCTTCAGAGCAGACATGATGGCTGCTTTCAATTATTTGAGGGCAGGTCAGATAGAAGAGAAACAGGACAATTCAGAATTCTTCTAGAAATCTGGATGGAAACAATGGGTTTAAATCATAAGGAAGCAGATGTTATTTGGGTACTAGTAAAAATAGGTAAGAACCTATGGAAGGAGAAGAAGAAAAAGAAGCAGCTCCCTTCCATGCAATTGCTGGTTCAGTTTCTTAGCATCTGATGATATAAAATCAGTTTTGATCTTGTCTTGAAAGCTGGAGCAGAAATACATAGAAGTACATAGAAGTATGTCAGCAGAAATAAGAAGAACAGACTTGATATACTGAAACACGTAACTGGCTTTATTTAAGATACTGCAGTATCGATCACCTTTTAACACATACCAAAGATAGTATGAGGAAAAGGAGACGCCTTTTCCCAGAAAGACCACATATTTATACCCAAATATAGTTATATAAACAGTTACATAACACATCTTGTTTTTCGGTTACAAAGATACATAGAATCCCATAGGAAAGTTGTGGGTATTTCCACTGACCTTTCCTCTCTTAACATTGGATTGTTACCAACATCCTTTTCCCGGATTTATCTCCAGATGTCCGGTTATGCAATTATCACATTTGATTAATGTGACTATATAATGTCAGAGTGCCCTTAGAATACAAATTCCAACCTAGGACAAGAACAAACTTCGCAATCCAACATATTTGTCTCACAAAAACATATTTCTCAACTGTTCTGTTCTTTTAAAAGTTCAGGCTGCGGACACAAAATGGCTACAGTCTGGTTCTGTATTTTCTCAAGTATAAGATCCAATTTTTACTTATAACAGTATGTGATGAGATGGCTAGAAGCTTGGGAGCAAAGGTGCAACATCATCTCTCCTTACTGATGAGCAGAAATAGGTCTCTCCAAAAGTCTAAAATATCTTAAACAAGCTAGAATTGTATCTGAATTCTATACCATTATCTGAAATGTTATAGGGTCTCCTGCGAGAGCAGGGGGTAGGACTAGATGACCTCTAAGGTCCCTTAAAGTTCTGTTACTGTTACTAAGCCAACTGGTGACACTGGGTCAGTCCATCTCTGGTAACCCTAAAAATGGGCAATGGCAAACCACTTCTGAAGTCTTCAAAAGAAAACTGCAAAGATTTATCCAGTCTGTCACCGGGAGTCAGGACTGACTCAAGAGCACCCACCTCTACTGGGGAGAGAAGTAAATTAGATGGTTCCCTCCATACTTTACATTCACGATTACATGAAAATGCTGATATGAAACATAGTTTGTTTGGGGAATAACTTGCCTGATGGAAATAGTCACCAGTGATTTTCACTACAGTTTCAAGGGCTTGCATTAACTTCTGGAAATTTTCATCTTCAGGAGCAAATTGATGTCCAAAACTCAAAGAACATTTGACTTTAGAAACTAAATTTAGTACTGGAAATGAAGGGTCAAATGGCTGTCCTGCAAATAAAGATGTTTTATGATGATTTTCATAAAGAAGAGGACTTCTAAGGGGATAAAGGGAAAGAATTGGAAACTGTCAATTTTTTTCCAAAAAATTAAAATCAAATCAAATGAATCTCTACTTGAAATACTGAGATAGAAAATATTTTTTCAGACAGACTTGAAATATTGTCATTACCCCAAATTACATACCTTTTGTCTGTCTAAATATCTCCACCAATGTCTGAGCCACATCTTCTATTTGATGCTCAAAGCTTTTCTTCCCCAGGCCCAGCTTCCACAGAAAAATGCCAATGTTCCACTGCTGTTTCCAGATGTGGCCATTGGAGAAAATAATTCCTGAGGGCATCAGCA
Source organism: Bungarus multicinctus (assembly GCA_023653725.1). Classification (NCBI taxonomy): domain Eukaryota; kingdom Metazoa; phylum Chordata; class Lepidosauria; order Squamata; family Elapidae; genus Bungarus; species Bungarus multicinctus. The sequence goes on from CM042844.1 coordinate 7,441,316, forward strand.
GACAAAGATAAGTGATTCCTGATAACATTCATGTTAAAAAACAGCTAAGTCTAGTTCTTGCCAAATATCTCTCTGGGTTTTTGGTGGGAATAACAAACCTTTGTGACTATAATTTTGTAAGATTCTGGCCATGTTATTTTTTTTTCCTTTCAAAAATATTGATTCATTTTTGGAATCACATGGATATTGGTAGACATATGTTGAATGGCATATGTTGAAATGCAGTGTTTGCCAACCTCTGTCTTCTACAATGGACATCAGAAGCTTCTAAGATTATGTAATTGTTCATGTGCAAGAATATATGTTATAGGAATAAGAGACAGGATCATCTCAGTGGTGGCATAATCCATTTGCAACTCCAACTCAGAAAATTGCAACTAACCAGCAAAATTGGCCAATGGCTTTTGAAAAAAAAAGATAGATATTTAGTGAAAAAGAAGTAATGTCTAAATCAATGAATTGAATGTAATGGGCCAGATAGAAAGCTATGGAGGAAATGTACAATAATTCGGTGCAAAGTAGATTAAGCAATATTTCCTTTGCTTATCTCACGCCTATAAATAATTTTCTTTACTATGTCTCATTCCCCCCATACTATGAATATGAATAATCTTATCAGTAATTATAATTATTATAGTGTGAAGGTTATTCACATGCAATTCCTTACTTACCCAGTCCTTGCCATAAAGTAGCCAAGAAAGGATCCTCTGGTTGATCAGAGAATTATTTTGGGAAGCTGGTCATTCCTTCTTTAACAGCTTTGAATCCAGACAGTACTACTCCAAGTTGAGTGAATCAAAGTTGAGAAATATTATAATCAAATAAAACAGGTTTCTTATAGCGAATACACTCATTGAGGGAAAAATCCTGATATTTGTGTTTTTTATTATTACTTTATTTGCGGTCACAGACAAAAACACAAGTACAACAAAAGAAGAACATGGGAAAATTAATCATGAATAATTGATCACCAAAAACTTGACTAAGGGGAATTACAGTGTTCTCCTCTGATGGTTACAGCTCTTTAAAAAAAAATTGGAAACTTGAGAAATAATGTATGAGGAGCCATCCCCTAGACAATATAAGAACAAATTGCTAACATTGGGTCTAGAAGGGTCTGTTCCAAGGAGAGACAGTAACTTAGATCTGCCTGCGTTATACATAGGACAATATAAAAGGACATGCTCCACAGTTTCAACCTTAGCTCTGTCACAGGGGCATAGCTGCTCATTAATCGGGAGCCTCTTAAATTGCTCATCTAGCAGTGCTGAGGGCAAGACATTAAAGTGAGCTAGGGAGAAAGGTCTTCTATACTTGGGAATGGTTAGAATGTAAAAATAGGAAGCCATCCCCGGTCCATAATTATTAAATTGACTGAAGATCAGAGGGGAGCAAGTTTTGTTAGTTCTGGCTCGTAGATATTGCAAGTCCATGTTTTATTTATTTATTTTATTTTATTTGTCAATTGCTTACAGGATAATAGGTATAAGTAAAACATAGTTATGAATACATGGATACATATAAGAAAAATAAAATATAAAAGAAACAATAGGACAGGGACGGTAGGCACGTTAGTGTGCTTATGCACGACCCCTACAGACCTCTTAGGAAAGGGGTGAGGTCAATAGTAGACAGTCTAAAGTTAAAGTTTTTGGGGTTTGGGGAAGAAACCACAAAGCCAGGTAGAGTATTCCAGACATTAACCACTCTGTTGCTGAAGTCGTATTTCCTGCAATCAAGTTTGGTGCGATTAACCTTGAGTTTGTATTTATTGTTTGCTCTTGTGTTGTTATGGTTGAAGCTGAAGTATTCACTGACAGGTAGGACATTGCAATGTATGATTTTATATACTATACTTAGATCGGACCGAAGGCGGCGTAGTTCAAGGTTTTCTAGGTCTAGAATTTCGAGTCTGGTGCCATAAGGTATTCTACAACGAGTAGAGGAGTGAAGAACTCTTTTTGTAAAATATTTCTGGACTTTCTCAACTGTGTTAATATCAGATATGTAATGTGGGTTCCAGACTGATGAGCTGTATTCGAGTATTGGTCTAGCAAATGTTTTGTATGCTCTAGTTATTAGTGTAATATTACCAGAGAAAAAGCTACGTAAGATTAGGTTAACAACTCTTAGCGTCTTTTTGGCTATGTAGTTACAGTGGGCTCTAGCACTTAGGTCATTTGAGATGAGTACTCCAAGATCCTTTACAGAATTTGGGTCATCAGCAAGGTCTTGACTATTCAGCCTGTATTTTATTTTCTGATTTTTTTTGCAATATGTAGGACAGAACATTTATTTGTTGAGATTAGAAGTTGCCATTTGTTTGACCATTCTGATACATAGTCAAGGTCTTTTTGAAGGGTAGAGGTATTTTCTGTGATGTTGAATAGCTTTACATCATCAGCGAAGAGAATGCAGTTGCTCTTGATATGATCACAGATATCATTTATGTAGAGTATGAAAAGAGTTGGTCCTAGAACACTGCCTTGGGGGACACCACTGTTGACAGGTATAGAATTAGATAGGACTCTCCCAATTTTGACCATTTGTTGTCTGTTTGACAGGAATGCTTCTATCCAGTTATGCAGGTGTCCAGAGATACCATAAGATTTTAGTTTTAGGAGTAGTTTGTCATGTACCACTGAATCAAAGGCTTTGCAGAAGTCTATGTAGATTGTGTCTATTGCTTTGCCTTGATCGAGTTGTGTAGTCCATATGTTTTTGCAATGTAAGAGTTTCAGATTACATGATAGTTTTTTCCTAAAACCAAATTGTTTATTAGAGAATAGGTTGTTTGTTTCTAAGTGGAAGATGATGGATTGATTGATAATTGATTCCATGACTTTACAGGTGATGCAGCATAAAGAGATTGGTCTGTAATTTTCAACTAGGCTGAGGTCTCCCTTTTTGAAGATGGGGATGACCGTGGCTTGTGACCATAGTTTTGGCAAGGAGCTGGTCCTGAAAGATTTTTCAAAGATTATGCTTAGAGGTCCTGCTATGGCAGTGGATAGCTTTTTTAAGAAGTAGGCACATATTCCATCCGGTCCAATAGATAGAGATGGTTTTAGATTGCCTAGTGCTTTTTCAACATTGTCTTCTGTAAAATCGATATGTATTAGATCATTGTAATTGTCTGTGGTTCGACTAGGAAATACTGGGCATGATCCATTGCTGTTTACAAATACTGAGCCAAAGAATGTATTAAAGAGGTTGGCTTTAATAGTGTCATCATTGCAGTCTTTACCAATAGTTCCTTTCAGGGGTGGGATGGACCTTGAGTCTTGTTATTTATAAAATTGTAGAAAGCACGGATGGAATTGGGTGGGTGGAATGTCCACAAGCCATTGGACTACCCTAAATTGGGCGTCCTTAAGGCCACAATCTCCCAGGGCATCCCCCGTAAAACCTAGCAGGTGTAATTTCTTCATCAGCTGCCTCTCCCAATGAGAAATATGAGAGTCAGCAAACGCCAGGGAGAGGTAGCTACCAGGAACTGCCAGAAAGAGCACCCGAAACCACCATTTAAAGTTGTTAATCCACACCATACATTCGACTGATCGAGTGCCCAGTTCCAGGTACATCAGAGCAAAGCCAGCAAAAGGAAGACCCAGAAGTTTTCTAAGAAAGACAGCCTGGGTTCTTTCAATACAATCCTTGAAGCCCCGTATCCATATGGGAATTCTGTAAAGAGTTTGAGCCAGAGTTTTGGCTTTGTAAATATGCAGAGCAGAAGGAATAAACTGGCCTCCTTGGATATAAAAAAATCTTAAAATCTGCTGGTGACTACAGAAGGCCGAATTCAGCACCTGGGTTTGATGTCTAGTCCAAGCACTGGTGATCTGAAATTGAATACCTAAATACTTGAAATGGAAAACCTGTTTAACATCATTACCATTGATAGCCCAGTTATACATTTTCCGGGCTCTAGAGAACACCAATACTTTGGATTTGTCATAATTAATGGACAAGTGGTTCTCAGCATAGTAAGACCCAAATGCAGAAAGTAATCTTTTCAGACCTGACCTTGACAATGAAAGGAGGGCTGTATCGTCAGCATAAAGGAGAAGCGGGATCTTCGTAGATGACAGCTTTGGGGCGTGGGACTCAATACATCCAATGTGAAAGGCCAAGTCAGATAAGAACAAATTAAACAAAAGAGGAGCCAGAACACAACCCTGCCTTACTCTGTTCTTAATCGGGATAGGATTTGAAAGTTCTCCCTGCAAACCACACCTGACCTGGCTAGAGGTCTGGTTGTACAAGGATCTAATTAGGAATAGAAGACGTCTATCGATAGAACATTTGAGCAGTTTTGACCACAACAGTCCCCTAGGGACTGAGTCAAATGCTGACTTTAGGTCGATAAAAGCAGTAAAAAGTTTGCCATCTGGTATGGTAATGTATTTATCGACCAGGTGCGCTAAGACAAAGCAGTGGTCCAGTGTGACACAGCCCGCTTTAAACCCAATCTGTTCAGCACCAATAATATTGGACTCCTCAACCCAAATGAGGAGTCTATATTGGAGATATTTACATACAGTTTTCCAATGATAGAGAGCAGGCTTATGGGGCGATAGTCGGCTGGGTTGTTCCTATTTCCTCATTTAAAAACTGGAACAATAATTGCTAAGCTCCAGGAGGTAGGGATCCTGCCAGAGATATTGATATGCATGAAAAGTCTTGCTAAGAGAGGAATCCACCACTCGGGATTGGCTTTTAGCAGATCAGGGGGTATAGCACCAGGGCCGGGGGTTTGCCTGACTTGAGTTCAGAGATAAGCTCAGTAATCTCAGCATGAGTCACGGGTTGCCAGTCAGGAACTGCAGGAGGCAGCTGTGGCCCAAGCATGGTCGAACTTGTTGACACCTGGAAAATTGCCAAGAAATGGTTTTCCCAATCTCTGTTGGAAATACAGCAGAGAGGGAGTTCTTGATGACCAGGCAAGAAGCTGGTAACAATTTGCCAAAATAATCGAGTGTTCTTCTGCTGGATGGAGAGGAGAAGTAGATCCCACTTCTCTCTCTCTTTAGCTTTCTTTTTCTTAGCAATTAGTCCTTTATACTCCTGCTTCAAGCGATAGTAGTCCTCTGGTGGGCATTTATCCCCTCGATTACGATAGAGCAGGTAAATCCAATTAATCTGGTTCCTGAGCATCAGATACTCTTTGTCAAACCAAGAATTATTTCTTGAATGATATGGACCACTCAGCCTATGGACGGCTTCTAGTTCCCTTTGAACACTATTAATTAGTGATTCAAAGGCCGAGATTGTCCCTGGGCCACTACTTGTTAGGGCCTGATTGTATAGGCTAAGACACTCCACAGATTATAAAAAGGAGTGGAACTTTCTTTCAGTATTAGAAGACCATTTGATCCTCCTTGCATATGAGGCCACATAGGGATCTAACATCTGGGGATGTATATTTGAGGAAAGCCCAATGATTGTAACCAGGGTGCAGTGGTCACTCTCCGTAAGGCAGTCCACATAAAAAGCACGGACTGCCTTTCTAAGAAGCTGGGATACCAGCACAAAATCAATAACACTACTCCCATGTGAGGAACTAAAAGTAAACTCACCAGCTAGATCACCTAGAAAACTCCTATTAAGAATTATCTTATTGTGTTGGGCTGCTAAAAGGGCTAACTGAATGCCAGAAAAAATTGTTAATTCATCCTTAGAATGTCTGGCTGAAATCAAGTGTCCTATAGCCTGGAGGGTTTCTTGGGAGTAAAGTGCCTCAATCGATGGGGGAACTTGGACTCCCAATCGGGCATTAAAGTTGCCCCCTATAAAGATGTACAGCACTGGGAATTTAGTTTCCAAACAAGTAATGTAATTCTCCAGCATGCCCCATTGAGCCTTAATACCAGGTTGCCTCATCGTCAGGGGAAGATAAACGTTCAACACTAACAATTTGCTACATCCTCTCTTAATTAGGAGTGCCATAGCTAAAGAGCCATAGGGGGACAGCTCCACTGTCTCCACTTTCAAAGAAGTAGAGACCAAGCAAGCTAAACCACCCTTAGACCTTCCTGTTGTAGATTGTCTGGTGGCAGCCAAGGAAATGACCATAAACCCTGTAAGGGAAATCTTATCGCATGCCCAGGTCTCCTGAAGCAGGACCACATCAAATGAGTGAATATAGTTGGTGAATTCTGTGGTACCACATCTTCTCCCCCAACTTGCTATGTTCCACGAAAAGCACTTAAGTGTGCAGGGTTGTTGTTTTTTTTGCCAGATTTAATAGTCATTCTGTGTGATTAATTTTTTCCAGAGCACCCTTCAGATCCAAAAAGATACACCCGTTGTTAAGTGGCAGGGTCATCCTCTTAGGAGGCAAAGGCAAGTAAGGAGGGAGGGGAGGTGAGCCTTGTTCATGGGGCTGTAGGGCTCTAAGCACATTCCAGTTCATATTTGTGGCATTAATTGGTTGCTTAGCTGGCAAGTATTCAGCAGCATCAACAGACGGAGTTTGAGGTAGTCCTGGATCTTCAAATTTACGAATTAGACATTCTGGAGAGAGCGCCAAGGGAGCTTCTGTTGGTAAATCAGTATAGACTCCCTGGAGTCCAAGGGAATCCTTATCAGGTAGTGAAAGACTCCAGAGCTTGGATCTAACTGCATCCAGATGCTTTAGGATTTGGGCCTTTCTGGTTGTGGAAGCACACAAAAGGAGTCGAAGAGCTGTGTCTCCTCCTGGTTCCAAAAGTTGTCTTGACATATGTCAGTCTCATAAATAGATGAAATCCCAGAGGCACTGACCTGGGACTTATTTACTAAGGAACCTTGGGTTCCCTGGGCTGGTGTTGCTTCCTTTGGGGCCATTTCTTCCCAGCTGATCAAGTCAAGAGAAGCTTCCTGGTAAGATGTTACTCGCTGCGGGGGGTTAATTTGACTGGTTGTAGAAGGAACAATCAGGCTACCATCTAAGAGGATGCCAACTGGAGGTTTTGCAGGAATGGGTGTATAATTAGTACGTGATGTAGCATCCGAGATGTCATTCAAGGTTGGCACATTAATATGTGCTGCTGAGGATCTTTTGGGGGCAATAAACACCCTGCCACTCACAAATTGTTGATTACTCAAAAGTGGATTAATTGACATATCTTTGAAGACTCTTCTTGGCAGAATGCCGAAAGATCTTAACAGGGATCCTCTTCTGAAAAATAGTTTTGGGATATTGGAGTTGTCAAAACTGAGTAGCACTCTAGTGCAGTATTCAGGAGAGGGTAAAAGTTCGACCTTCTTCAAATCATCAGCTTTTAGCCCCAATAACTGTAATATATGGCCCCTCACCAGCTGTGTTGAACCCCAGTGAGGTAAGTTGCCATTAGTGGGATTAATGATGAGGGCCACCTGTTTTGACTGTAGGACCAGGTGACTATTTGCATCAAAAGATGTAGAGTTCTAACTATTGGTAGGACTGCATTGACCAGTGCTTTTGCTGAGGCTTGGCAGGGAGAACCCTGCTGCTGCATCAGGCTGCTGAGCGGTCAACCCAGGGCACCCGCTGGTAGTCCAGGAAACTAGGTGGTTTAAAGTACTTATTATTTTATCAAGCTGGAGCTAATGCTCGCTGTAGTTTCTGCAACCAAGAAACATTGCTGAGCCAAAAGTTCTGTAAGGGTGAGCTCATTTAAGGATTGGTTGGGGGCCGTAGTTTTAGATAAGTCTTTGTTCTCAACTCGGGGGCGATGCCCTCAACCATCGGAAGATCGCGACAACCGGCAGCAGCCAGACAAAAGGGAGGAAGAGCTTTCAAACCGAGAGACCGAGCTAAAACAAAGTCCTCAATCTTGGATTGCTTCAGAGAAGGTTGAGGAACCAGGTCAGTGAAAGATCTGCTCCTTTTCCTTGTCTTCATTATATTAAGTAGCACAATAGAGGAGGAGCTGTGTAATATAGCATAGAGTCTAGTCGCTGAAACAAGTCCTAAATCCAGAGGAAAAGGAATCGGCAGTCAAGAAGAAGTGAGTCCTAATGCAAACAATAGCAGAGCTCTTCACAAGTATATCAAGGATCCTGCCCTCCCGACAGAGCAGGGAACATGAGTAAATAAAAATGATAAATTATAAAATAGTGGGTAAAAATAGAATAAATCAGATAAGAAAAATCACATCAAAGCTAGGCATTGCTAAACTTCCAGCTAAAGGAGTAAGATCTTTAGAACAACACAAGGAAGCAGCAGCAAGGCCCTCCTATAGCTGAGGCCCAGCTTGGGCTTTAAAAAATACAGCTAAACCATAGCTGAAATATAACTAGAAGCGAATTAGTGATCACACTGCAAAAATTTCAAAAATATAAAACGTTTAAAAATAAAAATTTAAAGACTAAGATATGATAGAAAAATAGCCTTAAAAGCAGGTAAAAATTAGAATAGGATAATTTAATCTTAGTTAAGCAGAGAGCCTACTTGCCTGCTGCTCCCATCTCCTCACAGTTGTATCTAATAGCCCCCTGATCTTTGTGTATTATTCTAGCATCCTAAAATAATTCTATAGGACTCTACTACTACATCTTGCTGCTACATTCTGAATTTTCATTTATCTATTGTTATTTTTATTTATTATGAAATTTATTTGTCGTTTATCTCATCTCTAGGTGTCTTAAGCATAAAAACATTACAATAATCCATTGTAAAGTAATAAAGCAGATAAAATAAAATCATTAGCACAAGATGGCAAAGGAGGGAATCAGATACATGGGATGGGGGAGGTGAGTTAGTTTGTAAATAGTCAATAGCAATAGCATTCAGACTTATATACTACGTCATAGTGCTTTACAGTTCTCTCTAAGTGGTTTACAGAGCATATTTGCCACCAACAATCTGAGCTCTCACTTCACCAACCTCAGAAGGATGGAAGGCTGAGTCAACCTTGAATCAGGAATAAACTTCTGGCAGTGGACAAAGTTAGCCTGCAATGCTGCATTCTAATCACTGTGCTACCATGGCTTAGTTGTGTCAGCCATCTCCAGTGTGAATCTCCCCCATTGGATCCAAATCATCTGACAGAGCCAGATCTTAAAGATCTTACCAAAAGTCAGCAGGGTAGGAAGCAATCTCAACTCAGTGGGTAGAATGTTCTAGACAGAGGTGGTATTCAGACAGTTTGCACCTAATCAGGAGAACCGGTAGCGATAATTTGGCATGGGTCGCCGAACAGGTAGTGACTTCTGGCTGGCCACGTCCCCAAACTAGTTCCCGGTCACAGCTTGCTCACTTGCCTCACCTGACGTTCACCCTGCCCAGCCATTCCTCACTCCACACTGGGTCCTCATGGCTTAACCTGCCTTCCCACATGGTGCTTGGCCCTATGCCCCAAATGATCTTCTTGCTGAAAGGTAAGCCTGCAAGTCACACTAGCTCCTCCCAGTATCCCCGGGGCTTGCCTTCCCCTCCCCCACCATCCCCTGAGCTTGCCAAGGGCCCCCCACCATTCCCAGGCTCACGTGGCTCCCTTCGTTGCTGGTGCGGCCTAGCTAGCTGTTCCCCGCCACATCCCCAGGCTCATCTGGCGGGACCTGGAGGGCGGATGTCCCGGGCTGCACATGTGTGCAATTTGCTGCGGCTACGCCTTTCCCTCCACCCCAGAAGGAGGACGCGGGCAACGGAGGCTGGAGCAGCAGCCGCCACTTGTTTTTTCCTCCTCTCAGGAGACGCGTTGCTTCCGCCTGGCCTGGCCAGCGGATGGGTAGGAGGGCGGCACTTGAGGGGCATCTCTACTGTGCTGGGGTTGAGAGGGATGGCGGAGGTGCCCATGTGCAGCAGCCCCGGGGCGAGCAGGGAGGTGCAGCTGCATGATAAGCATTGGGAGCTGCCTGGGGAGCTGCAAGGGGTGCATGAGGAGATGTGGTGTTTGTTGCTAAGGGCAGTGTTTTGGATGTGAGTGTGGGCTGCGGAACAAATGGCAGCAGTGCCCCGAAAGGGAGGGTGGGAACTCCCAGGGTAGCCCCGGTGCCCACTGCCTGCTGGAGCACCTCCACAAGCTTTCTTTGTTCTCCCGCTTATCTGGAGCTTGCTGGATCAGTTCGTTCCAGACCAGTATCACGAGAGAGAGTGGGGTGTACATGTGCATGTGTGTACGTGTGTTTGTTTGGTTCAGGTGGGTCTGCTGTCCTAGCTTTAGAAGGAGAGAGGGAAGGGAAGGGATAGAAAGAGAGGGAAAGAGAGAGAGAGGGAAATAGAATGAAAGATAGAGGTAAGATAGAGGGAAAGAGAAAGAGAGAGAGAAAAAGAGAGAGGGAAACAGAAAGGGGAAAGAGAGAGATAAAAAGAGGGAAAGAGAGAAAGAGACAGAGAAAAGAGAAAGAAAAGAAAAGAAAAAAGTGAAAGAAAGAAAGAAAGAAAGAAAGAAAGAGAGAGAGAGAGAGAGAGAAGGGAAGAAAAGAGATAGACAGAAACATGGGTTGGAAGGAAAGGAGAGAAAGAAAAAGGGAGGGAGGGAGGAGAAAGTGAAAGATATATGGATGAATGGGTGGATAGATTCATGGAAAGAGAGAAGGAGGGAGAGAGAGAAAAAAGGAAGGAAGGACACAAATCCTGGCTTCAGAAGACTCTTTGAAACAGCACAGCAATCTAGGGCTGGAAGGGATCTTGGAGGTTATATTCTAGTCAAAGGGTCTTCAAATTTGGCAAGTTTAAGACTTGTGGACTTCAACTCCTAGAATTCCTGAGCTAATGTGACTGGAGGAGGAATTCTGGGAGTTGAAGTCCACAAGTCTTAAAGCTGTCAAGTTTGAAGACCCTTGTTCTAGCCCAACCCGCTGCTCCAGCAGGAGACCTTATATCATCTGGAATCTGGATTACTTTGGTGCCTCTAACAGAGAGGAAAATTGGCAGAGGAGTTTACTAGGACAAGGCTGCACGCAGAGGAAAGTAGAGATAGTCCTTCACCTATGACCACAATTGAGCCCAAAATTTTGGTTGCTAAGCAAGAGCGTTGTTAAGTGAGTTTCACCACATTTTACTCAATCCATGATATCTCCTGGTTCTAATGGTCATGTCCAGGCTACGGAAGTAAATCTGAAGGTATGTGCAATGTTCTAATGTACAGACATTATAGTTAAATGTGTGGCAGAAAGTGGAAAGCAGACTAACTCATTTGCCTTTTCATCTTGGCAATATGCTGCAAAAAAAATCAACAGTGTTTTGGACTTGATTGTTGTTGTAAGTTGAGTGGTGAAGGCAGTGGCAAGCGAAGAAAGCAGGCGAGGAATGAACATCAGTAATATTCAGTTACTTTTAAGAGTCCCTGACACTATAGCTAGTTAATGTTTAAAAGATGTTATGGAAGAGGAACAAGTTTCACCAGACAAGAATGAGATGGAACTGAAAGTGGATTTGAAAATGAGTCTATAAAAAAGATGTTGCATTGTTTATATAAAAGAAATGGCTAATATTTTCATAATTACAATTCATTAATTGAAAAAGAAACACTTAAAATGGAAATACTATTAACAAACCAAGAGAGTTTGTTATTTTGTGCCAGTAGTGGCACAAAAATCTTTCCTAGCCAAGACTACTTACCGGTCACTAATGGAATGCTCTCTGTATAGCAGAGAGAGAGAAGCCAGGGGAAGCCATGTTTGGTCGCCTAATCTTTTTAGAATGCAGCTTAAAAATATACTGAAGCTTTTTACAGCCTTATGCAGGTATATATAGTACAAAAAATAGTACAAAATCATCTAAGAAGTTATTTTACAAATGGAATTGAAAGGCACATTCACAGAGCAATACTGAATTCTTTTTCTGAAATTTATTCCTCAGTTTAAAAAACTGGAATATATGAATTCAATATTGTACACTGCTAGTGTAGCTATTCAAAAGGATATAGTGTCCGGGTTAGCAAAAATGGTGAAGCAACATGTAGATTTAAATTTTAAAACCAGAAATATTTTGTTGGAACCCACATAAAGGCAGTACAATACATATTTAATATTACGCGTGTTAACAGCGGCTAGAATTATGTTTGCACAACAGTGGAAAACGAAGAGATCCCCATAGATGAAAATGAAATTAAAAAATTATAATGTGTAGTAATGGGTAGAGATAAGAGGTAGAAATTAGGCAGAGAATGATCATTGCTATGTATGAATTAAATACAGAAGGTTGATAATTATAAACATGTTGATATAATTAACAAAATTAGATATAAGTCAATACAAAGAAATTTAAATAATTTTTCTGTTACACTGCTGTACTTATTGATATTTGTTTCTGCTTTGCTTTTTCATTTATGAAATATTTTATAATATGTTATAATATAAGTATAATAGAATTATAGAGGTAAAGTAAAGTAAGGATATATTGTTATAGAATAGATTGGTGATGATAAAATGAACATTATAAAGTAGATTAAGTAAAAATGGTGATTTGCTTGCATAAAATGATGTAATATTAGTAGTCTAGTAAGTAATTAATAATAGTAATAATATAAATGTATATAGTGGATTTATAATATAAGGATTAATGAAAATTGGAAGGGAAAGACTGCAGGGATTGTGCACAAATGATTTGTACTAACCAACACACTACGTAACTGAAGATGGGTTATGTTTTATGTTTATTTTGTTTATGTTTAAAAAAAATAAAACACTTTTATTTAAAAAAAATTCCATTTATGTATGCATGTAGCTTCTTGTTACATTGATGTTGCTGTATATTGATTTAAGCAGAAACAAATAATGTATAACATCAATGTAACAAGAAATTGCCTGTCTCCCTTTTGGTAAGTTGCTTTTTTATTTATGTATTTATTTATTTTTTTATTATCTGTTTTTTGTTTTTATTAAGCATAAAAACAAAACAGATACTAAATAAATACATAAATATTTTTTTTACTATTCATCTTGATGTTTCTTTCTCCTTTGCTTAAAGAAACATCAAGATGAATAGTAAAATAATTTTATTTATGTATTTATTTATTTCTTTAGTATCTATTTTTGTTTTTATGATTAACAGATACTAAAGATACTTCTTCAAGAATGAGGAAGGAATTTTCTCACGTGCTCAGTAAAAAAAAACAGTTTTTGCAAAAAAATGGATTTTTTTTACTTTGGAGTGATGGATAGGGGCAGCGGCTGGGGCAGCGAAGGGAAGGGCAGGCAGGGGAGAATGAGGAAGGAATTTTCATGCATGCATAGTAATAAAAATTGGTTTTTGGTCTGTAGGAGAGGCAGAGAGGGGCGGGGCCAAGCAGGGGTTGGTTTTACCAGTTCTTAGAACTACCTGTGACATTAACAACTGGTTCTATAGAACCAGTGAGAACCAGTAGAAACCTACCCCTGTCTCTAGACCATCAAAGCAAGGTCTGAGTGATTCAGACGTTCATGGCCACCAAGACAAAACCAAAAAGTTATCATGATGCTCACTGACATTGAGACCACCGTACACTTGGTCTCTTATTTCTCAGCTATCACAGGATCTAAAGATGCTCACATCCATCATGGTGAGATCGTATTCCATTTACCAGGAAGCTAGCTGCTAGGACCATCAGTCTATTTATATTGTATCATTCGGGTGCAGCTAGTTTCCAAGGTACCATTTGGTGAATGTGGCAGAAACCTGCCAATCCCTTCCATTGGGTATATACTCAATCTTCAGAATGCAAGGGTAACAAAGGAACTAGGCAGGATTAACGCCAAAGGAATCTCTTTGTTTGCACTGATTTTGAGGAAGATTTTGAACAATCAAAGAATTCTGGGAGAGGGAGTGCCAGAAAAGACAGCTGGAGCAATACTGGCAAAAATGGGAAATGTTGGAGAGAAAATTATTAGGTTGTAACCATAGAGGACTTTAGATAAAGCATATGTTTGGATCGAGCCTAGGTTCAGGTCTAACTATGGGATGAAAAATACACTGTTTGGCATATCTTTTCATGTTCTATTAATTCTGTCAACATCATTTCATCCCTTCGAACATGTCAACATCATTTTGAATTATCTATGAAGTTTGCTCTGGCTGGTTAACATGAAGCCCATAGGAAAAATTATTAAAATTGAAATGTGATACTAAGACTAAATGGAGATATGATTTATTGGTACCCAAAGGAAACAAATGGAAAATGTAACAAACTTAGCAATTTTTTTTCATACAGAACCTTCTGGCCTTCCATTGACTTAGTTAGGTGCATTCTGTGACCCCAGCAATAGGCTGAAGAAGTTTCACTGCAGAATAAAAGGAAGCAAAAGAGCATATTAAGTGAGTAAGCACAAATTAACATTTAGGTTTATGCTTTTTATGTTGTTTTTATACATTTAAGGAATGTGTGGGAATAGCACACAGTTTGTAAGGCTGTGGATGCAAAGTCATTTTTACAACAGGGGCTTCACTGAGTTCTTTCACTCCTTCGGGTAACCGGAAGCTGAAGGCCCTCAACAGGTTGGTCAGAAAGATGAAGATCTCAATTCTTGCCAGCTTCTCTCCCATGCATACACGTTGTCCTTTAAGTGAGAAAGACATACATAAAGAGGATAATAATCTGTTCTCCAGAGTATACCCATCAGCAAGGACATCTGGGAGTGAAAATTGTAATGGCAAAAAGAGATTTCCAAATTGAATCCCAGTAGCTTCTATCAGATTCAATTCCTAGAATTCTTTTCTTGGTTTCCTGGTTGTGCAAAGGCCTTAAGGGAGGAATTTAATATAATTTATACTAGATAGCAGACCATTTCAAAGGCTACACTATACACCCATGAAAAAACTGATACGGTAGAGAGATGTCCCCTTCTCACCTGTCATGCCCCTGGGGGAGACTGACTCTGAGGGAGAGGTGGAACAGCTGACAGGGAGTGGAAATGTGGCTCCGGAGGTTGGGGAAGAGGCTGGGGAAGGGCAGAGGCCAGCTGGGCAGTCAGAGGAGGACCCAGGCCCGTCCCCTCTCCATCCTAGGGCACGCAGGGAGAAGAGAATAAGGGATTGATGTGGTCTACTGGGGAGGAGTGGGCCTTGATCCTCTTCATGGGCTGTAGCTGTGACAATTGGTTAACAGGATGTGCATGCGTACTGGCGAGTGCTGGAAAAAAAGCATGGAAATATCTCTAGTTTATGGTTCCTCTCTGAGTTTGGCGTCCTTCCCAGTGTGTGTTCTCTTATCTGTGGATGTTCTCCAGCCCTTATCTTGCCTGGTTTGTGTTGTTTTTTACTCTTTATAATTTAAACGGCATTTTCCTCCTTCTGGTAACTGCCTGTGTGGAAGGTTTTTGTCTCCAGTCAAGGTTATTTGGAGCTTGGAAGCAAAGTGAAGAAATAAAAGGAGCTTCACCTGTTTTTTGTGACTGTGTTTACTTTGTATCCCACCCTGGGTCATCACATCACCATTCATCACTAGATGCTGGGTATAGTTGGTCAGCCAATTCCAATATCTCTCCTACATTTTTTTAATTTTATAAATAATAGACTGTCAGTGGCTCTCACTCTTTTCCTTCTTTTTAAATTCCTTTTGTGACCTTTCTTTGTTGAACTTTACTGTCTAACCATTGATACCAAATGTTTCAAATTAAATAATAGTCTGAGTCCTCCTTGTCCTGTAATTTCAATATGAGCCTATCCATCTCTGCACATTGTAAGATTTTATGGATTATAATGTTATTAGATGGTGTAGTGGACATCCTCCAAGCCTACGCCAACGCAATTCATGCTGCCGTTAGTATATGTATAATTAAACATCTAATTCTAGGGGAATATTTTCCTTTAATGATGCCCAGGAGAAATAATTCCAGCTTCCACTCCAACCTGCAATGGGTAATTTCCTGCAGCCATGTTTTTATCTTAATCTTATAAATATTAGGCTGTCAGTGGCTCTCCCATGCATACACAATGGCCTATAGATGAAACAAAGTATACCATATCAGTTTTCTCTTCTACTTTGTCAAATGCCATACTAAAATCCAAGCTTACTATGTTTATAGCATTTTGCTGGTTTACTACTTTAATCACTTTGTGAAAGAAGGCAATAAGGCTTGCCTGGCCCAATCTGTTTTTAACAACCACATAATGGCTTATAGTGATCAATTTCTTTATTTCCAGATGCTCACTGTATTTTCCAGGACTTTCCCATGTATTGATCAGCCTATAACTTCCTAGATCCATTTCCTCCCTTTCTGTAGATTGATACCACATCAACTCTTTTCCAGTTATTTGGTAGTTCCTTTATGGTACAGAAGCTTTAAAGGATTATATGCAAATCATCTGGTCCAGGTGATTGGTTCTCCTTCAAGGTGGATATGTATTGTGTTACCATTTCATTGCCTATTTTGATCTGTGCACTGGTTCTGTCTATCTCCTTCCTGCTTTTTATAGGTTGGGCAATTTCTTCCTTTTGCATAAAAACAGATACATAGAAGAAATTAGACTGTTTGGCTTTCTCCCTGAATCTATCACCTTTTTGCCATCTGCTCCCATTAGTTGAGCTATCATTTTCCTGATTTTCTTCTTGTTCCTTACACATTGAAAGGATTTTTTGGGGGGTTGTTGTTAATTTTAGCATTAGTTGACAGGTTTGGCCCTCTTTGGGCCTTAGCTTTCCTATATGTTATAAGCTGCTTTGGCCTCATGGATGTACCTAATCCAAATGGCAGAAACTCTTCTCGATTAAGGAACTTCCCATCCTTATCTAAAAAGTGATTTGGGTTGAATTCTTTAGGTGTCTCCCACTGTTCAGGATCAAGAAGAATGGAGCGCAGGTCTGGGACAATAATAGTCCCCTGTTAAGAAAAAGAGATAATTAAATAGAGCAATTTCATAAGAGAAACAGGCAGAAAAAAACATTGATGAAACATTTGGTTTTAACTTCCCTTTATGGACCCCTATTTGTTTATTTCCAGAGCAGTTTCCAGAGTAGCATGAACTACTCAAAAGCCTAGTTTCCTTTCTTCCTTTCCATCCATTAAAACAGAGACCTGGATGCATATTTCTTTATGACTCTAGGTTGCCCCAAGAAGAAGACAAAGAAACATGGCCAGACATGACTTCAATTATGAACTTAAATCCAGCCCTTAGACTCTAATTATCTTCCTAGGATAACTATAAAGGCAAAAGTAGGATTCAGCCGAATGGGACTAATCGCACCACTGGTTGGCATCACCCCCCCCCACCCATTTTGGGGCTGTTTTGGGGGCCATTTTCAGGCCATTTTTGGGGGCATTGTCAGCTGGTGCTCCCTTCAATATCCAAGAAAGAAACACTTAAACTCCATTTTGTTAGAGTAAAGATATCTTTTACTGGAAATCAAAGTGGTAGCAACAAAAGAATTCTGAATCTGAGGAAATGAGCGCGAAAACCACATATACAAAGTGATGGCAACGTTCCCACCCCCAACAGTCCATATTGCTCCTCCAATGAGGAAATATGCATAGCATCATGTGGGCATCTTCAGGTGGTGATGAGGCCTCTGTCCGTTGACCTTGGCATAGTTTGATAAGGAGTCGCAGTTGCGCATAGCAAGGAATAGAAAAGCAAGGAATAGAAACTTAAGTAAAGCTCCCCCTCCCCTAGATATACAGTTTCGTTTCCTACACACTCCAGCACGCTTCCCAAATATATCATAGCCCATTTCCCCCTCCCGTTACTTATGGCAGCCGAAAGATGCAAAGCTGAGAAAAAGAAATAAAGGAAGAAATCTTGAAGGCTGACAGGCATTTTCAAGCTGATTTTTGAGCTTTTTTGCCCAAAAACTGCCTGAAACATGGAAAAAAAAATGAGCGGGGGTGGGGCCAGCCAGTAGTGGGATTTGCCAGTTCGCCCAACTGCACAGAATCTTAACTACCGGTTTGCCTGAAGTGGTGCGAACCGGCAGCAGCCCTCTTCTGGCTTCTGTCCAAGTGCCATATTCTGTTTTTCCCTCTATGCTGGACTACTGCAATACAGCCTGATAATGTTTCTCACCTTTGGAACGTGAAAACCTCTCATTTTCACATCCTTTGTACTTTGTCTGGGAACTCCAACTAGCAAAATAAATTTTAAACGCTGCATTTCATGAATTACGGCATTGGTATAAGGCAGCTTCTTCTTATCCTGGTAGGAAATTGACTGTGAGAAGCCAAATACATCTTCAATCTCCTTCTGGACTTTCTCTAGAAAAAAAATGATGGAAAAAGAATCCTCATTTTCAATGTTGTGATTCATTTATTTATTTCTGAATTTTAATCCTTAGGATATAGGACAGCCTTTAGGGTATTAAATGTAATATCCTCCTCCTTTTGAGTGTCACGAAGAATAGAAGATATATATATCATCAGAGTATTATGCTAAGAGATCTTTGCCTTTTTATATCATTAATCAATTTAGCTCTTGCACATGTGATAGGCCCTCTCAACTGCCTCCCATCCATAATTAGCTCTGTTGTTTTTTCTTCTGTCATTTTGGTCAAAGGAGGCTTATCTCTTGTTGCTTTCAGGAGAAATTTATTAATGATATATAAAGGCAAAGATCTCTGTAATGGTAGCCTAATAATCTGATAATGTTAGCAGAGGCTGACAAAAGCTTAGTAAGTATATTAAATGTACTTTTAAGTTCCGGAGATCGCAGGATGTCTGTTTCTCCTTTTACACACACACACACACACACACACACCATCTCTTTGTTTCAGCGACCCTGGAAAGCATACAATATGATAAAGCATTCAAAAGATAAAACAGAATTACAGAATATATTAGAATAACACATTGTTTCTCTACTTGATTAGTTTCCATCCTTGCTTCTTGGGTTCCTTTGAGAATAGGTTGAGTCCTTCCTCTTTGTGGCAGCCCCTTAGATCCCAAAGGTGCTTTTCAAGAGACAACTGGACTTTCTGGTTTTTCTGAAGAACCTTCTTGGATGAGAAGCAACACGTCTTCAAAGAAAAACCAGAAAAGTCTAGTTGCCTCTTGAAAAAGTGCTTTTGGGACAACCATGATCTGGATGACTAAGAATCTTCATAGACATTCAGCCCCTAGATATTGGTAAAAAAAATACAAATGATTAAAATAAAGAGGATTAAATAAGAAACTAAAAACCAAGAGAATAGACAACATAGGGATAGGGATCTTCTCTCAACTGTGTTTATCACTCCCAACATACAACACCTCTTTCGCAGTGTCAATGTGTCCAGTATCCCAGGCTAACCATCAGAACAATATTCTAAACCTCTTCCAGGTAGGGGTGGACCTCACCTACAGCAGGAACCTGTCCCTGTCCTAATGTTTCTTTTTATTTTTTTATATATATCCATTTCCTGTATTCATAATTATGTTTATACTTATACCTATTATCCTGTAAGCGATTGACAAACAAACAAATAAATAGTACAGAAGTGTGAACCAAATGACTAGCAACAATTGGCAGTCAGACTGCATTGAAGAATTGGCAGTTAGTGACAGTTGGCAACCAGACATCTTTGTAGAACTCCTGGATCTCTAAATACGTGGCAACCCATCTGGCTCCCTGTCTTGAGCTACATTGCACCACCAGCTCTGCAAGGGCAGGAGGCCTTGGTGAAGGAGTACAACAGAATTGTGAGGGGCCCACTTCTTCCTGTGCATGCTGGTCTTCCTCATCTATTAGTTGGCAGGCTTGACATCAGCATGCAGTGGAAGGCCGGGTGAGCTGCTGGGCACCCAGACATAGACAGTTGCGTGGATGGCTCTGCACAGAAAGTGCCGGGTTTTGGCCTTCCTTGCCAGCATTGGTTGGCTCTGGTTGGGAATCGTGCCCAGCATGATGTCTGTGAGGATTCATTGTTTGAATGGGGTTTTCTCTGTACTCCTCGGTGTGCCTGGTGCTCCTCAGCAGAGTGTCCATCATGTTGTGTCCAGGTGTCCATCAGGAGCTTGCATTGGTCCAGTGTCTGCTTTTTTTTTCAGTATGGACCAACCTGTCCTTGAATGGTTGGGTGCGCTGGACATTGATATTTGAGCTACTATTAGTCCATGTAGCTAAATAAATATTTAGCCATACGCTAAATAAATAAATAAATAGGCTGGCTGGCAAGGCCAATACACAAGACTTGGCTGGTTTCCAATCCTGAGTCAATCATCCATGTAGGCTCCAATCTTCTTTGGTCTCCTATCTTTACCAGCTCTTTTTTTTTAAAACAAATTTTATTATTTTTTAGACAAACATACACAAACACAACATAAAAACATCAAGCCATCTTCCAATTACATAGAATAGAATAGAATAGAATAGAATAGAATAGAATAGAATAGAATAGAATAGAATAGAATAGAATAGAATAGAACAGAACAGAATACTTTATTGGCCAAGTGTGATTGGACACACAAGGAATTTGTCTTGGTGTAAATACTCTCAGTATACATAAAGAAGAAGCAAAAGAGGATACAAGCAACAAAGTTACAGTCACAAGTGGGAGGGGATGGGTGATAAGGAGTGATGAGAAGATTAACAGTGATAGTAGTGTATACTTTGTAAATAGTTGAACAGTGTTGAGGGAATTATTTGTTTAGCAGAGTGATGGCTTTTGGAAAAAAGCTGTTCTTGTGTCTAGTTCTGGTGTGCAGTGCTCTATAGCGTCGTTTTGAGGGAAGGAGTTAAAACAGTTTAAGTCCAGGATGTGAGGGGTCTATAAATATTTTCACAGCCCTCTTTTTGACTCGTGCAGTATACAGGTCCTCGATTGAAGGCAAGTGGGTGGTAATTGTTTTTTCTGCAGTCCTAATTATCCTCTGAAGTCTGTGTCTGTCCTGTTGGGTTGCAGAACCAAACCAGACAGTTATAGAGGTGCAGATGATAGACTCAATAATTCCTCTGTAGAACTGGATCAGCAGCTCCTTGGGCACTGAGTTGGCACAGAAAGAACATTCTTTGTTGTGCTTTTTTGATGACATTTTTGATGTCATTTTAGGTCATGTGATGTCATTTTAGGTCATGTGATATAGTAGAACCTAGAAATTTGAAGGTCTCTACTCTTGATACTGTGTTGTCTAGTATTGTAAGAGGTGATAGTATGGGAGGGTTTCTTCTAAAGTCTACCACCATTTCTACAGTTTTGAGTGTGTTCAGTTCCAGATTGTTCAGGTTACACCATGAGGCAAGTTGTATAACCTCCTGTCTGTATGCAGATTCATCTTTGTCTCGAATGAGACCAATCACTGTTGTGTCATCAGCAAACTTCAGTATTTTAACAGATGGATCATTTGAGATGCAGTCATTGGTATATAGGGAAAAGAGAAGTGGAGATAGCACACAGCCTTGGAGGGCCCTTGTGCTGATTGTACAGATATCGGATGTGATTTCGCCTAGCTTCACCTGCTGCTTCCTGTCTGTTACGAAGCTTATTTATTTATTTTATTTATTTATTAATTAAATTTATATACCGCCCCCTCTCCCAAAGGGACTCGGGGCAGTGAACAGCCAGAATAAAAATACACATATGAAACATATATACAATATTACAATATTAAAAATTAAAAGAATTAGATATATTTGGCTCTACAAAATTTAAAACAAAGGAGTTAAGAAAAATTAAAAACCAGTTTAAAATTTAAAACCCCTAGGCCAGTCCGGCTTGCCAAAATAAATAAGTTTTTAGCATACGATGGAAGGTCATGAGATCAGGGACGGCCCTCATCTCCGGGGGAAATTCATTCCAGAGAGGGGGTGCCCCCAATGAGAAGGCCCGCATCCCCGGGGTCGCCAGCCATCCAGCCAGCGGCACCCCGAGGAGGCCGACTCTATGGGAGCGTATCGGTCGGCGGGATAATGGCAGGAGGCAGTCTCGCAAGTATCCCATTCCCGAGCCATGGAGCACTTTAAAGATAACCAAGACTTTGAAGCGCACCTGGAGGGCCACCGGGAGCCAATGCAGCGCACGCAGAAGTGGCATAACATGGGAGCCCCGAGGAGCTCCCATTACCACCTTCGCGGCTGCATTCTGCACCAACTGGAGCCTCCGGATGCTCTTCAAAGGCAGCCCCATGTAGAGAGCATTGGCATAATCTAGGCGGGAGGTCACCAGGGCGGAGGTGACTGTGCCAAACGCATCCCGATCCAGAAAGGGCCGCAACTGGTAGATCCTACGGACCTGGCCAAAAGCCCCCCTGGCGACGGCCACCACGTGGTCTTCCAGTGACAGCCACACATCCAGGAGGACACCCAGATTGTGGGCCCTCTCAGTGGGGGCAAGAGTTTCCCCCCCCCCACAGCTAGCGATGGAACCAGCTGGCTGTATCGGGGTGCCGGGAAGCATAGCCACTCAGTCTTAGATGGGTTGAGCTGAAGCCTGTTTCGCCCCATCCAACACCACACGACCTCCAGGCACCGGGTCATCACTTTGACGGCTTCATCGGAGTGGCCCAGAGTAGAGATGTACAGCTGAGTGTCATCAGCGTACTGATGGAACTCCACCCCAAAGCCACGGATGATCTCACCCAGCGGCATCATATAAATGTTGAACAGAAGGGGTGAGAGTACCGATTCCTGAGGCACCCCGCAAACCAGGGGCCTCGGGGCCGACCTCTGCCCCCCCTGCCAACACAAATTGCGAGCGGTCAGAGAGAAAGGAGGAGAACCACCGCATAACCGTGCCTCCCACTCCCAACCCCTCCAGCCGCTGCAATAAGATACTGTGGTCGACAGTATCGAAAGCCGCCGAAAGATCTAAGAGGACCAGGACAGAGGAATAACCTCTGTCACGGGCCCTCCAGAGATCATCCACCAATGCGACCAATGCCGTCTCCGTGCTGTGCCCGGGCCTGAAGCCCGATTGGCATGGATCCAAATAGACAGCTTCATCCAGGTGCTGGGGAAACTGTTGTGCCACCACACTCTCAACAACCTTCACCACAAAACGGAGGTTGGAGATGGGACGATAATTAGATAACAAAGTTGAGTCCAGGGATGGTTTCTTGAGGAGGGGTCTCACCACCGCCTCTTTCAAGGCGGCAGGCAGATATCCCTCACTCAAGGAAGCGTTAATAATACCCTGAAACCAACCTCGTGTCACCTCCCGGGTGGCCAACACCAGCCAGGAGGGACACGGGTCCAATAAACATGTGGTAGCATTCAGTCCCCGCAGCAACCTGTCCATGTCTTCGGGGGTCACAAGACCAAACTCCTCCCAAATGACTGCCTCAAATTCCACCCCCGACCCCCCACCCAGAGTTGCCCATTCAGAGTCCAACCCATCCCGGATCTGAGCGATTTTATCCACCAGGAAATTCGAAAAGTCCTCAGCCTGTCCCTGCAAGGGGTCCTCCTGCGCTCCCCCTTCCAGGAGGGAGCGGGTCACTCTAAACAGGGCAGCCAGGCGGTTTCCTGCGGACGCAATAAGGGTGGAAAAGTAAGAATGCTTTGCCACCCTTATCGCCACTAAATAGGTCTTAATATAAGACTGTAATAGTGTTCGGTCGGGTCTGGAGCGAGTAGTCCTCCAAATACTCTCCAGGCATCTTTTCCGGCGCTTCATCTCCCTCAGCTCCCCGGAAAACCAAGGGGCTGAGTGAGAGCGGCGCCAGGTTAGAGGCCGCAAGGGCACGACCCAGTCCAGGGCCCCAGCCGCCACCCTTTCCCAGGTGGCAACCAGGTCCCCAACCGAGTCGTGTGTTCGAATGTCAGGACATGGCCCAAGCTCCATCAGGAACCTGTCTGGATCCATCAGGCGCCTGGGGTGGTACCATCGTATTTGGTCCGCCTCCCTGCGATGGGGAGGAGCGGCCTGGAAGTCCATCCTAAGGAGCAAATGATCTGACCATGACAAGGGCTCAACAAAAACATCCCCAACACCAAGATCATCCTGCCACTGTCCAGAGACAAAAACCAGATCCAGGATGTGACCCCCAGTGTGCATGGGTTCCCTAATTAATTGGGTCAGGACCAAGGCTGTCATGGAAGCCAAGAATTCCTGGGCAATCCCCGAGGCCCCACTGACCAAAGGCAGGTTGAAATCCCCCATGACCATCAGCCTGGGGGTCTCAACCACCAGACCGGCTATGACCTCGAGGAGCTCAGGCAGAGCCGATGTCACATAGCAGGGAGCCAGGTATGTGATCAATAGGCCCATCTGAACCCCGGAACCACACTTTACAAAAAGGGACTCACATCCAGTCGTCTGAGGAACAGTGGATTCCCTAGGTCCCAGATTCTCCCGAATAATTACCGCAACCCCTCCACCCCTCCCCTGGGCCCTCGGCCAATGAAAAACCTGAAACCCAGCTGGGCACATCTCCACTAGAGGGACACCCCCCTCCTGTCCCAGCCAAGTCTCGGTAATGCCAGCCAGGTCCACACACCCCTCCGTGACAAGATCGTAAACAAGGGGGGCTTTATTCACTATGGACCTGGCATTGCATAACATCAGCCGGAGGCCCGGGGCCCGATCATTTAAACAACTCAGGGAGCGAGACGTGACCTGGGGGCCGGAGCACACCACCGCTTGTAAACAGTGGGAGCGGGCTCCCATAACTTGATAAGACCCCCTGTCAACACCATACCTGCCTCTCCCACCGATCGTAGGGATAGCCCTTTCATCCCCCTCCCCAGAAGAAGCCCCCATCCTTGATTCGACCATCCCCGGTCCCAAGACCTCCCGGTCGCAGGCATACCCCGGTCCAGCCTTTTTCCCAGACAGGTTATCCCCCAAACACAGTCCCGTCCCCCTCCCTAACCCCAATAATAATGTCCCCCTCCCTAACCCCATTAAAAATTTAGTCAAAAATTTAAACAATTTAAAAGAACCCTTAAAATCAGCATAATTAAAAACCCCAACTGCGCCATGTCTCCTCTCTGGCACCCAAGAACCATCCTCGAGGTATGACAGGGAAAGACCCGAGGGCCGAACCTGAGAAAGGGGGGCATTCCTCAGGGCCCACAGTTCGGCTGCCGATTAACTAAATTTCATCATTCCATCTCCGGGCGGTAAGGCCTGATGACATGGAAAGGTCCAGAATATACTGTCCTACAGAAAAATGATCCTCTACCCCCATGACTCTCTCACGGTCACTGGGGAGTCCCGATGATAATAGACTCACCATCCTCTCACAATGGTGAGGGACCAAGTCTCAAGGACCTCAAGGTGGGGGTAAAAGTTCAGCCCCACTGCCCTCTCACAGCAGTGGGGAGAAAGATCGAATACAACCGCCGTCATCCTCTCACCACGACGACAGTCTACTGTCCTCCTCATCTGGCGCCTTTCTCCTGGCCAGGGATAATCAATTAGGGGCGTTAGCGGGCTGGTGGGAGATGTTATTCATCAAAGGTGATAATAGTCCTAAAGTTGATGACAGAGACTCAACAGTGGCAGAAGGTCACCATAATGGGAAAGATAGGGCCGTATCGTCGTCTTCCATTCCGTCTACCGCACCTGCCACACTCGTAATTGCGACAGACCATTAATGACGGTGACAATCTTATGGTCGACCGCCTTCTCCTCGGGCAGCAGCCTGCTGATAACTTCCACACCTGCTGCCCACAGAATGGCGGCTCAAGTAGCAGCCGCAAAAAATGGCCCTGGCGGCGCTGCAGCAGTGGTGGCGGCCATACAATCAGTCACCTGTGGCCTCGGCGCCAGCCAGCCGAAGTCCCGGTTGAGTCGCAACAAAGAGCCTGATACCCCCGATGATCCACTTACAAGTGTGTTCAGGTACCGCTAGTTGGTTTAGTTTACTTAGAAGAGTGTCTGGAATGATGGTATTGAATGCTGAACTGAAGTCTACAAAGAGGACCCTTGCATAGGTATTTGGAGATTCAAGGTGTTGTAGGATGTAGTGCAGAGCCATGTTAACAGCATCATCTGGCGGATCCATGATGGTTTTCAGGTGGGACAGCACAAGCCTTTCAAAGATTTTCATAACTACAGATTAGAGCAACTGGTCTGTAGTCATTCAGTTCCTTGATGGAGGGCTTCTTTGGCACTGGGATGATGGTAGAACATTTGAAGCAGGAAGGAACATAGCCCATCTCTAGTGATCTATTGAAGATTCGGGTGAAGATGGGGGCCAATTGCTCAGCACAGACTTTTAAGCAAGAAGGAGTTATCTTGTCTGGCCCTGGTGCTTTTCCTGGCTTTTGTCTATGTAATAGATCTTGCACTTCTTTTTCTGTGATCACCAGAGGTTGTGAGCCCAATGGATTGGGGCCAGTTGTAGGAGGCTTGTCTATTGTTGGTGTGATTGAGATGTGTGTTGTGGAGATAGATGGCTGTAGTTTCTTTTCAAACCTGCAGTAGAACACATTCAGGTCATCTGCTAGTTGTTGATTTCCTTCTGCCTGGGAAGGAGGTTTGCTAAAGCCAGTGATGTTTTTAAGAGTTTTCCACATGTTTGCTGGTTCATTTGTTGAGAATTGGTTCTTTAACTTTTCAGAGTAGCTTCTTTTTTCTGCTCTGATCTCTCTTGTTAATGTGTTGCTGGCCTGGTTGTATAGCATTCTGTCACCTTTTCTGTAAGCTTCCTCTTTGGAACGACATAGCTGCTTAAGTTTAGCTATGAACCAAGGTTTATTGTTGCTATATATTTTCAGGTTCCTTGTTGGTACACATAACATGACTATCATTAAGTGTTGTACATTATGATTCTTGATTCTTAACGAATGTTTCTTCTTTATGTATATTGAGAGTATTTACACCAAGACAAATTCCTTGTGTGTCCAATCACACTTGGCCAATAAAGTATTCTATTCTATTATTTATTCATGTTATGCAAAATAATCCATATTTTAACTGATTTATTTTATGACAATTTATAATATCATCCCAAATCTATCCGATAATTATATTATGATAATACATCTTTATATATTTCTAAAATTCTACATATTTCATTACCATATTTTATTGTCCAACCATTGATAAAATAAATCCCAAATCTTATAAAATTATTTATCTTCTTCTTCTCTAATTTCAAATGTCAATCTACTCATTTCAGCACAGTCCATGATTTTCTTAATAACAGCCTGTGAGATATTGGAACACTGCCATTATGTCTCCCCTGCGTTCGTATTTTCTCATTTTTCCAATTTTTAGCAAATACAATCCTAGCCACTGTTAATACACTTACAATCAAATATTTCAATTCCTTACTGTATATTTCAGGTAAGATTCCCATTATAAAAAAATCTCTGGTTTCAAGTCTATGTGTTTTTTTGTCATTTCTTTTTTATCAGACTCTTAATTCCTTTGCTGCAGCCATCCCACCTTGGTCCCTCCAACCTTCAGTCAAGTAACAGACAAGGCAGTAGTAGGGCAGGAAGAAGGTAGGGTTAAGGAAAAGACAGAGGGGTTCATTTGGTGTCCCAAAATGGCAAGGAATATCCCACAATGCTCTCATCCCTTATCTCCATAGCAGGGAGCCTTGTATCATGCATCTCCTCATGCTCACTATTTTGATTTTTTTCTATGTTTCTTATCTTACTGAATTTAGTCTTGTATATACAATTTAGGCCAAAAACATATAACAAATCTGAAAACCTTGGTAGATTTCTGCATTTAAAGTATGTTAAATGTTTTTGATCTGTACTGATGTTCAGCTTTTAGTTGGGCTTGGACAACCTAGAACTACGTTGCCTATGGTTGGATTTAAGCGTAGTACACAAAATTATCTGCTACAATGTCCTACCAGTCAATTACTACTTCAGCTTCAACCACAACAATAGAAGAGCACACAACAGATACAAACTCAATGTAAACCACTCCAAACTTGATTACAGACTTCAGCAACAAAGTAGTCAATGCCTGGAATGCACTACTTATCTCTGTTGTTACATCCTCAGACCCCTACTCCTTTAACCTTAAAATATCCACTATTGACCTCACCCCATTCCTAAGAGGTCTGTAAGGGGCATGCATAATGCACAATCGTGCCTACCATCCCTGTCGTATTGTCCCCATTGATTCGTACCTATTTCCTGTATTCATACTCATGTTTATTCTTATACCTATTATCTCATAAGCAATTGACAAATCAAATAAATAAAATAAATAAATAGTTAGTCATTCAATGTTTTCTTGAGGATTCAGAAAAGATATACACATTCTTGGCTTTTCTTTAAACTTGCTAAGTTCATACTCCTGCTCATAGGGTCAAGAATCTGCATAGCAAAATTATTATGAAGAGTATGTTCAAATCATTCCTCTGTGTTTTGGAACGTGAGACTGGCCCTTATTCCCACAGCCTAGATTTCTCTCACCTTGGATTTTGGGATGATTTGTCAAGAGGAGCAGAGCCCACATCAGAGTAGCGAAAGTTGTCTCTGTTCCAGCACCCAAAAAATCAGAAACACACTGACCCAGGTTCTCTTCATTGTAGGTAGAGCAGGAGTCATTCCTGCTCTGATGTTTAAAATGCAAAATGAAAATTACAATGAGTTTTTGTGATTATGTTTCCTTATATGCCACAAATCATTAGAATAAATATACTCCTGTGGTTATATAGGAAAATCATTTCAGGAGTATAATCAGGGGTGGGATTCTACCATTTGGACCAGTGCAGGCGAACTGGTAGTTCCAGTGAATGTTTGGCCCTACCCACATGCCCTTGCTCTTTCCTGTGCTTTAGCTCCTGGTTTTTTAGCATAGCTGATTCATGAGGCAGAGCAGTTTGCCACAAATCAGAATAGAATAGAATAGAATATAGAATAGAACAGAACAGAACAGAATAATAGAGTTGGAAGGGATCTTGGAGGTCTTTTAGTCCAACCTTCTGCTTAGGCAGGAAACCCTACACCACTTCAGACAACTGGTTATCCAGCATCTTTTTAAAAATTTCCAGTGTTGGAGCATTCACAACTTCTGGAGGCAAGTTGTTCCACTGATTAATTGTTCTAATTATCAGGAAATTTCTCTTTAGTTCTAGGTTGCTTCTCTCCTTGATTAGTTTCCACCCATTGCTTCTTGTCCTGCTCTCAGGTGCTTTGCAGAGTAACTTGAGTCCTTCTTCTTTCAAGCAGCCCGTGAGATATTGGAACACTGCCATTATGTCTCCCCTAGTCCATCTTTTCATTAGACATACCCAGTTCCTGCAACTGTTCGTCATATGTTTTAATCTCCACTCCCCTAATCATCTTTGTTGCTCTTCTCTGCACTCTTTCTAGAGTCTCAACATCGTTTTTACATTGTGGTAACCAAAACTGAATGCAATGTTCCAAGTGTGGCCTTACCAAGGCATTATAAAGTGGTATTAAGACTTCACATTATCTTGATTCTATCCCTCTGTTTATTCAGCCTAGGATTGAGTTGGCTTTTTTGGCAGCTGCTGCACATTGATGACTCATATTTAAATGGTTGTCCACTAGGACTCCGAGATCCCTCTCACAGTTACTAGTATTGAGCAAGGTACCACATAAACTGTACCTGTCCATTTGATTTTTCTTGCCTAAATGTAGAACCTTACTTTTTTCACCATTGAATTTTATTTTGTTAGATAGTGCCCAATGTTCAAGTCTGTCCAGATCCTTCTGTATCTGAAGCCCATCTCCTGGAGTGTTGGCTATTCCTGCCAGTTTGGTGTTGTCTGCAAATTTGGTGAGTTCCCCATCTATCCCCTTGTCCAAGTCATTGATGAAGATATTGAAGAGTACTGGATCTAAAACAGTGCCTTGAGGTACTCCACTGTATATTTCCCTCTACGTAGATCAGCTGTTTTACTCACTGGGGATGCAGCAGAAGATAAGTAATTGAGTTGAAAATGGACTTTTCAAAATGTAGAGCATGTGCGCAAAGTGTGCACTCACCGAACCGGTTGTTAAACCAGTTGAATCGCACCACTGAGTAAAACAATGAGTCTTAAAGTAGCCAAGATCAAAGAGAGATTTGGGTTTGGAAGGACTAGAATTCATTTTCTTTTCTTTTATGGTTGGGCCAGTATTATGACTCTACACCTTGAATATGGTGATCAGACTAATGGTACACTCAAGACTGATATCATCTAATTGTAAATAAACAATGCCTGCTAACTTTAAAGTAACTTTAAATTGATAAATGTTGCTTTTAAAAAATCAGTCTTTTTCTGGAAACATTGGAGAGGAGGACTTTTCCTTCTTAATGTCGCTTTTTTTTTTTTTTAGAAAAAGGGAAAATGAGCAGAGGACAAACATAGCAGGATGACAGCCATGAATTTTTATTTCCCTACACAAAGAATCATCCAGATCTAATGAGATTCTATGATTGCAGAGGTGCAATATAGTTCTTATTGGTTTAGAAACAATCTGAAATTAGCAGGGACTAAATTTTTGATTAGGAGTTGCATAAAAAAGGGAAAAATCCAATGAAAACAATTTCAGTAGCCCCTCCCCTTTACCTGTAGCAAGGAATGTAATAATTCCTTGCTCTTGTATTGAGCTACAATCAATCCATACCTTCTCCATATGAAGGAGATAGTAATCAATGAAATCCTGTGGCTCATGGAAAGAGAGGGATTCCTTGTGTTTCTCTATTTCCTGCTTTACAAAAGAAGCAATGAAATCCATAGAAGCTAGTGCCTTCTTGTGGGGGCCTGGGAGGTAGCCCATTAATCTTGGGGACACATTATACATCTAATAAAAAAGGAAGAAGAAAAGTTATTTATTTCCCACCACAATTAAAGAAGAGTCACAGCAGCTCATAGAAAGACAGCCCTTAACAACCAAACAAAAAGGAAGGGAGTCAGAAAGGGATGTCCATTTTCACCTCTGCTTTTTATAACAATTTTGGAAACTTTGCTAGATAGAATTAGAACAAATAAAAAATTTAAGGGAACTAAAATTAAAAATCAAGAATATAAATTACAAGCTTTCAGAGATGATATGGTTTTTGTAATAGAGGATCCAATAAACTCAGGACCAATTATATTGAATGAAATAGATAAATTCAGCAGATTAGCAGGATCAAAATTAACAAAGAAAAAACTAAAATGTTAGTTAAAAATTTAATAATTAGTAAACAAAAAAAATAGAAGAAAAGATGGGATTACAAATAGTAAATAAAATTAAATATTTAGGAATTTGGCTGAGAGCAAGAACGTTAAATCTGTGAGAGGACAATTATATAAAATTATTGAAACAGATTGAAAAGGAATTGGAAAATTGGAATAAGATGCAAATATCATTATTAGGAAGGATAGCAACAATTAAAATGAATGTGTTACCCAAAATATTATATTTGTTTCAAACAATTCCGATATTATTGGATAAAAAATTATTTGAAGAGTTAGACGAAATCATAATGAAATTTATTTGGGCAAAGAAAAAGACAAGGATAAAAAAAACGTATTTACAAGATAATAAAAGCAGAGGTGGATTTGGGCTACCTGTCTGGGAGATATATTATAGTGCAGCAGCATTAATATGGATAAAAGATTGGATTGATTTGAGGAATAATAGGATTTTACAGCTAAAGGGACATGATTTGTTACTTGGTTGGCATGCCTTCTTATGGAATCCAAATACCAAAAATAATGCATATTTTACTAGACATGTATTTCAAAAACCTTTAATTAAAATTTGGAATGATATAAGGAAGAATCATTACACCAAAATTCCATCATGGTTTTCAACGATGGAAGTGATGTTTCACCCAAATATGATGGATATTAGTAAAAAATTAAAATATTATCAAATAATAGATAATGAGGGAAGAATTAAAACAAAATAGGAATTAGAAACACAAGAAATATTTATTGATAATTGGTCATATTTTCAAATTAAAATGAGATACAATAAAGATGTAAATGAATATGGAATTGAAGTTAAAAATACATATTTAGATAAAATACTTGTAAATCCGGAGAAAAGTTCAATTTCCAAATTATATAATTATTTACTGGAATGTGAAATGGCTGAGAAAATTGTCAAAGGCCCAATATTAGCTTGGGGAAAAAACTTCAGCTACAATATCGATCTGGATGTTTGGGAGGAGATCTGGAGAAAAAAATTGACATTAACCAAATCAGTAGCACATAAAGAAAACTTATACAAAATGATATAAAGATGGCATCTGGCACCCTCAAGACTGGCTAAAATATTTCCGACAGCAAACCCTCGCTGTTGGAAATGTAAAGAAAAAGTAGGTACATATTTCCATTTGTGGTGGACATGCCCTGAAGTAAAGAAATATTGGATAAAAATAAAACTTTGAATAGAAGAAGTTATAGACTGTAGGCTGGAGTGGAAACTGGAATTGTTTTTGTTGGGAGTAATTAAAGGGGATTACTCCTCCAAAGTAAAATATTTGACCATACACTTATTAACTGTGGCATGTATTTCACTAGCACAATATTGGAAAAAACCCTAACACACCATCAATACACATTACTATTCAAAAAGCCTACGAATGTGTCCAAATGGAGAGACTTACACTTAAGATTAATGGAAAGGAAGACACAGAATATTATCAAGTATGGGACAAATGGTATAAGTGGTCAGAAGACAAAAAAGGAAAATAAGTAAATGAATTTAAGAAATAATCTATATTTAGTGATCTATATCAATGTAGAACTTACCTTTGGTAAATCTTTCCTGTCTTTTACTAGTATTATTATTAGTATTGTTTATTATATTTATTTAATAATTAAATGATATGAAAATATTACAATATATAAAATAAATATATTTATTTATAGAAGAGTGGTGTTAAACCAATGTCTAAAGAAGAACTAGGACTTACCAAGCTCGATAACAAATGTAAAGAAATATGGTTTAGTTATATACTAATGTTTTTACGTGTTTGAATTTGTATGTTTTAAATTTTGTGAATAAAATTGTTTTTAAATTTTAAAAAAAACAGCAACAACCAAACAAAAATATTACAAACACATTAAAATAAAATGGCATTAAGAATGGCAAACAGTACATGGTGTCAGACCTCAAAAGTCCTCCAGAAAAGTTCTGCTTCCAAATTCTTGTGGAAACAGATAATGTGAGATGCAGATAAATTAGAAAGCTACCGTAATTAGGAAGTTAATATAAAATTACCTTATTGTCTCCAGAAGCCTTTGTAAATATGCTTACTTATAGCTAAATGCCTCTTCATAGATTACTGCCTTGTTGTGGCAAAGGGGCTTGCACAGCTCAATGAAGTTGGAGCTACGCCATGCAGGGCCACCCAGATGGACAGGTTATAGCAGAGAGCTCTGAAAAAAGGTGATCCAGTGGAGAAGGAAATGGCAACCCACTCGAGTATCTTTGCCATGAAAACCCCATAGATAGTACCAAAAGGCAAAAAGATATTATGCTGGAAGATGAGCCCCTCAGGTCGGAAGGTGTCCAATATGCTACTGGGGAAGAGCAGACGGCTAGTATTAGTAGCACCAGAAAGACTGAAGCGATTGGGCCAAAGCCGAAAGAATGCTCAGCTGTGGATGCATCTGGTAGTGATGCTGTAATCTGGTGTATTCGTATTCTCCATATGAATCTGGAATGTAAGATACATGAATCAAGGCAAGCTGGAAGTGGTCAAGTACCAGACAATCTTATTTGTCTCTTGAGAAAGCTATATGCAGGTCAAGAAGCAACAGTGAGAACTGGACACGGAACCACTGATTGGTTCAAAATTGGGAAAGGAGTTCAGCAAGGCTGTATACTGTTGCCCTGCCTATTTAACTTATATGCAGAGCACATCATGAGAAAGGCGCAGCTAGATGAATCAAAAATTGGAATTAAGATTGCCTGGAGAAATATCAACAACCTCAGATATGCAGATGATACCACTCTAATGGCAGAAAGTGAAGAGGAACTAAAGAGCCTCTTGATGCAGGTGAAGAAGGAGAGTGCAAACGTTGGCTTGAAACTCAATATTAAGAAAACTAAGATCATGGCATCCAGCCCTCTCAATTCCTGGCAAATAGATGGGGAAAAAATGGAGATAGTGACAGATTTTATTTTCCTGGGCTCCAAGATCACCGCAGGTGAGGACTGCAGCCAAGAAATTAAAAGATGCTTGCTCCTGGTGAGGAAAGTAATGGCAAATCTAGACATCATACTGAAAAGCAGAGACATCACCCTGCCAAAAAAAGTGCGTTTTAGTCAAGGGGATGGTTTTCCCAGTTGAAATGTATGGCTGTGAAAGTTGGACCATAAGAAAGGCTGAGCCCCAAAGAATTGAGGCCTTTGAACGATGGTGCTGGAGAAAACTCCTGCAAGTCCCTTGGACTGCAAGGCGATCAAACCAGTCAATCCTAGAGGAGATCAACCCTGACTGATCTTTACAAGGTCAGATCCTGAAGATGAAACTCAAACACTTTGGACACTTAATGAGAAGGAAGGACTCACTGGACAAGAGCCTAATACTGGGTAAGATTGAGGGCAAAAGAAGAAGAAGGGGACGACAGAGAATGAGGTGGCTGGATGGAGTCACTGAAGCAGTTGGCATGAGTTTAAATGGCCCCCAGGGTTTGTAGAGGAAAGGAAGGCTTGGAGGAACATTGTCCATGGGGTCACGATGGGTCAGACACGACTTTGCAACTAACAACAAAATGGCTAAGTGAGCTGTGATTTAATAAATTAGAAAAACTGGATTAACAAATCATGCTAAATAATAAATTAACTACATGGATTGGATTTTCAGTCTCTTAACTTGTGAACTAGTAAGTTTGAGTTAGCACTTCCAGATAACCTTTTGGCTCAAAAATGGGCATCCCTACTCAAAGGAATTTATATACTCCCAACCCAGGTAGGTTTTTTGCATGGTTTTGAATCCTGACTGATTCCAAAGACATTTGCATGACCTGAGGTCATTGTTTATCCTTGGGTGTTGGTGGATTTGTGCATTTTAAGCCTGTAAACCCCCTGAGCTGTTTGTGTAAGATGAGAAGATATCAAACATCATATATGAGATTCACTATAGAGTTGAACTCATCACCTGCTCCAGGTGTGATTGGACAAACAGCAGGTTCAAACTCTTGGCTAAGTAAATAAAAGCACAAGTACAAATGATCAGTTATGATGGACTCGAAAAAAGTTACCTAAAGAGAATTGACATCTGACACCATAGCAACTCAGCCTTTATTTTCTCATCTTTAGTTTTATACCATCTGTAAATGTTAATCTATAAATTTACTTTTTATTTTTTCAATACTAACTGCAAAGTTTTTCAACAGTAAATGCTGCATATTTTTAAGGATTATAATCTGTGAAATGAATTCAATGCTATCTGTGAAGTGAATGCAATGTTTCTTTTTTCAATATTAAATGCTGCATATTTTTTAATGATTATAATCTCTGTAATGAATTTCTATGAACTGAATGATACTAAATGAACTGAAAGATCATTTCTATTGGCTTTCTTTATACCAGGGCTGTTAAACTCGCGGCCTTTGGGCCAGATGCATAATGCACTGCTGGCCTCGCCCACACCCAATTTAGTGAAGGTGAAATAATTCCCAATATGTCATGTGACGCTTCCATGATGACATGTTTGATGCCCCTGGTTTACATTAATTGCAAAGGAAAACTGCAAACTTATGAGGATTATAAAACTACGATTTAACAGGATTGTAAATACTGAACTAATAATATGATACCATAGCTTCAATTTCTTTACATTTATTTCTCTGTTTTCCTATGAAGATTACAAACTGTATCCTGTAACTCAAAGGCTACATATTTTTTAAAGAAAAAAATGTCAGAGTGTGCACAGTGTGACTACAAGAGACAACCCAGGAGCAAATACAGTAAGCTGGGGTTTGTTTTTAAATAGTGGTTTTATCTATAAAGAATACATACATACACGTACTTTAGTTAGACCTCCAACAAACAGCAATCAGCAATTATAGCATGGAAGCAAACATGGAGAGAGTGATATCCCCCAACACGGTCTTTTCTTATTACAGGCTCTTAAAGTGATATCTTTAATAGAAAAGATGACTCACCAAATGGAAAAAGTTGCCAGTGATTTTCACTAGAATTTCAAAGGCTTCAATTAACTTCTGGAAGTTTTCATCTCCAAGAGCAAACTGATATCCAAAACTCAAATAACATATGGCATTAGAAACTGCATGTTGTATTGCAAATGAAGGGTCAAATGGCTGTCCTGAAAATCAAGATATTTTATAATGAATTTCATAAAGAAGATAACTTCTTAAAATCAGATAAACTGCATTTCTTTTTACTTGAAATACTGAGAATAGAAATGATTGTTTTCAGACAGATTTGAACTATTGTCATTATCACAAATTGCATACCTTTTGTTTGTCTAAAGATCTCAACCAGTGTCTGAGCTGAGACTTCTATCTGATGCTCAATGCTTTTCTTCCCCAGGCCTAGCTTCCGTAGAGTAGTGACGCCAATGTGTCGCTGCTGTTTCCAGGTGTATCCATTGGAGAAAATAATTCCTGAGGGCATCAGCAGACAATGATAAATGATTCCTGATATCATTCATGTTAAAAAAAACAGTTAGGTCTAGTTCTTGGCAAACATTTCCCTGGGTTTCAGGTGGCCATACCAAACATTTGTGACATGCTGTAATTTTCTAAGATTCTGGCCATGTTATTTTTCTGTTACAAAAATATTTATTCATTTTGGGAGTCACATGAACATTGGGAGACATATGCGATGCGGCAACCAAAGGTGCAGTGCTTGCCAACCTCTGTCTTAGATAATGGACATCAAAGCCTTCTAAAATGATGTAATTATGAAAAAGAGATAGAGGGAATTGAAGTTGCCAGAACCTTGGGCAAGAGTGACCACATTACAATGGCACTGAAAAAAGTGACTTATGACTATTTTTCATACTTACAACCATTGCAGCATCTCCACAATGATGTGATCAAAGTTGCTTGGCAACTGGCATGTATTTATGATGGTTGCAATGACCCAGGGTCATGTGATCACCTTTTGCAACCTTCTGACAAACAAAGTCATTGGGGAAGCCAGATTCACTTAATAACCAGGTTACAGTTTAAGTGAACAACTGTGGTGTGAAATTTTGTAAAATGGGGCAAAAATCACTTAAGAAATGTCTCACTTAACAAGAGCAATTTTAGGCTCAATTGTGGCCATAAGTCAAGGACTATCTGTATGTATAAAGACCTGCCTCTGCCTGTTGGCCTGGGGGCCCAATGGGGGAATATCACAATAGAGGTGATTGATTGAGTAACAACAGATCCTACGCTATTCTACCCCTGCCCTCATGTGTCCTTGGTTTTTAATTCTTGCTTTTTATTTATTTATTTGTGTGTGTGTAGATGTGTGTATATGTATACTAAGATGGGTGGCCAATAAACAAACAAACAAATAAATACAGTTTTATCACTTTTAACATTTTAAGCCATCAGAGTTGCTTCACAATGAGATAAGTGGCAAACAAATTTAGTAAATCATCGTCAATCATCATTATCATCAGGCCAGGTCCTTGGAAAGGACTCAATAAGTATTAATGCATTTAAGTGAGTTAGACAGAATTTGTGAAAAACAAATTTGCAAAATTTGGAGGAAGAGGCCAAAGAAGGAAGTGGAGAGGAAAGGGAAGATGGAGAAAGTGTTAGTTAAATGGGGATGGTGAGAGCCTCCGGAAAAAAAAAGGTAGATGTTTAATGAAAAAGAAGCAATGTCTAAATGGATGTTTGATTTGATAGAAAACTTTGGAGGAGTTTACAATAATTTGGTGTGAAGTGAATTAAGCAATATTTCCTTTATCTATAAATCATTTTCTTTACTATGCCTCATTTCCCTTCTGATATTATGAATAATCTTGCCAATAGTTATAATGATTATAGTGTGAATGTTATTTCCATACAATTTCTTACTATTTACCACTTCCTTTCCCGAAAGCAGTGAAGAAAGGATCCTCTTGTCGATTAGAGAATTCTTCTGGGAAGCTAGTCATTCCTTCTTTCACAGCTTGGAATCCAGACAGCACTACTAAAAGTTGAGGTCCGATCCACATTGAGTATATATTTCCATATCGTTTTACATGCTGCCAAGTGAATCAAACTTTTCTCAAATATCACAATCAAATAAAACAGGTTCTTTACAGCTAATACTCTCTGCTATGTGACATCGGCCCTGCCTGAGCTCTTTGAGGTGATAGCCGACTTGGCGGTTGAGACCCCCAGGCTTATGGTCATGGGGGATTTCAACCTACCCTCTGCCGGCGGGAGCTCGGGGGCTGCTCAGGAGTTCATGGCTTCCATAACAGCCTTAATTGGGCCTGACCCAATTAATTAGGGATCCCACACACACAGGGGGTCACATCTTGGATTTGGTTTTCATCTCTGGTCAGTGGCAGAATGATCTAGGTTTAGGGGATGTTTTGATAGAGCCCCTATCATGGTCGGATCATTCGCTCCTTAGGCTGGACTTCTGTACCACACCCCCTCATCGCAGGGAGGTGGGACCGATTAAATGGTTCCGCCCCAGGCGCCTGATGGACCCGGATAGGTTCCTGGCGGAGCTTGGGCCATTTCCCAAGCTCACACACATGACTCAGCTGAGGACTTGGTGGCCACCTAGGATAGGGTGGCGACCGAGGCCCTTGACCGGGTTGTGCCCTTACGGCCTCTGACCCGGTGCCAATCCCATTTGGCTCCTCGGTTCTCCGAGGAGCTGAGGGAGATGAAGCAGAGATCGATCCCGAGGCCCTTGTCTTGTGGGGTGCCTCAGGGGTCCGTGCTCTCACCCTGGGTGAGATCATTCATGGTTTCGGGATAGAGTTCCATCAGTATGCTGATGACATTCAGCTGTACATTTCTACCCCGGGCCACCCCGACGAAGCTGTTGAAGTGATGACCCAGTGCCTGGAAGCCGTGCGGAGCTGGATGGGGGTCAATAGGCTTCGGCTCAACCCAACCAAACCAAGTGGCTATGGTTTCCTGCCCCCAGATACAGTCAGCTAATTCCATCACTGACCATGGGGGGAGAAATTCTGACCCTCACAGAGAGGGTGCGTAATCTGGGAGTCCTCCTGGATGTATAGCTGTCGTTAGATGATCATATAGCAGCCGTCGCCAGGGGGGCTTTTTATCAGGTCCGTCAGATCTAACAGTTGCGGCCCTTTCTCGATCGGGGTGCATTGCACATGGTCACTTCTGCCCTCATCATCTCCCACCTAGACTATTGCAATGCTCTCTACATGGTGCTCTCCTTGAAGAGCATCCGGAGGCTTCAGCTGGTGCAGAATGCGGCCACGCGGGTGATCTTGGGGGCTTCTCGGAGCTCCCATATTACACCGTTCCTGCGCAAGTGGCATTGGCTCCCAGTGGCCTTCTGGGTGTGATTCAAGGTGTTGGTGGCCATCTTTAAAGCACTCCATGGCTTGGGACCCGGGAACTTGCAGGACCGCCTACTGCCACCATCGGCCTCCCGCTGGCCAGTGCGCTCTCACAGGGTGGACTTCCCCGGGATGCCGCCGGCTGGACGATGTCAGCTGGTGGCCCCGAGGGTGCGGGCCTTCTCTGTGGTAGCACCCTCCCTTTGGAACGAATTACTTACGGAGATGTGGGTCATTGCTGACCTGCGAGCCTTCCGACGCACACTAAAGACCCACCTTTTCCAGCAGGCCGGTCTGGCTTAATGTCATGAGAAAGGTTTTAAATTTTTAACTAAATTTTTATTGGATTTTATTGGCTTTGTAGTTTTTAATTCAGCCATTTATTTAATAACTTTTAAATTTATTTTAACTTCGTTGACTGTATCTTTTTATTATGGCTGTTCACCGCCCCGAGTCTCTTTTTGGGAGAGGGGGGCGGTATATAAACTTGATAAATAAATAAATAAATAAATAAATAAATAAATACACTCACCTACAATCTTTCCTAAATCCTCAATTCTAAAATGTTTCACCATATGCAATTCTTTCTTCTTTAGAATTCTTTTTTCTCTATAACTCTTGCCAAGAACTTCTTTATATACTTTTTTTTAAAAAATGCTGGGGTGTTCCTTCCTCTGTGTTTCTACTTGAAATCCACCTTCTCCGATCTGTTTGCTCCCTTCTCCCATGCCCCAAATGAAAGATGGTCTTCTTATTGCCCACTCCTCCTGTGCCTGACAGATGGTTGTCCATGATTCCACATATTTTGAGCACAACAGCTTGGTTGATTTGCAAAAGCTTTCTCAACCTCTTTAACCTCTCCTCTTTTAAGCCATCAATTCCAACTGATTAACTTTCCAACTGATTATGTTATACTGACAAGACACTCTACAGACTTCATTGTGTCCTGATCTAGTGTTCTTCATTGGATGGGTTGCAACCTGAATGAAGCTATTTTGTTAGTGTGGGGGAATGCCTTATTAGTCAATAGTCAAACCTAAATCTGAAAGAATCTAGTAACACTATTACAGTCTATAGAGAGCCTTACAAAACGCTAGAGATAAATATTATATTCAACAGACGAGAAATGCACTCTGATCATCCTGTATTGCTTTCAGTGCTAGAATTTGCACAATAGGCAGAGCAAATTTCTCTTGATTTTAACTTGATTTTACTCCCATTCTTAATATTGTATTGACGTCTCCTTTACATGGTTTTTATTTGTAAACCACCTGGAGTTATTTAGTTGAGATGGGAGATGTATATATTGGATAAATAAATATTCTTTATAAAAAAATTATACCAAATAGCTGATTTACTGCTGTTGTGGTGGTGTTTTCAGCCTCCTTTCAGAGATGGCAAGACAAACTGTTCCAAAATAGTTTGTCCTAAAACAAGGGTGTCAAGCTTGATCCTATTGAGGGCTGCATCAGGATTGTGTTTTATTGTGGGAGGGCCAAGGGGTGTGGCCAGGTTGGGTGTGGCCATATTGGGTGTGGCCAGCTTGACGTCACTCATGTCAGGAAAGCCTGTGGTGCCTCAAGCACTGTGCCAGCGCGGCTCTCCTGAGTTCCGTTTTCACAGGCAGATTCACCCCATGGACCAGAATTAAGAATTCTGGAGGCTAGATTAAGTCCACGAGCCTTGATTTTGACACCCCTGCCCTAAAACTTATTCAGGATAAAGAAAGGATATTCCCCTGGATGATCCAACTCTCAAAAAAAAAAACCATGGCTAAATTGGTCTCTGAGAAAGAAACAAGAGTCTAGAAGCAGATCTTAAATGACGGTAAGTATTTTTCTGCAAAACATAGCAAATACTTTTTCAATCTTTAATATGTTGAACTGTTCATTGGTCTCTTTCCTTCTAGAAAGAGAACGGAATGAGCATTTTCTCTTTCCAACTGAATCATCTGTTATTTGTTTGTTACTCTAGCATGCCAAAATAAGTATTGAGTAATAAGAACTATTGCCAGCATGATTTTGCGCAACATAGCATATGATTATCAGATTATTAACTTGGTAAACTGTTCCTTGGCTTCTCTTAGGCCAAGAAGAAAAAGGGAACAAGTTTATCTCTATCCAACTGAATCCAAGTTGCACAGAGACAAAACTGGGTCCTCATTTGACCTCAGAAGGATGGAGGCTGAGTCAACCTTGAGTGTGATGAGATTTGAGCTGCCAAATTGCAGTCAGCCGGTAGTCAGCAGAAGTAACCTGCAGTACTGCATTCTAACTACTGCTCCACGGCAGCTCATGATTCTAGTGCATCTCATTTTTTGATGAAATATTGGAACCCAGAAGAACAATGGCTTTCATTATCAAACAAAAATGTTGTTTCAACCTGGTTTATTATGCTACTGGTTAATTATGCTACTGTCTATTAGAGGAATATTACTAGAGTATCATAATTCCACCAAAGGTGGTGTCCAATTAAATTATATTTCCCATCACACATCTTTTTTTTTTTGAAAATTATTTCAGAGTTACATATCATTTGAGCAGAGTAAAGGGGAAACCACCCCTTCCTCTCTCTGGTGAATTCATTCCATTTGTAAAGTTTTTTGGTAAGATTGAATTAGAATCTGCTTTCTAAAATTTCAACCCCATTATTTCACATCCTTTATAACCACCAAAGCTGCCGAGCACATATGAAATGTCTAATGTTCTTCCTTGAAGAAGCAATAGAACAGGTTTGTTTGCATAGAGCTACATTTTCTAAAGCAGGCATTACAGATCCAGAATGTTTTGGGAATCAATATAGAATTGCAGAATTAGACTTAGGCTACCAAATTCCACCTATTCTCCATTTCAGGAATACAGCGTAAAGCATCTTCAACAGAGGACTATCTCATTTGAGCAGAGTGAAGGGGAAACAACCCATTTCTCTCTCTGGTGAATTCATTCCATTTGTAAAGATTTTTGGTAAGATTGAACAAGAATCTGCCTTCTAAAAATTCAACCCCATTATTTCACATCCTGCTCTGTGAAATGTTGGTGAGAAAGCTTTGGCTTGAAAATTCTGGCATTATGAGAAAATATTGTCACTCGATTAATTAAATTCCTTATCATGCAGGAATATTTCACTGAGTTAATATGTTTGTTTATAATTGTGATACAAAAAAAAAACCCATTGCGAATCATTTTGTCTGTTACAGCTTGATTATTTAGAATGAAATACCTTATGGAAATAATCTTCACGAAGCGAAAACCCATAAGCCCACAAGGTCCCAATGAGAGGTAGAGCCAAAGGACCGGGAGGCAAATGTCTTCGGGACCAGAGTTGTTTGAAGAAAAACACAAACAGTAAAGCAACCAGCAAAACAAACAAAAATATCCCTGTCACCATCATTTTCCTGTTGGATCTTTATCTCTGAGATTTTTTGGTCGATCTGAAGGTGATTGTCTCCTTTTATCTGATGGCTTTTTATTTTTCTTCCTGTTTTATATATTTCATTCTTGGGAAAACATCC
This sequence comes from Bungarus multicinctus, assembly GCA_023653725.1. Taxonomy (NCBI): domain Eukaryota; kingdom Metazoa; phylum Chordata; class Lepidosauria; order Squamata; family Elapidae; genus Bungarus; species Bungarus multicinctus. The sequence goes on from CM042844.1 coordinate 7,483,937, forward strand.
TGCAGCTACTTTCCTTAATTCAAGCGTCAAAGTATAGATAGTGAGCTATAGACACTTAGCAATGCCTATCTAAAAATGGGTCACCAATCCAGCTGCCTATCCCATGAGCACATTTTGAATTGATTCATGCTAGACGTTTAGCAAGAACAATTGCCTAACTCTGGAGTATCATTAAACCCAACAGAGGTCAGATGGCTTGACTAGTGCCTAGCAAACCTACTGTCAGGTTTCCAAGTGATGCAATCCATTTAAAAAAAAGAGCAAAGTCCATCTTCCAAAACAATTTTTTTATTTAGAAAAGCATCAAATTGGCAAAGTGTATTGTAATTCCAGATCTGACACAACCCAGAATTACACCACATAATATTGGAAGTTAGAAACAGCCCCCAAAAGTCACATTCTCCAATAGAAGTAAATCAACATTGCTTGGTGTCATCAATCTCCACCACAAGGCGTCAGCAGGGTCAGCTTTTGTTCCCACGGAAAGAAGAACCACCTAGCCTAAAACAACTCTATCTCCACACCTCCCAGCTTAGGAATGTGGCAAGCCCGGAACCCTTCCCCCCATAACCAGCAAAGAGAAAGAAAGAAAAAGGAATATATAATAAGGCTAAATAAATTGGCTACGCATATGTCAGATTTGGGTTTGACACCTACGTGATATTGTGCTTTGCCTTTGGGCCAATACTTTTATTATTCTTTTTATTCCCTACGGTCAAATTACTGATTGCCTCGATACATTTTATTCTAAACACAAACAGAAAGCTGAATCATTAAAAATAAATCTAAGCTCACATCTGTCACTGTTCTTGAGTTCCAGAAGTTTTCTTTAGCTCCTTAAGTACACAACAGGTTTCCAAGAATAACTCATGTTTCACTTAGTTCCTTGGGTTATTCTACAATTATCCTTTCATCCTTTTATGTTAACTGAGCCATATCCATGCCTCCATGGATTAGAATCCTCCAGTTCTCTCCTTGAATCATCTCCTTGCTTGCTATTAATTTGCTTGTTCACTAAATGTATAAATTGTCCCATTCGTCAAAATGACTCTAGGTGAAATCACTAGGTGACTTTCTTTGTCTAAATGTATTTTTCCCAACCCAGATCTTGCAACCGATTAAAAAAAAAATAGTAATGGCACTTACAACAAGCAGCCTCCGCGCATCCCGTTTTCAGCCTGTTCCAGGCAGTAGCGATCCCCACCACCTGGAATGGGCCAAAAATGGTATGCATGGACTCTGAAAACGGGGTGCACGGAGGCTGAAAATGAGGCATGCGGAGGCAGCGATAGGTAGTGGTGGTGATGGGTGTCTTCTAAAAGGGACATGTTTCCACTGGTCTTGCTCTTTATGTACATATGTGGTGTCATTTCTTTTTACAGAAGCTCTTCGTTCTCAATTGTGTTCAGTTTGGGTATATCAGTTTTCTTCTTTATCTTTATATATGGGATCGTTTTTTTTAGAAGCTGTTTGCTCCTTTTTTGTGTTTTATTTTAGTGTAGTCTAATTGTTTGGGCTGGGATTTCTTGCTTCGTTCACTGAGTTTCAGAGTTGTCTCTAGGCCCTTTACATTTTTTCCAGTAATTCAAGTAGTTAACATTTGATACATACATAGTTTGGGTCTTCTGTTGGCATAAGCTGAAATATATGGCATACTTTGCAAGTTACTATTGTCAGTATCTATTTCCATGACTTTGCTTGCTAAAAAGATTCTAAAAATGAAATATTTTCTCTTACAAAGGAGACAAAACAGATATTAGATACTAGCTTCATACCTGTGCTTCACTATGAAACTATGTGGTTGGATTTAGTTTTGGGGGAGGAAAATAAGGGAGGGGGGAAATTCTGACTGCTTACCAGCATCCATCAGTATTCATCTGGCTAGCATCCTGTCAGTGTGTGAGAGAGTTGAGGGCTGTTTGGAAATGGAAACAGCATTTGCTAACAGCAAAAAGGAGACAGTAAGGAGTCTGGGCATGGCTTAGCTCAATTGTTCTGTATTAAAGCTGCTTGGTACTGTGAAATTGAAACCAAAACTGAAACTGAAACTCCTCTCCTCTGCTTGTGTTTTGGATTTGGAACAGATTTCTTGTAAGGTGGGGAGGGGGAGTAGAATTCCTTAGCATCAGAGTGTGTTAATAATAATATATATGAAATACTAATGCTCTTATGGTCATTTCAAAAAATCCTTTCTTAGTGAGTACCTAGAAGCCATGAGGAACATACATGCCAAATTTCAAGTTTGTAGGCTTTACTGTTCTGGAGATTTTGTGATGATGCGTGAGTGTCTTTCATTTTTTTTTAAATCCAAATTTTATTATTTTTTAAACAAACATACACAAACACAATATAAAAATATCAAGCTATCTTCCACTTACGTACATACAGTGTGTCAGTTGGTTTACAAATTATTTTGTGCATCCACTTCATAGTCATCACTTACAATTACTTGTATAAGTTCTCATATTATCTATCAAATATTCTTAAATACATTAATATTATTGTTAATCAATCATTTGACTGTACTGTTATTTGTTCATGTTATGCAAAATAATCCATATTTTAATTGATTTATTTTATGACAATTCATATTATCATCCCAAATCTATCCCATAGTTATATTATGATAATATATCTTTATATATTCTTTATATTCTAAAGTTCTACATGTTTCATAACCATATTTTACTGTCTAACCATTGATAAAATAAATCTCAAATCTTATAAAATTGTTTATCTTCTTTGTTCTCTGATTTCAAATGTCAATATACTCATTTCAGCACATTCCATTATTTTCTTAATAACTTCCTCCTGAATTGGTATTTTCTCATTTTTCCAGTTTTAAGCAAATATAATCCTAGCCACTGAATACATTTACAATCAAATATTTCAATTCCTTACTGTATATTTCAGGTAAGATTCCCAATAAAAAGATCTCTCGTTTCAAGTCTGTTTTTTTGTCATTTTTTCCAACCAAATAAATAATTATATATATAGAAATTACAAAAAGTAATGGATGTAAAAATTAAGAATGAAGTGTATAAACTGAGAGGTTCTGCTGATAATTTAGATATTGTTCTACAAAAGATGCCAAAAGTGGTAAGGAATATTAGATGAAGAAGTTAAAAGGCTTTGGAGGTTTCAAAATAAATAAACAATAAACAAAAATGCTAGTTAAAAATCAATATACCCAAGACTGAATGTCTGATGAAGAAATCAAAATTTAAGGCAGAGAAAAGAATTAAATACCCTGCTCTGATGCTTATAAATATAAATTCTGAATTGTTCTGAAATAATTCGGAACATTCATGAAAAAATCATGTATGCCAATATCTGAGATTCCACAACCAGGATATTAGTTCTTATACCAGCCATGACTCCCAAGTCAGAGGAAGAGAGATGGAAATGATCCTATGGGAGTTAACATGTGGTATTGAGGTGCTTTGTTCCTTAGGTAGCCATGAGTGGGGCCCTGCATAAGGAATCAACTACAAGTTTTGAGTAATGCTGCTGTACTGCCTTTGTCACTGCCTTTGACCTCATTGCCCTGCTGTTTACAAATTCAGCCAGGCTTCTTCAATTCAAAAATATAAATCTCTAGGCCATCAGAGCAGGGTCTGAGTGATTCAGACATTCATGGCCACCAAGACAAAACCAAAAAGTTATCGTGATGCTCACTGACATTGAGACCACCACACACTTGGTCCAATATTTCTCAGCTATCATAGAATCTAAAGATCTAAATATATTCACATCCATCATGGTGAGAACATATTCCACTTACCAGGAAGCTAGCTGCTAGGACCATCAGTCTATTTATATTGTATCATTCAGATGCAGCTAGTTTCCAAGGTGCCATTTGGTGAATGTGCCAGAAACCTGGCAATCCCTTCCATTGGGTATGTACTCAATCTTCAGAATGCAAGGGTAACAAAGGAACTAGGCAGGATTAACGCCAAGGGAATCTCTTTGTTTGCACTGATTTTGAGGAAGATTTTGAACAATCAAAGAATTCTGGGAGAGGAAGTGCCAGAAAAGACAGCTGGAGCAATACTGGCAAAATTGGGAAATGTTGGAGAGAAAACGATTAGGTTGTAACTACAGAGGACTTTAGATGAAGCGTTTGTTTGGATCGAGTCTAGGTTCAGGCCTAACTACTGTATGGGATGAAAAATGCACTGGTTGGCACATCTTTTCATGTTCTATTAATTCTGTCAACATCATTTCATCCCTTTGAGCATGTCAACATCATTTTGGATTATCTATGAAGTTTGCTCTGGCTGGTTAACATGAAGCCCATAGGAAAAATTTATTAAAATTGAAAAGTGATATTAAGACTAAATGGAGATATGTTTTATTGGCACCCAAAGGAAACAAAGTGAAAATATAACTTAGTAATTTTTTTCATACAAAACCTCCTGGCCTTCCATTGACCTGGTTAGGTGCATTGTGTGACCCCAGCAATAGGTTGAAGAACTTTCACTGCAGAATAAAAATAAGCAAAAGAGCATATTAGGTGAGTAGGCACAAGGTAAATATTTACATTTGCCATACTGAATAACTATTCTGTAATTAGATTTGTGCTTTTTATGTTGTTTTCATACATTTAAGCCTGTGTGGGAATAGCACACAGTTTATAAGGCTGTGGATGCACTGTCAGCTTTACAAGAGGGGCTTCATTGAGTTCCTTCATTCCTTCGGGCAACTGGAAGCTGAAGGCCCTCAACAGGTTAGTCAGAAAGATGAAGATCTCAATTCTTGCCACCTTCTCTCCCACACATGCACGTTTACCTGTAGGTGAGACAAGACATACATAAAGAGGACAATAATCCCATCAGCAAGGACAAGTATACCCATCAGCAAGGACATCTGGGAGGGAAATTGTAATGACAAAAAGAGATTTCCAAATTGAATCCCAGCAGCTTCTTCAGATTCAATTCCTAGAATTCTTTTCTCAGTTTCCTCTGTTTGTGCAAAGGTCTTAAGGGAGGTATTTAATACAATTTATCCTAGATAGTAGACCATTTCAAAGGCTACACTATACGCCCATGAAAAAACTGATATAGTAGAGAGAAGTCCCCTTCTCACCATTCAGCACTAGATGTTTGGGTATAGTTGGTCAGCCAATCGCAATATCTATCTTACATTTTTAAAATCTTATAAATAGTAGACTATCAGTGGCTCTCCCATGCATGCACGATGGCCTGTAGTTGAAACAAAGCATACTGTATCAGTTTTTTATTCTACTTTATCAAATGCCTTCTTGAAGTCCAAGCTTAGTATGTTTACAGCAGGGGTGGTATTCTAGTAGTTCTGAGAACCGGTAAAATGGCCCCCTGGCTGGCCGTGCCCCTCTCTGCTTGCTTCTTTGCTCCCTGCCCAATCAGTCCCTATTGCACACGCGCAACATTGTGCACATGTGCAACATGCCTGCAGCCTGCTTTTGCCCACCGCTTGTTGCCTGCCTTTTGCTGCAGCAGAGCAAAAAGCTTACAACTCCCCCTCCCTTTAGGAATCAGTTGAATCCTGTTTCTCTCTGTTGCCCAGGAGCTGTTTCTGAAGGGAGGGGGACTTGCGAGCTTTTCGCTCTGCTGTGAGAGGCTCCCCCAGCAAGAGCAGGTGAAAGAAGCAGCCCAGAGCCAACGCGAGGCTCTCCACTGATCTACCTGCTCACAAGTAAGCCTGTGAGTCACGGTAGCCCTCCCCCCACTGCCCCGGGACTCCTCTGGCCTCACCCAACCTAACTAGTGTCTCCCCCAACATCACCGGGCTCGACTGGGTGGCTTCCCCACCGGTGTGGCCCCATTCCTTTGATGCCGCTGGCTGTGGCCTACCTAGCTGCCCCCCCAAAGTCCTCGGGCTCGGCTGGCTGGTTAAGCCACCATGCGGTGCTCTCCCAGCTCTTCCTACCATGTGGCAGTGCTCCAACCAGTTGGGCGGTGGATTAGGCTGCCACCCGTAAGGAGCACTGTCGCCACAGCGTCTCCGCTGTCTCTGGCTGCTTCTCCCAGGGGCAAAACGGGAGGCAGCCATGTCCGCCGCCTCTGCCTTCCACAGAGGTGCTTTGGGAAGGCTGGGGCGGTGGGTGCTCAAGCCCCTGCTGCAGCCGTCACCGCCATCGCTGCACGCAGAGATGCTTTCGGAGGGCTGGGGCGGTGGGTCCTCATACTTTGAAGCAGCATGCTTAAAAGCATGTGCCCATTGCTGCATGCTTAAGCAGGGCCATGAGCACCCTCCACCACAGCCATCGCAAACACACACACACCTGGTTTGGGGAGAACTGCAAGCTCCATCGGCAGCAGGTGGTAGAAAAAAGAAAAAAGGGGGGAGGAGGGGGTGGCATGTGGCTGCAGCAGGGCTATGAGCACCCCCCCACCCCAGCTATTGCCACTCTAATCAGAGGTGCTTTTGGAGGGCTGCGGCAGCGGGTACTCATGGCCCTGCTATTCCTGGTTTACAGCATTTTGCTGGTTCGCTAGTTTAGTCACTTTATGAAAGAAGGCAATAAGGCTTGCCTGGCCGAATCTGTTTTTAACACCCACATAATGGCATATAGTGATCAATTTCTTCATTTCCAGGTGCTCTCTGTATTTTCCAGGATTTTCCCATGTATTGATCAGCCTATAACTTCCTAGATTCTTTTTTTCCCTTTCTGTAGATCGGAACCACATCAACTTTTTTCCAGTTATTTGGAACTTTAGAGGATTTAAATGCAAATCACCTGGTCCAGGTGATTGGTTCTCCTTCAGGGTGGATTGGTATTGTGTTACCATTTCATTGCCTATTTTGATTTGTGCACTGGTTCTGTCTATCTCCCTCCTGCTTTTTATAGGTTGGGCAATTTCTTTCTTTTGCATGCAAACAGATGCATAGGAAAAAAAATAGGCTTGGCCCACTCTGGGCCTTAGCTTTCCTATATGTTATAAGTGCTTTGGCCTCATGGATATACCTAGTCCAAATGGCAGAAACTCTTCTCGATCAAGGAACTTCCCATCCTTATCTAAAAAGTGATTTGGGTTGAATTCTTCAGGTGTCTCCCATTGTTCAGGATCATGGAGAACAGAATACAAATCTGGGATAATAATAGTCCCCTGTTAAGAAAAAGAGATGATTAACTAGAGCAGTTTCATAAAAGCACAAAAGTTCAAACAACATTGATGAAACATTTGGTTTTAGCTTCCCTTTATGGACCCCTATTTGTTTATTTCCAGAGCAGTTTCCAGAGTAGCATTAACTATTCAACAGCCTAGCTTCCTTTCTTCCTTTCCATCCATTAAAACAGAGAGCTGGATGCATATTTCTTTATAACTCCAGGTTTTATATAAATATAAAACATTTAAGGTTCTACCTTTAAAACTGAGAGATATTTGGATTTTAATCTACAGTATAATTGTTACCCCAGAAAAGCTTGCTATTTTTGCCCAATTGATTGACCACATTGGCAGTTCCTGAATAGTGAGCTTCTGTCAGTAGTGGGATTGAAATAACTTAACAACTGGTTCTCTGGCTGGGTAGGTGTGGCTGGTTAGTCATGTGACTGGGTGGATGACATCACACATCACACACAGCCCCATCTCCTGGCCACTCGCCTCAAAGGCAGAGGTAGGATTCAGCCAGTTGGGGCTAATCCCACCACTGATTGGTGCCACCCACACCCGTCTTTGGCCTGTTTCTTCGCTGTTTTTGGGCCCCCTTTCAGGCCATTTTTGGGCTGTTTTGAGGCCATTTTTCAGGCCGTTTTTCGAGCTGTTTTTGCCCAAGAAACATCACACAAACTGAAAAATGGCTGAAAAGTGAACGGGGGTGAGGCCAGCTATTGGTGGGATTTGCCGGTTCGCCAAACAGCGCAGAATCTTAACTACCAGTTTGCCTAAACTGATGCGAACTGGCAGCGCCCACCTCTGGCTTCTGTCCAAGTGCCATAATCTGTTTTTCCTTATGTGCCGGACTACTGCAATACAGCCTGACCATGTTTCTCACCTTTGGAATGTGGTAACCCCTCATCTTCACATCCTTTGTACTTTGTCTGGGAAACCCAAATAGCAAAACTCTTTTTAAACGCTGCATTTCATGAATTACGGCATTGGTGTAAGGCAGCTTCTTCTTATCCTGGTAGGAAATTGACCCTGAGAAGCCAAACACATCTTCAATCTCCTTCTGGACTTTCTCTATAAAAAAAAATGATGGAAAAAGAATCTTTATTTTGAATGTTGTGTTTTGTTTAATTATTTCTGAATTTTAATCCTTAGGATATAGAACAGCCTTTAGGGTTTGTGTGTTTGTGTTTGTGTGTGTGTGTGTGTGTGTGTGTGAGTGTGTGTGTGTGTCTCCCTAGATATACTGGTGGGGAGGTTGGCTGTGTTATTTCTTGATTGATTGATGGAGTTGATGTTTGCAGATTGGCTGGCTTTTTCTTAAGAACATGTGTGGCTGAGGTATTGGCTTTGTGTCTATCAGCCTCACACAAGCACGAAGCCAAAAGCACCAGCCTGAAGATGGCGAGTAACATCTTGTCGAAACGTTGCCAAGATATTCTCAATCTTACATGGGAAAAGACCCGAACATGCCAAGACCTGCATACCTGTACCTGTGAAAATCTACGAAAACAAATATTGTACCTCTATGAGGAGGAAACCTTCCAGCTGACTAGGACCTACGAGAAACTCACAGTCCAAAGAGCCACCATCTTATGTGACCACACATTCCTATGCAATTGCCGAGACAAGAAGTGATCCCCACTCAACTCAAATTGAGCAAATTGAGTTGCTTCTAACTTAAATTCCATTCCAAAACCTCAGCCACTGAAAAGATCCTGAAAAGAACGGAATTAGCCCTAATCAGAAACGAACTCCACAGGAAAAGATTCCTAGTAGACCAAACCAACAGGGACCTACTTACTCTCCACCTCAAACTCAGCAACAAAATTCACTCAGCACTCTGGGACAAATCCAAACAACTAGCCCTCTGGAGAGCCGAAACAGAAACCTCCCACAAGACAGACAAACACACCAGCAAAGTCCACAGACTTGAGAAACACCAGAAGCCCAACCCCCACACAACAATGCATGAAAGAAACAGTACACAACATATCAGACAGAACCCTCACCAGAGCAGAAACCAATGTCCTTTCCAAGGGATTCAACTTTGCAGTCACCCCCAAATGCATCCCCACCGAAAACATTATATGCAGAGTTGAAGCTAGCCTAACCAAAATTAACCCAAATGTAGCCAATAAAATCAGACTTGAAGTCACCAATGTCCTCTGCTCCAGCAATCCACCCAGAAGCAACTTACACAGAAAAGAACAAAAAGCACACACCAACTTGAAGAAAGATAACAACATAGTCATTCTCCCAGCAGACAAAGGCAACGCCACGGTCGTGATGAACACATCAGACTACCAATCCAAACTATCCAACCTATTCCAAGACCCTACTTACAAACCTCTAATACTGACCCCATCACCTACCTGGAAAAAACCATCAAATCCAAAATAAAAGCCTCCCCAACAGTGAAGAGATCCAGCAAAGAATCATCCCCAGAGAAAAATCATCCAGATGCCCTAAACTCTATGGCCTCCCCAAGATACACAAAGAAGGAATACCACTCAGACCCATAGTCAGCTCCATAGGCTCACCTCTACAGAATCTTGCCAAATTTCTCACCAAACGACTCCAGCCCTACACAGAATCCATCACCTCACACGTACAAAACTCTTTCTACTTAATAGAAACAATAAAGAAACAAAACCTAAAACCCAGCAACCAACTCGTGAGCTTCGATGTCATATCCCTCTTCACCCAAGTACCTATTAAAGAAGCCTTGATAGCCATCCAAAACAAATACAACCCGCCTAAGCACATCCTAGATCTGACCAACTACTGCCTAACCAACACATACTTCATCCACAATGGACAAAGATACAAACAGCTAGAAGGAGCACCTATGGGATCATCCCTCTCACCCGTCATCGCTAACTTATACATGGAACACTTTGAAACCAATGCTCTAGACAAATCTGAACACAAACCCAAACTCTGACTTAGATATGTAAATGACACTTTCGTAATTTGGCCACACGGGAAAGAAAAATTGGACAACTTCCTCACACATCTCAACAGCTTACACCCCAAAATACAATTCACCATGGAAACAGAAGCCAATAACAAATTTCCCTTCCTGGATGTCCTAATTTACAAAAAAAACCAATGGCTCCCTAGGACATACCATCCACCAGATGAAAACACACACCAACCTCTACTTAAATGCACAATCCCATCACCACCCTGCACAGATCAACTCTGTAGCCAAGACCCTCATCTCCAGAACCAATTGCCTAGCTGACAAAGACCACCTGCGAACAGAATTACACACCCTCACTAACGTATTAATTTCCAATGGATTCCAAAGAAACACAATTACTAACCTAATCCTAAAGGAGATACCCCTCAGAAACCAAGACACAGAACAGGACAATGGTATTGCCCTCCTCTCCTACATCAAAGGCACCACAGATAAAATCAGCAAAATTCTCCATAAACACAATATCAGGACAGCCTTTTGCACTGACCAAAAATAGCCAACATCCTAAGAAACCCCAAAGACAAGATCCAGCTAGAAAACCAAGGAGTTTATGAAATACCATGCAACAATTGCCCAGCCACATACATTGGACAAACCAACAGGAGAATAAATGCATGCATCACAGAACACAAGAACGCAGTCAGAAAAGAAGAAAATTCTTCCTCCCTTTTCCAGCACCTTAAGGCCACAGGACATGAAATTAATTTTGAGGGAACCAAATTAATCTCCAATACTGAACACTTCAACAAGAGAATAATCAGGGAAGCCATCAAAATAGAGAAACACCCCCATAACATGAATAAATGGGATGATGCCTCCCACCTACCAGACATTTGGAAACTAATCCTTATCAACAAACGAGTCCCAGCCACAAAAAACAACACCGGACCCAAAACAACACATGACGCCACCACCAATCTCCCTCACCAGACTCAAACCCAAACCCACCCCATAGACGAAAGGCAACCACCATCCAGAAACCAGACCACAGCTGCATCACCAGCTGCCACACACCCCGACCCCCAAACCAAGCAAACTGACACACACCATGAACACAGAGCCAGGCCTCAAACTCAGAGCCAAACCAAAACCCAGAACATCACAGCCACCGACTCAGGATATCACATCACAGAACTCAGGAGGTTATACCACAAAACCTCAGGATGTTGCAACACAGCCAACGACTCAGAAGATTATAGCACAAGACCCAGTATGTCACAACAATAGAATTCAGAAGGTCATCACACAGCCCATTACCCAAGTCGTTACAACACAGGAGGCTGATAGACATACAGCCAATACCTCAGCCACACATGTTCTTAAGAAAAAGCCAGCCAATCTGCAAACATCAACTCCATCAACCGATCAAGAAATGACAACACAGCCAACCTCCCCACCAGTATATATAGGGAGACAGCAGCTCAGATCATGCTTTGCTCGCACAAGCACAAAGCTGAAAGCACCAGCCTGAAGATGGCCAGTGAGATCTCGTCAAAACATTACCAAGATACTCTCAATCTTACATGGGAAAAGACCCGAACATGCCAAGACCTGCATACCTGTACCCGCAAAAATCTACGAAAACAAATATATGACATCCTGGTTGGCTGTGTTGTTATTTCTTGATTGTTTGATGGGGTTGATGTTTGCAGATTGGTTGGCTTTTTCATAAGAGCCTATGTGGCTGAGGTACTGGCTGTGTGTCTATCAGCCTCCTGTGTTGTAACAACTTGGGTAATGGGTTGTATGATGACCTTCTGAGTTCTATTGTTGTGACATCCTGGGTCTTGTGCTGACATCCTGGGTCTTGTTCCCTCACCAGACTCAAACTCAAACCATCCCATAGATGAAAGGCAGCCACCATCCAGAAATCAGACCATGGCTGCATCACCAGCTGCCACACACCCCAACCCCCAAACTAAGCAAACTGACATATGCCATGAACATATTGCCAGACCTCAAACTTGGAGCCAAACCAAAACCTGGAACGTTACATCACAGCCATCCGCTTAGGATATCACATCACAGATTTTTTGGGCTGTTTTAGGTTGTTTTCTGGTCATTTTGGGGCTGAGGCCATTTTTCAGGTCATTTTCAGGCCATTTTGAGCCATTTTCAGTCTGTTTTTTTAGCTGTTTTTGGCCCAAGAAACATCTCACAAACTGCTTGAAAAATGACAGAAAAATGAGCAGGGGTGATGCCAGCCATTGGTGGGATTTGCCGCTTTGCCAAACTGCGCAGAATCTTAACTACCGGTTTGCCTGAACCGATGAGAACTGGCAGCAGCCCGTGTAAGATTGAGAGTATCCTGGTGACGTTTCGATGAGGTCCCACTCACCATCTTCAGGCTGGTGCTTTCGGCTTCGTGCTTGTGCAAGCAAAGCGTGATCAGAGCTGCCGTCTGTCTATAAATACTGGTGGGGAGGTGTGGTGTGCTGGCTCTATTGTGAGCGGGCTGGTTGGCTGTGTTGTTATTTCTTGATTGGTTGATGGATTCGATGTTTGCAGATTGATTGGCTTTTTTGTAAAAACCTGTGTGGCTGTGTGTCAATTTGTGGCCAGGAGTTTGGGCTGGCTGGTGGGGTGTGATGCTAGTTTGCCTCCTCGTAGGGCACCCTGGATAGTACAGAAGTGTGAACCAAATGACTAGCAACAATTGGCAGTCAGACTACATTGAAAAATTGGCAGTTAATGACAGTTGGCAACCAGATATCTTTGTAGAACTCCTGGATCTCTAAATACGTGGCAACCCATCTGGCTCCCCGACTTGAGCTACATTGCACCACCAGCTCTGCAAGGGCAGGAGGCCTTGGTGAAGGAGTACAACAGAATTGTGAGGGGCCCACTTCTTCCTGTGCATGCTGGTCTTCCTCATCTATTGGTTGGCAGGCTTGACATCAGCATGCAGTGGAAAGGTGGGTGAGCTGCTGGGCACCCAAACAAAGGCAGTTGTGTGGATGGCCCTCCATAGGAGGTACTGGGCTTTGGCCAGCATTGGTTGGCTCTGGGTGGGATTTGTGCCCAGCATGATGTCTGCGAGGATTCATTGTTTGAATGGGGTCTTGTCTATGCCCCTCAGTGTGACTGTGGTGCTCCTCAGCAGAGTGTCCATCACATTATGTCCAAGTGTCCATCAGGAGCTTGCAATGGTCCAGTTTCTGATTTTTTTCAGCATGGGCCACCCTGTCCTTTAATGGCTGGATGGACTGGACATTGATATTTGAGCTACGATTAGTCCATGTATTTGCCATATGCTAAATAAATAAATAAATAAATAAACAAACAAATACTATTAGTCCATGTATTTGCCATATGCTAAACAAACAAACAAACAAACAAATAAATAAATAGGCTTGCTGGCAAGGCCAAAACACAAAACTTGGCTGGTTCCCAATCCTGAGCCAATCATCCATGTAGGCTCCAATCTTCTTTGGTCTCCTGATTTTACCAGACTTTTAATCCCTTTGCTGCAGCCATCCCACCTTGGTCCCTCCAACCTTCAGTCAAGTAACAGACAAGGCAGTGGTAGGGGAGGAAGAAGGTAGGGTTAAGGAAAAGACAGAGGGGTTCATTTGGTGCCCCAAGTGGCAAGGAATATCCCACAATGCTCCCATCCCTTATCTCCATAGCAGGGAGCCTTGTATCATGCATCTCCTCATGCTCACCATTTTGACTTTTTTCTATGTTTCTTATCTTACTGAATTTAGTCTTGTATACACAATTTAAGCCAAAAACATATAACAAGTCTGAAAACCTTGGTAGATTACTACCTTTAAAATATGTTAAATGTTTTAGAATTGTACTGATGTTCAGCTTTTAGTTGGGCTCAGACAACCTAAAACTACGTTGGCTACAGTTGGACTTAAGCATATATACACAAAATTATCTGCTACAATTATTGCCAGTCAATGGCAGTTAATACAAGAGCACACAACAGATACAAACTCAATGTAAACCGCTCCAAATTTGATTGCAGAAAGTATGACTTCAGCAACAGAGTGGTCAATGCCTGGAATGCACTATCTATCTCTATCTTACATCTTCAAACCCCCACTCCTTTAATCTTAAAAGTATCAACTATTGATCTCACTCCACTCCTTAGAGGTCTGTAAGGGGCGTGCATAAGCGCGCCATCTTGCCTACTGTCCCTGTTCTATTGTCCCCATTTATTCGTACCTATTTCCTGTATTCATACTCATGTTTATTCTTATACCTATTACCTTGTAAGCGATTGAGAAATCAAATCAAATAAATAAAATAAATAAATAGTCATTCAATGTTTCTTGAGGATCCAAAAAAGATATGCACATTCTTGGCTTTTTTTTAAACCCGCTAAGTTCATACTCCTGCTTAGAGGGTCAAGAATCTACATAGCAAAATTATTATTAAGAGTATTTTCAAATCATTCCTCTGTGTTTCAGAACCTGAGACTGGCCCTTGTTCCCACAGCCTAGATTTCTCTCACCTTGGATGTTGGGATGATTTGTCAAGAGGAGCAGAGCCCACCTCATAGTAGCGAAGATGCTCTCTATTCCAGTACCCAAAAAATCAGAAACACACTGACCGAGGTTCTCTTCATTGTAGGTAGAATTGGGGTCATTCCTGCTCTGATGTTTAAAATGCAAAATGAAAATTACAATGAGTTTTTGTGATTATTTTTCCTTGTATGCCACAAATCTTTAGAATAAATATACTCCTGTGGTTATATAGGAAAATCATTTCAGGAGTATAATCAGGGGTGGGATTCTACCCGTTTGGACCAGTGCAGGCGAACTGGTAGTTCCAGTGAACATTTGGCCCCACCCACATGCCCCTGCTCTTTCCTGTGCTTTAGCTCCTGGTTTTTTAGCATAGCTAATTCATGAGGCAGAGCAGTTTGCCATGCATCAGAACAGAACAGAACAGAACAGAACAGAATAATAGAGTTGGAAGGGACCTTGGAGGGCTTTTAGTCCAACCTTCTGCTTAGGCAGGAAACCCTACACCACTTCAGACAACTAGTTATCCAGCATCTTTTTAAAAATTTCCAGTGTTGGAGCATTCACAACATTCTGGAGGCAAGTTGTTCCACTGATTAATTGTTTTAACTATCAGGAAATTTCTCCTTAGTTCTAGGTTGCTTCTCTCTTTGATTCGTTTCCATCCGTTGGTTCTTGTCCTGCCATCAGGTGCTTTGGAGAATAACTTGACTCCCTCTTCTTTCAGGCAGACCATGAGATATTGGAACACTGCCATTATGTCTCCCCTAGTCCATCTTTTCAGTAGACTAGACATATCCAGTTCCTGGAACCGTTCGTCATATGTTTTAATCTCCACTCCCCTGATCATCTTTGTTGCTCTTCTCTGCACTCTTTCTAGAGTCTCAACATCTTTTTTACATTGTGGCAACCAAAACTGAATGCAATATTCCAAGTGTGGTCTTACCAAGGCATTATAAAGTGGTATTAAGACTTCACATGATCTTGATTCTATCCCTCTGTTTATGCAGCCAGTACTGAGTTGGCTTTTTTGGCAACTGCTGCACACTGATGGCTCATATTTAAATGGTTGTCCACTAGGACTCCGAGATCCCTCTCACAGTTACTACTATTGAGCAAGGTACCACATAAACTGTACTACTATTGAGCAAGGTACCACATATACTGTACCTGTGCATTTGATTTTTCTTGCCTAAATGTAGAACCATACTTTTTTCACCATTGAATTTCATTTTGTTAGATAGTGCCCAATGTTCAAGTCTGTCCAGATCCTTCTATATCTTAAGCCCATCTCCTGGAGTGTTGGCTATTCCTGCCAGCTTGGTGTTGTCTGCAAATTTGATGAGTTCCCCATCTATCCCCTTGTCCAAGTCATTGATGAAGATATTGAAGAGTACTGGATCTAAAACAGTGCCTTGAGGTACTCCACTGTATATTTCCCTCTACGTAGATCAGCTGTTTTACTCACTGGGGATGCAGCAGAAGATAAGTAATTGAGTTGAAAATGGACTTTTCAAAATGTAGAGCATGTGCGCAAAGTGTGCACTCACCGAACCGGTTGTTAAACCAGTTGAATCGCACCACTGAGTATAACAATGAGTCTTAAAGTAGCCAAGATGAAAGAAAGATTTGGTTTTGGAAGGACTAGAATTCATTTTTTTTCCTTTTTTGGGACAGTATTATGACTCTATACCTTGAATGTGATGATCAGACTAATGGTACACTCAAGACTGATTTCATATAATTGTAAATAAAGTGATCTGCTAACTTTAAATTAACTTTAAATTGATAAATGTTGCTTTTAAAAAATCAGTCTTTTTCTGGAAACATTGGAGAGGAGGACTTTTCCTTCTTAATGTAACTTTTTTTTTTTTTTTAGAAAAAGGGAAAATGAGCAGAGGGCAAACATGGCAGGATGACAACCATGAATTTCTATTTCCCTACACAAAGAATCATCCAGATCTAATGAGATTCTAAGATTGCAGAGGTGCAATATAGTTCTTATTTATTTAGAAACAATCTGAAATTAGCAGAGACTAAATTTTTGATTAGGAGTTGCATAAAAAGGAGAAAAATCCAATGAACACCATTTCAGTAGCCCGTCCTCTTTACTTAGAGCAAGGAATATAATAATTCCTTGCTCTTGTATTGAGCTACAATAAATACATACCTTCTCCATTTGATGAAGATAGTAATCAATGATACTCTGTGGCTCATGCAAAGAGAGGAATTCCTTGTGTTTCTCTATTTCCTGCTTTACAAAAGAAACAATCAAATCCATAGAAGCCAGGGCCTTCTTGTGGGGGCCTGGGAGGTAGCCCATTAATCGTGGGGACACATTATACATCTAATAGAAAAGGAAGAGGAAAAGTTATTTATTTCCCACCACAATTAGAAAAGACTCACAGCAGCTCACAGAAATAGACAGCCCTTAGCAACCAAACAAAAATATTGCAAACACATTAAAATAAAATGGCATTAAGATGAGCTCCTCAGGTCGGAAGGTGTCCAAAATGCTACTGGGGAAGAGCAGAGGACTAGTACTAGTAGCACCAGAAAGAATGAAGCGATTGGGCCAAAGCCAAAAGGACCCTCAGCTGTGGATGCATCTAGTGGTGTAAGGAGAGTCTGATGCTGTAAAGATCTATTCTCTGTAGAAACCTGGAATGTAAGATCCATGAATCAAGGCAAGCTGGAAGTGGTCAAACAAAAGCTGACAAGACTGAACATCAACATCTTAGGAATCGGTGAACTGAAATGGACAGGAATGGGTGAATTTAATTCAGATGACCATGAGATATACTATTTTGGGCAAGAATCCCTCAGAAGAAATGGAATAACCTTCATAGTCAATAAAAAACTAGGAAGAGCAATACTGGGATACAATCCCCAAAACAACAGAATATTCTCAGTTCGAATCCAAGGCAAACCATTCAACATCACAGCAGTCCAAGTCTATGCCCCAACTACTGATGTTGAAGAGGATGAATTTGACCAGTTCTATGAAGCCCTACAGCACTTTATAAAATTAACACAAAAAATGATGTCCTTATCAACATGGGGGATTGGAATGCTAAAGTAGGAAGTCTAAAGATAATCAGAATAACAGGCAAGTATGGCCTTGGAGCACAAAATGAAACAGGGCACAGGGTGGTATAATTTTGTCAAGAGAATACAGTGGTGATAGCAAACAGTCTTTCCAACAACCCAAGAGACAACTCTACACATGGACATCACCAGACAGTCAACACAGAAATCAGATTGAATATGTGCTTGGCAGCCAAAGATGGAGAAACTCTATCAGTCAGTAAAAAACAAGACCAGGAGCTGACTGTGGCTCAGATCATGAGCTTCTCATTGCAAAATTTAGGCTTAAATTGAAGGAAGTAGGGAAAAGCACTAGGCCACTCAGGTATGAACTACATCATATCCCTTATGAATATACAGTAGAGGTAATAAAGAGATTTAAGGAATTAGATCTGATAGACTAGAGTGCCTGAAGAACTGTGGATGGAAGTTTGCAACATTGTACAAGAGGTAGCAACTAAAACCTTTCCGAAGAAAAAGAAATGCAAGAAAGCAAAATGGCTGTCTGAGGAAGCTTTACAAATAGTTGAGGAAGGGAGGGAAGCAAAAGGCAAGGGAGAAAGAGAATGATATGCCCAATTAATTGGAGAATTCCAGAGAATAGCTAGAAGAGATAAGAATGCCTTCTTAAATGAACAGTGTAAAGAAATAGAAGAAAACAATAGAATAGGAAGGGCCAGAAATCTCTTCAAGAAAATTGGAGATATGAAGGAAATGTTTCATGCAAAGATGGGCATTATAAAGGAACAAAATGGCAGGGACCTAACAGAGGCAGAAGAGATTAAGAAGAGATGGCAGAAACAGAAGAACTATACAAGAACAAGCTTAACATCTTTGATAACCATGATGGAGTGGTCACTGACCTCAAGCCAGACATCCTGGAATGTGAAGTTAAATGGGCCTTAGGAAATCTGAGCAACGACAAAGCTAGTGGAGGTGACAGTATCCCAGCCGAGCTATTTCAAAATCTTAAAACACGATGCAGTAAAAGTGCTACACTCAATTTGCCAGCAAATTTGGAAAACTCAGCAGTGGCCACAGGATTGGAAAAGGTCAGTTTACATTCCAATTCCAAAAAAGGGCAATGCCAAAGAATGTTCAAACTATCGCACCATTTTGCACTCATTTCACATGCTAGTAAAGTTATGCTCAAAATCCTACAAGTTAGGCTTCAGCAGTATGTGGATTGAGAACTACCAAAAATACAGTCAGGATTTTGAAGAGGCAGAGGAACTAGAGATCAAATTGCCAACATACAATGGATCATGGAGAAAGCTAGGGAGTTCCAGAAAAACATCTACTTCTGCTTCATTGACTATGCTAAAGCCTTTGATTGTGTGCATCACAACAAATTGTGGAAGTCCTGAAAGAGATGGGAGTACCAGACCATCTTATTTGTCTCTTGAGAAACCTATATGCAGGTTAAGAAGCAACAGTGAGAACTGGACACGAAACCACTGATTGGTTCAAAATTGGGAAAGGAGTTCAGCAAGGCTGTATACTGTTGCCCTGCCTATTTAACTTATATGCAGAGCACATCATGAGAAAGGCGCAGCTAGATGAATCAAAAATTGGAATTAAGATTGCCTGGAGAAATATCAACAACCTCAGATATGCAGATGATACCACTCTAATGGCAGAAAGTGAAGAGGAACTAAAGAGCCTCTTGATGCAGGTGAAGAAGGAGAGTGCAAACGTTGGCTTGAAACTCAACATTAAGAAAACTAAGATCATGGCATCCAGTCCTCTGAATTCCTGGCAAATAGATGGGGAAGAAATGGAGGTAGTGACAGATTTTATTTTCCTGGGCTCCAAGATCACCGCAGATGGGGACTGCAGCTAGGAAATTAAAAGATGCTTGCTCCTGGTGAGGAAAGTAATGGCAAATCTAGACAGCATACTGAAAAGCAGAGACATCACCCTGCCAACAAGAGTGCATATTAGTCAAGGCTATGGTTTTCCCAGTTACAGTGTATGGCTGTGAAAGTTGGACCATAAGAAAGGCTGAGTGCCAAAGAATTGAGGCCTTTGAATGATGGTGCTGGAAAACACTCCTGTGAGTCCCTTGGACTGCAAGGTGATCAAACCATTCAGTCCTAGAGAAGATCAACCCTGACTGATCTTTAGAAGGTCAGATCCTGAAGATAAAACGCAAACACTTTGGCCACCTAATGAGAAGGAAGGACTCACTGAAGAAGAGCCTAATGCTGGGAAAGATTGAGGGCAAAAGAAGAAGAAGGGGACGACAGAGAATGAGGTGGCTGGATGGAGTCACTGAAGCAGTCGGCATGAGCTTAAATGGCCCCCAGGGTTTGTAGAGGAAAGGAAGGCTTGGAGGAACATTGTCCATGGGATCACGATGGGTCAGACACGACTTTGTAATTAACAACAAAGTGGCTAAATGAGCTGTGATTTAATAAATTAGAACAACTGGATTAACAAGCCATGGTAAATAATAAATTAACTACAAGGGTTGGATTTTCAGTCTCTTAACTTGTGAACTAGTAAGTTTGAATTAGCACTTCAGGATAATCTTTTGGCTCAAAAATGGGCATCCCTACTCAGAGGAATTCATATACTCCCAACCCAGGTAGATTTTTTGCATGGTATTGAACACCTGACTGATTCCAAAAACATTTGCATGACCTGAGGTCATTGTTTATCCTTGGGTGTTGGTGGATTTGTGCATTTTAAGCCTGTAAACCCCCTGAGTTATTTGTGTAAGATGGGAAGATATCAAACATCATATATAAGATTTACTTCAGAGTTGAACTCATCACCTGCTCCAGGTGTGATTGGACAAACAGCAGGTTCAAAGTCTTGGCTAAGTAAATAAAAGCACAACTAGTCAAAGTTATGATGGCCTCGAAAAAAGTTACCTTAAAATGAATTGACATCTGACACCACAGCAACTCAGCCTTTATTTTCTCATCTTTAGTTTTATACTATCTGTAAATGTTAATCTATAAATTTACTTTTTATTTTTTCAATACTAACTGCAAAGTTTTTCAACAGTAAATGCTGCATATTTTTAAGGATTATAATCTGTGAAATGAATTCAATGCTATCTGTGAAGTGAATGCAATGTTTCTTTTTCTAATATTAAATGCTGCATATTTTTTAATGATTATAATCTCTGTAATGAATTTCTATGAACTGAATGATACTAAATGAACAGAAAGATCATTTCTATTGGCTTTCTTTACACCAGAGCTATTAAACCCATGGCCCGTGAGCCAGATGTATAATGCACTGCTGGCCACGCCCACACCCAGTTTAGTGAAGGAGAAAAAAAATCCCAATATGTCATGTGATGCCACCATGACGACGTTTGTTTGACACCCCTGATTTACATTAATTGCAAAGGAAGATTGCAAACTTATGAGGATTGTAAAACTGTAATTTAACAGGATTGTAAATACTGAACTGACAATATGAAACCATAGCTTGAATTTCTTTACATTTATTTCTCTGCTTACCTATGAGGATTACAAACTATATCCTGTAACCCAAAGGCTACATATTTTTTAAAGAAACTGTGCACAATGAGACAACCCAGGAGCAAATACAGTAAGCAGAGCTTTATTTTTTAAATAGTGGTTTTTATCTATAAAGAATATTTACATACATGTAATTTAGTTAGACCTCAAACAAACAGCCATCAGCAATTATAGCATGGAAGCAAACATGGAGAGAGTGATATGCCCCAACAGGGCTTCTTCTTATTACAGGCTCTTAAAGTGATATTGGCCCAAAAACCTTGCTGACTCATTCCCAGTATTACATCATCATAGCAGCTGGCCAGCTCTTAAATTACAAATTATAGGGCTGACTTATTTGCATTTAAGCTCTACTTTAACACTAGCTACAAGAACTACCAAAAGACTAACATTTAAGAATTGATATTTTTTTTTTTAGAGTACTCCAGAAATGGCATCCAGACTGGCAAGGTTATTGTTGTTGTTTCTATGCTGGTGATACAGAAATGATGGATTTCTTCATGGACAGAACCACTTTGGTATAGTGGTTAATGCAACAGCCTAGAAACTGAGATATTCTGAGTTCTAGTTCCAACTCAAGCACTAAGTCAACTGGTGACACTGGGTCAGTCTCTCCCAACCCTAAAAATGGGCAATGTCAAACCCCTTCTGAAAACTTTAAAAGAAAACCGCAAAGACTTATCCAGGAGTCAAGGGAATCCATACCTATTGGGGAGAGAAGTAAATTAAAAGATTTCCAAGGCTCCCTCCATGCCTTACATCCATGATTACATGAAAATGCTGGTACAAAACATAGTTGTTTGGGGCGCTTTGTCTCTTTAATAGAAAAGATGACTCACCAAATGGAAAAAGTCACCAGTGATTTTCACTAGAATGTCAAAGGCTTCAATTAACTTCTTGAAGTTTTCATCTTCAGGAGCAAATGGATATCCAAAACTCAAAGAACATACGACATTAAAAGCTGCATGTCGTATTGGAAATGAAGGGTCAAATGGCTGTCCTGCAAATGGAGATATTTTATAATGAATTTCATAAAGAAGATAACTTCTTAAAATCAAATCAAATGCATCTCTTTTTACTTGAAATAATGAGAATATTTATTTATTTATTTGTTCATGCTTCTATACCGCTCCCTCTCCCAAAAAGGGACTCGAGGCGGTGAATAGAATAGAAAAGTTTGTTTTCAGACAGATTTGAACTGTTGTCATTACCACAAATTACATACCTTTTGTTTGTCTAAAGATCTCAACCAGTGTCTGAGCTGCATCTTTTATTTGATGCTCAATGCTTTTCTTCCCCAGGCTCAGCTTCCGTAGAGAAGTGACGACAATGTGTCGCTGCTGTTTTGAGGTGTGGCCATTGGAGAAAACAATTCCTGAGGGTATCAGCAGACAGTGATAAATAATAACAGATAATCAGAGTGGAAGAATCTTGTAGGTCATCTAGTCCAACCCCCCTCCCAAGCGGGAGACCCTACACCATTTCTAACAGATGGCAGTCCAATCTCTTCTTGAAAGTCTCAAGTGATGGTGCTACCACAACTTCTGAGGGCAAGCTGTTCCATTGGTTGATTGTTCTCACTGTCAAAAAGTTTCTGCTCATTTCCAGGTTAAATCTCTCCTTGTTCAGTTTCCATCCATTATTCCTTGTGTGGCCTACAGGCGCTTTAGAAAATAGCTTGACCCCTTCCTCTCTGTGACAGCCCCTCAAATATTGGAAGACTGCTATCATGTCTCCCCTGGTCCTTCTCTTTACTAGACTAGCCAAGCCCAGTTCCTGTAACCATTCTTCATATGTTTCAGTCTCCAGTCCCCTAATCATCCTGGTTGCTCTTCTCTGTGGTTGCTCTTCTCTGTACTTTTTCTAGATTCTCAACATCTTTTTTATAATGTGGTGAACAAAACTGGATGCAGTACTCTAGGTGTGGTCTTACTAAGGCTTTATAGAGTGGTATTAGTGCCTCCCTTGATCTTGATTGTATCCCTCTCTTAATGCAATTTAGGATTGCTTTAGCTTATTTGGCAGCTGCTGGATGTCCACTAAGACTCCAAGATCCCTCTCAGAGTTACTGCTATTGAGCCTGGTTTCACCCAGTCTATATGTGAACTTTTGGTTTTTCTTGCCTAAGTGTAGGACTTTACTTTTCTCTACATTGAATTTCATTTTGTTAGATACAGCCCAGTGTTCTAGTCTGTCAAGATTCATCTGGATCTTGAGCCTATCTTCTTGGGTGTTAGCTATTCCTGCCAGCTTAGTATCATCTGCAAATTTGGTAAGTTCCCCTTCTATTTCCTCATCTAAGTCATTAATGAAGATATTGAAAGTACTGGGCTTAAGACAGAACCTTGTGGCACGCCACTGCTTACTTCCCTCCATGTAGATTTAGACCCATTAAGGACTAGTCATTGAGAACAGTTTGTCAGTTTGTTGTGAGTCCATCTAGTGGTGGTGCTATCTACTCCATTTTTTTCTAGCTTACTAAGAAATAGGTTGTGGTCTACTTTGTCAAATGCCTCGCTGAAATCTAAATATATTATGTCCACAGTATTTTGCTGATCTACTAATTTAGTCACTATGTTGAAGAATGAAATAAGATTGGTTTGGCATGATCTGTTCTTAACAAACCCATGTTGACTGCTAGTTATTACTTTACTTGTTTCTAGATGTTGGCAGATTTGTTTTTTTATTATCTTTTCCAGTATCTTCCTGGGTATTGATGTTAGGCTGATTAGTCTATAGTTTCCTGGGTCTGTTTTTTTTTCCTTTTTTGAAGATGAGAACCACATCAGCTCTTTTCCAGTCTTCTGGTTGTTCTCCGGTGCTCCAGAATTTTTGAAAGATATGGTGCAGTGGTTCTGAGATGACCTCTGCCAGCTCCTTTAACACTGTGGGATGTAATCTATCAGGTCCTGGTGGCTTTTGTTCTTCAAGATCAGACAGGTGTTTTCTTACTATTTTTTTGCTTATTTTAACTTTTATTTCTGGTCTGTCTTTTACAGTTATGTTTTTGGTGGGTTGAGCTATAGTTTCTTTTTGCGTGAAGACTGATGCAAAGAATGAGTTAAGCAGTTCTGCTTTCTCTCTGTTGCCTGTTACTTCCTTGCTGTCTTCTCTCTTTAGTGGATCTACTGTTTCCTTGATTTTTTTCTTGTTATTTATATGTTGGAAGAAACTTTTTTTATTATCTTTGACTTTTGTTGCAAGTCTTTGTTCGTTCTAAGCCTTTGCTATCCTGACTTTATCTTTGCAGATTCTGGCTATCTGCTGATATTCTGCCTTAGTTGTATGTCCTTCTTTCCATTTTTTGTACTTGTCCTTTTTTTCTTTCAATTTGCCAGAGAGATCTTTGTGCAGCCATGCTGGTTTTATCTTGGATTTCTTGTTTTTCTTTCTCAGTGGTATTGTGCTAGTCTGGGCTTCTATGATCATACTTTTCAGAGTTTCCCAAGATTCTTGAGTTGTTTTCTCCTTTAGGATTTTCATCCATGGAATCTTTCCCAAGTTCTCTCTGAGTTTATTGAAATCAGCTCTTTTAAAATCAAAGACTCTGGTGTCATTATGTTCTGTTGCTTGTGTTTGTGTTATGTTGAATTCTAGTATGACAAGGTCACTCTCACCCAAGGTTCCTGCAGTTTAAACTCCCTCTACCGCTTCTTCTCTGTTTGTAAGAATTAAGTCCAGTATGGCTGTCCCTCTAGTTTCACCCTCTACCTTTTGGACATCAAAGTTGTCAGCTAAGTTGGTTAGGAACTTATTTGATTTCTCACTTGGTGCAGAATTAGTTTTCCAATTGATATCAGGATAATTGAAGTCTCCCATTACTATTGTTGTCTGTTTCCTGCATATGTTTGTAGTTGGTTGGCAAAAAGGACATCTATATTTTCTGCTTGATTGGGCGGCCTATAATATACACCTATGGCTGTGTCATTCTTTTTTTCTTTTATGTTGACCCATATACATTCTAGGAGGTTTTCATCTTTGGTTTCATGCATTTCTGTAGCAATACAGTGGTCCTTTACATACAGTGCAACTCCACCTCCTCTTTTATGGGGTCTGGGTTTTTTTTTTTTTAATAGTTTCTGTCCTTTTACCAGTATGTTCCAATCATGGGTTTCATCCCACCAAGTTTCTATTATTCCACCTTTATTATATCTACCTTCATGTATTCATAGTTCGAGTTCACCCTGTTTGTTGCCCAGACTTTGTGCATTTGTATATAGGCACTTGAGATCTTTATGTCTGACACTGTGTTTACTGTCTACATAACCTGTTCCTCATAAGATTCATGTTAAAAAAAAAACAGTTAGGTCTAGTTCTTGGCAAACATTTCCCTCGGTTTCAGGTGGCCATACCAAACCTTTGTGACATGCTGTAATCCTCTAAGATTCTGGCCATGTTATTTGTTTATTACAAAAATATTTATTCATTTTGGGAGTCACATAAACATTGGGAGACATAAGCGATACAGAAACCAAAAGTGCAGTGTTTGCCAACCTCTGTGTTAGATAATGGATATCAAAGCCTTCTAAAATGATGTAATTATGAAAATGCGATAGAAAGAGTTGAAGTTGAATCTCCAACAGGCCAGTGCGTTCCCACAGAGAGGGTCTGCTCCGGGTGCCGTCGGCCGCTATGTGTCGTCTGGCGGCGCCGAGGGGTAGGGCCTTCTCTGTGGGTGCCCCCGCCCTCTGGAATGCTCTGCCACCGGAGCTTCGTACTGACACGGACCTGAGGGCCTTCAGGCGCGCGTTGAAGACCTGGCTCTTTGAGCTGGCCGGCCTGGGCTGAGATAATGGTTTTAATTTTGGTCTACTTGGTATTTAAATTTTAAATTGGGGTTTTAAGGTGGGGGGGTGGGACCTGTTTAGTTTTATTTATCAGCCAAATTGGTTTAATACTTTTTTAATTTTTGTATATTTGTGGGTTTTTAGATAGGCTGTATACCGCCCTGAGTCCCCTGGGAGAAGGGCGGTATATAAATTTGATTAATAAATAATAAATAAATAATAATAAATAATAAGTTGCCAGAATCTTGGGAAGAATGACCACATTACAGTGGCACTGAAAAAAGTGACTTATGACCATTTTTCACACTTACAACCATTGCAGCATTCCCACAATGATGTGATCAAAATTCAGACGCTTGGCAACTGGCATGTATTTATGACGGTTGCAATGACCCAGGGTCATGTAATCATCTTCACTTAACAACCATGTTACTAACTTATCACTTGCAGTGATTCACTTAAACAACTGTGGTGTGAAATTTAGTAAATTGGGGCAAAAATCACTTAAGAAATGTCTTACTTAACAAGAGAAAATTTAGGCTCAATTGTGGCCATAAGTCAAGGACTATCTGTAGGTATAAAGTTGGCTTGGGGGCCCAATGTGGGAATAGCACAATAGAGGTGGTTGACTGAGTAACAACAGATCCTACCCTATTCTGCCCCTGCCCTCATGTGTCCTTGGTTTTTAATTCTTGCTTTTAATTTATTTATTTGTACGTGTGGTTGTGTCTGTGTGTACGTATATACGTATAGTAAGATGGGTGGCCAATAAACAAACAAACAAATATAATTTTATCACTTTTAACATTTCAAGCCACCAGAGTTGCTTCACAATGAGATGGGAGGTAAACAAATTTAGTAAATCATCATCAATCATCATTATCATCAGGCCAGGTCTTTGGAAAGGACACAATAGGTATTAATGCTTTTAAGTGAGTTAGACAGAATTTGTGAAAAACAAATTTGCAAAATTTGGAGGAAGAGGCCAAAGAAGGAAGTGGAGAGGAAAGGGAAGATGGAGAAAGTGTTAGTTAAATGGGGATGGTGAGAGCCTCCGGAAAAAAAAGGTAGATGTTTAATGAAAAAGAAGCAATGTCTAAATGGATGTTTGATTTGATAGAAAGCTATGGAGGAGTTTACAATAATTTGGCGTGAAGTGAATTAAGCAATACTTCATCAATAAATCATATTCTTTACTATGCCTCGTTTCCCTTCTGATATTATGAATAATCTTGCCATTAGTTATAATGTTTACAGTGGGAATGTTATTTACATACAATTTCTTACTACTTACCACTTCCTTTCCCAAAACCAACGAAGAAAGGATCCTCTGGTCGATTAGAGAATTCTTCTGGGAAGCTGGTCATTCCTTCTTTCACAGCTTTGAATCCAGACAGCACTACTAAAAGTTGAGGTCCGATCCACATTGAGTATATATTTCCATACTGTTTTACATGCTGCCAAGTGAATCAAACTTCTCTCAAATGTCACAATCAAATAAAGCAGGTTCTTTACAGCTAATACACTCACTTACAATCTTTCCTAAATCCTCGATTCTAAGATGTTTCACCATATGCAATTCTTTCTTCTTTAGAATTCTTTTTCCTCAATAACTGCTGCCAATAACTTCTTTATGTACTGTTTTAAAAAAATGCTGGGGTGTTCCTTCCTCTATGTTTTTATTTGAAATCCACCTTCTCCCATCTGTTTGCTCCCTTTTCCCATGCCCCAAATGAGAGATGGCCTTCTTATTGCCCACTCCTCCTTTCACTGACAGATGGTTGTCTGAAACAGCTTGTCCATGAGTTCACATATTTTGAGCATTACAGCTTGGATGATTTGCATAAGCTTTCTCAACCTCTTTAATCTCTTTTAAGCCATCAACTCCTCAACTTTCCAACTTATTATGTTATATTGACAGGACACTCTACAGATTTTGTTGTGTCCTGATCTAGTGTTCTTCATTGGATGGCTTGCTACCTGAATGAAGATTGGCCACAAGAGCAACACTCTCCATCCAAATCTCCATACAAATTAATTTGTAAAAATGTATTGTCTTCCTTGTAATATATGATTCATGCAGATAGGTTAGAGTAGAAGACCTCCAAGGTCCTTTCCAATTCTGCTATTTTGTTAGTGTGGAGGAATGCCTTATTAGTCAATAGTCAAACCCAAATCTGAAAGAATCTAGTACAGTCTATAGGGAGCCTTACGAAATGCTGGAGACAAATATTATCTTCAACAGAGGAGAAATGCATCCTGGTCAACTTGTATTGCTCTCAGTGCTAGAATTTGCAAAATAGGCAGAACAAATTTCTCTGGCTCCAGATAAAGGTGGAAAAGCTGGAGGTAAGTGGCTGTAAGTATAACAAGTTTTAACTTGATTTACTCCTGTTCTTAATTTTGTATTTATCTATGTCTCCTTTACATGTTTTTTATTTGTAAACCACCTGGAGTCATTTAGTTGAGATGGGAGATGTATACATTGGATAAATAAATATTCTTCGTACAAAAATTATACCAAATAGCTGATTTATTGCTGTTGTGGTGGTGTTTTCAGCCTCCTTTCAGAGAAGGCAACACAAATTATTCCAAAATAGTTTCCCCTACAAACAAGGATGTCAGACTTGATTCTACTGAGGGCTGCATTAGGATTGTGTTTTACCGTGGGAGGGCCAGGGAGCATGGCCAGGTTGGGTGTGGCCAGCTTGATGTCACTCATGTCAGGAACGCCTGTGATGCCTCGTGCACTGTGCCAGCGTGGCCCTCCTGAGCTCAGTTTTCACAGGCAGACCCACCCTATGGACCAGATCTAAGCATCCTGACAGGCCGGATTCAGCCCACGGGCCTTGAGTTTGACACTCCTGCCCTTAAATCTATTCAGGAGAAAGAAACGATTTCCCCCTGGATAATCCCACTCTCAGAAGAAAAAAAACATGGCTAAATTGGTCTCTGAGAAGGGAACAAGAGTCTAGAAGCAGATCCTAAATAACAGTATGTATTTTTCTGCAAAACATAGAAAATACTTTTCCAATCATTAATATGTTGAACTGTTCATTGGTCTCTTTCCTTCTAGAAAGAGAACAGAATGAGCCTTTTCTCCTTCCAACTGAATCATCTGATGTTTGTTTGTTATTCTAGAATGCCAAAATAAGTATTGAGTAAAAAGAACTATTACCAGCATGATTTTGCACAACACAGCATATGATTATCAGATTACTAACTTGGTAAACTGTTCGCTGGCTTCTCTTAGGCCAAGATGAAAAAAGGAATGAGTTTTATCTCTATTCAACTGAATCCAAGTTGCATAGAGACAAAACTGGGTCCTCATTTGACTCACCTCAGAAGGATGGAGGCTGAGTCAACCTTGAGTGTGATGAGATTTGAGCTGCCAAATTGCAGTCAGCCGGCAGTCAGCAGAAGTAACCTGCAGTACTGCATTCTAACTACAGCGCCACGGCAGCTCATGATTCTAGTGCATCTCATTTTTGATGAAATATTGGAACCCAGAAGAACAATGGCTTTCATTATCAAACAAAAGTGTTGTTTCAACCTGATTTAAGAGACAGTGGTTAATTATGCTACTGTCTATTGGAGGAATATTACTAGAATATCATAATTCCATCAAAAGTGGTGTCCAATTAAATTATATTTCCCATCACACATCATTTTCTGCAAATTATTTCAGAGTTATATATCTTATATTGCTAAGAGCCTTGATGCTAGGGAACATACCAAAATGAAGAGACAGTCAAATTAAACTTTATAACCACCAAACCTGCCGAGCACATATGAAATGTCTTGTGAATAAACCTGTTCTATTGCTTCTTCTTTGCATAGAGCTATATTTATTTCACATATTTCACATCCTTTATAACCACCAAAGCTGCCGAGCACATATGAAATGTCTAATGTTCTTCCTTGAAGAAGCAATAGAACAGGTTTGTTTGCATAGAGCTACATTTTCTAAAGCGGGCATTACAGATCCAGAATGTTTTGGGAATCAATATAGAATTGCAGAATTAGACTTAGGCTACCAAATTCCACCTATTGTCCATTTCAGGAATACAGCGTAAAGCATCTTCAACAGAGGACTATTTCATTTGAGCAGAGTGAAGGGGAAACCACCCATTTCTCTCTCTGGTGAATTCATTCCATTTGTAAAGTTTTTTGGTAAGATTGAACAAGAATCTGCCTTCTAAAAATTCAACCCCAATATTTCACATCCTGCTCTGTGAAATGTTGGTGAGAAAGCCTTGGCTTGAAAATTCTGGCATTATGAGAAAATATTGTCACTCGATTAATTAAATTCCTTATCATGCAGGAATATTTCACTGAGTTAATATGTTTGTTTATAATTGTGATACAAAAAAACCCCATTGCGAATCATTTTGTCTGTTACAGCTTGATTATTTAGAATGAAATACCTTATGGAAATAATCTTCACGAAGCGAAAACCCATAAGCCCACAAGGTCCCAATGAGAGGTAGAGCCAAAGGACCGGGAGGCAAATGTCTTCGGGACCAGAGTTGTTTGAAGAAAAACACAAACAGTAAAGCAGCCAGCAAAACAAACAAAAATATCTCTGTCACCATCATTTTCCTGTTGGATCTTTATCTCTGAGATTTTCTGGTCGATCTGAAGGTGATTGTCTCCTTTTATTTGATGGCTTTTTATTTTTCTTCCTGTTTTATATATTTCATTCTTGGGAAAACATCCTGCAGCTACTATCCTTAATTCAAGCGTCAAAGTATAGATAGTGAGCTATAGAAGCTTAGCAATGCCTATCTAAAAATGGGTCACCCATCCAGCTGCCTATCCCATGAGCACATTTTGAAATGATTCATGCTAGAGCTTTAGCAAGAACAATTGCCTAACTCTGGAGTATCATTAAACCCAACAGAGGTCAGGTGGCTTGACTAGTGCCTAGCAAACCTACTGTCAGGTTTCCAAGTGATGCAATCCATTTAAAAAAAAGAGCAAAGTCCATCTTCCAAAACAATTTTTTTATTTAGAAAAGCATCAAATTGGCAAAGTGTATTGTAATTCCAGATCTGACACAACCCAGAATTACACCACATAATATTGGAAGTTAGAAACAGCCCCCAAAAGACACATTCTCCAATAGAAGTAAATCAACATTTCCTGGTGTCATCAATCTCCACCTCAAGGCCTCAGCAGGGTCAGCATTTGTTCCCACGGGAAGAAGAACCACCTAGCCTAAAACAACTCTATCTCCACACCTCCCAGCTTAGGAATGTGGCAAGCCCGGAACCCTTCCCCCCATAACCAGCAAAGAGAAAGAAAGAAAAAGGAATATATAAGACTAAATAAATTGGACACTTCTGGACTCACTGGATTGTATTAATATGTGATATGCAGTGCAGATTCCAGACTGATGAGCTGTATTCGAGTATTGATCTGGCAAAAGTTTTGTATGCTCTAGTTAGCAGTTCGATATTTCCGGAGGAGAAGCTTCATAAGATTAGATTTACAACTCTTACTGCCTTTTTGGCAAAGTTGTTACAGTGAGCTCTAACGCTTAGGTCATTTGATATGAGTACTCCAAGGTCTTCGACAGAGTGAGGATCATCAACGAGGTCATATCCGCCTAATTTGTATTTGGTGTACTGATTTTTTTACCAATGTGTAGGACAGAGCATTTGTTGGTCGAGATTTGGAGTTGCCAGATATTTGACTATTCAGACATATAATCAAGGTTGCTTTGAAGGATAGTAGCATTGTCAGTGGTGTTGAATAGTTTTACGTCATCCGCATAGAGAAGGCAGATGCTTATAAGGTGATTGCAAAGTCATTTATATGGAGTATAAAGAGTGTGGGTCCTAGAACGCTGCCTTGGGGGACACCGCTGTTAAATGGAGCCGTGTTTGATGTAGCGCTCCCTATTTTTACTATTTGTTGCCTGTTTGACAGGAACACAGCAATCCACTTATGAAGGGATCCGGAAATGCCATAAGAGTTTAGTTTTAACAGTAGTTTGTGATGTACCACTGAATCAAAGGCTTTGCAGAAGTCTGTGTAAATTGCATCTTTAGCTTTACCCTGGTCAAGTAGAGTAGTCCATATGTTTTTGCAGCGTAGGAATAGAAGATTACAGGACAATTTTTTCCTAAAACCAAATTGTTTTTTGGAGAGTAGGTTGTTTGATTCTAAGTGGAGGGTGATGAATTGGTTAATGATTGATTCCATTACTATGCACGTGACACAACACAGTGAGATTAGTCTGTAGTTTTCAACCAGGCTGGGGTCACCTTTTTTGAAGATAGGGATGACTGTAGCTAAGACCATAGGTTTGGTAAGGAGCTGGTTCTGAATGATATCTCATATATAATGCTTAGGGGTTCCACTATGGCAGAGAAGACCTTTTTAACAAGTATGCACATAATCCATCAGGGCCAATAGATAGGGATGGTTTTAGGTTTCGTAGTGCCTTTTCTACATTATCTTCTGTATAGTAAATACGTAGTAGGTCATTACAGTTAGTTGTGGTATGACTAGGAAATGTGGGGCATGAACCATTGTTATTTACAAAGACTAAACTAAAGAATGTATCGAAGAGATTGGCCTTAACAGCTTCATCGTTGCAGTCTTTCCCATTTGGTCCTTTTAGGGGTGGGATGTTCTTGATTCTTTAAGTTTGGTGTTAACAAAATTGTAGAACGTGCGGATGGAATTTGTACGTAGTAGGTTTTCCTCTTGCTTGCAGTGGTAATTTGTGCATTCTGCCTTTATCTGTCGGCATAGAGTGTTGTATTGGTTTTTAAAGTTTGCTACGTAGCTAATTTTGTTTTTATGCCATAGCGATCTTTTTTCTGATTGAAATTTCCTTATTGTTATGGGTAATTTGGTTTTTTTTTGTTTTGGGGGGTTACTTATGGTACATATAGTTTAATGACTCTTTCACATTCAAACAAGAATGCATTATGATGGTCTTCTGTAGCATTACAGCTAGAGAACAGAATACCAAACAAGAGATGATAGGTCAGCATCTATGAGATCATAGTTGGCTTTTTTGAAGTTGGTATTTTGGGGATCCATCATTATGATCCCCTTTGTGAGGGCATAAATTGAGACAAAAGTCAATCATACTGTGGTCACTGTTTGAAAAGCGTTCTTGTATTTGTAGGCCATATATTGCGTTTGAGCTGTTGCACAAGATAAGGTCGAGGCAATTATTGAGTCTAGTGTTGTTAGTTACTAATTGATCCAGTCCCAGTGTAGTAATAGCATTGTACAGGGTTGCATGTATGGGTTCGGATGTACATTCATTTAGTGTCCAATTTATAAGAGGTAGATTGAAGTCACCAAGGAAAATAAGAGGGTGAGGGCAAGAGGCAGCCCACGTTAACAGTGAAATTAGCTTGTTTGCATGATCTATGTCATAATCCGGGGTTCTATAGCATAGTAAGAAGCAGATTGTGGCATTTGAGGACAGTTCACAGATGATGGTCTCTGGAAGAGGAAGTTCCTGTGTAATTTGAATCTTTTTTAGATTTAGGAATTTTTTTAGAAGAAAGCAACTCCACCTCCTCTATGGATTTGGCAATCTGACCGATAAACGTGATATTCGCTGACTGTGGTAATGGAGTCTGGAAAAGATGCATTTAACCATGTCTCACAGACAAATATAATGTCGAATGTGGTCATGCCTAATAAGATGAGGAATTCATGCATTTTGTTTGCGAGGTTTCTTGCGTTGAGTAGTTTGCATTTTAGATATGTAGTAGTGGGTCTGGAGGAAGTAAGGGGCATGCATGCCTAATGTTGGATGTCTGGGTGATGGTTATTGGGATGTAAGTTGAAGGTCTTGCTTTTGATACATTCTGTGCGGTAGTCAATGTATAGGTTAGTATTTCCTTGTTCATGGAGTCTTTTGAGCTCACGGGATTGTACATGTTGCTGTAAGGTTAGGTTAGGGTGAGAACAGAGGTTCTTATGGTTGGTATTGCTTTTGGGGAGTGAATATATAGTATAAATGAATTTGTTTGATTCATTTTTGCAAATGACCCTGCAGAAGTGTGGGGCTACCGAGCTGTCATTGTTTTTGAACTTTATTGGCCAAGTGTGATTGGACACACAAGGAATTTGTCTTGGTGTAAATACTCTCAGTATACATAAAGAAGGAACATTCGTTAAGAATCAAGAATAATAATGTACAACATTTAATGATAATCATAGGGTACAATCAACATCAAATCATACTAGGAAACAGAGGATACAAGCAACAAAGTTACAGTGGGGATAGGTGATAAGGAGTGATGAGAAGATTAACAGTAGTAGTAGTGTACACTTTGTAAATAGTTGAACAGTGTTGAGGGAATTATTTGTTTAGCAGAGTGATGGCTTTCGGGAAAAAATTGTTCTTGTATCTAGTTGTTCTGGTGAGCAGTGCTCTATAGCATTGTTTTGAGGGAAGGAGTTGAAACAGTTTATGTCCAGAATGGGAGGGGTCTGTAAATATTTTCACAGCCCTCTTTTTGACTCGTGCAATATACAGGTCCTCGATTGAAGGCAGGTGGGTGGTAATTGTTTTTTCTGCAGTCCTAATTATCCTCTGAAGTCTGTGTCTGTCCTGTTGGTTTGCAGAACCAAACCAGACAGTTATAGAGGTGCAGATGATAGACTCAATAATTCCTCTGTAGAACTGGATCAGCAGCTCTTTGAGCATTTTGAACTTTCTGAGTTGTTCCGGTTACACCACGAGGCAAGTTGTACAACCTCCTGTCTGTATGCAGATTCATCGTTGTCTCGAATAAGACCAATGACTGTTGTGTCATCAGCAAACTTCAGTATTTTAACAGATGGATCATTTGAAATGCAGTCATTGGTATATAGGGAGAAGAGAAGTAGAGATAGCACACAGCCTTGGGGGGCCCCTGTGCTGATTGTACAAATATCGGATGTGATTTCGCCTAGCTTCACCTGCTGCTTCCTGTCTGTTAGGAAGCTTATGATCCACTTACAAGTGTGTTCAGGTACCGCTAGTTGGTTTAGTTTACTTAGAAGAGTGTCTGGAATGATGGTATTGAACGCTGAACTGAAGTCTACAAAGAGGACCCTTGCATAGGTATTTGGAGATTCGAGGTGTTGTAGGATGTAGTGCAGAGCCATGTTAACAGCATCATCTGTCAATCTATTTGCTCGGTATGCAAACTGCATGGGATCTAACAGCGGATCCGTGATGGTTTTCAGGTGGGACAGCACAAGCCTTTCAAAGATTTTCATAACTACAGATGTTAGAGCAAATGGTCTGTAGTCATTCAGTTCCTTGATGGAGGGCTTCTTTGGCACTGGGATGATGGTAGAACGTTTGAAGCAGGAAGGAACATAGCCCATCTCTAGTGATCTATTGAAGATTCGGGTGAAGATGGGGGCCAATTGCTCAGCACAGACGTTTAAGCAAGAAGGAGTTATCTTGTCTGGCCCTGGTGCTTTTCCTGGCTTTTGTCTGTGTAATAAATCTTGCACTTCTTTTTCTGTGATCACCAGAGGTTGTGAGCCCAATGGATCGGGGCCAGTTGTAGGAGGCTTGTCTATTGTTGGTGTGATTGAGATGTGTGTTGTGGAGATAGATGGCTGTAGTTTCTTTTCAAACCTGCAGTAGAACACATTCAGGTCATCTGCTAGTTGTTGATTTCCTTCTGCCTGGGAAGGAGGTTTGCTGAAGCCAGTGATGTTTTTAAGAGTTTTCCACATGTTTGCTGGTTCATTTGTTGAGAATTGGTTCTTTAACTTTTCAGAGTAGTTTCTTTTTGCTGGTCTGATCTCTCTTGTTAATATGTTTCTGGCCTGGTTGTATAGCATTCTGTCACCTTTTCTGTAAGCTTCCTCTTCGGAACGACATAGCTGCTTAAGTTTAGCTGTGAACCAAGGTTTATTGTTGCTATATATTTTCAGGTTCCTTGTTGGTACACATAAGTCTTC
The DNA here is from genome assembly GCA_023653725.1 of Bungarus multicinctus. NCBI lineage: Eukaryota > Metazoa > Chordata > Lepidosauria > Squamata > Elapidae > Bungarus > Bungarus multicinctus. The sequence continues at coordinate 7,519,817 of CM042844.1, forward strand.
GCAGAAGCTAACATATGATGTTATAGTATCTGTGAGCTCATCTAGGTCTGCAGAGGCATCTTCAAAAACATTCCAATCAGTGCAATCAAGGCAGGCCTGGAGTTTCAGCTTTGCCTCATCCAACCAAGTCCTCACTGATTTAATTGTTGGTTTAATGGTTTTAAGTCTTTGTCTGTAGGCAGGAACAAGGTGAACCATGCAGTGGTCAGAGTGTCCCACAGCTACTCATGGTAAAGATCTATAAGCATCTTTTACTGTTGTGTAGCAGTGGTCTAAAGTATTTTTGCCTCTAGTGGGACAATTTACATGCTGGAAATATTTTGGGAGCTCTTTCCTTAAATTTGCTTGATTGAAATCTCCTAAAATGATTGGAAAGGAACCTGGGTGTTTAGCTTCAGCCTCCATAATTTGATCAGCAAGAGTTCGTAATGCCTTGCTTATACAGGCTTGTGGAGGAACTCTGGGCCAATGCGGGAAATATCAAGTATTTCATCAGGGGAGATGGTTGATGCTTGATAGTCACTGATGATGTTGCAGGCAAGTGTGATGTCATCATTGTCATTGTTGTTCTCTAGACCAAATAAGATGGCATTTGGACACTTCTGTTCATGCTTGACAGCTTTTCTAACTAAGATTGGGATATCATTTGTTGGATTTGTGTTTTTTTGTGGGTTGGGTTGCGGTTGTTGGGTAGAGATGTGGTTTGCAGCTATTGGATGTTTGGATTTTTGTGTTGTGTCTTTTTTTTTCAAGGTTAGTTAATCTTTCTTTTAAAGTGTCCAGGGATGCTACTATGGTGTAAAGGGATGTTATTCATGTTTCTATAGTATCAACTCTTTCAAACAGGACAATATATTGGTCCAGTTTGGGTCTGCATGATGAGCAGAAATATTGAAATGCATGGTTGGATGATTCTAGGAATTGAGTCATTTGCTTGGGTAATCCCAAGCAGCCATAGTGAGCATAGTTGTCACAAAGAGAACATTTGGTGGAATTTTCATTATCCTTTAGAGTTTCATTACATATAAGGCATGTGCAGGAGTCTTGTGGTTCATTGGTGGGGATTATTTTCTCTTCGGGTTGTGGTTTGGCATTGGATTTTGTCCTAGCATGGTAGGTTTGTTGAGATGGTATGTTGATTAAATTGCTTAATGAAACAAGATATTTGGATAATCAATATAGCCAATATCACACCAATTAATCAATTACAATAATCTCTCTAGTCAAATAATTTTGCTAAGCAACAATCAGCCTAATCAATTAATTACACTAATCGCTAATCACACTGGTCAATTAAATTCACTAAATCACTAATTTTACTAATCAATTAAATTACATGAATCTTGATCTTTTATACTGATCAGTAATCACACTATTTGCACTAAACACTCTAATCACACTAATCAGTCAAAACAATAAATCAATTACTCCATTGATAAATTAAGTATTTTATAGAAATTGATTTAGAGACATCATTATCTAATCATTGATATAGGTCATGAGGTAGAAAAGTTATAAGTTTTGAGGTAATGAAGTAATCAGTGTTTAAGTATTAAAGTAATGAAGTGGTATTGTAGTGTTGAGAGTCAGCAAGTAAAGGGTTATTGCTTTGCTAGCTGCTGCTAACCAATCCACTGGGTGAGAAGGATTTATTGCTTTGACGGCTGATCCGCTGGGTGAGAAACGTTGTAAAAGCAGTAAGTTTGGAACAGGCTGTAACAGGATGACTAAAAACATGCTGAACTGAAACAGAGTAAAACACGCTGAATTACTGAAACATGCTGACTCTATTCAGGGAATCCTGTTTGGGGAACTACAGCTGACTCTGTTCACAGCTGACTCGGTTCAAGACTCCACCCAAGGAATCTTAGGACAGGAAAACTCCTTAAAGCCACATGGTTCCTTTTGTTTTAATGGCTATTAAGTAATTGTTTCCTGGTGAGGTAGAGGTTGGTGAGAGATTGTTTGGTAAGGTAGAGAATTTAGGAATTATTTTCTAGCAAGATTGTTTCCTGGGAACAACAAAAAACAAGAAGTTTTTCTTGGTGGGATTTAGACTGGTTGAGTCCGTTCTGGCTTGGGTTTCTGGTTGCATCCGGAGAATTGTATTTATCCGGGGCTCAGAAAGCTGAGTGGGGATGGCTGTGCTCTGGCCTGGTTCTCTAATTGCCTCCTGGCTCTTTAATTGCCTCCTGGTATTTGCGCTCCACTGGGGCTCGGTGCTCAAGTGTTACGGCTGCTGTGGAAGTTGCAAGAGATTGTCCAATGGCCCTACCTCCAAGAAATTGCCTTGTCCTACCACTGGGGAATTGTGTTTCACAGGGGCTCAGGGATGGAAGGCTATGGCTGCTGGGGAAGGATGAGGGAGCTTGCCGAGGCTGCTTCACTGGGGTTGGCTGCAGGGAAATCTCGGGCTCCCAAGGGATCTTGGTTACTCACAGGAGATTCAGTGTACGATTTCTGGTGAAGGTGGAGGTTCTAAAAGGATCTAAAAGGCGATAAGCTCTCCGGGAGCAAGAACCTCACCATCCTTGTTGGGCACCATCTTGGAAATTTTCCAATTTTGTAGTATCCCAGGGTCATGTGATCCCCTTTTGCAACTTTCTGACAAGCAATGCCAATGGGCAAGCTAGGTTCACTTACAGTAACAACCTATGTTACTAATTTAACAAGTGCAATGATTCACTTAACCACTGGGGCAAGAAAAGTCATACAATGGAGCAAAACTCACTTAACAATTGTATCAATTAGCGACATAATTTTTGAGCTTAATTGTGGTCATAAGTCAAGGACTACCAGTACTATGTGGTGAGAAGAGAGAGAGAGTCAAATATGGAATAGTTCAAATAAACCAGGTTTAGTCCTGGAGCAAAGTTCTCAAATGCACTTTCAACAGCCTCTGGCTGCAAGTAGTCCAGTAAGCAAGATTTGCAAAACAATAACCAGGGCCAGCAGCCCAGTAAGCAAGGTTTGCAAAGCAGCAAACAAGGCAAGAAGTCCGGTTAGCAAGGTTAGCAAAATAGTAACCAGAGGAGGCAAACCGAGCAAGCCCCACAAGACAGAGCACAGTAATCTCCAGGCATCAGCAAGTGCACACAAGGCTCCACAGATTCAACACTTGTTCCCAACAAATGCCCCTTCCACTGGCATCTCCTTGCATCTCAGTCCTCAGGTGTGCCTTGTGAAGTGGGGTGGAGCACTCTCCTCCCTTGTAGCTGACTCAGTCTGTGTTGTTCTCACCTTCTGTCTTCTCTTCATGCTCTAGGATCAGGAGGGGTTGGTCTTTTCTCATTGCCTGAGCTCTGTCTCTCATTTTCATCTTGCACTTGTTCCTGCCTACAAGCTGTTCTAATCCTGAAATGCCTTGGCCTGACTGGCTCTGCCCTTCCCCAGTTTTCTCCAAAACCAATGGGGCTGCCCCCTCAATCTCTGTTGGCTCCTTTCCCACTCATCATCCTCCAGAGTTTCAAGCTCCAATGGGGGCATGGCATTAACAGAGTGGGTGGATTCACTACAGAATGCTTGGGGGAATGTGAAATGGACACTAACCAAAGCCACTGAAACACAAAAACAATAGATGGATAAAAGAAGGTGTTGTCCCGTCCCCCCCTCCTCAGGCTGTTCCACATCAGAGACAAAGTTTACCTCTCTACTAAAGTTAAAGTTGTCAAGCAAAAAACTGGGCCCTAAATTTATAGGACTATTCCACATCATAAAAATCATTAACCCAGTCACAGTAGATTTAAAGCTTCCATGCCTGTTAGGGAAAGTCATCCGGTTTTCCACAGTACTTTATTGAAACTGATAACAAGATCAGCATTCTGACCAGATGAACAAGTGGCCCCGGAGTTGACTGTAGTAAAAGGGGAAATCCATTATGATTTGAAAAGATTTTAGACTCTAGAATCCACAAAGGAAGACTCCAGTACATTTGTCATGCCCCTGTTAGAATCTAACTCCGAGGGAGAGGAGGAACAGCCGACGGAATGGCAGTGTGGCTCCAGAGATTGTGGAGGAAACTGACGAAGGGCACAGGCCAGCTGGGCATTCAGAGGAAGACCCAGGCCCATCCCTTCTTCATCCTAAGGAGGAGCAGATAAGGGAGAAATGTGAATGGCATGGTCTATGGGGGAGGAAAGGGCCTTGATCCCCTTCATGGGCTGCAGCTGTGAGGACTGTTTAAAAGGACAAACTGCACATGGGACAGTGCTGGAAGCAAAGTGTGAAAATATTTCTAGTCTTGTCAGTTCTTATTTGAGTTCTAGCATCCTTCCCAATGTGTGTATTTCGGTATCTGTGAACGTCTTCAAGCCCTTATCCTGCCTTGTCTCATTAATTCTTCAGTGTGGTTTGTGTTGTTTTTTCTATTTATAATTTATATGTATTTTGAGTTGGAACAAAAGTTTTTCCTTTTCACAACTGTTTGTGGGGAGTGTTTTCCTCCAATCAATGATAATTGGATCTTTAAAGCCAAGTTGAAGGAATTAAAGGGACTTCACCTGTTTTTGTGACTTAGTTGCTTTTGTATCCAACTCTGGCAGAGGTGGTATTTGGCCAGTTCTGACAGGTTCTGGAGAACCGGTAGCAGAAATTTTGAGTAGTTCAGAGAACCAGCAAATGCCAGTTCTGACTGGCCCTACCCCCGTCTATTATTCTCTGCCTCCTGAGTCCCAGCTGATAGGCTGGGTCTTCTTTTGTTGCCCTGCACAAGAGAACAGAGCTGGAAAGCAGGTTAATGGGATGGGAGGGAATGGGGATTTTGCAGTAACCTTCCCCTGCCATGCCCACCAAGCCATGCCCACAGAACTGGTAGTAAAAAAAATTGAATATCACCACTGCACCCAGAGTCATCACATACATAGTGGAATAGAAGGATTATTCCCTGTCAGAAACTATCTGGGTGAAAAGTAAGGACATGAAGGCAGAGAGGTTCGTTAAATTTCATGAAAAAACTACCCAGAAGCTGAAGGAAATGCTTGACTGGGGAGGAGTGGACGTATGGCAAAGAGACAGGCATGTATAGCAATGAGTCAGGTAGTATATTCCAGGCATTGACCACTCTGTTGCTGAAGTCATATTTCCTGCAATCGAGTTTGATGTGGTTTACCTTGAGTTTGTATCTATTGTCTGCCTGTGTATTGTTGTGGTTGAAGCTGGTCATTGACAGATAGGACATTGCAATAGATAATTTTATGTACTACGCTTAGGTCAGTCTGAAAGCAGCATAGTTCTAAGTTGTCTAAGCCTAAAATTTCAAGTCTGGTGGCATAATGAAAGCTCTTTTGTGTTCCAGGGGAAGCTATAAAAGTTATTATTCAGTTCCGGAGGGTCATCATTGGAGTGAGCTAAGGTGGATAGTCTTGGTTTTCTTCTAAAAGGGACATGTTTCCATTGGTCTTGCTCTTTATGTACATATGTGGTGTCGTTTTTTTTTACAGAACCTCCTTGTTCTCAAATGTGTTCATTTTGGGTATATCAGTTTTCTTCTTTATATTTATATATGGGGTCGGGTTTTTAGAAGCTGCTTGCTCCTTTTTTGTGTTTTATTTTAGTGTAGTCTAATTGTTTAGTTTGGGATTTCTTGCTTTGTTCATTGAGTTCCAGAGTTGTCTCTAGGCCCTTTACATTTTTTCCAGTAATTCAAGTAGTTAACATTTGATACATACATAGTTTGGGTCTTCTGTGGGCATAAGCTGAAATATATGGAATACTTTGCAAATTACTTGTGTCAGTGTCAGCCTTCAAGATTTTTTTCCTTTGCTTTGCATCTCTCGGCTATCATAAGTAACGTGGGGAGGGAGTGGGCCATGGTTATGGGAAGCAAGCTGAAGGTGTTACAAAACAGAACTGTATAAATGGGGGGGGGGAGAGATTCTTACTTAGGCTTCTATTCTATGCTATGTGCAGCCGCAATTCTTTATCAAAATATGTCAAGGTCAATGGACAGAGGCCTCATCACCACCTGAAGATGCCCACATGATGCTATACACAACTTAAAGCCTTAAAACCTCAAAAGGGAGGAACGGCGGCAAAACCCAAGACCACTGCATGCTTCCGATGTGGGAAGGAAGGTCACCGGGCTGCAGACTGCCGTGCCAAGCTGGAGCCAAAGGGGGTGCCAGGAGGAGGGAGAAAATCTGAGAAACCTCCAGCCAAGCCTCATGAAACAGCGCTTAAAGCGGAGGAGGTTGTAGAGGTCGCCCCTCCGAAAGGAGAGGAGCTGGGAACTCCAACCTCTTCTGAAGAGTGTGAATCCGAATCAGAAGACGACTCACTGGTAAGTCCAAACAAGGGCCCTATGACCATTCCAGTGAGGTTAAGGGTACCCACATCAAGAGCCAAAGGGGATATGTTGGCTTTGTTAGACTCTGGGTGCACAAGGTGTGTAATCAGCTCAAAGGTGGTAGAGAAAATGGGCTTAAGGCTAAAGATTTTAAAGACGCCCATAGCTTTTTGCCAATTGGATGGATCAGTAGCTGGGGGAGGTCCTGCACTCTTCATAAGGGAACTAGTAGAGATGATGATAGGGAAGCATAGAGAGACTTTGTGTTTTATTGTGGCTCCTGGGATGGAGCATCTCCTAATATTGGGTTTGCCCTGGATCCGGAAATGGAACCCCCACATTGATTGAAGGAGGGGATCATTGCGCATACATACTGACCAATGCCCAGAAGGGGAGGGGCAATCTCAACCGAAACCCAAGAATCCCACAGAGCTGGCTTCCACTGGCACTGAGAATCTGAGGGGGGAGGAGAAAATTCCAGAGGAATACTGGGACTTAAAGGAGGTATTCAGTGAAAAGGCATCGGATGAGCTCCCACCCCCATCGCTCAACAGATTGTAGTATTGAACTTTTGCCAGGAGTGAAACTCCCAAAACCAAAACTGTACTTGATGACACTGTGGGAACTAGAAGAGCTGCAGTCATTCATTGATAAAAATTTGGAACGTGGTTTCATCCAACCTGCTAGGCCCCGAGTGGCGGCTCCAGTATTGTTCCGGGAGAAGAAAGATGGCTCCTTATGCTTGTGCATTGACTATAGAAACATGAACGCGATTTTGGTGGAGAACGTGTACCCCCTCCCCCTGATGAAGGACATGTTGGCCCACCTGGCTAAAGGGAAAATTTTTTACAAAACTCGACCTGAGAGAAGCATACTACCGAGTTCGAATTAAAGGAGATGAATGGAAAACTGTTTTTAACTGTCCGATGGGTTGTTTCAATGTTCTTCCATTTGGCCTACAGGGGGTGCCTCAGGTATTCATGCAAATGATAAATCAGGTGTTGCAAGAACATTTATACAAAGTGTAAGTTTATCTTGACGATATTCTTATCTACATGGAGACTCATGAGGAGCATGTGAAACTAGTGCGGTCAGTCCTGGAAAAACTTCGAGCTGCTCAATTGTTTGCAAAGTTGTCCAAGTGTGAATTCCACCAGGAAAAAATTGACTATTTAGGCTATCGCATATCACATGACGGCATAGAAATGGATCTGGGGAAGGTTCGTGCTGTCTTGGAATGGGCCCCTCCCCATACCGGAAACAACTACAAAGCTTCTTGGGGTTTGTCAACTTTTACTGTCAATTTATTTCTGCTTTTACGAAGATCGCAATGCCTATCACAAATCTCCTAAAAACCAAAGGGGAGGTGAAACTGAAGCCTAGTAAAGCACTGGAGTGGTCCATGGAGTGCCAAGCTGCTTTTGAAAAACTGAAACGACTGTTTGCTGCTGAACCAGTACTCAAGCACCCGGACATGGATGCTCCTTTTGTAATTCAAGCCAATGCGAGTGATGTAGCAGTTGGTGCGGTGTTACTACAAGCAAACGAGCCGGGGACTTTGCAACCATGTGCCTATACTTCCCATAAATGGACTGAAACCAAGAGAAGATGGGCCATTTGGGAAAAAGAAGCTTTTGCTGTTCGATGGGCTCTGTTAACCTGGAGGCATTTCCTAGAAGGGGCAAAACACCCCTTTGAGGTGTGGACGGATCATAAGAATTTGGAGGCTTTGAAAACACCTCGGAAACTATCTCCCAAGCAAGTTCGCTGGGTGCAGTACTTTAAACGTTTTAATTTTTCATTGAAGTACATTCCCGGGGGAAAGAACTTCATGGTGGATGCTTTGTCTAGATTACCTCAGTATAATAGTACCTGTCAAGAAGCGGTGCGGCCTATTGTCCCAATCAAACAGTTGGCAGCTCCAGTGGTTACCAGGGCCCAGAAAAAAAAGGAAATTGATTTCTCAAATGATTTATCCGCACAATTAAAAGAGGCTCAAAAACTTGATGATTGGTTCCTTGCTCACTCAAATAACTGTACGGTTAGAGATGGATTGACATGGGTGGGGGCCAAATTATATGTGCCAGCAAAGCTGAGAAACAAAATATTACATCAATCACATGACTCTAAAGCTGCTTGACATTTTGGAATCGTGAAGACCTTACACTTGGTCAAAAGGCAATTTTGGTGGCCTACTTTGAAAAAGGACATTGAGACTTTTGTGGCTAGCTGTCCTATCTGTACCTCAGCCAAACGGCCTCCTGGTAAACCATCAGGCTTATTACAAAATGTGGCTAGGCCAACTGCTCCATGGAAAGAAATCTCCATGGATTTCATAATGGAATTACCTGAAAGTGGGGGGAATACAGTTATTTGGGTAGTAACAGATTTGTTTCCCAAACAGGTACATTTCATACCTTATGCGAAGATCCCGTTGGCGAAAACATTGGCTAAACTGTTTATTTTACATATCTACAGGTTACATGGAGTTCCTGAATGCATAATCTCAGATAGTGGTGTCCAATTTACCTCAAATTTCTGGAAGGAGTTCCTGAAGTTATTAGGCTCCACCCAGGGCTTAAGCTCCGTCCACCACCCACAAACCAATGGGGCTTTTGAGAGAACTAATTCGGTATCGGAACAGTATCTTAGATGTTACACTAATTATCAACAGGATGATTGGGCTGACTTACTGCCATTCGCTGAGGTGGCATATAACAATTCGGTACATAGCAGCACTGGATTTACTCCATTTAAAGTGGCTTCAGGACAAGACTTTGTACCCATACCCGAACTCCTACAGGAGAAACCTAACATTCACTCATTAGATGAATGGATAACACAGCTCCAGCTAATTTGGCCGGTTACCTGCAAAGCATTAGATGATATTCATCAAACTCATAAAAAATTTGCAGATAAAAAGAGAAATCCACAAAAACCATATCAAGTTGGTGACAAGGTCTTCTTATCAACCAGATATTTGCAGACCACACAAAAGTCAAAAAAGCTTGGGCCTAAGTATGTGGGACCTTTCCCAATTGAACAAATTGTGAACCCTGTGGCAGTCCAATTGAAATTACCTAAAACCCTCTGACGGATCCATCCTGTTTTCCATGTTAGTCTTCTAAAACCTGAACATACTTCTGATTTGAGACCGACTCAGGTAGATCCCCCTGTGCCGTTGCTAATTGAAGGTGAACAGCATTTTGAAGTTAAAGAAATTTTGGATTCTCAGAAAAAAAGGGGTCGAATCCAATATTTGGTTGCTTGGAAACATTTTCCTCATTCCCAGTCTGAATGGGTGAATGAGAAGGATATTAGAGCTCCTATGGTTGTCAAGGCCTTTCGTACTAAGTATCCTGATAAAACCTGAAACGTAATATTATGTTGATACATTTATATATTCTGTGATCTTCTGTTCTTAATTTTTTTTCTAGGACTAACGCCTCTTTTGCAGGAGGGACGAATGTCAGCCTTCAAGATTTTCTTTCTTTGCTTTGTATCTCTCGGCTGTCATAAGTAACGGGGGGAGGGAGTGGGCCATGGTTATGGGAAGCGAGCTGGAGGTGTTACAAAACAGAACTGTTAAGTGGCTTAGGCTTCTATTCTATGCTATGCGCAGCCGCAACTCTATCAAAATGTGTCAAGGTCAACGGACAGAGGCCTCATCACCACCTGAAGATGCCCACATGATGCTATCTGCAACTTTTAATTGGATGATTAAGTTGAACTATTGGGGGTTGGGAACGTTGCCATCACTTTGTATATGTGATTTACGAACTCATTTTCTCAGATTCAGAATTCTTTTGTTGCTTCTTTTGTTGATTTCCAGTAAAATATATCTTTTCTCTAACTAATGGAGTCTAAGTATTTCTTTCTTCAATTTTGAATGGAACACCAGCTGACAGTCAGTTTCTATTTCCGTGACTTTTTTGCTTGCTAAAAAATTAAAAAATTATAAAAATTAAATATTTTCCCTTAAAAAGGAGACAAAATAGATATTAAATACTAGCTTGATACCTGTGCTTTGCTACGAAACTATGTGGTTGGACTTAGTTTTGGGGGAGGAAAATAAGGGGGTGGGGAATTCTGCCTCTGCCTACCAGCATCCATCACTATTTATCTGGCTAGCATTCTGTCAGTGTGTGAGAGAGTTAAGTGCTGTTTGGAAACTGAAACAGTATGTGTTGAAGGGCAAGGAGACAGCAAGGAGCCTGGGCATGTCTTAGCTCAATTGTTCTGTACTGAAGCTGGTTGATGCTGTGAAACTAAAACTGAAACTGAAACTCCTCCCCTCTGCTTGTATTTTGCATTTGGAACAAATTTCTTTTCAGGTGGGGAGGGGGAGTAGAATTCCTTAGCATCAGAGCGTGTTAATAATAATATAGGAAATGCTAATGTTCTGATGGTTGTTTCAAAAAATCCTTTGTTAGTGAGCACCTAGAACGAAGAGGAACATGCATGCCAATTTTCAAGTTTGTAACCTTTACTATTTTGGAGATTTTGTAATGATGCGTGAGTGGTCTTTCACTTTTATATATATAGATTAGAAATTATAAAAAGTAATGGATGTAAAAATTAAGAATGAAGTGTATAAACTGAGAACTTCTGATGATGATTTAAGTATTGTTCTACAAGATGGCAGAAGTGGTAAGGAATATTAGATGAAGAAGTTAAAAGGCTTTGGAGGTTTAGCCAGTTTCAAAATAAATAAACAAAAAACAAAAACGCTAGTTAAAAATCAATATACCCAAGACTGAATGTCTGATGAAGAAATCAAAATTTAAGGTGGAGAAAAGAATTAAATACCCTGGGATGATGCTTATAAATATAAATTCTGAATTGTTCTGAAATAATTTGGAACATTCATGAAAAAATCGTGTATGCCAATATCCGAGATTCCACAACCAGGATATTAGTTCTTAAACCAACCATGACTCCCAAGTCAGAGGAAGAGAGATGGAAATGATCCTATGGGAGAACATGTGGTATCAAGGTGCTTTGTTCCTTAGGTAGCCATAAGTGGGGCCCTGCATAAGGAATCAACTACAAGTTTTGAGTAGTGCTGCTGTACTGCCTTTGTCACTGCCTTTGACCTCATTGCCCTGCTGTTTACAAATTCAACCAGGCTTCTTCAATTCAAAAATATCAATCTCTAGGCCATCAGAGCAGGGTCTGAGTGATTCAGACATTCAGGGCCACCAATACAAAACCAAAAAGTTATCGTGATGCTCACTGACATTGAGACCACCACACACTTGGTCCAATATTTCTCAGCTATCATAGAATCTAAAGATCTAAATATATTCACATCCATCATGGTGAGAACATATTCCACTTACCAGGAAGCTAGCTGCTAGGACCATCAGTCTATTTATATTGTATCATTCAGATGCAGCTAGTTTCCAAGGTGCCATTTGGTAAATGTGCCAGAAACCTGGCAATCCTTTCCATTGGGTAGGTACTTAATCTTCAGAATGCAAGGGTAACAAAGGAACTAGGCAGGATAAATGCAAAGGGAATCTCTTTGTTTGCACTGATTTTGAGGAAGATTTTGAATAATCAAAGAATTCTAGGAGAGGAAGTGCCAGAAAAGACAGCTGGAGCAATACTGGCAAAAATGGGAAATGTTGGAGAGAAAATTATTAGGTTGTAACCACAGAGGACTTTAGATGAAGCATATGTTTGGATCGAGTCTAGGTTCAGGCCTAACTATGGGATGAAAAAAGCACTGGTTGGCACATCTTTTCATGTTCTGTTAATTCTGTCAACATCATTTCATCCCTTCGAGCACGTCAACATCATTTTATTTATTTTATTTATTTATTTATTAACATATTTATATACCGCCCTTCTCCCGAAGGACTCAGGGCTGTGTACAGCCAACCATAAAACATTCTACAATTATAAAAGTTAAAAGAAGATTAAACATCCTAAGGCTGCCTTTAAAATTGTACCCAACCCCAAAAAATTAATAAAACCCTAAATATTAAAATCCCGAAATTTAAAACCCAAAATTCTAAAATTGCTCTAAAACTCCCACTTCAATCCAGGCCGGCCTGCTTGAAGAACCCGGTTTTCAGTGAATGTCTGAATGCTCTCAGGTCGGTGTTGTTACGTAGCTCCGGAGGCAGACCATTCCAGAGGATGGGAGCCCCCACAGAGAAGGCCCTATTCCTTGGGGTCACCAGGCAGCACATAGATGCCGTCAGTACCCGAAGGAGGCCCTCCCTGTGGGAGCGCACAGGTCAGTGGGAGACTACCGGCAGAACGCGGTCCTGCAGATAGCCTGGTCCAATGCCATGGATTGCTTTAAAGGTCAAAACCAGAACCTTAAAGTGAACCCAGAAGGCCACCGGCAACCAATGCAGCTCGCGCAGGACAAGCGTCACATGGGAGTTTCTTGACGCCCCCATAACCACCCGCGCAGCCGCATTTTGTACCATTGAAGCCTCCAGGTGCTCCCCGCAGGAAGCCCCATGTAGAGAGCGTTACAATAGTCCAGGCGGGAGGTGACAAGGGCATGAGTGACCGTGCATAAGGTGTCCCGATCCAGAAAGGGCTGCAACTGGTGAATCAGGCGATAGATAGAAAGCCCCCCTGGAGATGGCCGTAATATGATCTTCTAAAGACAGCCTTGCATCCAGGAGGACGCCCAAATTGCGAGCCCTCTCTGTGGGAGCTAAGATCTCTCCCCCAATAGTCAGCGACGGAGTCAGATGACTATATCGGGGCGCCAGAAGCCACAGCCACTCAGTCTTGGAAGGGTTGAGCTGGAGCCTATTCCCACCCATCCAAATCTGCATGGCCTCCAGGCACCGGGACATAGCCTCCACAGCATCGTTGGGGTGGTTTGGGGTGGAGATGTAAAGCTGAGTATCATCAGCATAGAGATGACACTGCATGGATGATCTCCCCCAGCGGCTTCACATAAATGTTGAACAAAAGAGGGGAGAAGACCGATCCCTGAGGCACCCCACAAATGAGGGGCCTAGAGGTGGACCTCTCCCCCCCCCATCAACACAAATTTTGAGCGGTTGGAGAGGAAGGAGGAGAACCAGCGTAAGACAGTTCCTCCAATTCCTAACCCCTCCATCCGCCGCAATAAGATGCTATGGTCGATAGTATCAAAAGCTGCCGAGAGATCTAACAGGACCAGGACAGAGGAATAACCCCTGTCACGGGCCCTCCAGAGATCATCAACCAACACGACCAATGCTGTTTCGGTATTATGCCTGGGCCTGAAGCCCGATTGGAAAGGATCGAGGTAAGTCGCTTCTTCCAGGTACTGAGGGAGCTGACGCACCACCACACTCTCAACAACCTTCACTAAAAAGGGAAGGTTGGAGACTGGACGATAGTTATTTAAAACAGCCGGGTCCAGGGCAGGCTTCTTGAGGAGGGGTCGCACCACCACCATTTTCAAGGCAGTAGGAAGCGACCCCTCTCTCAACAAAGCATTGACAATTCCCTGGAGCCAGCCTCGTGTCACCTCCCTGGAGGTCGAAACCAACCAGGAAGGACACGGGTCCAACAAACATGTGGTGGTATTCAGCCCCCCCAGCAACCTGTCCACACCCTCAGCGATCACAGGGTCAAACTTCTCCCAGATAATAGTCTCAAGACTTGCCCCAGACACCTCCCCCAGGACCATCCAATTGGAGTCCAGTCCGCCCCGAATCCGAACGATTTTGTCATGCAGAAATCGGGAAAACTCCTCTGTCCTGCCCTGCAAGAGGTCCTCCCGCACTCTTGGCTCAAGCAGGGAGCAGGTCACTCTAAACAGAACGGCAGGCCGATTTTCTGCCGATGCAATAAGGGCGGAGAAATATAAATGTTTCGCCACCTCTATCACCACAAGGTAGGTCCTAATATGAGACCTCACCTGTGTCCGGTCGGACTCGGCGCGGCTAGTCCTCCAAACACTCTCCAGACGTCTTTTCCAGCACTTCATCTCCTTCAGCTCCTCCGTAAACCACGGAGCTGGATGGGATCTGTGCTGGGTCAGAGGTCACAAAGGCACAACTCAGTCCAGATCCTTGACGGGCAACTTACCCCAAATGGCCAACAAGTCTCCAGCCGAGTTATGAGCCAGAATCTCAGGAAATGGCCCAAGCTCCCTCTGGAACTGCTCAGGGTCCATCAGGCGCCTGGGGTGGAACCATCTGCACCGCTCCGCCTCCCTGCGGTGGGGGTGGCATTACAGAAGTCAAGCCTAAGAAGAGAATGATCTGACCATGACAAGGGTTTCATAGTTAAGTCCCCGAAGCCACAGTCATTCAACCACTGACCAGAGACAAAAATCAGGTCCAGCATGTGTCCCCCCCATGTGAGTGGGGCCAGAAACTAGTTGGGTCAGGTCCATGGCCACCATGGAAGCCATGAACTCCCAAACCACCCCAGAGGTTTCCCCGAGCGAAGGCAAGTTGAAATCCCCCATGACTAAAAGCCTAGGGGTCTGAACCGCCAGCTCAGCTATCACCTCAAGGAGTCCGGGCAGGGCCGATGATACGTGGCAGGGAGCCAGGTATGCTATCAAAAGGCCCATCTGAACCCCCTGCCCCCACTTCACAAAGAGAGACTCACAACCAGCCGTCTGAGGAACAGTGGTCTCCTTAGGACAGAAGACTTCTCTAATAATCACCGCCACCCCATCACCCCTTCCCTGAGACCTTGGCTGATGAAATGCTAGGAAACCTGGTGGGCACATCTCCTTCAGAGGAATACCATCCTCTGGGCCCAACCAGGTTTTGGTAATACCTACCAGGTCCACGCCCTCCTCCTGAATAAGATCATAAATCAGGGGGGCCTTATTGACAATGGACCTGTATTGCACAACATCAGCCGGGTACTCAGGGCCTGAGACTCTGCACCACCAGGCCTGCAAGACGGGTGAAGAGGGTCGGAGCGCGCTACCGCTTGAAGACAGCGACTGCGCGATCCCATAACCTGATATGGCCCTCTACCCCCGCCATATCTGCCCCTCCCACTTACCGTGCCAATGGAACCCCACCTGGTTGCCCACTCTCTGTCCGCCTCCTCAACCCACGACCCTCTGAGCCCTCCCAGACGTGCATGCCAGCCTGGCTACCTCCAAACCCCCACGGGTTGTCCCCCAAACCTGGTTCAGATTTCCCTAACCCCACTAAAAACCTGTCTAAAAATTTACATACCCGAGAACCCTCCCCAAAACGTTTCCTGCAGCCATATTTTGGATTATCTATGAAGTTTGCTCTGGCTGGTTAACATGAAGCCCATAGGAAAAATTTATTAAAATTGAAAAGTGATATTAAGACTAAATGGAGATATGTTTTATTGGCACCCAAAGGAAACAAAGTGAAAATATAACAAACTTAGTAATTTTTCTTTCATACAGAACCTCCTGGCCTTCCATTGACCTGGTTAGGTGCATTGTGTGATCCCAGCAATAGGTTGAAGAACTTTCAGTGCAGAATAAAAGGAAGCAAAAGAGCATATTAAGTGAGTAGGCACAAAGTAAACATTTACATTTGCCATACTGAATAACTATTCTGTAATTAGGTTTATGCTTTTTATGTTGTTTTTATACATTTAAGCCTGTGTGGGAATAGCACACAGTTTGTAAGGCTGTGGATGCAACGTCACGTTTGCATCAAAGGCTTCACTGAGTTCTTTCACTCCTTCGGGCAACCGGAAGCTGAAGGCCCTCAACAGGTTAGTCAGAAAGATGAAGATCTGAATTCTTGCCAGCAGCTCTCCCATGCATGCACGTTTACCTATAGGTGAGACAAGACATAAATAAAGTGGATAATAATCTGTTCTCCAGAGTATACCCATTAGCAAGGACAAGAAAATTGTAATGGTGAAAAGAGATTTCCAAATTGAATCCCAGCAGCTTCTATCAGATTCAATTCCTACAATTCTTTTCTCGATTTCCTCTTTTTATGCAAAGGCCTTAAGGGAGAAATTTAATACAATTTATACTAGATAGTAGATCATTTGAAAGGCTATACTATATATGAAAAAACTGATATGGTAGAGAGAAGTCCCCTTCTCACCATTCAGCACTAGATGTTTGGGTAAAGTTGGTCAGCCAATTATTTATTTATTATTAAAACTTTTATGCTGCCCCCTCTCCCAAATAGGGACTTGAGGCGATGAACAGCCATAATAAAATACAATCAATAAAAATTTTAAAATGAATTAAAAGAGAATTAAATGAATGGCTGAATTAAAGGTAAAACCAATAAAACCCCGTTAAAAATTAAACCCTACTAATGGGACTAGGCCAGACCGGCCTGCTGAAAAAAGTGGGTCTTCAGTGCGCGCCGGAAGGCCCATAGGTCAGTGATGGCCCGTATCTCCGTAGGAAGCTCATTCCAGAGGGACGGTGCCCCCGCAGAGAAGGCCCACACCCTCAGAGCCGCCAGCTGGCATCGCCCAGCCGATGACACCCCAAGGAGGCCCACCCTGTGGAGCGCACTGGCTGGCGGGAGGCCGATGTTGGCAGTAGGCAGTTCGGTAAGTAATTGCAATATCTATCTTACAATAACTATCTTATAAATAGTAGACTGTCAGTGCACAATGCTCTGCAGATGAAACAGAGCATACCATATCCGTTTTCTCTTTTTATTTATTTATTTCAACATTTATATGCCGCCCTTCTCCGGAGACTCAGGGTGACTTACAGTCTGTGGAGCACCATGCTAAGTGCTCAGCAATAGCCTTCATTCCATTGTATATGCCTGCTTATTAGTTTGGCATATAGTGATCAATTTCTTCATTTCCAGGTGCTCACTGTATTTTCCAGGATTTTCCCATGTATTGATCAGCCTATAACTTCCTAGATCCATTTCCCCCCTTTCTGTTTTTCGGAACCACATCAACTTTTTTCCAATTATTTGGTAGTTCCTTTATGGTACAGGAGCTTTAAAAGATTATATTCAGTGACTCCAAGATTATATCTGCCAGCTCCTTTAGAACCTTGGGATGCAAATCATCTGGTCCAGGTGAATGGTTCTCCTTCAGTGTGGATAGGTATTGTCTTACCATTTCATTGCCTATTTTGATTTGTTCACTGGTTCTATCTCCCTCCTGCTTTTTATATTGGGCAATTTCTTCCTTTTGCATAAAAACATGCATAGAAGAAATTAGGCTGTTCGGCTTTCTCCCTGAAACTGTCACCTTCTTGTCATCTGCTCCCATTAGTTGAGCTACCATTTTCTTGATTTTCTTCTTGTTCCTTACTCATTGAAAGGATGATTTTTGAGGGGTTGTTGTTAATTTTAGCATTAGTTGCCAAGCTTGGCTCTTTCTGGACCTTATAAGCTACTTTGGCCTCATGGATGTACCTAGTCCAAATGGCAGAAACTCTTCTCGATCAAGGAACTTCCCATCCTTATCTAAAAAGTGATTTGGGTTGAATTCTTCAGGTGTCTTCCATTGTTCAGGATCAAGAAGAGCAGAACGCAGGTCTGGCAAAATAATGGTCCCCTGCAAACAAAGAGATGATTACATAGAGCAGTTTCATAAGGGAAACAGGCAGAAAAATTCAAAAAACGTTGATGAAACATTTGGTTTTAGCTTCCCTTTATGGACCCCTATTTGTTTATTTCCAGAGCAGTTTCCACAGTAGCATTAACTACTCAACAGCTTAGCTTCCTTGCTTCCTGTCCATCCATTAAAACAGAGAGCTGGATGCATATTTCTTTATGACTCCGGGTTGCCCCAAGAAGAAGACAAAGAAACATGGCCAGACATGACTTCAATTATGAACTTAAATCCAGCCCTTAGACTCTAATTAACTTCCTAGGGTAAATATAAAACATTCAAGGTTTTGCCTTTAGAAGTGAAAGGTATTTAGATTTTAAACTATAATTGTTACCCCACAAAAGCTTGCTATTTTTGCCCAATTGATTGACCACACTGCCAGTTCCTGAATAGAGAGCTTCTGTCAGTGATGAGATTGAAATAACTTAACTGGTTCTCTGGCTCGGTAGGCATAGCTGGGTAGTCATGTGTCTGGGTGGATGACATCACACATCACACCCAGCTCCGCCTCCCGGCCACTCACCTCAAAGGCAGAGGTGGGAATCAGCCGGTTGGTGCTAATCCCACTACTGGTTTGCACTACGCACACTTGTTTTTGGTCTGTTTCTTGGCTGTTTTGGGGGCCCCTTTCAGGCCATTTTTGAGCTGTTTTTCGGCTGTTTTTCAAGCTGTTTTGAGGCCAAAAAACATCCCACAAACCGGCTGAAAACTGGCTTTAAAATGAGCAGGTGCGAGGTCAGCCATTGATGGGATTTTCTGGTTCACCAAACTGCAAAGAATCTTAACTACTAGATTGCCTGAACTAGTGCAAACCGGCAGAAGCCCACTTCTGGCTTCTGTCCATGTGTCATATTCTGTTTTTCTCTCTATGTTGGACTACTGCAATACAGCCTGACCATGTTTCTCACCTTTGGAATGTGGTAACCCCTCATCTTCACATCCTTTGTACTTTGTCTGGGAAGCCCAAATAGCGAAACATTTTTTAAACGCTGCATTTCATGAATTACGGCATTGGTGTAAGGCAACTTCTTCTTATCCTGATAGGAAATTGACCATGACAAGCCAAACACACCTTCAATCTCCTTCTGGACTTTCTCTAGAAAAAAAAAGATAGAAGAATAATCTTCATTTCTAATGTTGTGTTTCATTTATTTATTTCTGAATTTTAATCCTTAGGATATAGGACAGCCTTTAGGGCATTAAATGTAATCTCATCCTCCTTTTGAGAGTCATGAAGAAGAGTAGATTTGAAGATGCGCATGCCCAAGATGGCAGTCGGACACTAGCTGCGAGCTCCACCGACCCACTCCGCACTCCAGGCCGGGCCTGCTCCTTCCCCCGGGCCCTTTGGGTATTGGTATCGGGGTGCCTGGGGGGGGGGGGTTGTTGCGGCTACAGAGGTGTGAGAGCAGTAGGCATGGTTGCTCAGACAGCCGAGTGGTCCGGGCGGCGGTCAGGGCTGTTGGCATTTGGCACCTTGCCATGCCCCATCTCGCTTTGCTGTACTGGCGTCTCACTCTTGCCGCTGCTTTTTGAGTGTTTGGACTGGCTTTTCTGGGTGTCTAGACTGGCTCGGCATGCAATTGATTTTGCCACTCTGCCCTGCTTCCCCTTGCCTCGCCTCGGTTGTGGGGGCAATGGCTTGGGTCGGCATTTTGGCGCTGTTGGTGGCGCGGATGGCGCTGACACTGCTGTTACCTGGCTAGGCGGGGTTGCCTTCTCCAGTGCTGGTGCCTGTGGTTTGGTTGGGGCTGGCAGTGGTCTGGAGGTGGCTTGGAGCCCGGGCCCGGCCTCAACCAGCCCTGCGGCATAGGCCTTGTCAGCTGGGGCCGCAGGGGTGATGATATGAATGGCCAGGACCGACGCTGATGGGGCCGCCCAGCCCATTGGGGCTGCCGGTTTCGGGGATGTTACCCCCGGCTTGGACGGCCCCGCTTAGGGCTCCGGTGACACGGATGGGACCGTGGATGATATCCCGGTGGCTCGGTGTTGCCTTGAGGGTCCTGGCCTGGTGGGGATGACAGCACCAACAACGGGTCTTTGGCCGGTGGTGGAGATGGCAGCCTTGGCTGGTGTGACCTTACCGAGGGCAGAGACGGTGACGATGGCCCAGAGACCTCGCTGATGATGGCGACAACGTCGCGACCTGGCCTGGTTCCGTCTGGCCCAGCGATGGAAACACCTGGGTTGAGGACGGCGCTGGCCCCGGGGACGGGGGCCCGAACTTCAGTTTTGGTTTCAACATCTGGAATATCTGGAATGAGCCTATTGCCCCCCTGATCCCATACCCGATGGCGACGGCAAGCACGAAGGTTACGACTTGCTGCCAGGAATATCTGGATGGGTCGGTCCCAAGTTGGGCCTTCCCTCCCTTTACCCCGATGCCAATTATCAACAACATCACTGCCTGGATGCCGTTTGGCCCGGGTGATCACTTATTCGGTGGCAGACGTGTGGGCACTCAGGAATGTCTTTCTTTGAGGTGGTCCCCCGACCTCTCTGTGGCATACCTTGATGAAGGATCCTGGGATCCTGAGAGGTGGCACAGCCGAGGGAATCACGCCCAACTACGTTCTTTTATTTCCTAATCTTTATTAGGGAGGGTGACTAGGTTGGGTTTGGGGGACAACTTAATTGAGAAAAGAGCCAGACCGGGGGTCACGCACAACCAGGAGGTTTTGGGATTGGGGATGGTTGGATCAAGGATGGGGGTTTCTTCCTGGGAGGGGGAGGCGATGGCTATTGCCACGATCGGTGGGAGAGGCAGGTATGGCGCTGACAGGGAGCCTTATCATGTTGTGGGAGCTCGCCCCTGCTGTTTACAGGCGGTGGCACGCTCCGACCCCCAGGTCATCTCCCGTTCCCTGGGTTGCTCGAATGATCCGGCCCCGGGCCTTCGGCTGATGTTGTGCAACACCAGGTCCATAGTTAACAAAGCCCCCCTTATTTATGATCTAATTATGGAAGGGGGAGTGGACCTGGCGGGCATCACCGATACTGGCTGGGGCAGGAGGGGGGTGTTCCCCTGGTGGAGATGTGCCCAGCCGGGTTCCAGGTTTTTCATTGACCGAGGGCCCAGCTGAGGGGCGGGGGGGTGCGGTAGTTATTCGGGAGGATCTAGCTCTTAGGGAATCTACTGTCCCTCAGATGACCGGATGTGAATTCCTCTTTGTAAAGTGTGGTTCCGGGGTTCAGATGGGCTTATTGATCACATACCTGGCTCCCTGCTATGTGTCATCGGCCCTGCCTGAGCTCCTCGAGGTCATAGCCAGCTTGGCGGTTGAGACCCCCAGGTTGATGGTTATGGGGGATTTCAACCTGCCTTCGGCTGGTGGGATCCCAGGGGTTGCCCAGGAGTTCTTGGCTTCCATGACAGCCTTGGGCCTGACTCAACTAATTAGGGACCCCACTCATACTGGAGGTCACATCCTGAATCTGGTTTTTGTCTCTGGACAGTGGCAGGATGATCTAGGTATAGGGGACATAATCATTGAACCCCTGTCATGGTCTGATCATTCGATCCTTAGGCTAGACTTCCAAGCCGCACCCCCTTGTCACAGGGAGGCAGAACCAACACGATGGTTCCACCCCAGGCACCTGATGGACCCGGATAGGTTCCTGATGGAGCTTGGGCCGTTTTCCGGTGTTCAAGCACACGATTTAGTCAAGGACCTGGTGGCCACCTGGGATAGGGTGGTGGCTGGGGCCCTTGACCGGGTCGTGCCCTTGCAGCCTCTGACCCAATGCCGATCTCATTCACCTCCATGGTTCTCTGAGGAGCTGAGGGAGATGAAGCATCAGAAAAGATGCCAAGAGAGTGTTTGGAGGGCCACCCGCTCCGGACCTGACCGAACACTATTGCAGTCTTATATTAGGACGTATTTAGTGGTGATAAGGATGGCAAAGCGTTCTCACTTTTCCACCCTTATTGCATCCACAGGAAATCACCCAGCCGCCCTTCTTAGGGTGACCCACTCCCTCTTAGAAGTGGGAGCGTGGGAGGATCCTCTACAGAATTTTCTGATGGACAAAATCACTCAGATCTGGGATGGGTTGGACTCTGACTGGGCAACTCCGGATGGGGGATCGGGGGCAGAATTTGGGGAGGTCATCTGGGGGGAGTTTGATCCTGTTTCCCCTGAGGATGTGGACAGGATGCTGGGGGGGGGGGGTTAATGCTACTACATGTTTACTGGATCTGTGCCCCTCCTGGCTGGTATTGGCCACTCGGGAGGTGACACGATGTTGGTTCCAGGGTATTATTAATGCTTCATTGAGTGAGGGGTTTCTACCTGCCATCTTGAAAGAAGTGGTAGTGAAACTCCTCCTCAAGAAACCATCCCTGGACCCAACTCTGTTATCTAAGTATCGTCCGGTCTCCAATCTTCACTTTGTGGCAAAGGCTGTTGAGAGTGTGGTGGCACGACAGCTTCCCCGGCACCTGGAGGAAGCTGTCTATTTAGATCCATGCCAATCAGGCTTCAGGCCCGGGTACAGCACAGAGACGGCTTTGGTCGCATTGGTAGATGATCTCTGGAGGGCCCGTGACAGAGGTTTCTCCTCTGTCCTGGTCCTATTAGACCTCTCGGCGGCTTTTGATACAGTCGACCACAGTATCGTATTGCGGCGGTTGGGGGGGTTGGGGGTGGGAGGCACTATTTTGCGGTGGTTCTCCTTCCTCTCCGACCGTTTGCAATTTGTGTTGGCAGGGGGGCAGAGATCGACCTCAAGGCCCCTGATTTGTGGGGTTCCTCAGGGATCGGTGCTCTCGCCCCTTCTGTTCAACATTTATATGAAGCTGCTGGGTGATACTCAGCTGTACATTTCCACCCCAGGCCACCCCAATGAAGCCGTGGAAGTGATGTCCCAGTGCCTGGAGGCTGTGCGGGGTTGGATGGGGCGAAACAGGCTTCAGCTCAACCCGGCCAAAACCTAGTGGCTGTGCTTTCTGGCGCCCTGATACAGCCAGTTAGTTCCATCGCTGGCTGTGGGGGGGAGGATTCTTGTCCCCATGGAGAGGGTGCTCAATCTGGGTGTCCTCCTGGACGTACGGCTATCTTTAGAAGATCATATAGCAGCCGTCGCCAGGGGGACTTTTTGTCAGGTCCGCAGGATCTACCAGTTGTGGCCCTTTCTGGATTGGGATTTATTATTTATTTATTTATTTATTAAACTTTTATACCGCTCCCTCTCCCAAAAAGGGACTCGGGGCGGTGTACAGCCTACTAAAAACATATAATAAATACCCAATAAATAATTAAAATAAATTAAACCAAATTGATCCGGCTGTCTAACCCAAAAATTCAGTTAAAAATTAAAAACTAATAAAACCCCAATTAAAATTAAGTTAAAACTAAAATATAGTTACTGGGCCAGGCCAGCCTGTTTAAAAAATAGGGTTTTCACTGCGCGCCGGAAGGTCAGAATATCCGTCATAGCCCGTATCTCCGGGGGGAGATCATTCCAAAGGGAGGGGGCTCCCACAGAGAAAGCCCGAACCCTCGGGGCCGTCAACCGACAACGGCCGGGCGGCGGTACCCCGAGGAGGGCAACCCTGTGGGAGCGTACTGGGCGGCGGGAGGTTGATGATGGCAGCAGGCGGTCCCGTAAGTACCCAGGTCCCGAGCCATGGAGCACTTTAAATACTGTCAGTACCACCTTGAATCGAATCCGGAAGGCCACAGGAAGCCAGTGCAGCCTGCGGAGAAGCGGTGTAACGTGGGAGCTCCGAGGAGCACCCACGATCACCCGCGCGGCTGCATTCTGGACCAGCTGCAGCCTCCGGAGACTCTTCAAGGGGAGCCCCATGTAGAGAGCATTGCAATAATCCAGGCGGGAGATGACGAGGGCGGAAGTGACTGTGCGAAGTGCGCCCAGATCCAGAAAGGGCCGCAACTGGTAAATCAGACGAATCTGATAGAAAGCCCCCCTGGCGACGGCTGCAATATGTTCTTCTAAAGACAGCCGTACGTCCAGGAGGACACCCAAGTTGCGCGCCCTTTCCATGGGGGTCAAGACCTCTCCCCCCACGGCCAGCGAAGGAACCAGCTGGCTGTATCTGGGCGCAGGAAACCACAGCCACTCGGTTTTGGTCGGGTTGAGACGAAGCCTGTTACGACCCATCCAACTCCGCACGGCCTCCAGGCATCGGGACATCACTTCGACGGCTTCGTTGGGGTGGCCCGGGGTGGAGATGTACAGTATCGTCAGCGTACTGATGGAACTCCACCCCGAAGCCACGGATGACCTCACCCAGCGGCTTTACATAAATGTTGAACAGCAGGGGCGAGAGCACCGACCCCTGAGGCACCCCACATCGTAGGGGCCTCGGGGCCGATCTCTGCCCCCCCGTCAACACAAATTGCGATCGGTCGGAGAGGAAGGAGGCGAACCACCGCAACACGGTGCCTCCCACCCCCAACCCCTCCAACCGCTGCAATAGGATACTGTGGTCGACAGTATCAAAAGCCGCTGAGAGATCTAACAGGACCAGGACAGAGGAACAACCCCTGTCCCGGGCCCTCCAGAGGTCATCCACCAACGCGACCAACGCCGTCTCCGTGCTGTGCCCGGGCCTGAAGCCCGATTGGAGGGGGTCAAGATAACTCGCTTCATCCAGGTACTGCGGGAACTGACGTGCCACCACACTCTCAACAACCTTCGCAACAAAGCGAAGGTTGGAGACAGGACGATAGTTAGATAACAATGCTGGGTCCAGGGACGGTTTCTTGAGGAGGGGCGGCACCACCGCCTCTTTCAAGGCGGCAGGTAACAGCCCCTCTCTCAAGGAAGCGTTTATAATACCCTGGAACCAGCCTCGTATCACCTCCCGAGTGGCCAAGACCAGCCAGGAGGGGCACGGGTCCAGCAAACAGGTGGTGGCATTCAGTCCCCCCAGTATCCTGTCCACGTCCTCCACAGTAACAGGATCGAACTCAACCCAATTGACCGCACCGATATCCACCCCCGCCCCCCCGCCCGGAGATGCCCAGTCGGAGTCCAGCTCGTCCCGGATCTGAGCGATTTTGTCCTGCAGAAACCTAGAAAACTCCTCAGCCCGTCCCTGCAAGGGGTCCTCCCGCGCTCCTACCTCCAGTAGAGAGCGGGTCACCCTAAACAGGGCGGCTGGGCGGTTTTCCGCGGACGCAATAAGGGTGGAGAGGTAAGATCTCCTCGCCATCCTTATCGCCACTAAATACGTCTTAATATAAGATCGTAATAGTGTTCGGTCGGACCCAGAACGGCTGGCCCTCCAACTGCTCTCTAGGCGTCTTTTCCGACGCTTCATCTCCCTTAGCTCCTCAGAAAACCAAGGAGCCACTTGGGATCGGCACCGGGTCAGAGGCCGCAAGGGCACGACTCGGTCGAGGGCCCCAGCAGCCACCTTATCCCAGGTGGCGACCAAGCCCTCAAATGAGTCGTGTGTGTGAGCTTTGGGAAATGGCCCAAGCTCCGTCAGGAACCTATCAGGATCCATCAGGCGCCTGGGGCGGTACCATTTTAATGGTCCCGCCTCCCTGCGGTCAGGGGGTGCGGAACGGAAGTCGAGCTTCAGGAGCGAGTGATCCGACCATGACAGGGGTTCTACGACTATATCCCCCATACCCAGATCACTCTGCACTGATCAGAGACGAAAACCAGATCCAAGGTATGACCTCCCATGTGAGTAGAGTCCCGAACTAACTGGGTCAGGCCCATGGCCGTCATGGAAGCCATGAACTCTTGAGCAATCCCCGAGGTACCGCCAGCAGATGGCAGGTTGAAATCCCCCATGACCATAAGCCTGGGGGTCCCAACCGCCACGCCAGCTATGACCTCAAGGAGCTCAAGCAGGGCTGCTGCCGCATAGCAGGGACCAGGTATGCGACCAGCAAGCCCACCTGAACCTTGGGACCGAACTTCACGAAAAGGAGCTCACACCCGGTCGTCTGAGATACAGTGGCCTCCCTCAGACACAGATCCTCCTCAATAACTACCGCAACCCCCCTCCCCTCCCCTGGGCCCTCGGCCAATGAAAGACCCGAAACCCGGCTGGGCACATCTCCACCAGAGGGACTCCCCCCTCCTGGCCCAGCCAGGTTTCGGTAACTCCCACCAGGTCCGCGCCCCCCTCACAAATCAAATCATGGATGAGAGGGGCTTTATTAACAATGGACCTGGCGTTACACAACATCAGCCTAAGGCCCAGGGCCCGATTGCTCAGACCCCCTGGGGAACGGGAGATGACAAGGGGGTCGGAGCGCGCCACAGCAAGCAAACAGCGAGGGCGCGCTCCCAACACAGAATATGGCCCCCTATAACCACCAAATCTGCCCCTCCCGCTCACCGTAACAATAGATTTAATTCCACCCTCCCCGGTGACCCCCCCCATCCTCAATACGGTCCTGTCCGGACTCTGCCTCTCCCGGCCACGCCCAACCCCCGGCCTGGACCCAGCCTCCGGCGAGTTGTCCCCCAACTCCCGCCCGGGCCTTCCTAACCCCCTTAAAAACCTAACTAAAAATTTCTTAAGACACCCCTCCCTCCCGCACTTAAAACCCCACCATCTCTCCGGATCCCA
Source organism: Bungarus multicinctus (assembly GCA_023653725.1). NCBI lineage: Eukaryota > Metazoa > Chordata > Lepidosauria > Squamata > Elapidae > Bungarus > Bungarus multicinctus. Next base: position 7,546,189 of record CM042844.1, read on the forward strand.
CAATCCGTCCTTGAGATGGGCCTCCGAGAGAGCAGAGGGCCATTGCTGAGATAGGGGGACATATCTCAGGGCCCAGAGATCATTTCTGGTATAAAATAGCGTCCCGGCCTGAGTCCTCTGATAAAGATGATGGAGATGATAAAAATGACCCCGACCAAGCTGAGAACTAGCCAGCCGGGGCCCGAGTCCAGGTTGAGGCCGTTCAGCGCACCGCCGATTGGACGAAGAGGAGGAGAATAACTTCAACCGCGGCAGCGGTCCTCCAGTCCCAGCTCCAACTCCAACGGCCGCCTGCCGGTCACGCCACAGGCTACCGGGACCAGCACCAGACCCAGAACCACACCATGGCCCTGGAGGTCGATGATCTTCCAGCCGCCTCAGTTCTGCCCGCAGCGTCCATCCTCTAGCCGCTCGAGTCGTGGCTCGTACACCAGCTTTGGCTGGGGCCCCTGCAAAGGCCCCAGCCCCGGCCCCGGCGATAGTCCCACAGCTAGGCCGCCCTGGCTCCGCCCACGGCGGTCGACCCTCGGCCGCTCGAGCCGCCCTTCCAACTTCGGCTGGGGCCCTCACAACGGCCCCAGCCCTGGTCCCGACCCCGGCGGCGGTCCCATAGCCACGCCGCCAGTCTTCAGCCGCTCCAGCCTCCAGCTGCCAGCCTCCAGCCGCTCCAGCCGTCCCAGGAACTTCGGCCTCGCATGGCCACACCGCCGGCCGCCAGCCGCGAAGTCGCGCGGACCCACCGCCAGCCGCCGGCCGTCGGGCAAAATGCCACGGCCTCCAGCTGCTCCGGCCTCCGGTCTCCGCCGACTCCAGGCATCCGGAGACCTCAGCCTCGCACGGCAACACCACCGGTCGGGAAACGCCCACCTCACAGCCGCGCGGCCCCGCCGCCAGCCGCCAGCTGCCAGCCGCCCGCCGCCGCCGTGAGGGGGTTGCCCCACAGCCGCGCGCCCCGCCGCCGGGCCCGGCGCCAGACACGACGCCGCACCACGGCCCCGGGGATCGCCTCACAGCCGTGCGGCCCCACCGCCAGCCACCAGCCGCCAGCCGGCCGCCGCCGGGCCCAGCGCCAAACACGACGCCGTGCCACGGCCCCGGGGGTCGCCCATCCCCCCACAGGTCCCCTCGCCACCCCTGCCACAGGTGAGGAGGACCCGGGGGGGGGAAACTCACCACGCCGGGCGACGGAGCTCTTCTGGCCGGCGGAGCTCTTCTGGTCGACCTTCTCCGGTCGCCATCTTGCTCTCTCTCCTTAATAATCCCTTCACACGGTCACATCTGCCCTCGTTATCTCCCGTCTGGACTATGCCAATGCTCTCTACATGGGGCTCCTCTTGAAGAGCAGCAGGAGGCTCCAGTTGGTGCAAAATACAGCCGTGAGGATGGTTGAGGAGCCCCCATGTTACGCCACTCTTGAGTGAGCTGCATTGGCTCCCAGTAGCCTTCTGGGTGCAATTCACGGTATTGGTGATGACCTTTAAAGCGCTCCATGGCTTGGGACCTGGGTACTTACAGGACCGCCTACTGCCGTCATCGATCTCCCGTCGCCCAGTATGCTCCCATAAGGTGAGCCTCCTTGGGGTGCTGCCGGCCGGACAGCTGGCAACCCCGAGGGTACGGGCATTCTCCTTGGGGGCACCCTCCCTCTGGAATGAGCTTCCCCCGGAGATGAGGGCCATCCTTGACCTTTTGGCCTTCCGGCATGCATTGAAAACATACTTATTTCATCAAGGTGGTCTGGCCTAGGGTTTTATAGGGTTAATTTGGTTTTAATGGGTTTTAATCTTTTATATTCTTGATTGAATTTTATTTGGAGCCACTATATTTAATTTTTTTTAAAAAAATATTGTATTTATATCATTTTTTAACTTTGACTATACACTGCCCTGAGTCCCGTAGGGAGAGGGGCAGTATAGAAAATTAATAAAATACATAAATAAACAAACAAATAACTAAATAAATAGATTAAAAATGTGCTTCCTGGGCTGTGATTAGATTTAGACCAAAACGATTCAGAACAGCAAGAAGAGGCAAGAAGAGTCAGGAGCAGACTTCTGTGCCTCTATTCGTCCCCGCCTCACCACCGGAAGTCCCGAGGATCTAGTCAGTCTTCAGTCTCCAGAACTCAACCAGTTTGCAAATCTGATTCAGTTAAAATAGCAAAAATGATTCAGCAAAAATATTGTCTTGAAAATAATGAGGATCAAACTTTTTCACATGTGTGTGTTTGTATACATACATACAAACACACACACACACACTACCCATCTCTCTGTTTCAGTGACCCTGGAAAGTATACAATATGATAAAACATTCAAAAGATAAGACAGAATTACAGAATATAACAGAATAACACAGTTGAAAGAGACCATAGAGGTCTTCTAGTCCAACCCTATAACATTTCAGACAAATGGTTATTCAATCTCTTCTTAAAAACCTCCAGTGTTGGATCACCCACAACGTCTTGAGACAAATCGTTCCACTAGTTAACTGTTCTAATTGTAAGGAATTTCCTCCTTAATTCTAAGTTGGTTCTCTCCTTGATTAGTTTCCATCCATTTCTTCTTGTTCTGCCTTCAAGTTCCATTGAGAATAGGTTGACCCCACTCTTCTTTGTGGCAGCCCCAAAAGTGCTTTTTCTTTTTTTTTCTTTTTATAATTTTTATAATTTTTTTTATTGTTACAAACACCTCATTGTGTGAACAGGGTGGTCCTAGAGTATTTTACATTTTAAAACAAATATGACAATAATTTCACATTGATATTGTTGACTTTCTTATATAATTTTATATTAATATGTCTTATCAATCTTAGTTTTAATTATTCAATATTTCCATGTACTATTTTGGGTTAATCTCTATATTCTTAACATCCCTTATTTTGTTATAAATTCTGTATTACTTGTCATATCTGCAATATTTAACAATTTGTATAATTCGCAGTCATTAATTAGTCCATGTTTAATTTATATTTTCAATTATTTATCCCCTTTTAATTCTTAACTTTGCCACCATTGTACTTTAAACAAAGTCCCTACCTAGTCCCATGTATTACTAAAGCAAACAATATTCAAACAATTCTAGTAACCCTATAATTACTTTTATATATTATTATATTTCATTATCCTATTTTTTTTTATTTAATCTTTTGGACTCCTAATGTCATTTCTTTTACTACCTTACAATATTATTTTTCATATTTATTACAGTTAATCTTTGATAATAATCTTATTTCAAGCATTAATTTCATGTTTATTACAATTACCATGTTAGTTTTCATATGGTATATCTTTAATGCCAGTTCTCTAGTAAATTATTAATTTCATATTTAACAATTAACAATTTTACATATTAATTAATAATACACCTATTCATGTGGAACCTATATTTTTCTATTTCAGCCATCGTGTCTTACTCTCAGTAAAACATTAATTAATCACTTCCTGGTTTGTCTCCCAATTTCTTTCATTTTTTGACTATTCCTCTTAATTCTTCCTTTCTTCTCTATTATATTCCATTGTTTCTCTTTCCAATTATTTAATTTTACCCCTGTCCTTTCAAAATATTTTCTCTGAAATTCCATTTCCTGTTGTCTTTTCTTTAACACATCCTCCACTTGATTTATCTCATCAATCATTATCATGTTAAGTTTTATTTCCTTGTTATCTTTTCTTTTTATTTGTTGCTTATTCTGTTCCATTTCTCTGAATAGAAGAGATGAACATATAACAAATCTGAAAACCTTGGTAGATTTCTGCATTTAAAGTATGTTAAATGTTTTAGATCTGTACTGATGTTCAGCTTTTAGTTGGGCTTGGACAACCTAAAACTATGTCGCCTGTGGTTGGACTTAAGTGTAGTACACAAAATTATCTGCTACAATGTCCTACCAGTCAATGAATACTTCAGCTTCATCATACAAGAGCACACAACAGATACAAACTCAATGTAAACCGCTTCAAAATTGATTGCAGAAAGTACAACTTCAGCAACAGAGTGGTCAATGCCTGAAATGCACTACCTGACTCAGTTGTTACATCTTCAAACCCCCACTCCTTTAACCTTAAAGTATCCACTATTGACCTCATCCCATTCCTAAGAGGTCTGTAAGAGGCATGCATAATGCACAGTTGTGACTACCGTCCATGTCCTATTGTCCCCATTTATTCATACCTATTTCCTGTATTCATACTCATGTTTATTACCTATTATTTATTTATTTATTTGTCAATTGCTTACAAGATAATAGGTATAAGTAAAATAGTTATGAATACATGGATACATATAAGAAAAATAAAATATAAAAGAAACAATAGGACAGGGACGGTAGGCACGTTGGTGCGCTTATGCATGCTCCCTACAGACCTCCTAGAAAAGGGGTGAGGTCAATAGTAGACAGTCTAAGGTTAAAGTTTTTGGGGTTTGGGGAAGAAACCACAGAGTCAGGAAGAGTATTCCAGACATTGACCACTCTGTTGCTGAAGTCGTATTTCCTGCAATCAAGTTTTGTGCAATTAACCTTGAGTTTGTATCTATTGTTTGCTCTTGTGTTGTTATGGTTGAAGCTGAAGTATTCATTGACAGGTAGGACATTGCAATGTATGATTTTATATACTATACTTAGATCGGACCGAAGGCGGCGTAGTTCTAGGTTTTCAAGGTCTAAAATTTCGAGTCTGGTGGCATAAGGTATTCTGCAACGAGTAGAGGAGTGAAGAACTCTTCTTGTAAAATATTGTAAAATATTATCTTATAAGCAATTCACAAATCAAATAAATAAATAAAATAAATAAATAGTTCATTGTTCAATGCTTTCTTGAGGATCCAAAGAAGATATATACATTATTGGTTTTTCTTTAAACCCACTAAGTTCATACTCCAGCATATAGGGTCATGAATCTGCATAGCAAAATTATTATGAAGAGTATTTTCAAATCATTCCTCTGTGTTTTAGAACATGAGACTGGCCCTTGTTCCCACAGCCTAGATTTCTCTCACCTTGGATGTTGGGATGATTTGTCAAGAGGAGCAGAGCCCACATCAGAGTAGCGAAAGTTGTCTCTATTCCAGCACCAAAAAAATCAGAAACACACTGACCGAGGTTCTCTTCATTGTAGGTAGAATTGGGGTCATTTCTGCTCTGATGTTTAAAATATAAAATGAAAATTACAGTGAGTTTTTGTGATTATTTTTCCTTATATTCCACAAATCATTAGAATAAATATACTCCTGTGGTTATATAGGAAAATCATTTCAGGAGTATAATCAAGGGTGGGATTCTACCAGTTTGGACCAGTGCAGGCAAATGATAGTTCTGGGGAGCACTTGGGCCCACCCACATGCACCTGCTCTTTCCTGTGCTTTAGCTCCTGGTTTTTTAGCACAGCTGATTCATGCGGCAGAGCAGTTTGCCATGCATCAGAATAGAGTAGAGTAGAGTAGAGTAGAGTAGAGTAGAGTGGAGTGGAGTGGAGTGGAGTGGAGTGGAGTGGAGTGGAGTGGAACGGAACGGAACGGAACGGAACAGAACAGAATAGAATAGAATAACAAAGTTGGAAGGGACCTTGGAGGTCTTCTAGTCCAATCCTCTACTTAGGCAGGAAACCCTACACCACTTCAGACAAATGGTTATCCAACATCTTTTTACAAACTTCCAGTGTTGGAGCATTTCTGGAGGTAAGTTGTTCCACTGATTAATTGTTCTAACTATCAGGAAATTTCTCCTTACTTCTAGGTTGCTTCTCTCCTTGATTGTTTCTACCCATTGCTTATTGTCCTGCCCTCAGGTGCTTTGGAGAATAACTTGACTCCCTCTTCTTTCAGGCAGCCTGTGAGATATTGGAACATTGCCATTATGTCTCCCCTAGTCCATCTTTTCATTAAATTAGACATACCCAGTTCCTGCAACCGTTTGTCATATGTTTTAATCTCCACTCCCCTAATCATCTTTGTTGGTCTTCTCTGCACTCTTTCTAGAGTCTTTTTTACATTGTGACAACCAAAACTGAAAGCAATATTCCAAGTGTGGCCTTACCAAGGCATTATAAAGTGGTATTAAGACTTCACATGATCTTGATTCTATCCCTCTGTTTATGCAGCCTAGGACTTAGTTGGCTTTTTTGGCAGCTGCTGCACATTGATGGCTCCTATTTAAAAGGTTGTCCACTAGGACTCCGAGATCACTCTCATAGTTACTACTATTGAGCAAGGTACCACATAAACTGTACCTGTGCATTTGATTTTTCTTGCCTAAATGTAGAACCTTTTTTTTTTCACCATTGAATTTCATTTTATTAGATAGTGCCCAATGTTCAAGTCTGAATTACACCACTGAGTATCATAATGCATCTTAAAGTAGCCAAGATGAAAGAAAGATTTGTGTTTTCTTTTATGGTTGGGCCAGTATTATGACTCTATACCTTGAATGTGGTGATCAGACTAATGGTACACTCAAGACTGATGTCATATAATTGTAAATAAAATGACCTTCTAACTTTAAAGTAATTTTTAATTGATAAATGTTGCTTTTAAAAAATCAGTCTTTTTCTGGAAATATTGGAGAAGAGGACCTTTCCTTCTTAATGGAGCTTTTTTTTAAAAAAGGGGGGGAAACAAGTGGAGGGCAAATATGACAGGATGACAAACATGAATTTCTATTTCCCTACACAAAAAATCATCCAGATCTAATGAGATTCTAAGATTGCAGAGGTGCAATATAGTTCTTATTGATTTAGAAACAATCTGAAATTAGCAGAAGCTAAATATATGATTAGAAATTGCATAAAAAAGGGGAAAAATCCAATGAAGACAATTTCAGTAGTCCCTCCTCATTACATTATTACATGTAATAATTCCTTGCTCTTGTAATGAGCTACAATAAACCCGTACCTTCTCCATTTGATGAAGATAGTAATCAATGAAATCTTGTGGCTCATGCAAAGAGCGGGATTCCTTGTGTTTCTCTATTTCCTGCTTTACAAAAGAAACTATGAAATCCATAGAAGCCAGGGCCTTCTTGTGGGGGCCTGGGAGGTAGCCCATTAATCGTGGGGAAACATAATACATCTAAAAGAAAAGGAAGAGGAAAAGTTATTTATTTCCCACCACAGGTGGAAAAGACTCACAGCAGCTCACAGAAATAGACAGCCCCTAACAATCAAACAAAAATGTTACATATTCACATGCTAGTAAAGTTATGCTCAAAATTCTACAAGTTAGGCTCCAGCAGTATGTGGATTGAGAACTACCAGAAGTACAGGCAGGATTTTGAAGAGGCATAGGAGCTAGAGATCAAATTGCCAAAATACGATGGATCATAGAGAAAGCTAGAGAGTTCCAGAAAAACATTTACTTCTGGTTTATTGACTATGCTAAAGCCTTTGATTGTGTGAATCACAAGTTCTGACAAGTCCTTAAAGAGATGGGAGTACCAGACCATCTTATCTGTCTCTTGAGAAACCTCTATGCAGGTCAAGAAACCTATATTTTTATTTTTATTTATTTTATTTATTTTCTCAAACAATTATTAGATAACAGGTATAAGTATAAACATGGTTTTAAATACATGAAATGGATACGAACAAGAAAAAAAAAGAAACAATAGGACAGGGACAGTAGGCGCGTTTTGGTGTGCTTACGCACACCCTCTACAAACCTCTTAGGAAAGGGGTGAGGTCAATAGTAGACAGTCTAATGTTGAAGATTTTGGGGTTTGTGGAAGAAACCAGAGTCAGGTAGAGTATTCCAGACATTGACTACTCTGTTGCTGAAGTCGTATTTCCTGCAATCAAGTTTGGTGTGGTTTATCTTTAGTTTATATCTATTTTGTGCTCTTGTATTGTTTTGGTTAAAGCTGAAGTATTCATTGATAGGTAGGACATTGCAATATATAATTTTATGTACTATACTTAGATCAAACCGAAGGCGGTGTAGTTCTAGGTTGTCTAGGTCTAAAATTTCAACTCTGGTGGCATAAGGTATTCTGCTATGAGTAGAGGAGTGGAGGACTCTTCTCATAAAATATTTCTGGACTTTCTCAATTGTATTAATATCAGATATGTAATGTGGATTCCAGACTGATGAGCTGTATTCAAGTACTGGTCTAGCAAATGCTTTATATTGAAGACCTGGCTCTTTGAGCTGGCCGGCCTGGGCTGAGATAATGGTTTTAATTTTGGTCTCCATGGTATTTAAATTTTAAATTGGGGTTTTAAGGTGGGGGGGTGGGACCTGTTTAGTTTTTATTTATCAGCCAAATTGGTTTAATACTTTTTTAATTTTTGTATATTTGTGGGTTTTTAGATAGGCTGTACACCGCCCTGAGTCCCTTGGGAGAAGGGCGGTATATAAATTTGATTAATAAATAATAATAATAATAAATATGCTCTAGTTAGTAGAGTGATATTACTGGAGAAAAAGCTACGCAGAATTAGGTTAACAACTCTTAATGCCTTTTTGGCTATGTAGTTACAGTGGGCTCTAGCACTTAGATCATTTGAGATGAGTACTCCAAGGTCCTTGATAAAGTTTGTGTCATCAACAAGGTCTTGACTATTCAGCTTGTATTTTATTTTTTGATTATTATTTTTTTTGCCAATATGCAAGACAGAGCATTTACTTGTTGAGATCTGAAGTTGCCATTTGTTTGACCATTCTGACACATAGTCGAGGTCTTTTTTGAAGGGTAGCAGCATTGTCAGTGGTGTTGAATAGCTTTACATCATCAACGAAAAGAACGCAGTTGCTCTTAATATAATCACAGAGGTCATTAATATAGAGTATGAAGAGAGTTGGTCCTAGAACACTGCCTTGGGGGACACCACTATTGACAGGTACAGGATTTGATAGGACACTCCCAATTTTGACCATTTGTTGTCTGTTTGACAGGAATGCTTCTATCCAGTTATGCAGGTATCCAGAGATACCATAAGACCTTAATTTTAGGAGTAGTTTGTCATGTACCACTGAATCAAAGGCTTTACAGAAGTCTATGTAAATTGTGTCAATTGCTTTGCCCTGATCAAGTTGTGTAGTCCATATGTTTTTACAGTGCAAGAGTTGCAGATTACAGAACAGTTTCCTTCTGGAGCCAAACTGTTTGTTAGAGAGTAGGTTGTTTGTCTCTAAGTGGAGGATAATGGATTTGTTAATAATTGATTCCATGACTTTACAGGTGATGCAGCATAAAGAGATTGGTCTGTAATTTTCAACTAGGCTGGGGTTTCCCTTTTTTGAAGATGGGAATGACTGTGGCTAGTGACCATAGATTTGGCAAGGAGCTGGTCCTGAAAGATTTTTCAAAGATTATGCTTAGAGGTTCTGCTATGGCAGTGGATAGATTTTTTAACAAGTAGGCACAAACTCTGTCTGGTCCAATAGATAAAGATGGTTTTAGATTGCGTAGTGCTTTTTCAACATTGTCTTCTGTAAAATCAATATGTATTAGATCATTGTAGTTGTCTGTGGTTCAACTAGAAAACATTGGGCATGATCCATTGCTGTTTACAAATACTGAGCCAAAGAATGTGTTAAAGAGGTTGGCTTTAATGGTGTCATTGTTGCAGTCTTTACCATTTGGTTTTTTTAGGGGTGGGATGGACCTTGAATCTTTTAGTTTGTTGTTTACAAAATTGAAGAAAGCGCTGGTGGAATTGGTGCGTAGAAGGTTTTCCTCTTGTTTAGTGTGATAATTGGTACATTCAGTTTTTATCTGGTGGCATAAATTTTTGTATCGGCTTTTAAAGTTGGCAATGTGACCAGATTTGTTTTTCCACCAAAGGGATTTCTTTTTGGATTGGAGCTTCCTTATTGTTATGGGTAATTTGTTTTTTCTGGTTTTGGGAGTTGTCATTGGTACATATAGTTTGATGACTCTTTTGACTTCAAGTAAAAATATGTTGTAATGGTCTTCAACAGTATTGCATCCAGTGAATAGAATTTGTCAATCAAGCGATGAGAGATCGTTGTCTATAAGATCATAGTTGCCTTTTTTGAAGTTATAATTGGGGATCCTGTTGTTATGGTGATTATGGTGAGAACATACGTTGAGACAAAAGTCAATCATGCTGTCGTCACTGTTGGAAAATGGTTCATTAATTTGTATTCCATAAATTGAATTCAAACTGTTGCAGAAAATGAGATTGAGGCAGTTGTTAAATCTAGTATTGTTGGTTATTAGTTGTTCCAGTCCTAGTGTGGTAACAGCATTGTACAGGGTTGTATGAATGGGTTCAGATGTATATTCATTTAGTGTCCAATTTATAAGAAGTAAGTTGAGGTCACCAAGAAAAATGAGAGGGTGTGGGCAGGAGGTAGCCCATGTCAGTAATGAAATTAGCTTGTTTGTATGAATTATATCATAGTCAGGGGAATGATAGCAAAGTAAGAAGCGGATTGAAAAGTTTAAGGACAGTTCACAGATGATGGTCTCGGGAATAGCAAATAGGGAATATCCAAATTGTATAATTTGGATCTTTTTTAGGTTTAGAGATTTTTTAAAGAATATAGCAACTCCACCACCTCTACGAATTTCTCGATCTGACCGAAAAACCTGATATTCTTTTGTAGTGGTAACGGAGTCTGGAAAAGATGCATTTAACCACATCTCACAGACAAATATAATGTCAAATGTGGCTGATCTTAGAAGGATGAGGAATTCATGCATTTTATTTGCGAGGCTTCTTGCATTAAGTAGTTTGCATTTAAGATATGAAGTAGTGGGGCTGGAGGAAGTAAGGGGCGTGCATCCCTAATGTTGGATGTTTGGGTGATGGATATTGTGACATGGGTTGAGGCTCTTGCTTTTGATACAGTCAGCACGGTAATCAATGTATAGATTTGTATTACCTAATTCATGTAATCTTTTGAGCTCAGAACGTAGCTCCCGGGATCGTACAGGTTGCTGTAAGGTTAGATCCGGGCGAGAACAAAGATTCTTATGGTTGTTGTTCTTTGTGAGTGAATTTATTGAGAAAATGAATTTGTGTTTGCTTGTTTCATTTTTGCAAACAACCCTGCAGAGGCGTGGAATCATCAAGCCGTCTTTGTTTTTAAGCTCAGGACCAACACGGGAAATATCAAGTATTTCTTCAGGGGAGATGGTTGATGCTTGATTTTCTCTGATGATGTTTCGAACATTAGAGATGTCATCAGCTCAGGCAAGAAAACTGAGGATGCCAAACTCTGAGTAGAAATCCTGGGAAAGGTGTCAGAATAATACTTAGAAGGGACTTTGGGGTGAACCCTATACCATTTCAGAGAAATGGCTGTCCAGTCTTTTCTTAAAAACTTCCAGTGATTGAGCACCCAGAACTTCTGGAGACAGACAGTTCCACTGGTTAATTGTTCTCACTGTCAGGAAGTTTCTCCTTACTTTCAGGTTGCTTCTCTCTGTTCAGTTTCCATCCATTGCTTCTTGTTTGCATTCTGCTTCTTTGGAAAATACATTGTCCCCCTTTCTTTGTGGCAGCCCCTTAAAAGTCTGTTGCCTATCATACTCTTGAGTAAAGCATGTGATCCATTTCCTCCTTTCAGTGGTCCATGAAAGTACATCTATAGTATGCAGATAATAAAGTCAAAAAAGGTGAACAACATTTTTACAGAACTATAGATAAGTTGAGGCTGGGTGACAAGAAATGGCTGGGAGAGGAGGGGCCAGGTGAGGCACCCCTTGATGTGAGTGACATTGAGTTGGCCACGCCCACCCAGTCACATGACCACCAAGCACTCCACCCAGTCACATGACCACTAAGCCACACCCACCCAGTCACATGACCACCAAGCCACACCCATCAAATAAGCCATGCCCACAGAACCAGTACTAAAAAAATTTGAATTCCACCACTGCTTTGAACTATGGTGCTGGAGAAAACTCCTGTGAGTCCCTTGGACTGCAAAGCAATCAAACTGGTCAGTCCTAGAGGAGATCAAACCTGACTGATCTTTAGAAGGTCAGATCCTGAAGATGAAACCTAAATACTTTCGCCACCTAATGAGAAGGAAGGACTCACTGGAGAAGAGCCTAATGCTGGGAAAGATTGAGGGCAAAAGAAGAAGAAGGGGACGACAGAGAATGAGGTGGCTGGATGGAGTCACTGAAGCAGTTGGCATGAGCTTAAACAGCCCCCAGGATTTGTAGGCCTGGAGGAATGTTGTCCATGGGGTCGCAATGGGTCAGACACGACTTCGCAACTAACAACAAAATGGCTACATGAGCTGTGATATAATAAATTAGAACAAGTGGATTAACAAGCCATGATAAATAATAAATTAACTACATGGGTTGGATTTTCAGTCTCTTAACTTGTGAACTAGTAAGATTGAGTTAGCACCTCAGGATAATCGTTTGGCTCAAAAATGGGCATCCCTACTCAGAGGAATTCATATATGATATGTCATGTGATGCCACCATGATGACATGAGTTTGACAGGAAGACTGCAAACTTATAAGAATTGTAAAACTCTGATTTAACAGGATTGTAAATACTGAACTGACAATATGAAACCATAGCTTCAATTTCTTTACATTTATTTCTCTGCTTTCCTATGAGGATTGCAAACTGTATCCTGTAACCCGAAGGCTACATATTTTTTTAAAGAAAAAAATGTCAGTGTGACTAGGCGTGGAATTCTACCAGTTCGCACCTATTCGCTAGAACTGGTTGTTAACATTCTAAGCAGTTCGGAGAACCAGTTGTTAGAAGAAATTACTGGTCTAATCCTGTAAGGAAGGCAGGAAGGAAACATTCTGGTGTTGCTTACAGAAACTGCCTCTCCGTTAACCCTTATTACATTCTTGGCAGGACTAGACTTCCTTTCTCAGGAACTTCTCTGGAGTTTTCTTCCCCTCCTTTGCTAGTACTTTGCTTGTGTGGAGTGACCATTCAAAGTTACAATGGCACTGAAAAAAGTGTCTTATGACCATTTTTCACACTTACAACTGTTGCAGCATCCCCACAGCCATGAGAGGCCAGGTGAGGAGATATGTGCCTTGATGTGAGTGATATTGAGCTGGCCATGCCCAGACAATAACATGACCACCAAGCCACGCCACCAATTTAGCCATGCCCACAGAACCGGTTGTTAAAAAATTTGAATCCCACCTCCAAGTGTGACTATGTGAGACAACCCAGGAGCAAATACAGTAAGCAGAAGTTTGTATTTTAAATAGTGGTTTTATCTATAAAGAATATATACATACAGGTACTTTAGTTAGACCTCAAACAGCAATCAGCAATTATAGCATGGAAGCAAACATGGAGAGAGTGATATTCTCCAACAGAGCCTCCTCTTATTACAGGCTCTTAAAGTGATATTGGCCCAAAAATCAGGCTGACTCATTCCCAGGACTACATCATTGTAGCAGCTGGCCAGCTCTTAAATCAAACTCTTACAAACTATAGGGATGTCTTATTTGTATTTAAGCTCTACTTTTTAAAAATAATTTTTATTAAACATTTATGTGGTTTAAAACAAACAAATGAAGAGTGCAAGAGTGTGCCGCACGCAAGAGTGTGCTGCATGCAATAGTGCGCCATGCGCAAGTGGCTTTGTTTTTTTCTTCAATTTATTTGTGTCCTCCTTTTCATTGTAAAAAAGTTGGTCACCTTATAATAAGGAATTTCCAATTCAGATTATCAAAAACCTTCTGGGCATCTAGAAACATCAGTGCCATTGTTCTATCTGAATATATTTCATAGAATTCTAAAACATCCAGGATGATCCTTGTATTGATTGTATTGTATTGACCTTGTCTGATCTTGATGAAAACAAATCACCGGGGCCTGATGGATTATATCCCAGAGTTTTAAAGGAGTTGGCAGAGGTCATCTCAGAACCACTGCACCATATCTTTCAAAAATCCTGGAGCACCAGGGAACTACCAGTGGACTGGAAAAGAACTGATCTGGTTCCCATCTTCAAAAAGGAAAAAAAAAGACCCAGGAAACTATAGACCAATCAGCCTAATATCAATACCCGGGAAGAAACTGGAAAAGATACTAAAAAAAACAGATCTGCCAACATCTAGAAACAAGTAAAGTAATAACTAGCAGTCAACATGGGTTTGTTAAGAACAGATCATGCCAAATCAATCTTATTTCATTCTTCAACACAGTGACTAAATTAGTAGACCAGCAAAATACGGTGGACATAATATATTTAGATTTCAGCAAGGCATTCGACAAAGTAAATCACAACCTACTTCTTAGTAAGCTAGAAAAAAGTGGAATAGATAGCACCACCACTAGATGGATTCGCAACTGGCTGACAAACCATACTCAACTGGCTGGCAGGAATAGCTAACACCCAAGAAGATAGGCTCAAGATCCAGATGGATCTTGACAGACTAGAACACTGAACCATATCTAACAAAATGAAATTCAATGTGGAGAAAAGTAAAGTCCTACGCTTAGGCAAGAAAAAACAAAAGGACACATATACACTGGGTGAAACCAGGCTCAAAAGCAGTAACTGTGAGAGGGATCTTGGAGTCTTAGTGGACAACCAGCTAAATATGAGCCAGCAGTGTGCAGCATCAACTAAAAAGCTAATGCAATCCTAAATTGTATTAACAGAGGGATACAATCAAGATCCAGGGAAGTATCAATACTGTCAAAACGAAAACATTCAGTTTTATAAATTAGAGGAAATGGATCGTGTTTTTCTGCTGCCAGCATACTTTATTTACAAAATAACTAAGAAACCAAAGAAACAGCAGGACCATCCTACTAAGCAAGCAAAAGAAAACTATAATGAAAGATGAAGTGGAGGTAAAACTCCTCCCCTGCACCCATGCACAGTAAAACAGAACTTCACAACACACTCATATCTTATTACTATGGAGACTTGATAACCAGTCCAGCTTATTCTGTAAACTATCTATGGAAAACTCCTCAGACAAACAAAATAAACACAGTGACAAATACCACTCTATAAAGCCTTAGTAAGACCACACCTAGAGTACTGCATCTAGTTTTGTTCACCACATTATAAAAAAGATGTTGAGACTCTAGAAAAAGTACAGAGAAGAGCAACCAGGATGATTAGGGGACTGGAGGCTAAAACATACAACGAACGATTGCAGGAACTGTGTTTGGCTAGTCTAATAAAGAGAAGGACCAGGGGAGACATTTATTTATTTATTTATTTATTTGTTCATGCTTCTATACCGCTCCCTCTCCCAAAAAGGGACTCGGGGCGGTGCACATTCAACAACGAAAACAGTACAGGTAACGGAGATGAAATAAATAAAAATCTAAAATGGTTAAGAACAACACCCAACAGAAAGATTATCTAAAATTTAATTTAACCCGAATGATTCAATTGGCTAGACCGGCCTGCTTGAACAACAAGGTCTTGACTGCGCGCCGGAAGGTGAGGATATCCGACATGGCTCGTGTCTCCGAGGGGAGACAATTCCAGAGGGATGGGGCTCCCACAGAGAAAGCACGAAGTCTCGGGGCTGCCAGTCGGCAGTGATTTAGTGGTGGGACCCCGAGCATGGCGACTCTGTGGGAGCGTACTGGGCGGCGGGAGGTTGTTGGTGGCAGAAGGCGGTCCCGTAAGTATCCAGGTCCCGAGCCATGGAGCACTTTGAATACTATTAGTACCACCTTGAATCGAATCCGAAAGGCCACAGGAAGCCAGTGCAGCCGGCGGAGAAGAGGTGTTATGTGGGCGTCCCGAGGGGCGCCGATGATCATCCGCGCGGCGGCATTCTGAACTAACTGTAGCCTACGGAGAGTCTTCAAGGGGAGCCCCATGTAGAGAGCATTACAGTAGTCCAAACGGGAGATGACGAGAGCAGAGGTGACTGTGCGAAGTGCGCCCAGATCCAGGAAGGGTCGCAATTGGTAGATCAGACGAATCTGATAAAAAGCACTCCTGGTGGCGGCTGCAATATGGTCTTCCAAAGACAGTCGCACATCCAGGAGTACACCCAAGTTGCGTGCCCTTTCCACAGGGGATAGTGTCTCTCCTCCTATGATCAGCGATGGAATAAGCTGACTGAATCTGGGGGCAGGAAACCACAGCCACTCGGTTTTGGTCGGGTTGAGACGGAGTCTGTTTTGACCCATCCAATTTCGTACGGCTTCCAGGCACCGGGTCATCACCTCGACGGCTTCGTTGGGGTGGTCTGGAGTGGAGATGTACAGCTGAGTATCATCAGCGTACTGGTGGAATTCCACTCCAAAGCCACGGATGATATTACCTAGCGGCTTCATATAAATGTTGAACAGCAGGGGAGAGAGCACCGACCCCTGAGGCACCCCACAGAGTAGGGGTCTCGGGGTCGATCTCTGTCCCCCTGTCAACACAAATTGCGAACGGTCGGAGAGGAAGGAGGAGAACCATTGAAGCACGGTGCCTCCAATCCCTAGCCCCTCCAACCGATGCAACAGGATACTGTGGTCGACAGTATCGAAAGCCGCCGATAAATCGAGGAGGACCAGAACAGAGGAATAGCCTCTGTCCCGTGCCCTCCAAAGATCATCCATCAATGCGACCAACGCCGTCTCAGTGCTGTGCCCGGGCCTGAAGCCCGATTGGAGGGGGTCAAGATAATTCGCTTCATCCAGGTACTGCGGGAACTGACGTGCCACCACGGTCTCTATAACCTTCGCTACAAAGACATGATAGCAGTCTTCCAATATTTGAGGGGCTGTCATAGATAGGAAGGGGTCAAGCTATTTTCTAAAGTGCCTGTAGGCCAGACAAGGAATAATGGATGGAAACTGAACAAGGGGAGATTTAACTGGAAATAAGGAGAAACTTTCTGACAGTGAGAACAATCAACCAATGGAACAGCTTGCCTCGGAGGTTGTGGGAGCACCATCACTTGAGACTTTCCAGAAGAGATTGGACTGCCATTTGTCAGAAATGGTGTAGGGTTTCCCGCTTGGGTGGGGGATTGGACTAGATGACCTACAAGGTCCCTTCCAACACTGATTATCTGTTATCTATTTGTCTTCATTTGTCTATGTGGTAGGAACCCGTTTTGATCTGATGAATAATTCTACTTAATATCTTTTTTAACCTTTCCACCATTATTGTGGCTAATATCTTATAATCCACATTTAAAAGGGATATTGGATTGTAATTCTGTATTTGTTGTGGATACGTCTTCTCTTTGTGGATAAGAGTTATATATGCTTCTATGCATGATTTCGGTACATTGGCGTTTTCCAGGGCTTCATTGTAAAGATCCATCATTAATTCCTCTAATAATTCTTGAAACTCCATATAAAAATCTGATGAGATTCCATCCGGGCCAGTGGTCTTATTTGTTTTCTGTGTTCCGATTGCCTTTCTAATTTCTTCTATAGATATTTTATTGTTTAGACCATCTTTCTCTTCATGTGTTATTTCTGGCAGATTTTTCTCTTTGAGATATTGATTAATAAATTCTTCTGGTGTTTCTTCCTGTTTATATAGGTTCATGAAAAATTTCTTGGCAATTTCCTTCTTTTCCTGCTCCTAGGAGCATATTTTCTCTTCTTGGTCTCGGAAAGCTACTATCACTCTTTTTTCCTGTTCTTTTTTTTAGTTTGTGGGCTAACCATCTCCCTGGCTTATTTGTGTTTTTGAAATAATTTTGTTTTGCTAATTTGATTTTCCTAGCCAGGTCCTCCTGTACGCTCGAGTTTATTTTATCCTTCACCAAATCTATTTCTTTTTTTAATATTTTGATTATTGTCTACTAATTTCCAGATCTTTCCATTTCTCCCGCCAATCCTTTTCTTGTTTTCTTTTTTTCTTTATTCCTTTTAATATCGTAGGCGATAGTTAGACCTCTTACATAGGCCTTTGTTGTATCCCATAAATTATGTAGGGATGTGTGTTCTCTCTTGTTAATTTGAAAGAATATTTTCAATTCTTTTTTTATCATTCCAATATATTGGACTAGCTTTCCAAGATGGCTACCGGAGTGGCTGGATTCGTGCGGAGCTCCGCCGCGGATCTGAGGCCTCCTGCTGAGCCCCATCCCCCTCGATCCTCGCTGATGGCGAGGATGATTGATGAACCGAGGGAATGTCTAGCGATGCCGGGGAGACGATCAAGGAATTGGGAAGGCCATTTGGATGATCGTCCGAGCCGTCCGGGCTGTTCCCCGGGTTACCACGAGCGACAGCGATCCTGCCCCAACTGCGACGGCCTTGCCTTACCCGCTGCAGCTGTCACAGATCTGGAGCCTCCAGCTGAGCCCCGTCTCCAACCCCCACGGCCATCGCCAGTGGCAGGGGTGGCTAGGGGACCATGGAGAAGTCTGACGCTACTGGGAGGACGATGGAGACGCTGGAGAGGTCGTTTCAACGGCCGCCTGGGCTGCCCAGACCATCCCTCAAACTGCTGTGAGCAGCAACAGCCCTGCCTTGACTGTGACAGCCTTACATCATCCGTTACAGCTATCATAAGTCTAGGGCCTCCCGCTAAACCCCATCCCCCATGGTCATCACCGGCGGCAGAAATGACTGAGAGACCGGGGGAGAATCCAACATTATTGGGATGGAGATATTTGAGAGGCCGTTTAAACGGCTGCCCAGGCTATCCCTCAAACTACCGCGAATGGCAACGACCCTGCCTCGACTATGACGGCCTCACCTCGTCCGCTATGGTTGCCACGGGTGGTGCCACAGCTACCACAAATGGGGATAGCCCTATTCCAACTGCCCCAGATGACTCTGCAAGAACAGCTATAATTACCGCGGATGATGTTAGACCTCCCGCAGGTACTGTCACGAATGAGATTGGCCTTGCCGCAGCCGCCACGAATGTCACTACAACCACCTCAACCTTATCTCCTTTGCCCTTGGCTCTACCTCCGCCCCAGATTTGGCTTTGACCGTGCTCAGGGGCATGGTTCCACCGACCACTGGATCGGAATCGACCCCATTGGCGACGGTAGAAGGGTCGGTGATATCGACGACAGCACCGGGACGTGATGACTTTCACCTAGCTCAGCGATGACATCAACTTCAATGAGAGCAATCCTGACCTCAGAGACCTCAACGTCGACAGTGACAGGGTGGCCTTGTTGCCGACTCCGAGGGTGCGGGCCTTCTCTTTGGGGCACCCTCCCTCTGGAACAAATTACCCCCAGAGATGAGGATCATCCCTGACCTTTTGACCTTCCGGCATGCGTTGAAAACTCACCTATTCCATCAAACCGGTCTGGCCTAGGGTTTTTTATTTACTTTAAATTCGGTCATAATTGCTCTTAGTCCTCACTCTTAAATCCTTGCCCCATCCCATTTATTTAACAACCAAATTTATTCTTTAATTATCCTAATTATTGTATTTTCAACATATTTCTAATGTCTGTACACTGCCCTAAGTCCCCCAAGGAGAGGGGCCGGTATATAAATCTTGAAAATAAATAAATAAATATTCTTTATCCCTTAATACATTATTGTTGAGTATCCATCTTCCAATCTTTCTCTTTCCTTTCCATTTAATTTGGATTGGGTTACGGTTGGCCCATGCATTTGGTGCTATCTCTCTCTTTTCAATATTCTCCATTAGGCCATGTCCATCCATATCAGATCTATTCTTGACCAGGAATGGTGCAGATTGGAGAAGACTGTGTATTGTTTTTTAGTGGGATTTAATTCTCTCCATGCATCCTTCAAATTTAGTTCTATCACCATATTATTAAAAGTGGATGGGGATGTTCTCCTCTTCCTTTTATTCTTTCTAGAGCTTTTTAGAGCTTTAATAATCTTTATCCATATCCGGGACTGCATTGTAGTCTCCTACTATGTATGTACTTGTGTATTCAGTTTCTATTGTCCTATGATGAAGCCTGGAATAAAATTCTTTTTGATTTATATTTGGTGCATATATTGTAGCTAATAACATCTTTTTCTGATTTAATATTATTTCTATAAATAGTATGCTATCAAGCCTGTCATTTTTGAATGTAGATCTTCCTTTCTATCTTCAATGACATTTTGAAATCTGAGATAGAATGACGCTTTCTCCAGTTCCATGTGAACTACCGAATCCTGGAGCTCACCGTACAACACTTTCCAGTTCTGTTCCGATTCCTCTAACTTTTTCCCACCACATCCATTCTCACCTCTATTATGTTGAATTTCTGTTCGTTCTTCACCATTACCTCTTGCATCATTCCAATTTTGTTATCCAGATTCTGTATGTCATTTTTCACTCCACCTATTTCGCTTTTCATTTCTATTTTTATATCTTCGTGGTTCCTCACTATCAGTTCATGGGTTTTCACCATCATCTCTTGCATCATATATAGTGTTGTCTGCACTGTCTGCAGACTTTGAGCAGAGCTTGTCTTTTCTGCTAGTAGCATCGCATCTATCGACTTCTGTCCCAGGGGCGAGGATACCACTGCTGTTCCCTTCTTCCCTGTTTTTACAGTTGTATTTGTCATTGTCATTTTTACTATCTGTAGCAGGGCTCTCCAATCCACCATTAACTATCACTATTAAGATTATATTTTCCTCTCCTTTTCTATTCAGTATTTAATTAATAATTTGATATGTATGTTATTGATTAATATTTTTCTGTCTTATAGACTCTCAATCAGACCTAGATTCTGTTCTTTATATATTTAGATGGTTAGAGAGTTAAATATTAATTATATATAAGTATTACTAATCAAAAATCAACAGTCCTATACTCTTAATTAATATAGATGTTTAAGATACACAATTCATTATATGTGAGGATTATTTCATTACTTAAATATTCTTAGATGTAACCTTAATTTGGAGTATATATCTATCTAATTTCTTTTTCTAATTTACACACATACTACTTTTAAGCAAATACTAGGGAAGAAAATAATTTAGTATTAATTAACGATAAGGTGGGGGAAACTATACTGTACAATTGTTATTTAACACTCTATTTCATACACTATACGATCTCTTTTCCTTCAATCACTCATTCATTCAGAAACAATTCAATCAATATTATTCAATATTCTAATATTTATACGTCTATCAGATTTTTATTTTACCAGTATAATTTACATGGAGTCCATAATCTTTTTGTTCTTTACTCTCACAGTTTCTTGTCTCAAAATGTCTTCTTTCAAAAGTGCACAGTCACCTCTTTTTTTTCTCCCCCCGCTTCACCTTCAATTTATACTGTGTATTCTTTTTTCATAGTCTCAATTCCACGCAATAGTCCCAAATGAATCAGATCTTCCCTCCTTTTGTTATTGAAATTGTCTGTAAGTATTTGCAGGTTGAGGGTTTTCTTTTGCAAGTCTTTTCCTCCGAGGTTTCAAAATGTCCTCTCTTGAGCATACACCTTCAACTGTTGTTTTCCTTCTCACTGTTCTAATTAATCATAGTCACTTTTCCCCCTCTTTCTTCACTTCTCAAATAGATATTGTAGTTCTACAATCCATACATGAAATCAAAGGAGGAAATCTACTGTTTCGTCTTTCGTCCCCTCAGCTTACACCATTCCATTACTCAGCATGCAGCTCTGTCATTTATCACAGTCAGCGCTCCTACCGTTAACTTTGCCACCTATCAACACTACATTGGTTCACAGCCTCAATCTTTCTTTGTTCTAATTACCAATGTTCTGAAAATCTTCCTTAATCATGCTTTCCCACTGCTCAGTTTGCTGTTTTCCACTCTTTATTTCCTTCTTTAAACTACTGGGCTGCCACGTCTCTGGTTCTGATCATCCTGATCTCCCTCTTCTGCTGCTGGTTTTCAGGGAATTCTTTTGCAATCTCTGGGATCACGGCACCTCTCCGAGACCTCTGTGTATTCCTTTTTTCCCTGTCTACCCATTCAGGGTCCGACATGCTCCTAGAAGCCACCAAACAGAGAATATTGGATTCTTCAGAGCAGCGATCTGCTCTGCATCGACGGGGTGCCCCAACCGGAAGCCTTAAGCTCTACTTTAATGCTAGCTACAAGAACTACCAAAAGACTAACATTTAAGTATTGAATTTCTATGCTGGTGATACAGAAATGAGGGATTCCTTCATGGACAGAATTACATTGGTATAGTGGTAAATGCAACAGCCTAGAAGCAAAGATATTCTGAGTTCTAGTTCCAACTCAAGTACTAAGTCAACTGGTGACACTGGGTCAGTCTCTCTCAACCCTAAAAATGGGCAATGTCAAACCCCTTCTGAAAACTTTAAAAGAAAACTGCAAAGACTTATCCAGGAGTCAAGACTGATTCAAGGGCACCCACACCTATTGGGGAGAGAAGTAAATTAAAAGATTTCCAAGGCTCCCTCCATGCCTTACATTCAGGATTACATGAAAATGCTGGTACAAAACATAGTTTGTTTGGGGCGCTTTGTCTCTTTAATAGAAAAGATGACTCACCAAATGGAAAAAGCTACCAATGTGTTTCACTAGAATATCAAAGGCTTGAATTAACTTCTGGAAGTTTTCATCTCCAGGAGCAAACGGATGTCCAAAACTCAAAGAAGATATGGCATTAGAAACTGTTTGTTGTATTGCAATTGAAGGGTCAAATGGCTGTCCTGCAAATGAAGATATTTTATAATGAATTTCATAAAGAAGATAACTTCTTAAAATCAAGTTAAATGCATCTCTTTTTACTTGAAATACTGAGAATAGAAAAGTTTGTTTTCAGACAGACTTGAACCGTTGTCATTACCACAAATTGCATACCTTTTGTTTGTCTAAACATCTCAACCAGTGTCTGAGCTGAGTATTCTATCTGATGCTCAATGCTTTTCTTCCCCAGGCCCAGCTTCCGTAGAGAAATGACGCTAATGTGTCGCTGCTGTTTCCAGGTATGTCCATTGGAGAAAACAACTCCTGAGGGCATCAGCAGACAATGATAAATGATTCCTGATAAGATTCGTGTTAAAAAAAAAACAGGTCTAGTTCTTGGCAAACATTTCACTGGGTTTCAGATGGCAATACCAAACCTTTGTGATATCCTGTAATTTTCTGAGATTCTGGCCATGTTATTTGCTTCTTACAAAAATATTTATTCATTTTAGGAGTCACATGAACATTGGGAGACATATGCGATATGCAGGGGTGGAATCTGACAGGGTTAGCTATTGGTTCAGGTTATTTATGAGGTTCGGTGATTTACGATGTGCTACCCTGCATGCTGCGCACGCACACGCCTGTAAATCGTTATCATCATGCTGCCTTTGAAAAAGCAGCCTTTGAAAAAGCATTCTGAGTTCTAGTTCCAACTCACGGCAGCTGAAGTTGAAAAAGCAGGAAATAAAGGTCAGGTAAGAGCCCGGGCGGGTGTGTGGGCAAAAGCATCAGCAGACATAGAACGGTTCTATGTCTGCTGCTCTTCAGAGCTACCAGTTCTACAGAGGTGGACAGAACCAGTAGAAACCCACCCCTGGTGATACGGCAACCAAAAGTGCAGTGTTTGCCAACTTCTGTCTTAGATAATGGACATCAAAGCCTTCTAAAATGATATAATTATGAAAAAGTGATAGAAAGAGTTGAAGTTGCCAGAATCTTGGGGAAGAATGACCACATTACAATGGCACTGAAAAAAGTGACTTATGACCATTTTTTCACACCTACAACCATTGCAGCATCCCCACAATGATGTGATCAAAATTCAGAAGCTTGGCAACTGGCATGTATTTATGTTGGTTGCAATGATCCAGGGTCATGTGATCACCTTTTGCAACCTTCTGAGAAACAAAGTCAATGGGGAAGCCAGATTCACTTAACAACCAGGTTACTAACTTATCACTTGCAGTGATTCACTTAAACAACTGTGGTGTGAAATTCAGTAAATTGGGGCAAAAATCACTTAAGAAATGTCTTACTTAACAAGAGAAAATTTAGGCTCAATTGTGGCCATAAGTCAAGGGCTATCTGTAGGTATAAAGTTGGCTTGGAGGCCCAGTGTGGGAATAGCACAATAGAGGTGGTTGACTGAGTAACAACAGATCCTACCCTATTCTGCCCCTGCCCTCATGTGTCCTTGGTTTTTAATTCTTGCTTTTAATTTATTTATTTGTACGTGTGGTTGTGTGTGTGTGTGTGTGTGTACGTATATACGTATAGTAAGATGGGTGGCCAATAAACAAACAAACAAATATAGTTTTATCACTTTTAATATTTCAAGCCACCAGAGTTGCTTCACAGTGAGATGAGTGGCAAACAAATTTAGTAAATCATCATCAATCATCATCAGGCCAGGTCCTTGGAAAGGACTCAATAGGTATTAATGCTTTTAAGTGACAGAATTTGTGAAAAACAAATTTGCAAAATTTGGAGGAAGAGGCCAAAGAAGGAAGTGGAGAGGAAAGGGAAGATGGAGAAAGTGTTAGTTAAATGGGGACGATGAGAGCCTGAGGAAAAAAAGGTAGATGTTTAATGAAAAAGAAGTAATGTCTAAATCGATGTTTAAATGTAATGGATTTGATAGAAAACTTTGGAGGAATTTACAATAATTTGGTGTGAAGTGAATTAAGCAATATTTCCTTTATCGATAAATCATGTTTTTTACTATGCCTCATTTCCCTTCTGATACTATGAATAATCTTGCCAGTAGTTATAATGATTATAGTGGGAATGTTATTTACATACAATTTCTTACTACTTACCACTTCCTTTCCCAAAACCAACGAAGAAAGGATCCTCTGGTCGATTAGAGAATTCTTCTGGGAAGCTGGTCACTCCTTCTTTCACAGCTTTGAATCCAGACAGCACTACTAAAAGCTGAGATCCGATCCACATGGAGTATATATTTCCATATCGTTTTACATGCTGCCAAGTGAATCACACTTTTCTCAAATGTCACAATCAAATAAAACAGGTTCTTTACAGCTTATACACTCACCTACAATCTTTCCTAAATCCTCAATTCTAAGATGTTTCACCATATGCAATTCTTTCTTCTTTAGAATGCTTTTTTCTCCATTACTCCTGCCAAGAACTTCTTTATCTACTTTAAAAAAAATGCTGGGATGTTCCTTTCTCTGTGTTTCAACTTGAAATCCACCTTCTCCCATGCCCCAAATGAGAGATGGCCTTCTTATTTCCCACTCCTCTTCCACTGACAGATGGTTGTCAGAAACAGCTTGTCCATGAGTCCACATCTTTTGAGCACTACTTGGATGATTTGCAAAAGCTTTCTCAACCTCTTTAACCTCTTTTAAGCCATCAACTCCTCAACTTTCCAACTGATTATGTTATATTGACAAGACACTCTATAGACTTTGTTGTGTCCAGATCTAGTGTTCTTCATTGGATGAGTTGCAACCTGAATGAAGATTGGCCACAAGAGCAACACAATCTCCAAACAAATTAATTTGTAAAAATTGATCGTCTTCCTTGTAATATATGATTCATGCAGATAGGTTGGAGTACAAGACCTCCAAGGTCCTTTCCAATTCTGCTATTTTGTTAGTGTGGAGGAATGCCTTATTAGTCAATAGTCAAACCCAAATCTGAAAGAATCTGGTACAGTCTATAGTGAGCCTTACGAAATGCTGGAGACAAATATTATCTTCAACAGAGGAGAAATGCACCCTGGTCAACCTGTATTGCTCTCAGTGCTAGAATTTGCAAAATAGGCAGAGCAAATTTCTCTGGCTCCAGATAAAGGTGGAAAAGCTGGAGGTAAGCATCTGTAAATACAACAAGTTTTAACTTGATTTACTCCTGTTCTTAATTTTGTATTTATATATGTTTCCTTTACATGGCTTTTAGTTGTAAACCACCTGGAGTCATTTAGTTGAGATGGGAAATGTATACATTGGATAAATAAATATTCTTCATACAAAAATGATACCTAATAGCTGGTTTATTACTGTTGTGGTGGTGTTTTCAGCCTCCTTTCAGAGAAGGCAACACAAACTATTCCAAAATAGTTTCCCCTAAAACAAGGGCATCAAACTTGATTCTATTGAAGGCTCCATCAGGATTGTGGTTTACCTTGGGAGGGCCAGGGGGTGTGGCCAGGTTGGGCATGGCCAGATTGATGTCACTCATGTTGGGAACGCCTATAATGCCTTGTGCACTGTGCCAGCACGGCCCTCCTGAGCTCAGTTTTCATGGGCAGACGCACCCTTTGGACCAGATCTAAGCATCCTGACAGGCCGGATTCAGCCCACGGGTCTTGAGTTTGACACCCCTGCCCTAAAATCTATTCAGGGGAAAGAAAGGATTTCCCCCTGGATGGTTCCATTCTCAGAAGAAAAAAAACACGGTTAAATTGGTCTCTGAGAAAGGAACAATAGCCTAGAAGCAGATCCTAAATAACAGTAAGTATTTTTCTGCAAAACATAGAAAATACTTTTCCAATCATTAATATGTTGAACTGTTCATTGGTCTCTTTCCTTCTAGAAAGAGAACAGAATGAGCCTTTTCTCTTTCCAACTGAATCATCTGATGTTTGTCTGTTATTCTAGCATGCCAAAATATGTATTGAGTAATAATAACTATCGCCAGCATGATTTTGCACAACACAGCATATGATTATCAGATTACTAACTTGGTAAACTGTTCGCTGGCTTCTCTTAGGCCAAGAAGAAAAAGGGAATGAGTTTTATCTCTATCCAACTGAAACCAAGTTGCATAGAGACAAAACTGGGTCCTCATTTGACACACCTCAGAAGGATGGAGGCTGAGTCAAACTTAAGTGTGGTCAGATTTGAACTGCCAAATTGCAAGCAGCTGGCAGTCAGCAGAAGTAACCTGCAGTACTGCATTCTAACTACTGCACCACCGCAGCTCATGATTCTAGTGCATCTCATTTTTGATGAAATATTGGAACCCAGAAGAACAATGGCTTTCATTATTAAACAAAAGTGTTGTTTCAACCTGATTTAATAGGCAATGGTTAATTATGCTACTGTCTATTGGAGGAATATTACTAGAGTATCATAATTCCACAAACAGTGGTGTCCAATTAAATTACATTTCCCACCACACATTATTTTTTGAAAAATATTTCAGAGTTACATATCTTATACTGCCAAGAGCCTTGAAGCTAGGGAACATACCAAAATGAAGAGATAGTCAAATTAAACTTTATAACCACTAATATCTGCTGAGCACATATGAAATCTCTATATAAACAAAGCTCTTTTATTGCTTCTTTGGAGAAGCAATAGAACAGGTTTATTTGCATAGAGCTACATTATCTAAAGCAAGAATTACAGATCCAGAATGTTTTGGGAATCAATATAGAATTGCAGAATTAGACTTAGGCTACCAAATTCCACCTATTGTCCATTTCAGGAATACAGCATAAAGCATCTTCAACAGAGGACTATCTCATTTGAGCAAAGTGAAGGGGAAACCACCCATTTCTCTCTCTGGTGAATTCATTCCATTTGTAAAGTTTTTTGGTAAGATTGAACAAGAATCTGCCTTCTAAAAATTCAACCCCATTATTTCACATCCTGCTCTGTGAAATGTTGGTGAGAAAGCATTGGCCTGAAAATTCTGGCAAGGTGATAAAACTAATTAATCAAGTGCTAACATTGTCACTTGATTAATTAAATTCCTTATCATGCAAGAATATTTGACTGAGTTAAAATGTTTGTTTATAGTTGTGATACAAACCCCCCCCCTTTGAGACTCATTTTGCCTATTACAGCTTGAAAACTGAATGCACTAATTATCACATTAACAAGAGGAAAACCTTCTACACACCAATTCCACCCGTGCTTTCTACAGTATTGTAAAAAACAAACTAAAAGACTCAAGGTCCATCCCATCCCTGAAAGGACCTAATGGCAAAGACTGCAACTACGACACCATCAAAGCAAATCCTTTTAACACATTCTTTGGCTCAGTATTTGTAAACAGCAATGGATCAAACCCAGTACTTCCTAGTCGAACCACAGTCAACTACAATGATCTAATACATATTGATTTTACAGAAGACATTGTTGAAAAAACACTACACATTCTATAACCATCCCTATCTATTGGACCGGACGGAATATGTGCCTATACTTCTTAAAAAAGCTATCCAGTGCCATAGCAGAACCTCTAAGCATAATCTTTGAAAAATCTTTCAGGACCAGCTCCTTGCCCAAGCCACAGTCATCCCCATCTTCAAAAAGGGAGACCCCAGCCTAATTGAAAATTACAGATCAATCTCCTTATGCTGCGTCATCTGTAAAGTCATGGAATCAATTATTAATCAATCCATTATCCTCCACTTAGAGACAAACAATCTATTCTCTAATAAACAATTTGGTTTTAGGAAAAAACTATCCTGTAATCTGCAACTCTTACACTGCAAAAATATATGGACTACACAATTCAATCAGGGCAAAACAATAGATGCAATCTACATAGACTTCTGTAAAGTCTTTGATTCAGTGGTACACGACAAACTACTCCTAAAAACTAAAATCTTATGGTATCTCTGGACACCTACATAACTGGATAGAACCATTCCTGTCAGACAACAAATGGTCAAAATTGGGAGCATCCTATCAAATTCTGTACCTGTCAACAGTGGTGTCCCCCAAGGCAGTGTTTTAGGACCAATTCTCTTCATACTCTACATAAATGACCTCTGTGATCATATTAAGAGCAACTGCATTCTCTTTGCTGATGATGTAAAGCTATTCAACACCACAGACAATACTACTATCCTCCAAAAAGACCTTGACTGTGTATCTGAATGGTCAGTCAAATGGCAACTTCAAATCTCAACAAATAAATGCTCGGTCTTTCATATTGGCAAAAATAATTAGAAAATAAAATACAAGCTAAATAGTCAAGACTTTGTTGAGGATCCAAACTTTGTCAAGGACCTTGGAGTATTCATCTCAAATGATCTAAATGCTAGAGCCCACTGTAACTACATAGCCAAAAAGACATTAATAATTGTTGATCTAATCCTACATAGCTACTTCTCTGGTAATATCACACTACTAACTAGAGCATACAAAACGTTTGCTAGACCTATACTTGAATACAGCTCATCAATCTTTTTATTTTTCTTATAAATATCTATCTCATGTATTCAAAACTATATTTACCCTTATACCTGTATCTTGTAAGTGATTGACAAATCAAATAAATACTAAATACTAAAATATTTAGAATGGAATACCTTACGGAAGTAATCTTCACGAAGCGAAAACCCATAAGCCCACAAGGTCCCAATGAGAGGTAGAGCCAAAGGACCGGGAGGCAAATGTCTTCGGGACCAGAGTTGTTTGAAGAAAAACACAAACAGTAGAGCTACCAGCAAAACCAACAAAAATATCCCTGTCACCATTTTCCTGTTGGATCTTTATCTCTGAGACTTTCTGGTCGATCTGAAGGTGATTGTCTCCTTTTATCTAATTTTGTTTTTCTTCCTGTTTTATATATTTCATTCTTGGGAAAACATCCTGCAGCTACTGTCCTTAATCCAAGCATTAAAGTACAGACAGTGAGCTATAAATGGTTAGCAATGCCTATCTAAAAATGAGATCACCAATCCAGTTGCCTATCCCATGAGCACATCTTGAAATAATTCATTCTAGAGCTTTAGCAAGAACAATTGCCCAACTCTGGAGCATCGCTAAACCCAATAGAGGTCAGATGGCTTGACTAGTGCCTAGCAAACCTACTGTCAGGTTTCCAAGTGATGCAATCCATTTAAAAAAGAAAAGAACAAAGGCCATATTCCAAAACAATTTCTTTTCTTTAGGAAAGCATCAAATTGGCAAAGTCTGTTGTAATTCTGGATCTGACACAACCTGGAATTACACCACATAATATTGGAAGTTGGTAGTGGGCCCAGCTGGAAGGAATGTGGCTGCTGCAGGCTTGTTCTTCTGACCGGTAAAGCTTTGATGAAACTCTATCAGCTTTTATTTTCCTTTTCCCACATGCCCTACTTATCCTCCCTGTGAGATAATCGAGGAGTCCAGGGAAGTAGTGGGTGCCAAAATGGTGAGGAGAGGAAGATGGACTGTCGCCTGGGAAAGAAGCCTGACTTTACTTTCGGAGAGCTTGCTAAAACTATTGACTAGGCGTTCTTTTGATTGTGATTGCTGAGGAGAGGACGATTTTTGAGTTACTTAGTTTATGCTGAGAGGTATTGTTTGCCAAAATGGTAAAGAAAGGTAAGAGTCAGAGATCTCAGTCTCTCTCCCCTAAGCCTCTGACAGAGCTTAATCATCCCAAGCCTCTTAAACAGCTTAAATTGGACGACTTCACGGAGAGGCTTGGTCCAGAATCTCAATTCGATCGTCGAACTTTGTCTCCGTTGTCTTTGCTGTCAGAGGAAGAGGCCTCTGAAGGGGAGCTTTTTCCCCAGACTCCAGATTCCATGCCCTCTCCAGCTGTTTAAGAGAGGCCCCGACTTACTCAGACCTCAGAGAGATGATCTGTACTCAGAGCATGCTGACAGCGCATACGGTAGATTCAATATACGACTTGCTGACATTGATCAAAAGAGACATCGAGAGGATTTTTCAATTTCTAAACAATTCTCACTCTGTAAATAGGGAAAGTGAGATTGTGCACCTCCCTGAAGCACGGAAAGAGCGGAAGGGCTTACGACCTCAATTTAAACAACAAAGTACTGCAAGCACTGATGCGAATTCTCATCAAGAAAGAAGGTTGTTAAGGAAACAAATTGCTTTAAGGGTAAGGAAAATTCCATGCAATAGAGAACGATGGACTTCAAAGGAAAGGATAGCTCTCTCATTTGCACAGCTATTGAAATCTGACCCCTTATTAATAGATCTAATCAGATACGAAAAACTTCCCCAGCAAAATAATTGCGTCCGATTAATTCTGCACTTTGACAGCAACATTATTCCAAACGCTGTAATGAAACGGAAAGGATCCCTGCTTAGATTTGAAGTTATCCCTGCAAGATCTTCACCCATCTTGCAGGCCTGGCTGTCCAGAGCCTCGGGCCCTGAGTACCCGGCTGATGCTATGCAATGCCAGGTCTGTTGTCAATAAAGCCCCCCTGATTTGTGATCTTATTCAGGAAGAGGGCGTGGACCTGGTAGGTGTTACCGAAACCTGGTTGGGCCCAGAGGGTGGTGTTCCTCTGAAGTTGATGTGTCCACCAGGTTTCTTAGCATTTCATCAGCCTAGGTCTCAGGGAAGGGGTGGTGGGGTGGCGGTGCTTATTAGAGAGGTCCTTCGTCCTAGGGAGGCCACTGTCCCTCAGACGGCTGGTTGTGAGTCTCTCTTTGTGAAGTGGGGACAGGGGGTTCAGATGGACCTTTTGATAACGTACCTAGCTCCCTGCCACGTGTCATTGGCCCTGCCCAGACTCCTTGAGGTGATAGTCGAGCTGGCGGTTGAGACCCCTAGGCTTTTAGTCATGGGGGATTTCAATCTGCCTTCGCTCGGGGAAACCTCTGGGGCAGCTCGGGAGTTCATGGCTTCCATGACAGTTTCTGCCCCTACTCATATAGGAGGACACACGCTGGACCTGATTTTTGTCTCTGGTCAGTGGTTGAATGACTGTAATTTTGGGGACTTAGTCATCAAACCCTTGTCATGGACAGACCATTCTCTTCTTAGACTGGACTTCTGTACCGCCACCCCTCACCGCAGGGAGGCGGAGCCATGTAGATGGTTCCACCCCAGGCGCCTGATGGACCCTGAGTGGTTCCAGAGGGAGCTTGGGCCATTTCCCGAGACTCTGGCTCACAACTTGCCTGGAGACCTGGTGGCCACCTGGGATAGGTTGGCTGACGGGGCTCTGGACCGAGTTGTGCGTCTGCGACCTCTGGCTCGGCACAGATCCCATTTAGCTCCGTGGTTTACGGAGGAGCTATGGGAGATGAAGTGCCGGAAAAGATGTCTAGAGAGTGTTTGGAGGGCTAGCTGCACTGAGTCTGACCAAACACAGGTGAGGTCCCACATTAAGATCTACCTTGTGGCGATAAAGGCGGCGAAGCGTTCGCATTTCTCCGCCCTTATTGCGTCGGCAGAAAATCGGCCTGCCACTCTGTTTAGAGTGACCCGCTCCCTGCTGGAGCCGAGAGCGCGGGATGACCTCTTGCAGGGTAGGGCAGAAGAGTTTTCCCGATTCTTGCATGACAAAATCGCTCAGATTCGAGACGGGCTGGACTCCAATTGGGTGGTCCCGGGGGAGGTGTCCGGGGCAGGTCTTGAGACTATTACCTGGGAAGAGTTTGACCCTGTGACCGCTGAGGGTGTGGACAGGTTGCTGGGGGGGCTGAATACCACCACATGTTTGTTGGACCTGTGTCCCTCCTGGTTGGTTTCGACCGCCAGGGAGGTGACACGAGGCTGGCTCCAGGGGATTATCAACACTTCGTTGAGAGAGGGGTCGCTCCCTACTGCCCTGACGATGGCGGTGGTGTGGCCCCTCCTCAAGAAGCCTGCCCTGGACCCAGCTGTTTTAAATAACTATCGTCCAGTCTCCAACCTTCCTTTTTTAGCGAAGGTTGTTGAGAGGGTGGTGGCACGTCAGCTCCCTCAGTACCTGGAGGAAGCGACTTACCTCGATCCATTCCAATCGGGCTTCAGGCCCAGGCATAGTACCGAAACAGCATTGCTCGCATTGGTCAATGATCTCTGGAGGGCCCGTTACAGGGGGTTTTCCTCTGTCCTGGTCCTGTTAGACCTCTCGGCGGCTTTTGATACTATCAACCATAGTATCTTATTGCGGTGGTTGGAGGGGTTAGGGATTGGGGGAACTGTCTTGCGATGGTTCTCCTCCTTCCTCTCCAACCGCTCGCAATTCGTGTTGACAGGGGGGAAGAGATCCACCTCTAGGCCTCTCATTTGTGGGGTGCCTCAGGGATCGGTCCTCTCCCCTCTTCTGTTCATCATTTATGTGAAGCCGCTGGGGGAGATCATCCGTGGTTTTGGGGTGCGGTGTCATCTGTATGCAGATGATACCCAGCTTTATATGTCCACCCCGGGCCACCCCAATGATGCTGTGGAGGCTATGTCCCAGTGCCTGGAGGCCGTGCGGAATTGGATGGACGGGAACAGGCTCCGGCTCAACCCTTCCAAGACTGAGTGGCTGTGGTTTCCGGCGGCCCGATATAGTCAGCTGACTCCGTCGCTGGCTATTGGGGGAGAAATTCTACCCCCCCCCAGGGAGGGCTCGCAATTTGGGCGTCCTCCTGGATGCACGGCTGTCTTTAGAAGACCATATTGCGGCCGTCTCCAGGGTGGCTTTTTATCGGGTTCGCCTGATTTACCAGTTGCGGCCCTTTCTGGATCGGGACCCCTTACGCACGGTCACTCATGCCCTTGTCACCTCTCGCCTGGATTACTGTAACACTCTCTACATGGGGCTCCCTGCGGGGAGCACCCGGAGACTCCAACTGGTACAAAATGCGGCTGCACGGGTGATTATGGGGGCGTCGCGAAGCTCCCATGTGACGCCTCTCTGCGCGAGCTGCATTGGTTGCGGTGGTTTTCCGGGTTCGCTTTAAGGTTCTGGTTTTGACCTTTAAAGCGATCCATGGCATTGGACCAGGTTATCTGCAGGACCGCGTTCTGCCGGTGATCTCCAACAGACCTGTGCGTTCCCACAGGGAGGGCCTTCTCCGGGTGCCGTCAACTTCTATGTGCCGTCTGGCGGCCCCCAGGATTAGGGCCTTCTCTGTGGGGGCCCCCACCCCCTGGAATGGTCTGCCCCCAGAGATACGCACCAACACGGACCTGAGAGCCTTCAGACGGGCGTTAAAAACTTGGCTCTTTGAGCAGGCTGGCCTAGGCTGACACAAGATTTTAATTTTGTCTCACGTTTTTAATTGGTTTTGAATATTTGGGGTTTTAACTATTTTATGGGGGAGGGGCAAAGTTTTTTAAATTTCTAAACAGCCTAAATTATTTAATCCGTTTTTAACTTTTGTACAGTGTATTGGGGTTTGTGATTGGCTGTGCACCGCCCTGAGTCCTTCGGGAGAAGGGCGGTATATAAGTATTAGTATAAATAAATAAATAAATAAATAAATAAATAAATAAATAAATAAATAAATAAATAAATAAAATAAGAGTCTTTTGGAGTGGGCCTATTAAACCGCTTCTACAAGGACTCAAAAAAACACCAAAAATATTTAGGAATCACTCTGCTACCCCTAAGGTCTTTCTCCCGGAGTGTAGAGAGACTATGGAGGTAGAGCAGAGTAGGGAGGTTCCATACATGAAAATCAGCACTGATAAGCTGAGGATGCTGTAATTAGTGAATTTGTTTTTTGTCTCCAAAAGTGCAAAGGATAATGTTAACTGAATTTGACTCCTTAAGATCGTCGCTGGTGGAAGCTGGCAGATCAACGGGAACGCTGCCCGAGTTGGGAGAACAGGGCGAGCATGTCCAGGCAAGGCCTAGGGCTGTCAATTTTGTTCAGTGGGACAGGAAGGAAGGAAAATGATTCTTCAAAGAAACAAAGATTATAAATGCAGCGGCAGAAGTTCACCCTCCTCCAAGTGTACAATTGCCCTCACCTGTTTTGTCTTTCTCAAAGATGGGTGAGGCAGTCCAGCAACCACCAGAATCCATTTCTGTCTTCCTTGGCAGACCAAAGAAGGAGGCAGTAGAAACTCTGGGCCCCTCTACCCGAAAGGAAGAGGGGATGGCACAAGGAGAGGTGTTTCGGGGTGAATGACTAGATAACAAATGGCCAGCAAATGAAGTCTCTTATAGCCCTAGCCTTTCCCTTCTGTCTTGGAATATAGCTGGCTGGAAAGGCATAGAAAATCAGATAGACCTTATAAAGTTGATTTGTTTAGATCCTCAATCCCAATATATTTTGCCTATTAGGTTTATGATCAGGGGGATGGATCTAATCTTAATTAATGTATATATCGCTCCTTTTTCATTACACCTCCTGGGAAGAGATTTGTGGGACGAATTAGATCTAGTATTAGCTACCTTAAAGGGATGCTTCCCTCAAGCAAAAAGCATATTAGCTGGAGATACTAACGCAAGATTAGGCCTTTCATTGAAGAATTATATCGAGCGAGGCTTAGTACCAACTAGATATCTTTATAATGATTTCACCTGGGCCTCAATGGACAAGAGGGTTAATAAATATGCCCAGAGGTTAATTTCTTTATTGTTTGTAAATGATATGCAAGTCCTCAGTGGCTCAAGTGATGGATATATATACCCCTATACTTTCCTGTCCAACAAAACATCAACTTCTATAGATTATATCTGTACCTCCACTAGTTTAGTACATTACTTTTCAGATATTCAGAGAGGAAAGTGACTACTTTCCCATTACGACATCAGTCTCACTCCCTTCAGAAGTTAGGCCTTACTCTAGAGAGGCAACTAAAACCTTAGTAAATGTCCAGGTTTATAATTACAAAAGGATATATTGGCATAGACTGAATGTTGAACTTGTGAACAATTATCTGGGCACAGAAGAAGCTAGACAGCTAGCAGATGAAATCTTCCAAAGTAAGGTGGGGGATAATACCCCAATATCAGCTTATACAGAGCTAACCTCTACTCTTAAGAACTTAATGATTCAGAATGATAGAAAAGTAGGTGGGATGTCTAGAAAGTGGTTTGACAATGATTGTTACAGGGTGAGAGCAAATCTAAGAGCCGCAGTTGGGAAAGTTAACTGGTCTAGATTGGATGGTGATTATTTAAATATGATTCAAATTAGGAGAGCTTATAAATCCTTCTTGAAAAATAAGAAAAGCCGCTATAACTCCAGGATATGGAAAGAGATAGAAATAGCAGCGAAATCCCAATTTCCTACGATCTTTTGGCATATTAAAACAACGTTCCCCATTCATGGATACTGATATTTCAGCAGTGAAATGGGAGAAGCACTATCTCGCTTTATTTGATAGTAATAATATAATGAACGGTCCACAATTGGAAATTCCCCTTCTGGAACTAAGGAGCTGTCCTGAATGGACAGCTGTTACCTTTACCAAAGTTAAACATATAATCCAATCTTTAAAAGCTGGGAAGGCTCCCGGAGAGGACCTGTTGCCCACAGAACTCTTTAAGTCCAACGTTGACTTCTGGGTGCCGGTGTTGGCAGCACTGTTCACTTATATCGATAAAGTAAGGACAATCCCTGAAGGGTGGAGATTAGCCATAGTTTTTCCAATTTTCAAGAAAGGTGACAGAGCTGCTCCAACTAATTACCAACTCATTAGTCTTCTTAACATAATATCAAAAATGTATACAAAGCACCTGTTAAATAAAATAGAGGACTGGTGCCTGGATAAGAAAATCCTGGCAAACAAGCAGGCAGGCTTTAGATTGGGTAGATCTCCAATTGATAAGTGTTTTGTCCTTTTTCATCTAATTAATAAATATAAGTCCCAGGGGGAAAAGTTGTATACCGCCTTAATTGACCTTACTGCCGCCTTTGACTCTATCAATAGGAACCATTTGTGGAAGAAATTACAAGTCATGGGGATGGATCCCAGACTTATTTTGTTGATTAGAATTATTTATACAAATACGGCAATTAGAGTCAGATATGCAGCAAACGGGGCCTCAACTAACAACATACCGACAGCAAGAGGAGTGAGGCAGGACTGTCTGTTGGGCCCTACTCTTTTTAATATTTATATAAATGATATACCACTAAGCTGGGAGACCCTTCAACACACAGCCCTCGAATAGGCTCAAGACATATTAATATATTAATGTATGCCGATGATTTAGTGTTGTTTTCCAGAACCCAAATAGGTATGAGGAGACTTCTCGCCAAGCTCTCGCATTATTGGATTACAAATTTCTTGACTATAAACATAGCCAAATCAAAAGTTATGGTTTTTGCCAACAAAAATAAAAAGCACAGTTGGCACATCAATGATGTAAGGATTGAGCAAGTTACCCAATATACCTATCTTGGAATTGTTTTTTCTAGTGTAGGTGGCTGGATTCCTCATCATCAATTTCTTTCTCAAAAGATCAGAGCCAGAGCAAGCCTCGTATACAAATTAAGTAAACATATCCAACCAACTTCCATTTTGCCAATTCGTAAAGTCTATCAGGCCAAACTTGTTCCGATTATGCTCTATGGTGCCAAAATCTGGGGTCTTACAGAGGCCCCCATATTAGAGAGAACCCAAAATGATTTGCTAAGGAGGATGTTGGGGGTAAACAATTCCACCTTGGCGGCAGCCGTTAGAGCTGAATTAGGATGTTTTTCACTGTACACCTACACGATTACTAGGGCAGTAGCCTACTGGCTAAAAGTGACCCAGATGGAAGCCAGTAGACTTCCTAACATCTGCCTAGAGGAACAGCAGACCTTAAACTTTCAAAGATATTCCTGGCTAAACCGGCTGTCAGAAACTTTGAATCGATATGGCTTAGGGTTTCCATTGTGTGATATATTGAAACAAGTTAAACAACGGATTAAAGATGTCCATGGGCAAATAGACATGGCAACTTTATCAACTAATGATTCCCTTAAGCTACTCACAGTAGTCAAAACAACTTTTACTCTGGAAAAATACTTATATCTAGAAATGCCACCAGTGGAGAGAGAACTATTTGTTAAATTTAGATTTGAACTCCTAGATACTAATGTTAAATTCGGCCGCTATTGGAAAATCCCGTATAATGACAGGACATGTGTATGTGGGGCAAACGCAATAGAGGACACACTGCATATAATATTTGATTGTAGTTTGTATGGGGAAGTAAGGAAAAAATATCTCGCCCCAATCATAGATAAATTTCCCCACTGGGACGTAGGGCATAAGTTAACATTCCTATTGAAGGCAGACTCTTCTTCTTTGATAAGGGCAATCACTGGCTATCTCAAAAGGATGACAGTAATACGTGCCAGTCATATTGAAAAGAATTTTATTGATTGTAAGAAAGATGAGTTGAGCTAGAAAGGAGCTACGTTACTTAATATTTTAATCTTTGTAAATATAGTTATCGAATACTGATATTGCTAATTTAACGTATATATGTATATACTCTTTTAAATTGTCACTTTTGTAACCGTAAGGTTTTCTTTTAACCATGTGATTTTTGAAAATGCCTTCAGGCTATTCAATATTCAATAAACTAACAAACAATATTGGAAGTTAGAAACAACCCCCAAAGGTCATATTCTCCAATAGAAGTAAATCAATATTGCTTGGTGTCATCAATCTCTAACTCAAGGTTTCAGCAGGGTCAGCTCATATTCCCACGGGAAAAAGAACCACCTAGCCTAAACAACTCTCTCTATCTCCATTCCTCCCAGCTCAAGAATGTTGCAAGTCCGGAACCCATTCCCTCATAACCAGCAAAGAGAAAGAAAGAAAAGGAATATATAATAAGGCTAAATAAATTGGCTAAGCATATGTCAAATTTGGGCTTGACACCTATGTGATATTGTGTTTTGCCTTTGGGCCAATACTTTTATTATTCTTTTTATTTCCCTACCATCAAATTACTGATTGCCTTGATACGTTTTATTCTAAACACAAATAGAAAGCTGAATCATTAAAAATAAATCTAAGCTCACATCTGCCACTGTTCTTGAGTTCCAGATGTTTTCTTTAGCTCCTTAAGTAAACAGCAGGTTTCTAAGAAAAACTCAGTTTTCATTTAGTTCCTTGGGTCATTCAACAATTATCCTTTCATAGGATGACTTTTATGGTAATTGGATGCCATATCCATGCCTCCATGGATTAGAATCCTTCAGTTCTCTCCTTGAATCATCTCCTTGCTTGTTATTAATTTGCTTGTTCAGTAAATGTATAAATTCTCCCATTCGCCAAAATGACTCTAGGTGATATACAATAGGTGACTTTCTTTGTCTAAATGCTCTTTCCCCTACCCAGATCTTGCAACTGATTTAAAAAAAATAGTAACAGACTTAACAGATAGTCAGAGTTGGAAGTGACCTTGTAGGTCATCTAGTCCAACCTCCCGCCCAAGCGAGAGACCCTACACCATTTCTGACAAATGGCAGTCCAATCTCTTCTTGAAAGTGATGGCGCTCCTGCAACTTCCGAGGGCAAGCTGTTCCATTGGTTGATTGTTCTCACTGTCAGAAAGTTTCTCCTTATTTCCAAGTTAAATCTCTCCTTGTTCAGTTTCCATCCATTATTCCTTGTCTGGCCTACAGGCGCTTTAGAAAATAGCTTGGCTCCTTCCTCCCTATGGCCGCCTCTCAAATATTGGAAGACCACTATCATGTCTCCCCAGTCCTTCTCTTTACTAGACTAGCCAAGCCCAGTTCCTGCAACCATTTGTTGTATGTTTTAGCCTCCAGTCCCCTAATCATCCTGGTTGCTCTTCTCTGTACTTTTTCTAGAGTCTCAACATCTTTTTTATAATGTGGTGAACAAAACTGGAATGCAGTACTCTAGGTGTGATCTTACTAAGGCTTTATAGAGTGGTATTGATACTTCCCTTGATCTTGATTGTATCCCTCTGTTAATACAATTTAGGATTGCATTAGTCTTTTGGTTGCTGCTGTACATTGCTGGCTCATATTTAGCTGGTTGTCCACTAAGACTCCAAGATCCCTCTCACAGTTACTGCTTTTGAGCCTGGTTTCACCCAGTCTATATGTGTCCTTTTGGTTTTTCTAGACTAAGTGTAGGACTTTACTTTTCTCTACATTGAATTTCATTTTGTTACATATAGCCCAGTGTTCTAGTCTGTCAAGATCCATCTGGATCTTGAGCCTATCTTCTTGGGTATTAGCTATTCCTGCCAGCTTAGTATCCTCTGCAAATTTGGTAAGTTCCCCTTCTATTCCCTCATCTAAGTCGTTAATGAAGATATTGAAGAGTACTGGGCCTAAGACGGAACCTTGTGGCACCCCACTGCTTACTTCCTCCATGTAAACTTAGACCCATTAAGGACTACTCATTGAGTACGGTTTGCAAGCCAGTTGCGAGTCCATCCAGTGGTGGTGCTATCTATTCCACTTTTTTTTAGCTTACTAAGAAGTAGGTTGGGGTCTACTTTGTTGAATGCCTTGCTGAAATCTAAATATATTATGTCCACCGTATTTTGCTGGTCTACTAATTTAGTCACTGTGTTGAAGAATGAAATAAGATTGGTTGGCATGATCTTTTTTTAACAAACCCATGTTGACTGCTAGTTATTACTTTACTTGTTTCTAGATGTTGGCAGATCTGTTTTTTTATTATCTTTTCCAGTATCTTCCCTGGTATTGATGTTAGGCTGATTGGTCTATAGTTTCCTGGGTCTGTTTTTTTTTTCCTTTTTTGAAGATGGGAACCAAATGAGCTCTTTTCCAGTCCTCTGGTAGTTCCCCGATGTTCCAGGATTTTTGAAAGATATGGTGCAGTGGTTCTGAGATGACCTCTGCCAGCTCCTTTAAAACTCTCAGATGTAATCCATCAGGCCTCGGTGATTTGTTTTCATCAAGATCAGACAGGTGTTCTCTTACTATTTTTTTTTTTTTGCTTATTTTAACTTTTGTTTCTGGTCTGTCTTTTACAGCTATGTTTTTGGTGGGTTGAGCTACAGTTTCTTTTGAAGACGGATACTGTCAGCCTTCAAGATTTTCTTCTTTTGCTTTTCTTCTTTTGCTTTGCATCTTTCGGCTGTCATAGGTAACGGGGGGAGGGAGTGGACCATGATATATCTGGGAAGCAAGCTGGAGTGGCTAGGAAACGAAACTGTATAATTTAGGGGAGGGGGAATCTTGCTTAGGTTTCTGTTCTATGCTATGCGCAACTGCAACTCTTTATCAAACTATGCCAAGGTCAACGGACAGAGGCCTCATCACCACCTGAAGATGCCCACATGATGTTATGCACCACTTCTAATTGGAGGAGCGATATGAACTGTTGGGGGTGGGAACGTTGCCATCACTTTGTATATGTGTTTTACATGCTCATTTCCTCAGATTCAGAATTCTTTTGTTGCTACCACTTTGATTTCCAATAAAAGATATCTTTTCTCTAACAAATGGAGTTTAAGTATTTCTTTCTTGGAGTTTGAATGGAGCACCAACTGACATTATTCTGAATCTGAAGAAATGAGCACGGCAAATGGCAGTAAGCTCCGCCCATCATCCACAAACCAATGGGGCCTTCGAGAGAACTAACTCGGTATTGGAATAGTATCTTAGATGTTACATTAATTATCAGCAGGATGATTGGGCTGACTTACTGCCATTTGCCGAGGTGGCATATAATAATTCGGTACATAGCAGCACTGGATTTACTCCATTTAAAGTGGCTTCGGGACAAGACTTTGTACCCATACCCGAGCTTCCACAGGAGAAACCTAACATTCCCTCATTAGATGAGTGGATAAGACATCTCCAGCTAACCTGGCCAGTTGCCTGCAAGGCATTAGATGATGCTCATCAAGCTCATAAAAAATTTGCATATAAAAAGAGAAGTCCACAAAAACCATATCAAGTTGGTGACAAGGTTTTTTTATCAACCAGATATTTGCAGACCACACAAAAATCAAAAAAACTTGGACCTAAGTATGTAGGACCTTTCCCGATTGAACGGGTTGTGAACCCTGTGGCAGTTCAATTGAAATTGCCTAAAACCCTCCGACGGATCCATCCTGTTTTCCACGTTAGTTTAATAAAACCTGAACATACCTCTGATCTAAGGCCGACTCAAGTAGTCCCCGCTGTACCATTACTTATTGAAGGTGAACAACATTTTGAAGTTAAAGAAATCTTGGACTCTAAGAAGAAGAGAGGTTGAATCCAATATTTGGTTGCTTGGAA
The DNA here is from genome assembly GCA_023653725.1 of Bungarus multicinctus. Taxonomy (NCBI): domain Eukaryota; kingdom Metazoa; phylum Chordata; class Lepidosauria; order Squamata; family Elapidae; genus Bungarus; species Bungarus multicinctus. Next base: position 7,587,793 of record CM042844.1, read on the forward strand.
ACATTTTCCTTCTTCCCAGTCTGAATGGATAGATGAGAGAGATGTTAGAGTTCCCAAGCTTGTGAAGGCATTTCGCACTAAATATCCTGATAAACCCTGAACCTTAATGCTGCTGTTACATGTATATAATATATAATCTTTTGTTCTTATATTTTTCTTTTAGGACTAACGTCTCTTTACAGGAGGGCCAAATGTCAGCCTTCAAGATTTTCTTCTTTTGCTTTGCATCTTTCGGCTGTCATAGGTAACGGGGGGAGGGAGTGGACCATGATATATCTGGGAAGCAAGCTGGAGTGGCTAGGAAACGAAACTGTATAATTTAGGGGAGGGGGAATCTTGCTTAGGTTTCTGTTCCATGCTATGCGCAACTGCAACTCTTTATCAAACTATGCCAAGGTCAACGGACAGAGGCCTCATCACCACCTGAAGATGCCCACATGATGTTATGCACCACTTCTAACTGGAGGAGCGATATGAACTATTGGGGGTGGGAACATTGCCATCGCTTTGTATATGTGTTTTACACGCTCATTTCCTCAGATTCAGAATTCTTTTGTTGCTACCACTTTGATTTCCAGTAAAAATATCTCTTCTCTAACAAATGGAGTTTAAGTATTTCTTTCTTGGACTTTGAATGGAGCACCAACTGACAGATACAAAGAATGAGTTAAGCAGTTCTGCTTTCTCTCTGTTGCCTGTTACTTCCTTGCCTTCTTCTCTCTTTAGTGTACCGACTGTTTCCTCGATTTTTTTCTTGTTATTTATATGTTAGAAGAAACTTTTTTTTATTATCTTTGACTTTTGTTGCAAGCTTTTGTTCGTTCTGAGCCTTTGCTATCCTGACTTCATCTTTGCAGATTCTGGATATCTGCTGAAATTCTGCCTTAATTGTATATCCTTCTTTCCATTTTTTGTACTTGTCCTTTTTTTCTTTCAATTCGCTGGAGAGATCTTTGTGCAGCCATGCTGGTTTCTTCTTGGATTTCTTGTTTTTCCTTCTCAGTGGTATTGTGCTGGTCTGGGCTTCTATGATCATACTTTTTAGAGTTTCCCAAGATTCTTGAGTTGTTTCTCTTATAGGATTTTCATCCATGGAATCTTTCCCAAGTTCTTTCTGAGTTTATTGAAATCAGCTCTTTTAAAATCAAACACTCTGGTGTCATTATGTTCTTTTGCTTGTTTTTGTGTTATGTTGAATTCTAGTATGACATGGTCACTCTCACCCAGGGTTCCTGCAGTTTCAACTCCCTCTATCGCTTCATCTCTGCTTGTAAGAATTAAGTCCAGTATGGCTGTCCCTCTAGTTTCACCCTCTACCTTTTGGACAACAAAGTTGTCAGCTAGGTTGGTTAGGAACTTATTTGATTTCTCACTTGGCGCAGAATTAGTTTTCCAATTGATATCAGGATAATTGAAGTTTCCCATTACTATTGTTGTGTGTTTCCTGCATATGTTTGTTAGTTGGCTGGCAAAAAGGACATCTATATTTTCTGCTTGATTGGGTGGCCTATAATATATACCTATGGTCATGTCATTCTTTTTTTCTTTTATATTGACCCATATGCATTCTAGGAGGTTTTCATCTTTGGTTTCATGCATTTCTGTAGCAATATAGTGTTATTTTACATACAGTGCAACTCCACCTCCTCTTTTATGGGGTCTGTTTTTTGTTTTGAATAGTTTGTATCCTTCTACCAGTATGTTCCAGTCATCGGTTTCATCCCACCAAGTTTCTCTTATTCCAACTATATCATATTTACCTTCATGTGTTTGTAGTTCGAGTTCACTCTGTTTGTTCCCCAGACTTTGTGCATTTATATATAGGCACTTGAGATCTATATGTCTGACACTGTGTTTACTGTCTACATAACCTGTGTTGTGCCTGCCTGCCCCTACTTTCTTGCCACCTGTTTGATTAGTGCACATGGTATGGCACTTACTATTAAATGCTTGGTTTTGGTTGGCATCAAGGTTGATAATCTTACCTGCACAAACATCTATTTTGCATGCACTGGTATCCTTATTAGTTTCAGGTTGCTGGGGACAGAAATGTTCTGAATCCATTAATTCTCTGTCCCCACTATTCAGTTTAAATGTTTATCCAGGAAATCTGTGAATTTAATGCCAAGTAACTCAGTCCCTTTCTTTGATGGATGCAAACCATCGCTTTTGTACAGTTTTTCATAATAATGGCACTTAGACTTATAAATCACTTCACAGTGCTTTACAGCCCTCTCTAAGTGTTTTACAGGGTCAACATATTGCCCCCAACAATCTGTGTCCTCATTTTATCGACCTCGGGAGGATGGAAGGCTGGGTCAACCTTGAGCCGGTGAAAATCAAGCTGCCAAACTGCAGCCAGCAGTCAGCAGAGGTAGCCTGCAGTACAGCATTCTTACCACTGCACCACCATGGCTCTATTCCCTTTCTTTATAAGCAACACTTGGTCAGAAGTATGTGAATTAATGTGAAAAATCTTGTTGACAAAATGCCAGCGTCAGTTAGACAGAGGATCAAAATATGTGTGGCTATATGTTTCCTTTCAATGGAATGCAGCATTCAGGAAGATAATCTGAAGTATTAGATAAAAGGAAGCAGCAGCTATTATAACAGCTATAGGAGAGAGAATATCCCCAGTTATAGGTAGTCCTTAACTTACAACAGTTTGCTTAGTGATCATTCGAAGTTACACAAGTGACTTATGAGCGCTTTTACACTTATGATCATTGCAGCATCCCCATGGTCAAGGGATCAAAATTCAGATGCTTGAATACTGATTCATAGTTATGACAGTTGCAGTATCCCAGGGTCATGTGATCCCCTTTTGCGACTTTCTGACAAGCAATGTCAATGGGCAAGCCAGGTTCACTTAGAGTAACAACCTATGTTACTAATTTAACAAGTGCAATGATTCACTTAACAACTGGGACAAGAAAAGTCATACTACCAGTACTATGTGGTGAGAAGAGAGGGAGTCAAATTGGGAATAGTTTAACCCTTCAAATAAACCTGGTTGCCATACATACTGTATTTTTTGCACTATAAGTCACTCCAGCGTATAAGACACCCCTAGCTTTTGGGGAAGAAAACAAGAAAATAAAAATCTGCCTCTCAGTAATTTGCCTCCTTGCAGCAAACAGCAAACAGCCTCCGCACATCCCATTTTCATCCTGTTCCAGGCAGTAGCATTCCCCACCATCTGGAGTGGGCCAAAAAAGGGGTACATGGAGTCTGAAAATGGGGTGCACGGCAGTGATGGGATTCAAAAATTTTGACTACCAGTTCTGTGGATGTGTCATGGCTTCGTGGGCATGGCTTGGTGTGCGTGGCAGGGGAAGGATACTGTAAAATCCCCATTCCCTCCCCACCTCACTAACTTGCTTTCCAACTCCATTCTCCTGTGCAGGGCAACAAAAGAAGACCCAGCCAATCAGCTGGGAGTCATGAGGCAGAGAATTGTGGGGGGCAGTCAGAGGTGGTATTTCCGAATTGCTCAAATTTTCCACTACCGGTTCTCTGAACTATTCAAAATTTCCGCTACCGGTTCTCCAGAACTGGTCAGAACCTGCTGAATACCACCTCTGGTGCACGGAGGCTGAAAATGAGGCATGTGGAGGCAGCAATAGGTGGCTATATTTATTTATTTATTTATTTATTAATTACATTTATATACCGCCCTTCTCCCAAGGGACTCAGGGCGGTGAACAGCTCATCTAAAAACCCCACAAAAATACAAAAGTTAAAAAGTAATTAAATATTTAAATCAGCTGCAGACTAAAATTAGGAAACCCCCCCCCCACCCTTAAAAACCCAATTTAAAGTTAAAAATGGAGATCAAATTTAAAATCATTATCTCAGCCCAGGCCGGCCTGCTCAAAGAGCCAGGTCTTTAACGCGCGCCTGAAGGCCCTCAGGTCCGTGCCGGTACGAAGTTCCGGTGGCAGAGTATTCCAGAGGGCGGGGGCACCCACAGAGAAGGCCCTACTCCTTGGCGCCGCCAGACGACAATAGCGGCCGACGGCACCCGGAGCAGACCCTCCCTGTGGGAACGCACCGGCCTGTTGGAGAACGTTGGCAGAATGCGGTCCTGAAGGTAACCTGGTCCCATGCCATGGGTCGCCCTAAAGGTCAAAACTAGAACCTTAAAGCGAACCCGGAGAGCCATCGGCAACCAATGCAGCTCGCGCAGGAGAGGCGTCACATGGGCGCTACGCGACGCCCCCATAATCACCCTCGCGGCTGCATTTTGCACCAACTGGAGTCTCCGGATGCTCCCCGCAGGGAGCCCCATGTAGAGGGCATTACAATAGTCCAGGCATTACAATAGTCCTATAGAGATGGGTGGCGGCAGTAATGGGTGGAGGCGATCCCCGCAGCCTAGAACAGCTGATTGGTGGTATTCTGGGAGGCAGATCCAACCACCAATCAGCTGCTTGTGCTAAATCAGGCTATGCTGAAGTTGACCAGGCTGTTTGCTCTTTATTGCAAGGAGGCAAATGGCTGGGAGACAGAGGCTGAAGGGTGGGGGCTGGTGGGTGGGCGGGGCTTCAGCAACATACACTCTACAAGATGCACAGAATTTCCACCCACTTTTTTGGGAGGAGAAAGTGCGCTTTATACTGCAAAAAATATGGTATATCTCATAATAAATATGGATCAGTGAGGTACAAAAAGAGGCAGTTTTATCTTTAAGCACATGTCTCTACTGTCAACTTTGTCTGACAGATTTACAGGCAGCAAAATGGCTATCCACTAAACGCAAAAAGAGTTTGGCTTGACAGTTAAATGGTCTACAAAATTTTGGAGGGAGTTTGTAAGGCTAATCGGGTCCTCCCAGGGGCTTAGCTCAGTTTTTCATCCAAGTACAAATGGGGTGGGGGGGTGGGGGTGCAAAATGAGCTAACACAATGGTAGAGCAGTACTTGAGGTGCTATGTTAACTACCAGCAATCAAATTGGGCAGACCCACTGCCTTTTGCCGAAGTGCCCTATAATAATGCCATACATAGCAGTACAGGGCTCACTCCCTTTAAGGTAGCTACAGGAGTAGAATTTGTTTGCATGGCAGAACTTCCCTGGGAACCCCCTCCTCAGTGAGTTTAACTGTGATGACCTGGGGCATGGCAATCAAGAAATACAGGCAGAGAACAGGTCTAACTCCCCTTTATTGCTCCAACTTTGCCTCCAAGCATCCCCACGTTTATTACAAGTCCTGGAGCAAAGCTCTCACATGCATCTTCAACAGTCTCTGGCTGCAAGTAGTCTAGTAAGCAAGGTTTGCAAAGCAGTAATCAAGGCAAGAAATCCAGTTAGCAAAATAGTAACTAGAGCAGGCCAACTGAGTAAGCCCCACAAGACAGAGCACAGTAATCTCCAGGCATTGGCATGTGCACACAAGGCTACACAGATTCAACACTTGTTCCCAACAAATGCCCCTCCCGCTGGCATCTCCTTACATCTCAGTCCTCAGTTGTGCCTTGTGAAGTGGGGTGGGGCACTCTCCTCCCTTGTAGCTCACTCAGTCTGCGTTCTCACCCGTCTTCTCTTTGTGCTCTAGGATCAGGAGAGGGTGGTCTTTGCATATTGCCTGAACACTGTCTCTCATTTTCATCTTGCACCTGTTCCTGTCTACAAGCTGTTCTAATCCTAAAATGCCTTCGCCTTACTGGTTCAGCCCTTCCCCGGTTTCCTCCAAAACCCCTTAACTCTGTCGGCTCCTTTCCCACTCATCGTCCCCCACAGATTCTGTCAAGAGTATATTCATGAATGTTAACAAGGTCAGCCAATCAATAGGGATAGCAACTAAGTCAGCCAGTGGGGACTGTTTGGAAACTGGAACTAGAAATAGCCTAGGCTGGAAACTGAAATTAAAAGTAGCCTAGGCGTGGCTCTATATTAAGCTCTGAAGCTCTGTTGAGCTCTTAGTCTGTCTATTGAAAATGAAACTGCTTTATCTCCTCTTGCTTGCCTGCGGAAGCAAAATAAAAGAGAAACTAACTTGATTGCTTGCTGAAGACTGGAGCTCTGCTCTGAACTTGCAACATGTTTCTGTCTGAGGTTGCTCCATGTTGGAGAAATCTACAACCGATTTGTAAAATCTACTTATTATGTTTATAAAGATGTTAAATGAAGCATCAGCCATCTGTGTTTATTTTTCAGGCACTGAATTAACGCTGCAAAATTCTGAACAGATTCAGGCTCCGATGGGGGCATGTCAAGAGTGGGTGGATTCACTACAGAACGTTTGGGGGAATGTGAAATGGACATTAACCAAAGCCACTGAAGCACAAAAACAACAGGTGGATAAAAGAAGGTTCCCCCCCCCCCCAAGGCCGTTCCACATCAGCGACAAAGTTTACCTCTCTACCAAAGTTAAAGTTGCCAAGCAAAAACTGGGGCCTAAATTTATAGGACTATTCCCCATCATAAAAACCTTTAACCCAGTCACAGTAGAATTAAAGCTTCTGCACCTATTAGGGAAAGTGCATCCAATTTTCCACAGTAGTTATTGAAACTGGTAACAAGATCAACATTCTGGCCAGATGAACAAGTGGCCCAGGAGTCAATTGTAGTAAAAGGGGAAATCCATTATGATTTGAAAATATTTTAGACTCTAGAATCCTCAAAGGAAGACTCCAATACATAGTGGAATGGAAGGATTATCGTGTAGTAAACCCTGGTTACTGCAAACTACAATCGATAGTACTGTGGTTTTTAGGTACAAATCATCAGATACCCAGCAGGGCTGACATATCCCTTGTCAGAAACTAGGTGAAAAGTAAGGACATGAAGGCAGAGAGGTTGGTTAAATCCCATGAAAAGAATACCCAGAAGCCGAAGGAAATGCTTAGGGGGGGAAGTGGATACAGCAAGATTAAATATTTGTGTCAATATTTTCCAGGTGTTCCTCACACACTAAGGGGAGCCAACTGTCAATGCCGAACTTGGCAGAAGTCATTTTCCTGTTTCAACATTGCCACCATGTATGGGAACGGGGAGGAGGTTGGAATGTATCACATAGACACAACATAAGATATTTCTTGTGAGAACCAAGGTCATTTCTGGGGCAATGGGGGAAGGTGGAGACAAAAATACAAGAAGCCTGCCAATTAACCTAATTGGCCAACATGATTAATGATGCTGGAGGGAAGGAATCATTGCTGGTTTTAACTATACTGTAACCATGGGAAAAAGTCTGAGCCGGCTTTCCATTAAGTGAGCCAATATGATTTACCTAATAAAGACGTTCTTTGAGGAAGTGCTTGACCTCAGAGTTCTGATTTGTTTGGGTTCATTGGTCAGAACCTTTACATCTTCTTTATGTAATTAGATACTGGATTTCCTTATTGATAGGCACCTGTTTTTGTGAGTTGGAAGAAAAGTTTCCAACTCCATCTCCTTGAGTACAGGTTCCCCACAGGACTGTGTCTTGAGTTCACCTTGATGACTCATGACTGCTGTGCCAAATCTGCTATGAATCATATTGTGAAGTATTTTGATGACACGGCAGTTGTGGGTCTTATGCAGGATGAGAATGATGATGCTTATAGGGAAAAGGTGAAGGCTCTGGTGGACTGGTGCAATAAAAGTAACTTGATCCTAAATGTTAATAAAATAAAGGAGAAAGAGCCAGCATGATCATACTATGCTCAGTATCAAGGCTACAGATGTACAGGTGGTCAACACTATTAAGTATCTGGGGCAGCAGATAAACTAACAATCTAAACTGGTCTTTCCACACGTCATTCTTAGTAAGTGTGCAAACCAGCATTTGCATTTCCAACATTGGATGAGGAGAGCACATCTTTCTCCTTCTGCCTTGACCACTTTTTACGGAGGCACAATTGAGAGCATTTTAATGAACTGCATCACTGTTTGGTTTTGTGGCTGCAGTATTTCAGAAAGAAAGTCCATTCAGAGAGTGGGAAGATTATAGGAAGCTTGTTTCCTGTCATTCAAGATATTGCTTATAAGCGCTATATGCTGAGACTCAAAGCCTTGTTACACACCCATTTTAGTCTGTTTCTGTTGCTTCCCTCTGGAAGAAAGTTTCAAAGTATTTCTAGCAGGACTATCAGATTCTGTAACCCTATGCCATCCATCTGGTAAACTTGCAAGATTCGTTTTTCTCACCATGTACATGTATACATCCGAACTAAACTGTGTTGTTTCTCTGTGCCATATAATATATGTGGATATATGCATAATTTTGTATTTATTTATTTAGTCATGTTTATGTAGTGTATACTGGAGGTGGTGACTCTTTGAGAGCTGTATGCAATGAAATTTCATTTTAATATATGCTAATTAGTGTACATTCAAAGTGACAATAAAGTTATTCTAATTCTATTCTATTCTAACACCTCTAGCTCAGCAAACCCAATCAAGTATTGGAGATCTTGCAGCACTGAATTTAAGACAGGCAATCTCGACAATTGGAATGCCAAGTCAAGACTCACAAGAAAATCAGGGTAAATTAGTATCCATAAAGGGGTCAATCAAGGATGTATATTGACTCCCATTTTGTCTAATCTGAATATTAACGATTTCCCTTTATTCAACTAATATGCATATATGTCAAATTAAAATAAACATTTAAACATTCTGGGTTATGTCAATAGCATAATATTAATGTCATGTGTGCAGGTAGGGATGAAAAAGGTTTCTACACAGATTTATTTTCTGTAGTAGGGTGGAGAGGGGAAGCAGAGCGGTGGTGCTTTTGAATCCAAGCCAGCCAGTGGATCTGCAGTCAGTGTCAGTCACTTGGGTAGTCAACATCTAATGAAGAAATGAAATTTTAAGTTAAATACTCTTGGGTGATGCTTACAAATCTATGTTCTAAATTGTTAAAAATCATGAAAATCAGATATGCCACTGATTGAGATTCTACAACCAGGATTTTAGCTCTTATACCAGCCATGACTCCAGGTCAGAGGAAGAGAGATTAAAATGACGTTCTGAGAGCATGACGGTATCAAGATGCTTTGTTCCTTAGGTAGCTATATGTGGGAACCTGCATAAGGAATCAAGTATAAGCTGTGAGTAGTGCTGTTGTACTGCCTTTTGACACTTCCCGGGCCTTTGACCTCATTGTCCTGATGTTGACAAATTTATCCTGGCTTTTTATATTCAGAAATATCAATCTCTAGGCCATCAGAGCAGGACCTGAATGACTCGGTAATTCATCGCCACTAAGACAAAACCAAAACCTTTTTTTTCTTAGCTATTATGGGATCTGAAGATCAAGGATATTCATATCAGTCATGGTGAGATCATATTCCATTTATCAGTGTAGAAAGTTAGCACCCACTCTTCTCCTAGAAGAATAAAATATTTTGAGAAATATTTAAAAAGGCTATCAGCTTTGGAAGCCATATTAGCTTTATCCATAGCTAGGATAGGAGATATTTTGTGTCCATTAAAGACTGGGCCATTCTATCTACAAAACAAAAGACCTTCAGCTTCAGGGTGATGGGATTAAGACATGATCCTCCATGACACAATAGGATTAACCCAGTAGCAGCAGAGCTCACTATATCGCACAATCTCCTAAGGACATTGCATCAGAGTCCAAGCTTCAACCAAACTTATCTCAGACAAACATGACCCCACATGGCCCAGTCTGACAGCAGCCAATAGAATACATGTTCTTGCACAGGAACAGGAAGCTCTAGTTCAAAGCCCAAGAGAAGGTATAAAAGACATGCACTCTCAAGTCCATATGGTCAGCTGCCCAGAACCACCCATGTGATTCTGCTTTACCATTAAACCATCTTTCCAATGAGCCTCCATGTTTCCAGTGTCTTTTTCCTGGCTGGAACTGAACCAGATGGATATTTCTTCCAACATCAGGAAGCTTTGCTGCTACCTTCCATCTGTCTATTTATATCATATCATTCAAATGCAACTAGTTTCCAGATGGCATTTGGTGAATGTGCCAGAAGTCCCTTCTGTTGGGTACCTATATAGACTTCAGAATGCAACAGTAACAAAGGGATTAGGCAGGATTAACCCCAGTGGACCTCTTTGTTTGCACTGATTTAGAAGGAGGTTTTGAATAATCAGATAATTCTGGGAGAAGAATTGCCAGAAAAGACAGCTGGAGCAATAATGGCAAAAATGTCTCATTTGGTAAAGATTGCACAGAAAATGATTAGGTTATAACCATGGAAGACTTTAGATGATACCCATATTTGGATCAGGTTCAGGCTTAACTATGGGATGAAAAATGCATTGATTGGCACATCTTTTCATGTTCTATTAATTCTGTCAGCATTGTTTCATCCATTCAAGCAGGGGTGGAATTCTACTGGTTCTGTCCGGTTCTATAGAACCCCTTGTTAAATTTCTAAGCAGTTCAGAGAACTGATAATTAGAAGCAATCTCCTTTTGTTTTTTCTCCACCCTTATTACATTCTTGCCAGTATGCCTAGACTTCCTGTCTCTGGAGGTTCTGGGCCCTGACTTTCTTAAAGGGGAAGGGTTGTTTTAAGATTTTTACACTGCTGTTGGGAGGAAATACTTCCCTGGACAATCAGCACTTTGAAGAAATAATTGAACAATGAAGCAAAGATTTTAGTGACAAGGAACCAAGATGAGTGACATTCAGCAAGGCTTCTTGGCTAGCTAGAAAGATTGACATTCAAACATGAGTTTACATACCCTTTCTGAGTTTTGGTCTAAAACTGGTTTTTGGTGAAGGTTAATTCTGTGCTTGGTGATGTTTAATCCTGTGTTTATTGATGAGATAATTTTCCCTATTCAGCTTCAACAAGCAACAGCTACTGTTGTGATTTAATTATTTGTATTGTGTTCAAATTTTTTCCTGCCTCATGGTTTCTGTTTCTATCTGGGGAGGGGGGTCATCCTTCACTGCTTTAGTACTATCTGGCGCTGTCCTTTTGGAGTATACTTCCAAGAGGCAGGGTGCAAGCTTGGCACTGTTTTTTACTGCCTTTCTGGGGGGCATGTAACCTTTTCTTAAATCTAGATGATTTCCTTAGGATATCTTGTGAGGTGAGTGAGACCAGCTGGTATCTTTAAGTGGTGCAAATAGATCTAAGGATTGCTTTTCCTGAGTGTGTTTTTCCTGGAGAGCTTAAATGACCTCTCTGCTAAAGGGTTTTACTTTATGAGCAAGAGTTGGCTGCTTGATAGTTATCACAGCATTTTAACTATTTTCATTCCTCAAGGTGCTCTGGCACCCTGCCTGATTTGTAACTCTGGCTTGCAGGTATTTTTAATCTAATGATAGGTATTTAGAGCAGCTTTTTGCAAGCAAGTACTGAAAAAAGTGACTTATGACCATTTTTCACACTTATGACTGTCATGAGAGGCCGAGCGAGGAGAAGTGCTCCTTGACATGAATGATGTCAAGTTCGCCTTGCCCACTCAGTCACATGATCACTAAGCCACACCCACCAATTAAGCCACAGCCACAGAACCAGTTGCTAAAAAAACTGAATCCCACCCCGGCATTCAAGCATGCCATCATCCTTTTGGATTATCAATGAAGTCTGCTTTGGCTGGTTAACATGAAGACCACTGGAGAAATTTATTAAAATATGATACTAAAACTAAATGGAAAGTGATATGTTTTATTAGCACCCAAAGGAAGCAAAGGGAAATCAACAATCTTACATAGCACATTTTTTTCATGCACAAACTCCTAGTCTTTCATTGACATGGCTAGGTACGTTGTGTAAACCCAGCAATAGGTTGAAAAAGGTAAAATAAAAGGAAGCAAAACATTATATTAAGGGAATAGGTACATTTACATTTACCACAATGAATACCTATTCTGTAATTCATTTCATGCTTTTTATGAAGTTTTATATATTTAAGCCTGTGTGGGAATAGCACACAGTTTGTAAGGGTGTGGATGCACTATCAACTTTGCAATAGGTGCTTCATTGAGTTTTTTCACTCCTTCAGGCAGCTGGAAGCTGAAGGTCCTCAACAGGCTTGTCAGAAGGATGAAGATCTCAATTCTTGCCAGCTGCTCTCCCACACACACCCGTGTACCTGTAAATGAGATAAGAAGAGAGAACCAAACTAGAACTAAGGAAAAATTTTCTGACAGTAAGAACAATTGATCAGTCGAACGACTTACCTCCAGAAGTTGTGGGTGCTCCAACACTGGAGGTTTTTAAGAAGAGATTGGACAGTGATTTGTCTGAAATGGTATACAGTCTCCTGCTTCAGCAGGAGTTTGGACTAGATAGAAGAACTCCAAGTTTCCTTTCAACTCTTATTCTGATTTTCAAATTAAATCCCTAGAGCAGGGGTCTTCAAACTTGACAGCTTTAAGACTTGTGGACTTCAACTCCCAGAATTCCTCCTCCAGTCATGTTAGCTCAGGAATTCTGGGAGTTGAAGTCCACAAGTCTTAAACTTGCTAAGTTTGAAGACCCTTGGTATAGAGTTATTTTCTCAGCTTTCTTCTGTTTGTGAACACCATTTCATGTATGACTTTAACAGAAGTTATAGTACTGTAGATGGTAGACTAAAGGCTGCACTATATACCCATGAAAAGTAATACTGTGTGTTTTTCCAGAAATGGGCCTACAAGAGGGAAATCCACTTCTCACCATTAAGCACTACACATTGCAGCCAATTGCAAATCTATCTGATGGTGGCAATGTCTACCCCACATTTTTCTATCTTAACAAGAAGCAGACTGTAGTCTATCAAATAATTTTCTGAAGTCCAAGCATATTATGTTTACAGCATTTCAGTCACTTTATGAAAGAAGGCAATGAGGTTTGCCTGACACAATCTGTTTAAAAAAAAACAGATAATGGCTTAAAGTGATTCCCTTCTTTATTTCTAAGTGGTAATTTGTCCTCCACTGGATTATCTTTTCCAGGATGTTCCTAGGTATTTATGTCAAACATGATCCATGTTTCCCCCTTTTTGTAGATTGGTACCATGTCAGCTATTTTCCAATCCTTTGGTAGTTCCTCTGTGCCAGTTGTGGAATGTGACCGGTTCTGCCCGGTTCTGGAGAGCCGGTAGCGGCATTGAGCAGTGGAGAAAGAACCAGTTCTCTCTGCTGCTCTGTGTTTGGCCCGCCCATCCTCCCGGGCTCCTATACTCACTTTTATGGCCAGAATTTGAAGCGCAGCTGCTTTGCGTGGTGCAGAATAGCACAGCGTGGCAGCTGCTGCAGCAACCGGCATCGTGCAGACTTGCAGGAGGAGAGGTAGAACAACTCTGCACCTGCGCAAATGCCTCTGCTCCTGTGCAAATGCCTCTGTGCCTGCCCAAAGTGCGTGTTTGGTGCACGTGTGCATGCAAAGCGTGTGCATACGTGCAAAGCGCGTCCACCAAGCCACACCCACTGAACCTGTGGCAACTTTATTTGAATTCCACCACTGCTCTGTGCTACAGGAGCTTTTAAAGATTTCATTCAGAGGCTCTGAGGTTACATCTGCCAGCTCCTTCAAAATTCTGAGATGCAAACCATCTGGTCCAGGTGATTGGTACCTATCCAGGGTGGATAGGTATTTTCTCACTATTTCCTGGCCCACTTTGATTTATGTACCTGTTCTACCTATCTCCCACAGTTCTTCTTTGTTTGAATTATTTCCTCCTTTTGCAAATAAAAAACAAATGCAAAGACAGACTTAATCAGTTCTGCTTCCTTCCTGCTGCCTGTTATTTTCTTACCATCAGCTTCCATTACTGGAACAATCACATCCTTCATTTCCTTCTCTTTCTTATTTTCTTATTTTTTTTTTATTTATATTGCCTTTTATTCTCCCAGGGTGACTCTAGGTGGGTTACACAATGTAAAACCATATTTAAAACAAAAAAATAAAAATAAAAAACAATAAAAACTAACAAAAAGAATCAAATAAATTAATAAAGTACAATAGAACAAAATCTGGGGGAAAAAAAATCACCCCGCAACTCCAACCCCCCCTGCCCCAACAACAGCAGATCACCCGAACCATTTGATGGGCCCCATCCCACACTGGGTTCCCAGACCCGCTTGCAAAACCAGGTCTTCAGTGACTTTCGGAAGAGTGCTAAAGTGGGGGCCATTCTAATCTCTGGGGGAATGATATTCCAGAGAGAGGGAGCCACCATGGAGAAGGCCCTTCTTCTGGGTCCCACCAGGTGTATCTCCCTCAGGGATGGGACCTGCAGCATTCCCTGCCTCCTTGCTCTAATGGATCAGATAGATGTGACCGGCAAGAGACATTCGCTCAAATAACCCATGAAGGATTTTAAAGGTGATAACCAGCACCTTGAATTGCACCCAGAAGCAAATCATCAACCAATGCAGCTCCTGCAGGAGAGGTGACACATATGCACACCGGGGTCTGCACAAAACCATGTGGGCCACTGCATTTTGCACAACTGGCGTTCCAGATGCTCTTCAAGGACAGCCCCATGTAGAGCGCATTGCAATAATCAAGACAAGAAGTGACCAGGGCATGAGTGACTGTGAGTAGGGACCATTGGTCCAGGAAAGGGCATAACTGGTGCACAACCCGCAGTTGCTCCAAGGCCCTCCTGGCCACGACCACCACCTGCTCTTCCAACAGCAGTTGTGAGTCCAGGAAAACCCCTAAATTATGCACAGGGTCTGTTTGGGGTAGTGCCACCCCATCCAAGACCAAAGGTAGCAATTCTCCCTGAGCCAACGAACCCCAAAACCAGAGCCACTGGGTCTTGCAAGGGTTTAGTTTCGACCCATTGCTCCCCTAACATCCCCTAACAGCCTCCAGGCACTGCGAGAGGGAGGACACAGTGATACCTCAGTCCATGGTGATGGATGATCTCACTCAGCAGTTTCATATAAATGTTGAGCAGGAGCAGAGAGAGTACCAAGCCCTGCAGAACCCCATAAAGCATTGGGTATGGGCTGGATCCCTCCCCTCCTATCAACACTGACTGGGAATAGCCGCAGAGGAAGAAAGTGAATCAAGACAAGATCTCCCACCCCCCAAAGCCGCCCCAGGAGAATCCCATGGTCAATGGTATCAAAAGCTGCCGAGAGGTCAAGTAGAGCAAGGATGGATGCAGTACCCCCATCCTGCTCTCACCAGAGATCATCCAAAAGTGTGACCAATGCCGTTTCTGTCCCAAATCCAGGCCTGAATCCTGACTGGTAGGGGTTGAGATAATCCATTTCATCCAGAAACCTCTGGAGCTGCTACGTGACCACCTTCTTAACAACCTTCTCTAAAAAGAGAAGATTGGAGACAGGTCGGAAATTATCCAATTATCCAGCAATGGTTTCTTAAGAAGAAAGTGCACCACAGCCTCCTTAAAGTATTGGGGCACCATCCCCTCCAGTAGAGAAGCATTAATCACTGCTAGAGTCCAGCTGCCTGTCACCTCCTGGGAAGTTCTCACAAGCCAGGAGGGACATGGGTCTAAAACATAGGTGCTTGCGCGCATACTCCCTAGGATCTTGTCCATTTCCTCAGGAGCAACAGGGTCAAACTGATAACAAGGCAAGAACCTGCCTCATGAACTTCCAGACCAGCAACCAAGCCGGCATCTAACTGGGAACAAAGTCAAGCAATTTTGTTTTCCAGAAAATCTGTAAATTCTCAGCATGCCCCTTCAGGTGGACCTCAATCTTCTCCTTCCCTAGGAGGAGACAACTCACCTTAAAGAGGGTCACTGGGCAATTTACTGCAGACACAATTAGTGTGGAGAAGTATTTATACATTGAAAAAAGATTTTTGTTGTTGTTAATTTTAGCATTAGTCACCAGTCTTGGCTCACTCTGGGCCTTAGCCTTCCTATAAATTATAATCTGCTTTGGGTTCATGGATATACCTAATCCGAAGGGCAGAAACTCTTCTCTTTCAACGAACTTCCCATCCTTATCTAAAAAGTGATTTGGGTTGAATTCTTCAGGTGTCTCCCATTGTTCAGGATCCAGAAGGACAGAGCGAAGGTCTGCGACAATAAAGGTCCTCTATAAAGGTCCGCAGTTTCATAAGGGAAACAAGGAAAAAAGTTCAAACAATAGTGATGAAACATTTGCTTATAGTTTGCCTTTATGAAGCTATGTTTATTCATTTCCAAAATAGCTACTGAGATTGATAGCTGCTCAATAGCTTAGTATTTTCTCTCTCTTTCCTTCCATTAAAACAGAGAGTGATTGCAAATTTCTTTATCATTCCAGGTTGCCCCAAGAAGGGGACAAAAAACAAGCACCATTACCACCATGGCCAGACATTACTTCAATGATAACCTTAAATTCAGCCCTTAATCTCTTATCTTCATAGGATAATTTTTTAAAATAGGATAAACCTTTAAAATGTGAGAGGTGTTTGGATCTTAACTCATAACTGATAGTCCACAAAAGCTTGCTATTCTTGCCTATTCATTTTTGCATCACTACATTGGCAGTTCCTGAATAGAGAGCTTTTATCCATACTGTCCATAGTTCTGGACAGAGAAGCTGACCCATACAGGTAGTCCTCGACTTGCAACAGTTCTTGTAGTGACTGTTCGAAGTTACAACGGCACTGAAAAGAGTGACTTGGGACCACTTTTCACATTAGGACCATTATTGCATTCCCATGGTCATGTGATCAAAATTCAGGTGCTTGGCAACTGACTCACGTTTCGTAACCCTTTTGTAACCTTCTGATATGCAAAGTCCATGGGAAAGCCAGATTCACTTGATAACTGTGTTATTAATTTAATAACTGCAGTGACTCACTTAACAAATTTCTCACCTAGCAACATAAATTTTGGGCTCAGTCATGGTTGTAATTCTGCTTTTCCTTCCATGTTCAGCTACTGGAATGCAACTTGAACACATTTCTCACCTTTGGGATAAGGTAACCCCTCAACTTCACATCCTTTGTATTTTTCCTGGGTCCTCCAAATAGTAAGACATATTTTATACGCTGTATTTCATGAATCACAGCATTGGTGTAAGGCAGCTTCTTCCGATCCTGATAGGAAATTGACCCTGAGAAGCCAAACACATCTTCAATCTCCTTCTTGACTTTCTCTAGGAAAAAATGATGGGAATAGAAGCTTCATGTTCAGTATTGCATTTCATTTATTTATTTCCTAATTATAATCTTTAGTCAAACTTTAGGTTGTAGAATAGGTTTAGAACATTATGCGTAACTTCATTCAGTGGTGGGATTCAAATTTTTTTACTATCGCTTCTGTGGGCATGGCTTGGTGGGCGTGGCAGGGGAAGGATACTGTAAAATCTCCAGTCAGAGCTGGCATTTGCCGGTTCTCTGAACTACTCAAAATTTCTGCTACCGATTCTCCAGAACTGGTCAGAACCTGCTGAATCCCACCTCTGACTTCATTCTCTTTTTGAGAATCATGGAGAGCAAAGCAAACATCTGCTTCCTATGTTCTGATTAGATCGAGCCCAACTTGATCCAGAATATTAATGCAAATTGTTGATTTGGTTCAATTATCCACTGAATCTTCTTCAGTCTAATCAATCTCCAGAATTAAATCCCAACCAATCTGGAAATTGACTTAGTTAAAAAAATAGTTCTATATTTGCCTTGAAACTAATGTGGATCAAATTTTTGCACATCTCCATGTTTATTTATTTTTCAATTATTAAATTTATTTCCAGTGACTCTGGGAAGCTTACAATATGATAAAAATACAGATAATACAGAACAATTAAGCCAAAGAGGATTGACTAAGAAGCTAAAACCAAGAGGATGAACAGCATGGGAGTAACAATCTTTCTCAACCAGGTTGATCACCCCCAATATATGGCAGCAGTTATTGGGGCCACATCAGAGTGACATTTCAAGGCTTTTCTGGAAGGCCAGTAGAGTAGACATGGACTTCAGAAAAGGCTATTCTCCTGACCCTGCCACCTTAAATTCTTTGGCAGACAGGATCTCTCGTAGCCAGCCCTGCCACCTGCTCTTCCAGTAGGAGTCATGAGATTAGGAGAAACCCCAGATTGCACACAGGTTCTGTCTGGAGCAGTATAACCCATTCAGAAGTAAATGGGTCCATTTCCAGAATTGCCTGGAAGATAAGATAGCCACCCCATCTTATCAGGTTTCAGCTGAAATCTGAGCCATTCCATCCTACCAAGGTTCAGCTGAAGCCTATTGTCCACCATCCAGATGCCCACTTCCTCCAGATACCTCATGAGGATAGCTACAACATCAAGTGGGTCACCAGGAATGGAGATGCAAAGTTGAATATCATGGGGAAAATGATGAATAGTCATTCCATGATGTTACATCAGAGATGGTATTCAGCATGTTCTGACCAGTTCTGGAAAACCGGTAGTGGAAATTTTGAGTAGTTTGGAGAACCAGCAAATACCATTTCTGACTGGAGATTTTAAAGTATCCTTCCACTGCCATGTCACCAAACCATGCCCACAGAACCGGTAGTAAAAAAAAATTGACTCACACCACTGTGTTACATGATCTCACTTGATAAAAAGGAGTGAATAGAGTAGAGTCCTGCAACACAGCACAAAGGAGCAACTGTGGGTTGGACCTCTCACTCCCCATCACCATTTGGATTTGGCATTGAAGAAAGGAGCTAAATCAGCACAACATTGTGCCACTCAGCCCCAATTCCTACAGGTAGCCCAAGAGGAGACCATAGTCAATCTATCAAAAGCTGCTAGTCATACAGATTCCCCCAAACATTTTAGGGGTAAATGGGAGGAGAAATACTCCTATCGCACTTTAGTTGTAGCTCTCAGTGCCAATAGGAATCCTCACCTTACACAACCTCCCCACTTCACACACACACACACACACACACACTACATGTACTCCCCATACAAGCTGACCAGTGAGAGATGGGACCATATTCACACACCCTTCTTGTCTCAGACCCAGGCAAGAGGATAGAAACATACAATAGCCAAGCACTCAGGTGACCCTTATGCTCTCTCAACCTAGGAGTCAACCCAGTATCATCTTTGAGTGCCTTCCCAAATCCCCCATCGGCATTTTCTTGTCAATCCTAGAGGCCTCTTGTGACCAATATTCCTCTTCAGAGCATCTGGACTCATTCTTTAAGTTGTAGGAGATGACCAGATTGAGTATGAGGGAGAGCTCAAATACATCATCAGTCTCAAGTCCCTTCTTGCCCACAAGAAATGTAAGTCCAACTCACCTTGAATTCCATTGACACTTACCCACCGCCATTTTACTTTGACTGTTAGTAGTTCAGATTCATGAGGACATAAGCTTGCAATACATTTTTATATTCATTTGAACTACTTGGACATCCTGATTTTCCTGAACTTGACAGAAGTTATTGCTGGCTTCTGGGATCCGTGTATACTGGAATTCCAAAATTTGCAGACTCACTTGACCTGGCCTCCAACCCTGGCTGCCAGCTTTATTGGGCTTTCTGCTGAGGGCTCCAAATCCACCACCAGTTTCTGGGCCTTGCATCAGTGGTGGGATTCAAAGTTTTTTACTACCAGTTCTGTGGGCGTGACTTGGTAGGCGTGGCTTGGTAGGCATGGCATGGATTGGTGGGTATGGTGGGGGAAGGATACTGCAACATTTCCATTCCCCCCCACTCCTGAGGGAGGTTACTGCAAAATCTGCATTCCCTCCCCACCCCACTAACCTCTTTCCAGCTCTGTTCTCCTGTGCAGGGCAACAAAAGAAGACTCAGCTGATCAGCTAGGACTTGGGAGGCAGAGAATAGATGAGGGTGGGGCCAGTCAGAGATGATATTTGCCAGTTCTCCAAATGACTCAAAATTTCTGCTACTGGTTCTCCAGAACTGATCAGAACCTGCTGAATATCACCCCTGCCTTGCATCCTTTCCCCAGTCTCTGATCCAGACGACATATTTTGTCGCCAAGGTCCTTGTTGACTTTTTGGAGTCCGGGTCTGTTCCTGCTTCTACCCCCAGCAACTGGGTGAACATCTGAACTGTCTCCAGCTTCAATTCCAAGATCATTGGATCATTACTACACCTCTGCTGGCCTTGTGCCTTCAGCACACATTGCCTTCCACAGCTTCCAGGCCTGCAACCCCTTCTCTGGACTGGTTCTCCACCTCTTGCCAATTCCCTCCTCCTGGTCACATCCCTCAGTGATGCTGATGAGAGTCCTCGGTTGGCCCTCTGCCCCAATCATTGAGGCTATTTGTAGGTTTACCTGTGCCCTCCTGTGTTGTAAACAGAAGATAAGTGGTGTTGAATCCCCCCTCTCTATTGAGAGACAACAGTTCAATCTTAATGTAGATGGCCTCTTTGACCCTCTTTCAAACCACCAGTCCTTTCTGTTCAGAATGTGGAGTTTGTTGTCCTTTCAGAACTTACAAGAAGGTTCCATACCCATTTGCATTATTCAAGTGATCCTGAGGACACAAATAAAACTACCAAGTGGCTTCAACAATTCTCTGAAAGAGTACTAATGACCAGATGACTGGAAGGAATATAAATCCTTCCATCCTCCACTATTCAGTCAGAATTGAACAGTCGACTTGGAGGAGAAGCAGAAAATCTTCAAAGAAAAACAAAGGCCATTTGCCTTTTGAAAAAGCACCTTCAGGAAAACCATCACCTGGATGATTGAGAATGTCCATAGACATAAGTCTTGGCAGTTCCCAATGCTGCACCAATCCTTCATGCAGGTTCCAAACTACATTAGCTCTTGGCTTTGCACACCTTTAGCTCTGTTGCTGAAGCCATCTCAACTTGATCCCTCCAGTGTCCTGTCAAGTAGCAGGTAAGGCCATAGAAGGGCAGGAAGAAGATAGGGTTAAGAAGAAGATTGAAGGGGTCCCACACAAGGTTCTCATCCTTTCTCTTCATAGCAGGGAGCCTTGTATTATACAATTGCTTGTGTCCACTGTTTTGATTTTTTAAAATCTATGTTTATTACCATACTGAATTTGATCATGTAAACACACTTTAGGCCAGAAACATGCAACGAATCTGAAAACCTTGGTAGATTTCTGCATTAAAAGTGCCCTGTGTATTTTTGACCTGTACTAATTTTCAGCTCATAGTTCATCACTCAATGGTCCTTGTACCCACAACTTTCCTATGTAAATTTCTCTCACCTTGGATGTCAGGATGATTTATCAAGAGGAGCAGTGCCCACGACATAGTAGAGAAGGTTGTGTCTACTCCAGCAGAAAGAAAATCAAAAATACAGTAAGCCAGATTCTCTTCATTGTAGGTAGAGTTGGGGTCATTCTTGCTCTGATTTTTAAAAGAGAAAATGAAAATTACAATAATTCTATGCAGATTTTTTTGCCATTATTTAGCTGTGTGTGCAACAAGTCAATAGAATAAATATACTGCTGTAGTTACATAGGAAACTCAATGCAAGAGAGTAACAAAGTATAGACTCGCACTAAGACACTATCTTAAAGCAGCCAAAATCAAAGGGAGATTTGGCTTTAGAAGAACTTAAATTCTTTTCCTTTTATTTTATGGTTGATTACCACAGTAAATACTTGTGTATGGAACAGTGATTAACGTGTATCTACTAGAGTGAATCACAAAAATTCATAACCAGGATTATCTGGTTGCTCTGATGTTTAAAATGGAGAATAAAAATTACAATAATTCTGTGCTGATTTTTTATTTTTCCTCTGTACCATAAGTCATTAGAATGAATATACTCCTGTGGTTATATAGGAAAATCAATACAGGAAACTAACAATTAAAGTGATAGGCTCACACTAAAGCACTATCTTAAAGTACTCAGTAGACAAGCCATTCCACAGATTAATTGTTCTCACTGTAAGGAAATTTCTCCTTAGTTTTAGGTTGGATGTCTCTTTGATAAGTTTCTATCCGTTGCTTCTTGTCCTGACTGCAGGTATTTTGACGAATAACTTGATCGCCTCTTCTTTCATAAAATATCAGTCTGGAACCCATATCATGTATCTGATATTAACACAATTGAAAAAGTCCAGAAATATTTCACAAGAAGAGTTCTCCGCTCCTCTACTCATTGCAGAATACCTTATGCCACCAGACCCACTCTAGACCTAGAAAATCTACAACTACGCTGCTCCAGTCCGATCTAAATATAGTATATAAAATCATACATTGCAACGTCCTACCTGCAAATGAATACTTCAGCTTCAATCATAACAATACAAGAGCACACAATAGATAAAAACTCTAAGTTAACTGCACCAAACGTGATTGCAGAAAATACGACTTCAGCAACAGAGTGGTCAATGTTTGGAATATTCTACCTGACTCTGTGGTTTCTTCCCCAAACCCCAAAAACTTTAACCTTAGACTGTCTACTATTGACCTTACCCCCTTCCTAAGAGGCCTGTAGGGGGCGTACATAAGCGCACCAATCATGCCTACTGTCCCTGTCCTATTATTTCTTTTTATTTTTCTTATAAGTATCTATCTCATGTATTCATAACTACAGTATATTTATTCTTATACCTGTATCTTGTAAGTGATTGACAAATCAAATAAATAAATAAAAAAATTGAAAACTTCTATCACCTTGTATAGGAAATGGGCAGCATAAAAATTTAACGAATAGAAAAGAATAGAATTCTAAGTGTGGTTGGACACACAAGGAATTTTTCTTTGGTACATATGGTCTCAGTGTACATAATAAAATAAAATAAAAACACATTCATCAAGAATCATAACATACAACACTTAATGACAGTCACAGGTAACTAATAAGCAGTCAAATAATACTAGGAAACAAATAAAACAATATAAATTGTAAAGATACAAGGTTACAGTCATAAGTGGGAAGAGATATGTAATAGGAAGGAGAAGGAGAATAGTAATATAGTCTTATTAAATAATTTGACAGTGTTGTGGGAATTAGTTGTTTAGCAGAGTGAATGCATGTGGGAAAAGACTGTCCTTGTATCTAGTTGTTCTGGTGTGCATAGTTTTGAGGGTAGAAGTTGAAACAATTTATGTCCAGGATGTGAGGGGTCACAGCCCTCTTTTTGACTTGTGCTGTATACAGGTCCTCAATGGAAGGCAGGTTGGTAGCAATTGTTTTTTCTGTAGTTTTATCCATTGAAGTCTGTGTCTTTCTTGTTTGGTTGCAGAATCAAACCAGACAGTTATAGAGGTGCAGATGATAGACTCAATATATGTCACCTCTAGTTCTTCTCTTTATTAAGCTAGATATAGCCAATTCCTGCAATAATTCTTCATATTTTTAGCCTCTAGATCCCATGTAGTATTATGGTCAAGGCTGTGAAAGTATCTATCTTTTCCCAATCTTTTCAGGGTAAATATTCATTTAAGTATGAATTAATCAAAAGTCCCTGGTTTTTCTTTTCCTCCTTAATGGGACTTCTTTAGAAAAGGGGAAAAAAATGAGAGGCAACTGTGATATTGCAACAAACACTGACATCTATCTGCCTACACAAAGAACCATCCAGATCTAAAGAGAGTGTTTAGGTTTCAGAGTTAAAATATAGTTTTTATTTAGAAGCAATCTGAATTTAGCATCTGATGAAGGCAATATCCTGTTTACTTATATCAAGGAATATAATAATTTCAGGATCCAGTCTGGGTCGGTCACGGTGATCATGCTGGAGCCCATGCTCAGGGAATTTCTCTCTACCAGAATGTGTGCTTTGGGATACTCTATGCATCGTATTTATGTGGTGCCTAGTGGGGTGTGGCTTCCTATTGGTTGATTGGTGTGTGAATGGCTGTCTACTGGCTGTTACTTGCCAGTGCTGCCAAGTGATCAACTCCTAAGTAGCAGACAAGCTGGTGCTAAATCAACACTGTTAGGATATTTAATTTATGTCTGGAACATTAAAGTGTATAACGGGCCAGAACACGCAGTTGTAGTTGATTGGTTGGAAAGTGCTGGCTCCTGCATGAGGCTATGATTGGTTGCTGAGGGTGCAAAGAGGGAGTTTGCCTTTTTCCCACCTTTTTTTCTTCTGTGTGCTCTGGATTGCTGTTGAAAATTTACCTCATGATGTTCCTGACTATCTTGCCTGCTGTCAACAGAGATGTTAAATATATTTATTTATATCATGTCAGTGTCTCTGACTTCATTTAGACATCTGCTGCATAGTTCCCTGACAACTCCTGTTGATTGGCAATATAATAATTCGTTGCTCATTTATTGAGTTACAATGAATCCATACCTTCTCAATCTGAAGGAAATAGTGATCAATGAAATCTTGTGGCTCATGAAGAGAGTGAGCTTCTTTGTGTTTCTCTATTTCCTCCTTTATTAAGGAGAGGATCGAATACACGGTATCCTCAGCCTTCTTGTGGGGGCCTGGGAGGTATTTCATTAATTGTGGGAATACACTGTATATCTAATAGAAAAGGAAGAGAAATGGTTAATTTATTTCCTACCACAATTAGAGAAGAGTCTCATCAGCTTTCAGTAATAGAGCACACTTTCCGGTAGTAACCAAACAAAAATATTACAAACAATACATGGTGTCAGATCTCAAAGCCCTTCAGAAAAACTATGTTTCTAAATTGTTGTAGAAAACAGATAAAGTTAAAGGCAGATAAATTATTAGAAAGCTGTTATAAAATTCTCTTATTGTGTCCAGAAGCCTTTGTAAATATGGTTACCTATGGCTAACTGAGCTGTATTTTAACAAATTAGATCAATTGGATTCACATGCCAGGCTAAATAATAAATTAACTACATGGGTTGGATTTTCACAATCTCCTAGCTTGTGAACTACTGTGTTTGAGTTAGCACCTTAGGATAATCTTTTGACCCAAAAATGGGCATCCCTATTTAGATAAATTCAGATTCTCCCAGCCCTGATAGTGTTGCAAGGCATTGAAAATCTGACTGATTCCAAAGACATTTGCATCAAGTGACCAGATGAAATCTGTTATTATTGATGGGAGTCATTGTTTATCCTTGAGTGCTGGTGGTTTGTACTTTTTGATCCTGTAAATTTCCTGAGCTACTTTCGTAAGATGAACACATATACATAATTATAAATAAGATTTACTTCAGAGTAGATGATCTACAAGTTCCCTTCCAACTCTGTTATTCTGCCTTCTGTCCTAATTACATTTTATGATCTTTTTGCCATTTTTCAACCAAAATCGCCCATTGGATAAGCTGTGGGACCTTCATCACTGGAAGGTTTCAAGAAGAGACTGGACTGCCATCTGCCAGAAATTGTATAGGGTCTCCTGCTTGGGTGGTAGTGGGTGGACTAGATGATCTACAAGTTCCCTTCCAACTCTGTTATTCTATCTTGGATTTGCAGCATCTCCCAGCCAGGTAATCACATTGTATGACCGTTTGCCATTTTTCAATCAAAATTGTCCATTGGATAAGCTGGAGTCAGAATTTTGAATGTGTGATTCACTTAAGCACCACAGTGACCCACTTAACAACCATCATAAAAATGGTTGTAAAGTCGAATCCAATCACGTGGTGACTCAAGTTATGACAGCAATGATTTTTGATTAAAATTCAGAGCTCAATTATACTTATAAACTGTATTGTCCTAGGAAGATCAGCAGAAGTCCAGTATGAAGGTCAATAGAAATCATTCTTCTTGTTTATTTCCCCATTATTCACACCCCATTAGAATATTATATCTAATTCTTTACACTGTGCTTTAGGAGCAACATTTACAAACTGAAATGTATTTGGGGAGAGCAGTTGAGATGACAAGGGTCTTGGAAAGAAACACTTAAAAGGAACAACTGGAAGCAGGACGTATGCTTAGTTTGGAGAAAAGAAGACCACCAAGGACATAATGGATGCCCTCAATTATTTAAGGGAGTGTCAGATAGAAGAGCAACAGGACAGTTCAGAATTCTTCTAGAAATCTGGATGGAAACAATGGGTTTAAATGACAAGGAAGCAGATGTTACTTGGGTATTAGAAAATAGGTAAGAACCTATGGAAGGAGAAGAAGAAAAAGAAGCAGCTCTCTTCCTTGCAATTGCTGGCTCAGTTTCTTAGCATCTGATGATATCAAAACAGTTTTGATCTTGACTGGGAAGCTGGAGCAGAAAGACATAGAAGTATGTGATGAGATGGCTAGATACTGCAACATCATCTGTCCTTACTGATGAGCAGAAATAAGTCTCTCCAAGAACCTAAAAAAATCTTAAACAAGCTCAGAATTGCACCCACAGAAAAATGTGCCCCATTACTGGAAGCTTTGAAGATGAGACTGGACAGCCACTTGTCTGAAATGGTATAGAGCAAGGCTGTCAAACTCCTGGCCCGTGGGCCAGATGCGTTATGTGCTGGCCACACCCATGCCCAGTTTAGCGAAGTGGAAAAATGTCCTGATATGTCACGTGACCCTGCCGTGATGATGTGAGTTTGACACCCCTGGGATAGAGTCTCCTGTGAGAGCTGGGGGTTTGACTAGATGACCTCCAAGGTCCCTTACTGTTACTAAGTCAGTTGGTGACACTGGGTCAATCCCCTTCTCTCTTGAGCCTAAAAATGGGCGATGGCAAATCACTTCTGACACCTTAAAAAAGAAAACTGCAAAGACTTATCCAGGTTGTCACAGGAATCAAGACGGACTGAAGGGCACACGTACCTAGTGGGGAGAATAGTACAATAGATGATTCTCAAGGCTCCCTTTATACCTTACATTCATGTTACATAAAAATGCTGATAGAAACGTGATTTCTTTGGAGACCTTCATCTCTTTAATAGAAAAGATGACTCACCTGATGGAAAGAGTCAGCAGTGATTATCATTAAAGTTTTAAATAACTGAATTAACTTCCACAATTTTTCATCTTCAGGAGCAAAATGATATCCAAACGTCAAAGAACATATTACATTAAAAACTGCATGATGTATTGGCAATAAAGGGTCAAATGGCTGTCCTGCAAATGAGGATATTTTATAATGAATTTCATAAAGAAGAGAGCTTCTAAGGGGATGAAGGGAGAGAATTGGAAACTCTTTTTTTTTTTTTCACAAAATTAAAATCAAATCAAATGAATCTCTTTTTACTTGAAGTACTGAGATAGAAAATATTTTTTCAGACAGACTTGAATTATTGTCATTACCCCAAATTACCTACCTTTTGTTTGTCTAAAGTTCTCCACTAATGTCTGAGCTATGTCTTCTATATGATGCTCAATGCTTTTCTTCCCCAGGCCGAGTTTCCGCAGAGAAGTGATGCCAATGTGTCGCTGCTGTTTCCAGTTGTGGCCATTGGAGAAAATAATTCCTGAGGGCATCAATGGACAATGATAAATGATTCCTGATAATATTCATGTTAAAAAATAGCAGGTCTAACTCTCTCTTGAGTTTCTGGTGGGAATACCAAACTTTGTGACATGATGTAATTTTGTAAGATTCTGGCCATGTTATTTTTTTCTTACAAAAATATTTATTCATTTTAGGAGTCACTTGGACACTGGCAGATGTATGTGATATGGTAACCATAAATGCAATGTTTGCCAATCTTTGTCTTATATATTGGTTGTCAGAAGCTTCTACAATTATGTAATTGTTCATGCACAACAACATATCTTACAGGCATAGGCGACAGAATCTTCACAGTGGTGGCACAATCCATCTGCAACTCCCACTCACACAATTCAAACTAATCAGCAAACTTGGAAAATGGCTTTTTTATTCAACAAGTTTAATCAAGCCACTGTTGTATTTATTTGCCAATGATTAAACAAAATATTTTTAAAAAATTTTATGAGCCTGAATGCAAATTACTCTGGAGGCAAGCCATCACTAAATCACGTTACAAAAAAGCTTAGTTAAAACAAACTTAGTATATTTTGAGCCAGCATGAGATACTTTTTACCTCTCTTATCTAACTGATAAACATTCAGAAACTTTATATTTAAAAAAAAGACTCAAAACGATGTTTTGGACATTAGACCATGTATGGCTGGTCTTCATTCATGTCACAAAAGAGATCACCCAAAGAGTTTATAAAGTTAGGCAACAAAGTAGAAAACCCAGGATATAACCCAGTACAACCCAGTTAATGCCCATTTGTGAGAAAATATTCTTAGAAAACTTCATATACTGGAAGAGGTAAATTGGGAAAATATAGAAGTGCAGTTTTATCAAGATATTAATGTTATATTATTCACAAAGGAGCAGTTTCAAATTCTTAAGGAACAAATTTCTTAAATTTGGAATTAACTACAAATGTGGATTTTTCTTAATCACATATAAATCACAAAATGTAGAAGAAATTGTAATTCTTGAAGAAATTAAAGTTGTCTCCCTGCACTTAAAAAGACATGGAAGTTCCTTCCTTTTATCAGATAATAAAAGAAAATGGTGAGAAGAAGAGGAGATGAAAGGGGTTGATAGAAATCAGAGACTAAGAGATTACCTGGTGAAACCTTTTTTTTTGTCTTTATTATCTCAGCAAAGATAGAATCTTATATTCATTTTCAGCTATGTAAGGCTCATTATGTGACTATGAATACATATGCAGAAATCAACTCTTTTCCTCCTTTATACTATCATTACATACTTATTATATATATGTATGAAGATCTGTCTCTGCCAATTGGCCTGGGGCCCCAATGGGCTTATAGAAAAAGAGAGGTAGTTGATCAAGTAACAACAGATCCCACCTCCTCCCCATTCTGCCTCTGCTCTCCTCGTATGTCCTTAGTTTTTAATCATTGCTTTTAATTTTTCATGTTTTTATATGTCACAGAGAGAGAGAGAGAGAGAGAGAAAGAGAGAGAGAGAGAAAGAGAGAGAGAGAGAGAGAGAGAATGTATACATACACACACATGTGTGTATCTCCTTTGACTCTAGTCACCCACAGCTACCTTATGGTAAGATGAATGGGGCTCCCCTTGAAGAGTATCCGGAGGCTTCAGCTGGTGCAGAATGCGGCTGCGCAGGTGATTCTGGGGGCTTCTTGGAGCTCCCATGTTACACCGCTCCTGCGCAAGCTGCATTGGCTTCTGGTGGCCTTCCGGGTGTGATTCAAGGTGTTGGTAGTCACCTTCAAAGCGCTCCATGGCTTGGGACCTGGGTACTTACGGGACCGCCTCCTGCCACCATCGACCTCCTGCTGGCCAGTGCTCTCTCACAGGGTGGGCCTCCTCGGGGTGCCTCTAGCTGGGCGATGCCGGCTGGCGGCCCCGAGGGTGTGGGCCTTCTCTGCTGGGAGCACCCTTCCTTTGGAATGAGTTACCCCTGGAGATGCGGACTATCCCTGACCTGCGAACGTTCCGGCACGCACTGAAGACCCATCTTTTTCAACAAGCCAGTCTGGCCTAGTATCATTGGAATGGTTTTAATTTTTGTAACTTTTTACCCTGTTTTATCATCTTATTATAGTTTTTAATCTTTCAGCCTTTGTTTAATTCATTTGAATCTATTTTTATACTTTATATTTGTAATTGTATTGTTTTTAGCTGGGCTGTACACCATCCCGAGTCCCAACTTGGGAGAGGGGGCGGTATATAAATTTAATTAAATAAATAAATAAGCCTGTTTAAAAGCCACAGAGACAATGGTTAAAATTTTAACTTAGAGAGGATTTTGCAAGGCTACATGAGATAGCATTGTTATACTAGAAATAGAAAAGAGTTAGAAAATATGATAGATGATTAAAGTGACAGATAAAATTGGCATTGATATGTAATGGAATATTTGTTAGTAATTAAAGGAAACAAAGAGGATAAGAGAATAAGGCTCTCAATGATTTAAAAAAAGTATATAATTGAAAAGAAACATGGAAGATTTTTAATGAAATTAATATCAGTTGACAGGATGAATTTGAATAAGAATAATCATTTTATTGATTACTGTTAATAACTATTGTTTTGTTTTTTGTTTAAAGATAGTAATGAGTGAAATATGAAATATAGGTGATTAAAGTGAATGACTACTGATATTATTAGGTAATGTTTGTTAAAAGATGAAAATATTTTAAATAGAAATGTAAAAGATTGCTATCATTATTAATGGCTGAGCTGAACTCGAATAGAATAATTATTTCATTTACTATTGTTATACACACACATGTATATGCGGGTTTTGGCATGTTCGGGTCTTTTCCCGTGTAAGATTGAGAGTATCTTGGTGATGTTTTGACGAGGTCCCACTCGCCATTTTCAGGCTGGTGCTTTCGGCTTCGTGCTCGTGCGAGCACCAGCCTGAAGATGGCGAGTGGGACCTCATGTGTATCTTAAGTGGGAATTTAGTGTGTATTTTTAAGGGAATGTACCAAGCAGAATTTGGTTGATAATAGTTATGTGTTATAAAATAGAGGTTAGAAAATGAATATTATAACTGTAAAGACATCATTTAAACTTTAAATTTTAAAGATTTGAATGGATAATAATTAAAATATACAAAGGTGTTACACTCCAGTCTAGTAATTACAGGGGGGGGAAATTTATGAGAAAAGAAAATATGAAATTATAAACAGGACAGACAAAAGTATAGAAATATTGATTAGAAAGTTACTGAAAATTACAAAAAGATATGTAATTGAACTTAGAAAGGAATGAGATAATCAAAAATAAGGTTACAGAAAGCAAGAAAAGGGAAAAACTATTGAGAAAATTGCAATAGTTATAAGATATGGATTAGAATACATAAGATGAATATGTAATTGAGTTTATGTCTGTATGGAGAAGTGATAACCCAGGAGCATGCTGTTCTCAAAAAAAGATATTTTATTTGTATTTGTATGTTTTGTGAAAACCCAAATAAAACTATTAAAAATATATCAGCACCCGGTTCTCTGCCTGGTTGCTGAGTGGGCGTGGCCATGGTGGGCATGGCCTAGTCAGCCTCGTGCACCATGGTGTGAGGGGGGGTGTTATTACCCTCCCCATGTTCTGGAGGCTTTCCTTGAACCTCTGGGAGGGTGAAAATAGTCTCCCCTGGGCTCTGGAGGCTGGAAATGGGCCCGTTTTCACCCTCCCCAGGCTCTGGAGGCTTTCTTCAAGCCTCTGGGAGGGTGAAAATGGCTCCCCCAGGTTCTGGATGGAACAGATAGAAAGGTATGAAGGTGTGCAATTATTTCATGTGAAGTGAATTAAATAATTTCCTTTGCTTATCTCATGTCTAAAAATAAATAAAATAAATAACCAGCTAAATAATAATCAGCCTCTGGCTGATGTTATGCAACGCCAGGTCCGTAGTGAATAAAGCCCCCCTTGTTTATGATCTTGTCACGGAGGGGTGTGTGGACCTGGCTGGCATTACCGAGACCTGGCTGGGACAGGAGGAGGGTGTCCCTCTGGTAGAGATATGCCCAGCCGGGTTTTGGGTCTTTCATCAGCCGACGGCCCAGGGGAGGGATGGGGGGGTTGCGGTAATTATTCGGGAGGATCTGGGTCCTAGGGAATCCACTGTTTCTCAGATGACCGGATGTGAGTCCCTTTTTGTAAAGTGTGGTTCCAGGCTTCAGATGGGCCTATTGATCACATACCTGGCTCCCTGCTATGTGACTTCGGCTCTGCCTGAGCTCCTCGAGGTCATAGCTGGCCTAGCGGTTGAGACTCCCAGGCTGATGGTCATGGGGGATTTCAACCTGCCTTCGGCTGGTGGGGCCTCGGGGATTGCTCAGGAGTTCTTGGCTTCCATGACAGCCTTGGGCCTGACCCAATTAATTAGGGAACCCACTCACATTGGGGGTCACATCCTGGATCTGGTTTTTGTCTCTGGAGAGTGGCAGGATGATCTTGGTGTTGGGGACGTTTTTGTTGAGCCCTTGTCATGGTCAGATCATTCGCTTTTTAGGCTGGACTTCCAGGCCACTCCTCCCCATCGCAGAGAGGCAGACCAAATACATTGGTACCGCCCAGGAGCCTGATGGATCCAGATAGGTTCCTGATGGAGCTTGGGCCATGTCCTGACATTCGAACACATGATTCGGTTGAGGACCTGGTCGCCACCTGGGATAAAGTGACGGCTGGGGCCCTGGACCGGGTCGTGCCCTTGCGGCCTCTGACCTGGCGCCGCTCTCACTCGGCCCCTTGGTTTTCTGGGGAGCTGAGGGAGATGAAGCGCCGGAAAAGACGCCTGGAGAGTATTTGGAGGACTACTCACTCCGGACCCGACCGAACACTATTAGAGTCTTATATTAAGACCTATTTAGTGGCGATAAGGGTGGCAAAGCATTCTTACTTTTCCACCCTTATTGCATCTGCAGGAAACCACCCGGCCGCCCTGTTTAGAGTGACCCGCTCCCTCCTGGAAGGGGGAGCACGGGAGGACCCCTTGCAGGGACGGGCTGAGGACTTTTCAAATTTCCTGGTGGATAAAATCACTCAGATCCAGGATGGGTTGGACTCTGAATGGGCAACTCTGGGTGAAGGGTCGGGGGCGGAATTTGAGGCAGTCATTTGGCAGGAGTTTGATCCTGTGACCCCCGAAGACGTGGACAGGTTGCTGCGGGGGCTGAATGCTACCACATGTTTATTGGACCCGCGTCCCTCCTGGCTGGTGTTGGCCACTCGGGAGGTGACACGAAGTTGGTTTCAGGGTATTATTAATGCTTCCTTGAGTGAGGGATATCTGCCCGCCGCCTTGAAAGAGGCGGTGGTGAGACCCCTCCTCAAGAAACCATCCCTGGACCCAACTTTCTTATTTAATTATCATCCCGTCTCCAACCTTCGTTTTGTGGCGAAGGTTGTTGAGAATATGGTGGCACGACAGCTTCCCCAGCACCTGGATGAAGCTGTCTATTTGGATCCACGCCAATCGGGCTTCAGGCCCGGGCACAGCACGGAGACGGCATTGGTCGCATTGGTGGATGATCTCTGGAGGGCCTGTGACAGAGGTCATTCTTCTGTCCTGCTCCTATTAGATCTCTCGGCAGCTTTTGATACAGTTGACCACAGTATCTTATGGCGGCGGCTGGGGGGGTTAGGAGTGGGAGGCACTGTTATGCGGTGGTTCTCCTCCTTCCTCTCTGACCATTCGCAATTCGTGTTGGCAGGGGGGCAGAGGTCGGCCCCGAGGCCCCTGGTTTGCGGGGTGCCTCAGGGGTTGGTGCTCTCACCCCTTCTGTTCAACGTTTATATGAAGCCGCTGGGTGAGATCATCCGTGGCTTTGGGGTAGAGTTCCATCAGTACGCTGATGATACTCAGCTGTACATCTCTATCCTGGGCCACTCCGATGAAGCCGTCGAAGTGATAACCCGGTGCCTGGAGGCCGTGCAGTGTTGGATGGGGCGGAACAGGCTTCAGCTCAACCCATCTAAGACTGAGTGGCTGTGTTTCCCGGCACCCCGCTACAGCCAGCTGGTTCCATCGCTGGCTGTGAGGGGGGGGAATTCTTGCCCCCACAGAGAGGGCCCGCAATCTGGGTGTCCTCCTGGATGTGCGGCTGTCATTGGAAGACCATGTGGCGGCCGTCGCCAGGGGGGCTTTTGGCCAGGCCGGTAGGATCTACCAGTTGCGGCCCTTTCTGAATCGGGATGCGCTTCGCATGGTCACTTCCGCCCTGGTGACCTCCCACCTAGATTATGCCAATGCTCTCTACATGGTGCTGCCTTTGAAGAGCATCCGGAGGCTCCAGCTGGTGCAAAACGCGGCCGCGCGGGTGGTGTTGGGGGCTCCTCGGGGCTCCCATGTTACACCACTTCGGCGCGAGCTGCATTGGCTCCCAGTGGCCCTCCGGGTGTGCTTCAAGGTCTTAGTTATCATCTTTAAAGCGCTCCATTGCTCGGGACCAGGATATTGGTGAGACCGCCTCCTGCCACTATCGGCCTCCCACCGACCGCTACACTCCCATAGAGTCGGCCTCCTCGGGGTGCCGCCAGCTGGACGGCTGGTGACACCGAGGATGTGGGCCTTCTCATTGGGGGCACCCTCTCTCTGGAACGAATTGATGAGGACCATCCCTGATCTCCTGACATTCCGCCCTGCGTTGAAAACTCATTTATTTCAGCAAGCCGGTCTGGCCTAGGGGTTTTTAAATTTTTAATCTGGTTTTAACTTTCTTAATTCCCTTATTTTTAATTTTGGTAAGAGCCAATGTATTTAATTCTTTTAATTTTTAAAAATTGTATATGTGTTTTATATGTGTATTTTATTCTGGCTGTTCACTGCCCCGAGTCCCTTTGGGAGAGGGGGCGGTATATAAATTTAAATAAATAAATAAATAAATGTCTATACCTAATTTCCCCCCAATATTATGAATAATATCAGCACTAATTATTATAATTATTATAGTGTGATCGTTATTTACATACAATTTCTTACTATTTGCACTTACCCAGTCCTTTCCAAAAATCAGCGATGAAAGAATCAACTATTCGGTCAGAGAATTCTTCTGGGAAGCTGGTCATTCCTTCTTTCACAGCTTTGAATCCAGAGAGTATTACTAAATGTTGAGATCCGATCCATATAGAGTATATATTTCCATATCGTTTCACAGGCTGCCAAGTGCATCAAATGTTACAATCTGATAAACAATCTGATACAATCTGATCAAATAAAATGTTCTTTAACGTTGATACACCCACAAACAGTTTTTCCTAAATCCTCAATTCTAAGACTTTCCCCATATGCAGTTTTCTGGTCTTTAGAATTCTTTATTCTCTAAGATTCCTGCCAAGAACCTGTTTATCTACTTTTTAAAATTTTTGCTGAAAGGTTTCTCTCTACGTGTTTCTACTTGAAAAACATCTGCTCCCATCTGTTTGCTCCCTTCTTCCATGCCTCAAATGAGAGATGGTCTTCTTACTGCACATTTCTCCTGTGACTGATAAATCTGAAAAAGTCTAGTAACACTACCATATTTCTCAGAAAACTCGACTCTCCCCAATAATAAGCCCAATCCTAATTTTTTGAGGATGAACCTAATATTACCCATACCCCAAAAATAAGCCCTGGGGACGGGCATGGCCAGCACGAGTGGCGGTGTGGGCACAAGGGAGGCAGCTGTCCAGCTGCAGAAAGGGGCGAAAATCATTTTGCTCTGAAGCAGAGGCATTCTGAGCCTTCATCGTATCCCAGTATTGCAACACTGAAGGTTCAGAATGGACCTTCAGTGTTGCAATCCTGGGATAAGCTGAAGGCTCAGAGTGGAGCTGTTTTCGTGAAAGGTAGGAAAATGGGGAGGGGAATTTTCCTGCCTGTTATCCATTTCTCTTGGAGAAGGACTCTGCAGGGCTTGTTGTGGTGTTGCAATCATGAATGTCAGCACCTCCGTGAGCTTCATCACACCAGTTCAGCTGGCATCCTGCCATGAGCAGCTGCACCAGTGTATCTAAACTCGCGGTGATGCCACCTCTTGCATGCGCAAGGGCACAGCAATCCATGCAGGGTCCTGCTCGAAGAG
Organism: Bungarus multicinctus; assembly: GCA_023653725.1. Classification (NCBI taxonomy): domain Eukaryota; kingdom Metazoa; phylum Chordata; class Lepidosauria; order Squamata; family Elapidae; genus Bungarus; species Bungarus multicinctus. Next base: position 7,623,004 of record CM042844.1, read on the forward strand.
GCTGTGCCGATATGATGAAAGTCACAGCAAGGCTACCGCTCACATGCGCAACGCTACAACAAACCTTGCAGGTTCCTGGGATATGCTGAAGGCTCAAAGTGGAGCCGTTTTTGTAAAAGGCAGGGAAATGGGGAGGGAGAGGGAGCTTGAGGAATGGATGACAGGCAGGAAAATTCCTCTCCCCATTTTCCTGCCATTTGCCAAAAAGTCTCCATTACGAACACGGAAGTTTCAGAATGGAGGATTTTTGGCGAATGGGAGGAAAATGGGGAGGGGAATTTTCCTGCCTGCCATTCAGTGGTGGGATTCAAAAAATTTTACTACTAATTCTGTGAGCATGACTTGGTGGGCATGGCATGGCTTGGTGGGTGTGGCTTGGTTGACTTGACAGGGGAAGGATACTGTAAAATCTCCATTCCCTCCCAACTCCTGGGGGAAGGTTACCACCAGTTACCGCCAATTTCCACTACCGGTTCTCCAGAGCTGGTCAGAACCTGCTGAATACCACCTCTACTGCCATTCTTCCCTCAGTCTGTGCTACGCTTGAGGAATATCTCCTTTTGGCTGCTACAGAAGCGGCCCAGTGAAGAGGCGTGGTGCATTCATTTCAGCTGTAATAGAAGCAGTCCGGTGGCTAGACGAGGTGCTTGGGGAGGGGGAAATTAAGGTGGCCTAGCCATTTTGGGGAGGGGTCTAAAGAAAATAAGGCCCTTATTTTCTAAGAAAAATGGTAATACAGACTGTAGAGAGCCTTATGAAACTGTGGGTGAACCTGGTTAGTCCCATCAATTTTTATGGTTTTATAACCTTCACCTTGAGTTGTGTGATTCTTTTGATTTTTAGATGAAATATTGGAACCCAGAAGAAAGATGGCTTTCATGATAGGCAAAAATGTTGTTTCAGTTTGATGTAATGACTGATTATGGTGCTATTGGAATAATATTACTACTGTATCATAATTCCACCAATGGTAGTATCCAGTTAAATGATACTCCTCATTACACATCATTTCTTGAAAACTATTTCTGAATTCTAAGAAGTTACACAGATTACATTGCTAACAACCTTAATGCTGGAAAACATGCCAATTAAAATTCTGTATTGGCAAAGTGTGATTGGATACACAAGGAATTTATCTCTGGTGCATAACCTCCCAGTTTACATACAAGCAACAAGTGATAAATCATGATCATAAGCTGTAAAATACGTTTGTCATAAATCATAAAATACAACACTCAGTGGTGGTAGTAGGATATTAAATAAGCAATCAGCATAAATCATACTAGGATACTAAATAAAACAATATAAATTGTAAAATACAAGCAACTAAGTTATAGTTATAATAAGATTAGGAAATAGGAAAGATGAGGACGATAATAGTAATACAGCCCTAATAGGTAACAAATAACAGATATTTTTTTTAATAAGCCTTTGATTCAGTGATACACAACAAACTACTCCTAAAACTAAAATCTTATGGTATCTCTGGACACCTGCACAATTGGATAGAAGCATTACTGTAAACAGACAACAAATGATCAAAATTGGGAGCGTCCTATCAAATTCTGTACCTGTTATCAGTGGTGTCCCCCAAGGCAGTGTTCTAGGACCGACTCTTTTCATACTCTACATAAATGACCTCTGTGATCATATCAAGAGCAACTGCGTTCTCTTCGCTGATGATGTAAAGCTATTCAACACCACACACAATACTGCTAACCTTCAAAAAGACCTTGAGCAAAATGGTCAAACAAATGGCAACTTCAAATCTCAACAAATAAATGCTCTGTCCTACATATTGGTCAAAAAAATCAGAAAATAAAATACAGATTGAATAGTCAAGACCTTGTTGATGATCCAAACTCTGTCAAGGATCTTGGAGTACTCATCTCTAATGATCTAAGTGCTAGAGCCCACTGTAACTACACAGCCAAAAAAGCATTCAGAGTTGTTAACCTAAGCTTACGTAGCTTTTTCTCTGGTAATATTACACTAATAATTAGAGCATACAAAATATTTGCTAGACCAATACTCGAATACAGCTCATCAGGCTGGAACCCACATTACGTATCTGATATTAACACAGTTGAGAAAGTCCAGAAATATTTCACAAGAAGAGTTCTCTACTCCTTTACTCATTGCAGAATACCTTATGCCACTAGACTCGAAATTCTAGACCTAGAAAACCTAGAACTAAGCCGCCTTCGGTCATATCTAAGTATAGTATATAAAATCATACATTGCAATGTCCTACCTGTTAATGAATGCTTCAGCTTCAATCATAACAACACAAGAGCAAACAATAGATACAAACTCAAGGTTAATCGCACCAAATTTGATTGCAGGAAGTATGACTTCAGCAACAGAGTGGTCAATGTCTGGAATACTCTACCTGCCTTTATGGTTTCTTCCCCAAACCCAAAAACTTTAACCTTAGACTGTCTACTATTGACCTCACACCTTTCCTAAGAGGTCTGTAGGGGGCGTGCATAAGCGCACCAACGTGCCTACCATCCTTGTCCTATTGTTTCTTTTACATTTTATTTTTCTTATATGTATCCATGTATTCATAACTATGTTTTTACTTATACCAGCTTCTTGTAAGCAATTGACAAAAATAAAATTAAATAAATAAATAAAATTAGAGTTGGAAGGGACCTTGTAGGTCATCTAATCCAACCGCCTGCCCAAGCAGGAGACCCTACACCATTTCTGACAGAATGGGAGTCCAATCTCTCCTTGAAAGTCTCAAGTGATGGTGCTCCCACAACTTCCGAGGGCAAGGTTGGTTGGTTGATTGTTCTCACTATCAGAAAGTTTCTCCTTATTTCCAGTTTAAATCTCTCCTTGTTCAGTTTCCATCCATTATTCCTTGTCTGGCTTTCAGGTGCCTTGGAAAATAGCTTGAGCCCTTCCTCCTCTCTGTGGCAGTCCCCCAAATATTGGAAGACTGCTACCATGTCTCCCCTGGTCCTTTTCTTCACTAGACTAGCCATGCCCCGTTCCTGTAACAGTTTGACAGTGTTGTGGGAAATAACTGTTTAGCAGAGTGATGACATGGGGGGTGGAACTATCCTTATGTTTAAATGTCTATGGAGATTCTCAGTAATCCAGGTCATGGTTGTCTCAAAGTTGCTTTTTCGAGAGGTAACTGTCCTTGTCTTTCTTTGAAGACGTTTCACTTCTGATTCAAAAAGTTTCAGAGCTGAAGAGGCTTCTTGGATGAGAAGCGGAACGTCTTCAGAGAAAAATAAGAAAGTTCAGTTGCCTCTTGAACAAGCACCTTTGGTATGTCCTTGTGTCTAGTTGTTTTGGCATGCAATGTGCTATAGCTTCGTCTTGAGGGGAGAAGCTGAAACAGTTTATGTCCAGGATGTGAGGGATCTGTAGATATATTCATAGTCCTTAATGGAAAGCAGGCTGCTTACCATTGTTTTTTCTGCAGTCTTATCTGTCAGTTGAAATTTGTGTCTGTCTTGTTTGGTTGCAGTTATCAAGATGCAAATGACAGACTCATTAATTCATTTGTAGAACTATATCAGCAGATCCTTGGGTAGTCTGAGCTTTCTGAGTTGGTGCAGAAAGAACATTCTTTGTTGTGTTTTTTATGACATTTTTGATGTTAGGTGTCCATTTTAAGTCTTGAGATATTATAGTACCTAGAAACTTGAAGATGTCTACTGTTGATATTGTGTTGTCTAGTATTCTAAGAGATAGTAGACTATCATGTCTACAGTTTTGAATGTATTCAGTTCAAGTTTGTTCTGGCTCCACCACAAGGGTACTTGTTCAACTTTTGTCTGTATGCAGATTTGTCATACCATACCACATACTAAGCAGATATGAAGTGTCTGCACAAACCAACTTGTTCTATTGCTTCCTTCTTCGATCACCTACATTTTCTAAAGCCGATATTACTCTCCATAACTCAGATCCAGAAAGTTTTTGAAATCAATCAAGAATTGCAGAATTAGGAGTCATTTAGGCCAGCGGTCACCAACTGGTGGGCCACGAGAAAATTTTGGTGGGCAGCAGCATGCTGAGGCAGAGAGGCGGGGCAACCCTGCAGTCTTTCATGTCATGGCTGCTGCCTCCTGCCTCAGCCCATCGAGGAGGCCAAGCAGCAGTGGGAAGAGTGCGGACCTCCTGAACTGCAGGAAGCAACTGACCTCAGCTGAAGATGTTGCGTGGGGGAGGCTCTTCCCCCTGTTCCTCCTTGCCAGAAGCGCTCACACGCTTAGCAAGAAGGAGGTAGCTTGTTGGGGGCCAGAGGGGCAGTGAGCACTTTGTGTGCGAGCGCTTCTGGTGAGGAGGAAGAGAAACTCCTGGGGGGAGGTGCAGGAGATCACACTCTCCCCTCACAGGCCAGGAGACACCCAGGAAGAGCTCCGATGCCACGATCTCCCATGCCCCTGCCCTCAGGAGTTTCTCTTCCTCCTCATCAGAAGTGCTCACACGCTCAGTCGGGGGCTAGAGGGGCGGTGAGCGCTTTGCGCATGAGTGCTTTTGTCGAGGAGGAAGAGAAGCTTCTGGGGGGGGGGTCGAGCCTCCCCCTTGCAACATCTTCCCTTGAAGGCACCGCTGGCAGCTGCTCAGCCTCCTCGATGCACGGAGGAAAGAGGCAGGAGGTGACACCAATTCAGAGGATCCTTTCCCCTCACCCCCACCCTCTTGCAGGCCAGGCCTATGAGTCGGCATCAGTTTCTTCGTCCCTCTCAGTGCTGTGCTCTGCTGCCCCCCCCCCCCGCCCCGCATGGCCCCAACCATTGCTGCCCAGGGAAAGCATAGGAAAAGGTAGCAGAAACTTACCTCTCACTGGGGTAAAAGAGCTCAGATCGAGGAAGGCACAGGCAAGAAAAGACGGAACCTGCCGCCTTTGAAAAACTCTGCTTTCTGTTGCCTGTGCCTTACGATCTTTGCTCTTTCGCCCCAGCAAGAGCTGTTTCTGATCTCTTTCTTTTCCTGGGGTGGGAGGGGGGGACAGCAGAGACATCAGGGCTGCTCTCCCCCCTTAGCAAGCCAGGCCTGGAGGAATGCGAAGAATTGCAGGCAAGCACCAGAGAAAAGCATGTTGGAAATGCCAAGACACTTTTCCAGCATGCTCTCCTCTGTCCCAAGGTAGGATTGAGTGATGGGAAGGGAGAAGGATAGGAGGGAAGGAGAAGCCTGGCTGGCTTTCTTTTGGCCTGGGGAGGGGAGAGACCAAATGCACAGACCAAAAGAGTGCCGAGGAAGCCGAGGCTCCTAATAGCCAGCCTGATTCTGCAAGCGAGAGCTCCAGCTTTTCTGGGCTCAACACACCCCTTCCTTCAGCCTATACACAGGGAGGAATCCTTCTCTGCTTGGAAGCAGCGGGAGAAACCTGGAGCTTAGCCTCGGGGAATCCTCTTCTTATGTGGAGGCCGAAGGGAGGAGGGTGTCGCCTGGTTATTAGGAGCCTGTCTTCATCAGCACTTCCAGCCTGGCCCTCCTTCCCTCCCACAACTCCAGGCAACCACACCTGGCAAAGAGGGGCAGACGTTTCCTCTGACTTGGGGGAGATATGAGATGGCTCTGCTTCTCTTCCGTTTGAAGGGGAGCCGGTTCCTCCCCTTCCTGATCCTCCCAGCCTCCAGGCACCAGGTGGCTTCTTAAATCCTCCCTCTTTCCCCCCCCCAAAGGATAAGAAAGGCCTCTCCATTCCCTTCGCTCTGCCCCACAGTTATGATTAAGCATTTATGATTTTGTTATAATTAAATAAGCATATGTAAGACCTGCATACCTATACCTGTGAATATATATATATATATATATATATATATATATATATATATATATATATATATATATATATATATATATATATATATATATATATATACAATTTATATTTAATATAAAAATAAAATTTTATATTAAATATATTATCTTTTTTTTTTTAATCGTATTAGTGGTCCTCAGGATTTAAAAGTATGAGTTCGGTGGCCCCTGAGTTCGAAAAGGTTGGTGACCCCTAATTTAGGCTACCAAGTTCCACCTATTGTCCTTTGCAAGAGTACAAAATAATCTTCAACCGAGGAATGTCTCATTTGATCATTGTGAAGAGAAAACTACCCCTCTCTTTGGTGAATTCATTCTATTATTAAATAGAATAGAATAGAATCTTCTTTTGGGAAGATTGAATTAGAAAAAGTGGTTCCCAAACTTTTTCAGTCCACCGCCCACTTTGTGCTACAAACTCATCCTCGGTGCCCCCCACCCAGGGATGGGATTTAAATTTATTTGGGTGTGGCCTAATTTGAGGGCGTGGCTTGCTGGTCATGTGACTGGCGTGGCTTGCTGGCTGGCATGGCTTGCTGGTCACATGACTGGATAGGTGTGGTTTGGTGGTCACATGACTGGGTGGGCGTGGTTTGGTGACTGGCAAACCAAATACAAGTGGTCTTCACTTAATGGCCGGTTGTTTAGCAAGAGTTCTAATTTATGACTGGCCTCCCCAGAGCTACTTGACTTGTTTTTGGAGCTTTGACAGCCATACACACACACACACACACAAACATATTCCCTTCTAACCCTGCTGGAGCAGGTCATTGGACTAGAATCGGCAAAGCATCTCTGATTAGATTCTAGTAGTGAATAAAATCTAATCAGAGGTGCTTTGCCAATTCTTGTTGATTTGTTTTATTTTTATTTCTTTATTTTATGCTGCTGAATTGCATTGACATATGTGTCCCTTCTTGTGCACAACCCAGAAGCTTTTGTGATACTTTGCAGCAAAAATTACTGATCTCTGGCTTTGCTCGACTTTTCAAACATGCCGCCACTGCCACGTTTTAGGTGCCGGCCCCGCAGGTTCACCCCATTGAGCCCACTGCACCGGAGGGACCTGCCCAAGCAAGTCCGAACGAAGCAGTGCACCACGTCTATGGGGTGAGCCTGAGAGAGGGAAAGAGAGAGAGAGAGAAAAGAAAGAGAGAGAGAAAGGGAGAAGGAAGAAAAGAAAGAGAAAAGGGAAAGAAAGAAAGAAAGAAAAAGGGACAGATGAAGAAAGAGGGGGAGATGGAAGGGACAGAAAGAAAAAGAAATAAAGGAGGGAGGGAGGAGAAAGATAATGAGATACCTATTCTAGTCCAATCACCTGCCTCAGCAGGGTTAGAAAGGAGTGTGTGTGTGTGTGTGTGTGTGTGTGTGTGTGTGTTCTCCTTGTAATTTACGAGTACATTTTGGTTTTGCTTTCTTCTCATTTACATTGGGGAAAAGTAATTTTTTAGGCTTTCTCTCTCCTTTTCCTTCTCTCTCTCTCCTCTAACTCTCTTTCTCTCCCTATGCCTCTCTTCCTCCCTCCTTCTCCCCCACTCCCCACCCCGCCTTCCCAACTCCCATGCCCAGGGAATATCTGTAAGGAAATTTGGCACGTTCTTTCTGTCTCTGGAAAGATACAAAAATAAATCTTGCATTCCAAAAGGAGTGACAGTCAGGCTGTTACCTCACAGTGCTACGAGGTTGCTGCCTTAGATCGCTGCTGAATCCTTGCAAAACTGGGTAAAGACAGAGAGAGGGGAGCAGACAGAGCTGAATTGAGCCAAACCTCTCTCCCTCCCTTTGTATCTCTCTCTCTCTCCCCCTGTCTCTGTGTCTCTTTCATTCTCTCGGAAATCCCTGCGTGCTCTCCTTGGGGCTCTTTGTGTCCCCTTTTCTTCCTTCCTTTTGGAAATCTGGGCTGGCTGAAGAACGAGAGGAGGAGGAGGGGAAGGAGGGAAGCCTCCACTGCGGTTTCCACTCATTCCTCAGCTAGCCTGGATTTCCAAAAGGAAGGAAGAAAAAAGGATAGCGAAGAGCCCCGAGTAGAGCATGCAGGGCTTTCCGAGAGTATGAGAAGCTTCTTTTCCTTCTTCTTGGCAGATAACAGATAATCAGAGTTGGAAGGGACCTTATTTATTTTATTTATTTATTTATTGTACTTATATACCGCCCTATTTCCCTGACAGGACTCAGGGCGGTGCACAGCCAAATCAAAATACAGAGGATAATACAAAATTAAGAACAGTTAAAAGACCAAATATAAAAGGTTAAAATTTATAAGAAGTTTAAAAGCCAAACTAGATAAAAACCAGATTAAAATCCTAAAAACCCCTAGGCCAGACCGATTTGATGAAATAGATAAATTTTCAACGCGCGCCGGAAGGTCAGGAGATCAGGGATGGTCCTCATCTCCGGGGTAATTCGTTCCAGAGGGAGGGTGCCCCCAATGAGAAGGCCCACACCCTCGGGGTCGCCAGCCGTCCAGCCAGCGGTACTCCGAGGAGGCCGACTCTATGGGAGCATACTGGCCGATGGGAGGCCGATAATGGCAGGAGGCGGTCCCGCAAACATCCTGGTCCCAAGACATGGAGCGCTTTAAAGATGGTAACCAAGACCTTGAAGTGCACCCGGAGGACCACCAGGAGCCAATGCAGCTCACTCAAGAGCGGTGTATCATGGGAGCCCCGAGGAGCCCCCAACACCACCCGCGCGGCCGCATTCTGCACCAGCTGGAGCCTCCAGGTGCACTTCAAGGGAAGCCCCATGTAGAGAGCATTGGCATAGTCTAGGCGGGAGATCACAAGGGCGGAAGTGACCGTGCAAAGCGCATCCTGATCCAGAAAGGGCCGCAACTGGTAGATCCTACGGACCTGACCAAAAGCTCCCCTGGCGACGGCCGCCATATGGTCCTCCAATGACAGCCGTACATCCAGGAGGACACCCAGATTGTGAGCCCTTTCTGTGGGGGCAAGAATTCCCCCCCACACACAGCCAGGGATGGAACCATGGCTGTATCGGGGTGCCTGGAAGCACAGCCACTCAGTCTTAGACGGGTTGAGCTGAAGCCTGTTCCGCCCCATCCAACACCGCATGGCCTCCAGGCACCAGGTCATCACTTCAACAGCTTCATTGGGGTGGCCTGGGGTAGAGATGTACAGCTGAGTATCACCAGCGTACTGATGGAACTCTACCCCAAAGCCACGGATGATTTCACCCAGCGGCTTCATATAGATGTTGAACAGAAGGGGCAAGAGCACCAACCACTGAGGCACCCCGCAAACCAGGGGCCTCAGGGCCGATCTCTGCCCCCCCCTGCCAACACAAATTGCGAATGGCCAGAGAGGAAGGAGGAGAACCACTGCAAAACAGTGCCCCCCACTCCCAACCCCTCCAGCCACTGCAATAAGATACTGTGGTCGACAGTATTGAAAGCCGCCGAGAGATCTAATAGGACCAGAACAGAGGAATAACCTCTGTCACGGGCCCTCCAGAGATCATCTACCAATGTGACCAATGCCGTCTCCGTGCTGTGCCCGGGCCTGAAGCCCGATTGGCGTGGATCCAAATAGACAATTTCCTTGTAGGTCATCTAGTCCAACCCCCCACCTAAGCGGGAGACCCTACACCATTTCTGACAAATGGCAGTCCAATTTCTTCCTGAAAGTTTCAAGTGATGATGTTCCTACAACTTCCAAGGACAAGGTGTTCTGTTGGTTGATTGTTCTCACTGTCAGAAAGTGAGTTTTTGGCAAGTTTTTGGAAATCCAGGTTGGCTGAGGAACGAGCGCAAGCCATGGCAGAGGCTTCCTTCCTCCTTCTCCCCCTCCTTCTCTTCTTGTGCACACCCTCAGGCCCCACCACAGCCAGCCCCATGGCTATTTGCTGCTCTTGCAGCACCTGAGCAGCACACTCAAATTTAGTGCCCTTCACTCCATCCCCTCCTCCTCCTGGAGCCCATTACAATGTGGAATATCAGCTCCAAGCCGACCCGGCCAGTGTCTCGGGATAAAGAAAAGTCACAAATCTTTCCCAGTGGCCGAGGTGAATACAGCATTAACAAGGGCTGGAAAAAGAAGCAAGTAGAGAGGCGCTTCGCTCCTACCCTAGAATACGGAATGAGACTCCATCTGCCACCAATGCCTTTCTCTTCTCAGAGCAGGCAAAGAGTGAGGGGGAGGGGAGGGGCAGGGCCAGCCAGTGGTGGGATCATCTGACAGGGAGCCACAGGAGAGGGTCCAAAGGGCCACATGTGGCTCCAGAGCCTCATGTTGTCGACTCCCACCCTAGGTGATCCACAGATGCCATTGGCTGTTGCATCAGAGCTGCTGCATTCGAGGCGCTGGCTCCAGAGCGGTGCAACAGTCAATGGAGTGACCCTGCAGGGCCGGCCCCTCGAACGCCCCCCTGCCACCTCTTAGTGCCCCCCTAAGGCACCCCACTGCCTCCCAGGGGGTGGTACCACTCACTTTGGGAACCACTGAATTAGAATTTTCTTCTAAAAATTGAATCCCATTATTTCATATCCTGCTCTGTAAATGTTGGTGAGAAAGACTTGGCTTGAAAATTTTAGGATGATAAGGAAACTAATTAATCAAATGTCACTACTATCACTTGACTAACTAAATTCCTTATCAGGCAGGAGTATTTTAGAATAGAAAAGAAAAGAATAAAATTCTTTGTTGGCCACGTGTGATTGGACACACAAGGAATTTGTCTTTGGTGCATATGCTCTCAGTGTACATAAGACATAAAAATATATTCATCAAGAATCATAAGACACAACACTTAGTGATAGTCATAGGTTACTAATAAGCAATAAAATCATACTAGGAAACAAATAAAATAACATAAATTGTAAAGATACAAGCAGCACAGTTATAGTCATAAGTGGGAAGCGATGGGTAATTGGAAGGAGGAGGAGAATAATAATAATACAGTCTTATTAAGCAGTTTAAAATGAGAATTAGTTGTTTAGCAGAGTGAATGCATTCAGGAAAAAACTGTCCTTGTATCTAGTTGTTCTGGTGTGCAGTGCCCTATAGCATCTGTTTTTACTAGGTTAATACATTTGTGTATAGTTATGGTACAAAGAATATAAATCATTTTGCATATCAAAGCTTGACTATTTAGAATGAAATACCTTAAGGAAATAATCTTCACGAAGCCAAAACCCGTAAGCCCACACGTTCCCAATGATAGGTAAAGACAAAGCACCAGGAGGCAAATTTCTTCGGGACCAGAGTTGTTTCAGGAAGAACACAGCCAGCAGAGCAAGCAGCAAAACAACCAAAATTATCCTTATGTCCATCATTTTCCTGCTGGATCGTTCTGGTTGATCAAGAGATGGTTGTCTCCTTTTATCTGACAGCTTTTTGCTTTTCTCTCTATTTTATATATTTCATTGTTGGGAAAATAATAGCAACATGTCTTTTAAAGCACTGTCTAATTATTACTGGTACATTGCCAACAAGATATTATTATATTCATTCGGGTTAATGAGCTTACCTCTATCCATGTGCCCACCAAATAACAGAGGATGATCATGTTCCTCAATCAAGGGCTGTGTAATCTATTTTCCCTCACATGATATTAAATTGGAATTATTTTAAAATCATGGTGTGCCATAGGCTCATGAACACAAAGGAGAATGTTGTAGGTCATAGAGATATGATCTATACCTCTATTATATCTCAGTGCATAGTCCTTGCAAGACTATCATCAGGACATTATCATTAAAAAAAAACCCTCACTCATCTTCTCCTACAAATAAGAAAACATCTAAAGATGGGCATCACTGTGTTGGAGAACCATCTTTGGATGTATGCAATTGACCTTTCTTTTGCAACTAAAACATGTGAAACCTTAATCCTAACAATTTGGTGTTGTTTTAATAGATGTTGCAGCAATTGTTACTGATTGAACATTGTCCTTGATCCAAGCATCAAATTATAGGTAGAGAATTATAGATTAACAGTGCCTGCCTAAAAATAGTGTCATAACCCCCTGATCATATCTAGAAGAGATCCATGATGGAGCTTTAGCAGGAACAATTTCCAAACTCTGAAAAGCCGCTAAACCTAATAGAGGTCAGGCAGCCATCTAGCCATCCTTTGTACTATTGTGTGTTGCATAGGCTTTTACAAAATTAAAACAAACATTTAAACATTCTGTTTTATGCTGATGCTTGTTTTATACTGACTGAAGTCTTCACTCAGGTCTGTGTTTCTGGTGGGAAACACGGACCACTGCCATTGGCTGATGCTGTTTGACAGCCGGATATAAAAGGAGATGTCAAATGCCATCAGCTGTTGCCGCTCCAGCTGGCTGCCGAGTTAGCGCGGTAGTCGTGGCAACCCTTTATTCTGTAAATAAAGTTAAAGCTGAAGTTGCTCTGGTTGCCTGCCTCAGTGATTCCACTGCTCTACAACACTGGCAATGAGGGCGGGATACTTATAAGAGGCAAACCAAGCAAAAAGACATTAAGAGCGAAGTCACTACAAAAAGAGCTGAAAACATTTAAAGAGCTGCTGTCACTGTTCGTGAAGCGCGATTTTCAAATCACCTCAGGAGAAGCAGCACAGCTGAGAAGACGATGACTTCAAACCCAGCATTCTTGCCTTTCAGACCGACGGCAGACACATGGGAATCATGCAGAAACCGGTTTGACTGTTTTTTAGATTCTATTGACCTTGCTGGCATTTCAGACCATAGAAAAAGTCTTATTTTCTAAGCTTTTGCGGAGCCACGGTATTTGACACCGCAATAGCATTATTGGCTCCATGTTCTATTAAGACTGTTCAGTGGCAAGAATTGCAGGAAATTCTTTCCAATCATTACTCCCCTAAGCCTTCTAGAATTGCCAGACGCCATGCCTTTAGAAGGCGCACCCAGCTGAGGGAGAAACTATTAGTGACTACATGGCAGCACTACGGACAGCTGCCTTACATTGTGGATTCAGGGACTATCTAGAAGACATGCTGTTAGATCAGCTGGTGTGTGGAGTTAAGGACCTTAGGCTGCAAAGACAGCTACTAGCTAAAGGGGACCTAACCTTAAAACAAGCCATAGAAGAATCCCAGGCTGCTGAGCTATCAGCACTCTCAGCAGCTGAAATACAGGGAAATCCAATTAGACTAGATAGCCCAACAGTTCATTTTGATGAAGCCTCCACAGAGGAAAGCTCAGAAGAGGCTACTGGGATAAACCACCTCAGACAGCTCAACCCTAATCAAAAGGAATACAGACAGGTTGCAAATCAATCTCTATGAATGCAGCCTACCTGTTTAAGCTGTGGAGGCAACCATTTCAGGGCATCCTGCAGATTCAGGAATGCCATTTGTTTAAAATGCCAAAAGAAGGGTCATTTACCAAGAATATGTCAAGCAGGAAAGACTTTTAACCAGCCCCAAAAGCCTCAGACAATCATACATTTCCAAAGACAAATTGAAGACTGCTCCACATGCTACCATGCCAAAATGACAAAAAGAAGTTCTAACAAAATTAGTGTCATTGTTTCCCTAGAAGGTAAACCATGCAGGATGGAAGTAGACACTGGCTCTGCACTATCCATCATTTCATGGGGCACCTTGAAGCAACTGCTTCCCAGAATAACAAGAAAGAAGATTCCAGGCTGTAATTTGACTCTACGAGACTACCAAGGCAGAACCATTCCTGTCATCGGAAAAGGCAAGTTTTTTATTCAATTTCAGGGTTTCAAGGGTCACTTGCCTTTAGTGATAGTGGATAGCGCCCTCCCAAGCCTGTTGGGATTAGACTGGTTCCCTGCCCTAGGCCTTCATATAGGCGGAATCCATTCCATTGCAAATTCAGAAGTGGACTCCCTGTTCAGGGAATATGCTGATGTATTCAGTGAGGGCCTAGGCTGCTACGTGGGAACCCCAATATCTTTCAACGTGGACCCACAAGCAGTTGCAATTCATTTAGAGCCCCGAAGGCTACCTTTTGCAATCTGCCCTAAACTTTACAAGGAACTAGACAAACTAATCAAACAAGGCATACTACAACCTATAGACTTCGCTAAATGGGAGACCCCAATAGTGACACCCCAAAAGAAAGACGACAGTTTAAGAATTTGTTCTGACTACAAAGGCACAATAAATAAATATTTACAAATCAGCGCTTATCCGGTCCCCATTGTTCAGCACTTACTCCATTCTTTTGAGCCTGGCTCCATTTTCGCAAAACTAGATATGTCACAGGCCTATCAACAGTTCCCTGTTGATAACACAACTGCAGAATTGCAAACCATTGTGACACACAGGGGTGCTTTTAAGTGTACATGCCTCCAATTTGGAATTAATGTGGCCCCTGGAATTTTCCAGTCACTAATGGAAAGGATACTTCAAGGGTTACCTGGCGTAGTACCCTATTTCGATGACATTCTAATATTTGCCAATGACAAAACTCAACTGCTACAACAAGTCAGAAGTGTCCTCGAATGTTTTAGAAAGTCAGGTCTCAAGTTAAAAAAAGAAAAGTGCACAATTGCCACTCCACAAGTTGAGTTTTTAGGCTACAAAATTGACGCCTCGGGTATTCACCCAACAGAATCAAAAGTAAAGTCTATTATGAAGCACCCACTCCTACTAATAAGACTGAGCTCCAATCTTTTCTGGGACTTCTAAATTTACTTCAGTTTACTTCATGCGAGTTCGAGATTTTTCTAGCCAACCAAGGAATCAGACATATATTAATAGCTCCTTTTCACCCTGCTAGTAATGGACTGGCTGAAAGGGCAGTCAGGTCGGCTAAGGAAATCCTACAAAGACTTGGGCCCATAGACTGGCATTCTAGACTAGTCCAGTATCTTCTGAGCCAACACACAACCCCCTGTTCTTCCACAAACAGGTCACCGGCTGAACGCCTAATGGGGCGCCGTTTAAGAACAACCCTTGACAAGCTTCACCCAAATTATTCCCCAGTTCTTCCCCTTGGATCAAACAGCCAAAGTAAAGGGTTCTTTGAAAATGACCTAGTGTATGCTAGAAACTTTGCTGGGCAACCATTGTGGTTGTCTGGGCATGTGGTAGCAGTAACTGGTCCTAAGTCTTACAGAGTCCAGCTACAAGATGGGCACATCTGGTACCGCCATTTAGACCACCTGAGAGGGCGCTGGAGCACTACACCCAGAGGACATCTAGACGGTCCTGATGCTGAACAGCCACCATTGCCTGGAGAAGCCTGCCTCCAGCCCACATGTAACGAGAGCCTACCTGAAGAAGACACTGACCAGGGACCAGAACCGACTCCAAGCGAGCTGCCAGCCTCACCAACAATGGAAGCCACATGACAGGAAGGAGACAGCGGTCCGGCGCCATTTCCAGTGGAGCCAAGATCGGGCCATCTGCACAGGTGCCCGACATATCTAAAAGACTACACATGCTCCTCGCTAGGAGGGAGGAGTGTTGTGTACAGACTGAAGTCTTCACTCAGGTCCGTGTTTCTGGCGGGAAACATGGATCACTGCCATTGGCTGATGCTGTTTGACAGCCGGCTATAAAAGGAGATGTCAAACAGCATCAGCTGTTGCCGCTCCAGCTGGCTGCCGAGTTAGCACGGCAGTCGCGGCAACCCTTTATTCTGTAAATAAAGTTAAAGCTGAAGTTGCTCTGGTTGTCTGCCTCAGTGATTCTGCCACTCTACAACAATGCTGTACTGTCATTGACACAGGTAGGGATAAAAAGATTCCTGCACAGGTTTAGTTTGTGTAGTTAGCTGCAGGTGGTATGAGGCCTGGTCAGAGGCTTGGGATTGATGGCCAGCAGTGGTCAATACCAATTGACTGGATGGGCAGGCCAGCTGATCATTGCTCAGTGTCAGTTGGGCAACGGCCAGTTGGGGGCATCCCAGGGCTTGATCAGGGACTTGGGATTGGTAATGGCTGGCTTTGGACATCCTGGGACCCAGAGGTGCAGCACTTGGCCAGCTGTAGGATTGCAGTGGCTGATGCAGGAGAATCACCTGGAAATTAGGGAGGAAGGAATGGAATAAGGAAAAGAGAAAGTATCGGAAGATCAGCACAGTTGTATCTTTCCCCCTCTGTTAAGATAGGGCTGTTCAGGTTTAACTTAGATGGCCTCCTGTTTACAATACAATCCTTTCACAGTTCCAAGAAGGTTCCACATTTACTTACACTATCCAGATGACCCCAAGGACACAGATAAACCTCCAAGTGGCTTCAATGACTCTCAGATAGCGCTAACATCCGGATGATTTCATGGAATATAAATCCATTCTCCACAATTCAGTCAGAACTGAAGAAGCTTCTTGGATAAGAAATTAAATGTCTTTAAGGGAAAACAAAACAGGTCCAATTGCCTTTTGAAAAAGCACCTTGGGAACAATCATGACCTAGATTATTGAGAATCACCTTGGACATCTCAGAAGAACTTTTTCTAGAACTCATTTTAAACAACTAGACCCAAACCTAATCCTAAACCAATTGTAGGAGTAGAGCTAGAATAGAATAGAATAGAATAGAATAGAATAGAATAGAATAGAATAGAATAGAATAGAATAGAATAGAATAGAATAATAACTTTATTGTCACTTTGAATGTACACTCAAAGCCCTTAGGACTAGAACTGTAGTTACTTACAAGTAACACTCCACACCAGATATAGTGATGGTTTATTGTCAATGGTGACTACGGTCAGGCAACATGTTTGAAATGGGGTAAATAAAAACAATGCCCTCACAAAAACAGCCTTACAGAGTAACAATTCCTCTCCCCCTTTACACACACCCATGTTATTTTTACCTTATTAACCCCATCCCCTCCCACCATCCTTCTTCTGATTACTCCCTGTAATTATCCAAGGAGGTTGCTGATGCAATCTTGGCCAGCTTTATCTTAATTCCACCCAGATTGTTGCCAGTACCGAGCTTCATTATATCAGCAGCCCCTCCCTCTCCCATGATGAGCCCTGAGCAATTAACAGCAATTACAGTCCTAGAGGCATTGTTATTGCAGCCCCAGAGACAATCATCCTGTTCGCTCCCCCATCCTTAAAGTCCTAACAAGGCCATTAGCAGCTGCTGTTGTAACATCTGTCCAGGGCGTTGCAATGCACCATGTCATCACCAACAGCCTCCAAAGCCTTTCGCCATCGCTCACACCCTTCTATCATGCAGCCAGCACCTTGGAAGGTGCCACCATGATCACCAGGATGGCGGATGGCACTAGATGAAAGGAGGCATCCAGCACTGCTGAACAACAGTGCTTCTGAGGAGTAGGGGCTCGTCATGTACACTGATTGGCACATTAAAATGAAATTTCATTGCATACAGCTCTCATAGGGTCACTACCTCCAATATATACTACATGAATGTGACAAAATAAATAAATTCAAAATTATGTATATACCTACATATGTATTATATGATACAGAGAAACAACACAGTCTAGTTCAGATGTATATATGCACATGGAAAGAAAAACAAATCTTGTGACTTTGCCAGACAGATGGCATAGGGAACAAAGCTGTTACAGAATCTTGTAGTCCTGCTAGAAATACTTTGAAACCTCCTCCCAGAGGGGAGCAACAGAAACAGACCATAAATTAGGTGTGTAGGGTTTCTAACAACACTATGAGCTCTAAGAAAAATACACTCCAGGTCCAAGCTGGGAGAAGATGCTGGAAATAAAATGGAGGCTGATTGGAAAGAAGATCTCTGTTTATTTGGATGCCAGAAACTCCAGGGACAGCAGCAATGTTTCTGGGATGGCTGATTCTTTGGCTGGGTAAATGAATGGATCTTCTGGAGTTTGGTGATTGAGATGCTCCAGGGGATTGTACAATGTAGTGAGCCTTGTGTCTTTTTCTATTCCAAAGGTGGTGGATAAATCCTATTATGTGCTTAAGGTCATGTTCTGTTCTTAGAATTTGCATGGGGGTGGTGTAAATTCTTAATCACATCAGTGGCAGGGAGCTGTGACTGAAGGTATTTTGTTTATGGATAAATTGGCCCAGTCTTTCTTAATAGGTATAAAATATTCATCTCCAAAGACTTGAGGCTTCTGCTTGAGGCTATTAAGAAAAACTGGGGCTGCTTTCTGACTTTCTTAAGATTTTTCTTCATTTCTCCTTTGGCGAAATATAATATTCTGCCTCTTTGAATATCCCCCAAAATATCTCATTATTGGGGGCGGTTTCCCACACTACTGATAAAATATGGGAAGATATTGTACTTTGCAGAATGGGCTGCATATTTAGATTGTTGTTGGAAAACAGAAGAATACTGGAAAAGCTAGGAAAAACTCTTTTATTTTTTGCAGGGAATGAACCTGCATGTCATTACTAAGGTTGAACTCTGTGTCAAAGGCCATTTTGTACAGGACATAATACATTTAGACTAGATTTCGGTTAATTGAAGGAGTGACAACTTACTATGAACACATCCTCTTGTTTTCTTTGAATCTACTGATATGTTTGTATTAGTTTTGTATTTTGATATGATTAAATGACTAAATTAGTAACCTTTTTGAGGAATACCCAATAGAGAAAGAAAAACCAATGATTACAGTGGAATGAGGAACTGGGGAATGGACCAGAGACAATGTGAGAACAGTTTTGAGTACTATTGAATACCTTTAATAGCATGAGAAACAAGCAGCTTTATTTTTTCTGGATACAATGAAAGCCTTTGACAATTTAAATTCAATCTTTGTGTTCAAGGTTTTGGAGGATATGGATTTTAGCTGAAATGTATTCAAGAGGTCAAGTCAATTTATGTATCTCAATAATTATGGTATTAATGGTGATTTAACTAAAAGGTGTGAATCCAAAAGGGCACAAGACAAGGATGTCAATTTGTCAATTGCTTACAAGATAATAGGTATAAGTAAAAACATAGTTATGAATACATGGATACATATAAAAAAATAAAAGAAATAAAAGAAACAATAGGACAGGGATGGTAGGCTCATTGGTGCGCTTTTGCACGCCCCCTACAGACCTCTTAGGAAAGGGATGAGGTTTGGGGAAGAAACCATAGAGTCAAGTAGAGTATTCCAGACATTGACCCATTCTGTTGCTGAAGTCGTATTTCCTGCAATCAAGTTTGGTGCAGTTAACCTTGAGTTTGTATCTATTGTTTGCTCTTGTGTTGTTATGGTTGAAGCTGAAGTATTCATTGACAGGTAGGACGTTGCAATGTATGATTTTATATACTATACTTAGATTGAACTGAAGGCGGCATAGTTCTAGGTTTTCTAGGTCTAGAATTTTGAGTCTGATGCCATAAGGTATTCTGCAATGAGTGGAGGAGTGGAGAACTCTTCTTGTTAAATATTTCTGGACTTTCTCAACTTAATATCAGACACGTAATGTGGGTTCCAGCCTGATGAGCTGTATTCGACTATTTGGCTAGCAAATGTTTTGTATGCTCTAGTTATTAGTATAATATTACCAGAGAAAAAACTATGTAAGATTAGGTTAACAACTCTTAATGCTTTTTGGCTGTGTAGTTATAGTGGGATTTTAGTACTTAGAACATTAGAGATGAGTACTCCAAGATCTTGACAGAGTTTGGATCATCAACAAGGTCTTGACTATTCAGCCTGTATTTTATTTTCTGACTTTTTTTGCCAATATGTAGGACAGAGCATTTATTTGTTGAGATTTGAAGTTGCCATCTGTTTGACCATTCTGATACATAGTCAAGGTCTTTTTGAAGGGTAGCAGTATTGTCTGTGGTGTTAAATAGCTTTACATCATCAGCTAAGAGAATGCAGTTGCTCTTGATATGATCACAGAGGTCATTTATGTAGAGTATGAAAAGAGTTGGTCCTAGAATACTGCCTTGGGGAACACCACTATTAACAGGTACAGAGTTTGATAGCATGCTCCCAATTTTGACCATTTGTTGTCTGTTTGACAGGAATGCTTCTATCCAGTTATGCAGGTGTCCAGAGATACCGTAAGATTTTAGTTTTAGGAGTAGTTTGTTGTGTATCACTGAATCAATGGCTTTACAAAAGTCTGTGTAGATTGCATCTATTGCTTTTCCCTGATTGAGTTGTGTATTCCATACGTTTTTGGAGTGTAATAGTTGCAGATTACATAATCTCTGGCTCCACTGTTGTTTATTTTAGTAATCCTTCATTTTCAACAAAGATTGTCAAGCTCAGGAAATCCAGGGTGTTTAAATGATTGTACAGGTTTATTATGGGCATGAAGGGATTTGAGACTGATGATGTGTTTGACCCCTCCCTCAGGATCAGCATGGTCATCTTCTATAGCAGGAGTGTCAAACGCAAGGCCCCTGGGCCAGATCTGGCCCTTGGGGTGCTTAGATCTGACCTGCAGGGCCACCCTAGAAGCAATGAAGGATGGTCCATGATATCTCTTCCAGTCAAAATGGAGCTTGGGAGGACTGTGTGCAGATAGATAGGATATGGGGTCCTGAATCTGGGGTCCTGCATAAGGAATCAAGTATAAGCTGTAAGTCCTGCTGCTATATTACCTTTCTTGCTGCCCAGGACTTTGACCCTACTGTTGACAAATTTATCCAGGCTTCTTATATTCAAAATATCAATTTGTAGATCATCAGAGCAGGATCATTGGTTGGCACATGTTTTCCTATTCTGTTAATTCTATCAGCATCCTTTTGTCTCTTCAAGCATGTCAGCATCATTTTGGATTATCAATGAAGTTTGCTCTGGCTGATTAATATGAAGCACATTGGAAAAATTTATTAAAATTAAAAAGTGATACAGTGGAAAAACAAAGATATGAAAATGAATAAAAAATATTAGAATGTGCAGAAATTTAAATTTAAAGAATTTACAATCAAGGAGAAGGCTTAGAATATTTTTTAACATGGGATTTCTTTTATCAATGGCTAGAAACAGAAGTTAGAAATGTAAAAGTATAAAAGAAAACACCAATTATATAAGGAAAGTTCAGTAAAAAGGATAAGCAAATATTATTAGCATTTGATCATTGTTAATGTATAGATAACTTTGAGAGCATACCTCCCAGCCCCCCCAAAACTTACTGCAGATAAAACCAATTTTTTACTTAACCGCCAGACAAAGCCACTGCAATAAAAACTCTGGATTGTTCCCCCAAGGACCCAAAACCTCACAACAGAAATCTCAGCCCTTCTGTCTTTAAGAAACCCCCAGGCAAACAAGCCAGACAACAAAAAGCAACACTAAAGTACAATCATTATTAAGGTAATTCACCTGGAGGTCCCCTTTCTCTGATTCCGGGCAGAATTAACCACCATGATAGGAAAGACAAAAGACCCAGCCAAGAACAAAAGCAGGGCAACCATGAACACTGAAACCCATGATCCATCAATCAGGCTCAGTTAAAAAAACCAGCTTTAATAATGGCAAAGTGTTATACGTTTGGTTACTAATTTTCTCAGAACTACATTTCACGTAAAATGTCTCCTAGCCTTCATGCTGCAAGCATCAACATCAAAAAATGCTAGGACATGTTGTTATGTGCCTATAAATTAAAGCAATATTTTTAGATTTTTCCAGCTGTATCTGCTTTGTGAGTGTGACCCACAAAACTACCCAACACACTCCCTACACAGCTGAAAACTACACATACACATACTCACAAAACAGATACAGCTGGAAAAATCTAATTCTTTAATTTATAGGCACATAACATTTCACACAATTTAAAAGAACTTCCATATACACACGATGACAACCTCACAAAGCAGCTGATTTCTAAAAATAGAAAAGCAGCTAAAATTTCCCAAATTTTATATGACTATTTTTTTAGGAAAAATATTAACACACTTACTGTTTTTTTAAATCAGGGGTCTTCAAACTTGACAGCTTTAAGACTTGTGGACTTCAACTCCCAGAATTCCTTCTCCTAGTTTGAAGACCCTTGTTTTACATAAGGGATTTCAAACTTGGCAAGCTTAAGACTTGTGAACTTCAACTCCCAGAATTCCTCCTCCAGTCATGTTAGTAATTCTGAGAGTTGAAGTCCACAAATCTTAAACTTGCCAAGTTTGAAGACCACGGGCTGCCCTGATTTATATGAGTAGGGGAAAAAACTACTTACCCAGTTGAAGAACAGCAGAATCAGTTGCTCACAGAGCAGGAGATTGCAGCAGCAATTCAGGAATCAGGAGAAGACCTCTGAAAGAGGTAGGTGCTGGCTGGAGGTGGGAGGGAAGTGGGTTATTTTAAAAGGGTTTTTTTCTTTTTAGAAGCCCGGGGGGGGGGGGGAGGAATCGCAATGGCTAGGAAGGTTTGGAAGAGGATGGACAGCAGGAAGTAAGCACGGGGAGCCAGGCAGGAAGTCAGGAACCGGTTCGGGGCGTGGCCAGCCAGAATCACTAATGGTTCTGCGAGCTACGCTAAATTCCTCCTAACGGTTCGCAAGAGCCTCCGTGAACCGGCTGAATAGCACCTCTGGTGTAGGAGGTCTCTAACAATGCTTCACGCTCTAAGCACATAGCACTTATAAGCAGTATCCTGAATAATGGGAAGTGAGCTTCCTATAATCTTCTCAGCTGTCCTCACCACTCTCTGAATGGACTTTCTATCTGGGACGCTGTGGCTACCAAACCAAACAATGATGCAGTTTGTTAAATGCTCTCAATCTCGCCTCTGTAAAAAGTGGCCAGGACAGAAAGAGAAATATGTGCTCTCCTCATCCGATGCAGGAAATGCAGGTGCTGGTTTGCATGCTTCACTAAGAATGACATGTGGAGAGACCAGTTCAGATTGTTGGTTATCTGTGCCCCCCAGATACTTAATACTATTGACTATCTCTACTGCTGCATCTTTGACACTGAGTGGAGTATAATTGTGCCAGTTCTTTCTAAAATCTACAGTTATTTCCTTTGTTTTATTAACATTTAGAATCAGGTTACTTGTATTGCACCAATCCACCAAAGCCTTCACCTCTTCATTGTCATCCCAGATAAGATCCACCACTCCCATGTCATCCGCATACTTCACAATATCATTCGTAGCAGATTTGGCACAGCAGTGGTGAGTCATCAAGGTGAACAATAGCAGACTCAATGCATAGCCCTGAGGCAAACATGTACTCAAGGAGATGGAGACTTTTCTTCCAACTCATACAAACTGGGGCCTATCAACAAGGAAATCCAGTATCCAATCACATAAAGGCGTATTAAATCCTAATAGGCCCAGTTTATTCACTAAACAATGAGAAATGGTTGTGTTGAACACCGATCTAAAACCAACAAAAAACATGAGTATTCTTCTCCTCCAGGTCCACCAATCTAAGATGAAACATGCAGGAAAGGACATCATCTATATAGCGGTTCTTCCAATAGGCAAACTGAAATGAGTCAAATGTGAGGTAAAGGCATGAAGCCATGTAGTCCTTTACCAATCTCTCAAAATACTTCATCATAATGGAAGTGAGTGCAACTGGACGGTAATCATATTGTTTTATTTGTTTCCGATGATTTGATTTCTTATTAGTAACTATGACTATCACTAAGTGTTGTATCTTTTGATTCTTGATGAATGTATTTTTATTTTATTTTTTTCTTATGTACACTGAGAGCATATGCACCAAAGACAAATTCCTTGTGTGTCCAATCACACTTGGCCAATAAAAAAATTCTATTCTATTCTATCTATTCCATCATTAAAGCATGTAATGATAGGTTATGGGGCACTGGTATGATGATTGCAGTCTTAAAACATGATAGTGCTCTTTTTCCAGTCCTTTGGTAGTTCCTCTGTGCTACAGGAGTTTTTAAAGATTTCATTCAGAGGCTCTGAGATTACATCAGCCAGCTCCTTCAGAACCCTGAGATGCAAACCATCTGGTCCAGGTGATTGGTACCCATCCAGGGTCGATAGGTATTTTCTCACTATTTCCTGACCTACTTTAATCTACCTATCTCCCACAGTGCTTCTTTGTTTGAATTATTTCCTCCTTTTGTAAACAAAAAACAAATGCAAAGACAGACTTAATCAGTTCTTCTTCCTTCCTGCTGCCTGTTATTTTCTTACCATCAGCTTCCATTACTGGAACAATCACATCCTTCATTTCCTTTTTCTTATATATTAAAATAAGATTTTTGTTGTTAATTTTAGCATTAGTCATCATTCTTGGCTCACTCTGGGTCTTAGCTTTCCTATAAATTATAATCAGCTTTGGGTTCGTGGATATACCTAATCCGAAGGGCAGAAACTCTTCTCTTTCAATGAACTTCCCATCCTTATCTAAAAAGTGATTTGGGTTGAATTCTTCAGGTGTCTCCCATTGTTCAGAATCAAGAAGGACAAAGCAAAGTCTACGATAATCTAGCTGCCCTGTAAAAAAGGGTTGAGGGATTGATTCATAAGAGAAACAATGAAAAATGTTCAAACAATAGTGATGAAAAAATTGCTTATAGCTTGCCTTTATCGAGGTCTATTTGTTCATTTCCAAAGCAGTTACTGAGATTAGTGGCTGCTCAATAGCGCATGTGCCAAGATGCTATTGTGCATGTGCCAAGATGGCGACCGGACACGAAAAGGCGAGCTCCGTTGGCCGTTCCATGTCCTAGGCTGGGCTTTCGCCCCCCCCCCCCCGGGGGCCTGGTGAAGGTGAGAGTGACTGGGCCCACGGGAGGAGGCTGGCCCGTCCGAAAGGGTGTGGGAACAGTCGGCAGGGTTGCCCAGACAGCCGCGTGGGCACTCCAGGCGGCAGGTGGGGTGACGACGCTTCTATTGCACTTCCCCCGTCGTGCCTCGTGTGAGATCTGTGCTACAGTTTGTTAATTCGTCCTGGCTTGGCAACGACCTGGATTTCCAGCTGGCTGGCCCCTTCCTCCCCCGCCTTACCTCAGCTCCTTCAGGGCCGATGGTCTGGTCTTGCACCCCAGCGCTGCTGGTGGTGGCGCTGGTGATGGTGCGGCCCGACCAGAGGCTGGCATTTCTGACTTTGGCTGCCCCAGTTGTGGTTTTTGGTAATCTGGGGGTGATGTGGAGGGCCGGTTCTGGTCCTGACCAGATCCACAGTCCAGCTTTGGGTCCGGACAGCAATGGCGATGGTGGTGGTGGCCAAAACCGGCGATGGCGGCGCTGCCCAGTGTAACAGAGCTGCTGACCTTGGGGATGAGACCCCAGGCTTGGAGGGTCCCGACAATGTCCCCGGTGACAGCAGCAGCCCCGAGGGTGTTGTGGAAGGCTCAGTGGTTGTGGCATCGTCCTGAGTGGCAAGAGTGGCGGTACGGCCTGGTGGCGACTGCTCCGGAGACAGGGGCTTTGATAGCTGTGGTGGCGACGGCCTTGACTGGATTGCTCCCTCCGAGGATGAGGGCAATGGTGGTGGTCTGAATGCTTCACTCACAGAGGCATCGGCAGTGGTGGCCTGGCCCTACATCATCAAGTTCGGCGATGGGAGCGTCTGGTCCGAGGGCAGCAGCGGTCCCGACAACCATGGGCCAGACCCATGTCGATCCTGTCCCCGCCGACACCAACGATGGCAGCGACAATGAGGACAGAGACTACAATTATAACTATTTGGCAGTGGGGCCTGGGCGAGTTGGCCCCAATTGCATGGGCCTGCCCATTCCCATTTTTGATCTGGGACGTCGAGATCACGACCGACTGATCGCCAAAGGATAGGACGGATTACCTACATGTCGGCAGATTTATGGGCCCTCAGGGGCATTCCCCTGTCTCTGAGATGGCCCTCCAGCCTTTCTATGGCATGCCTCGATGACGGATCCTATTGGAATCCCGAGAGGTGGCACTGTCAAGGGAAGAGCGCAAAAAATTATTCCTATTTGTACTCTTTTACTTCCAAATTTTTAATGGGGTTAGAGAGGGAGACCAGACTGGGTTTGGTGGACAACCCGTCTGAGACAAAGGCCAGACCGGGCGTTGAGCGCAGCCGGGAGGTCCTGGGGGAGGGGAGGGTTGGATCGAGGATGGGGGCTTCTTTTCGGGAGGAGGAGGGAAAGGCTATTTGCACGGTCAGCAGGAGAGGCAGATATGGTGTTGACAGGGGGCCATATTATGTTTCAGGAGCCCACCCCGTTATTTACGTGCGGTGGCGCGCTCCGACCCCAGGTCATTTCCTATTCCCTAGGTTGTCTGAACGATCCAGCCTCAGGCCTTCAGCTGATGGTTTGCAATGCCAGGTCCGTCATTAACAAAGCCCCCTTCATTTCTGATTTGATCACAGATGGGGGGGCGGACCTGGTGGGTGTTACCGAGACCTGGCTGGGCCATGAAGGAGATGTCCCCCTGGTGGAAATGTGCCCAGCTGGGTTTCTGAGGGCCCAGGGGAGGGGTGGGGGGTTTGCAGTGATTATTAAGGAAGATCTGTGTCCTAGGGAATCCACTGTTCCTCAGACGACCAGATGTGAATCCCTTTTTGTGAAATGTGGTTCCGGGGTTCAGATGGGCCTATTGATCACATACCTGGCTCCCTGTTATGTGACATCAGCCCTGCCTGTGCTCCTTGAGGTCATCGCCGGCTTGGCGGTTGAGACCCCCAGGCTTATGGTCATGGGGGATTTCAACCTACCCTCAGCTGGCGGTGCCTCGGGGATAGGCCAGGAGTTCTTGGCTTCCATGACAGCCTTGGGCCTGACCCAGTTAATTAGGGACCCCACTCACAATGGGGGTCACAACTTGGATTTGGTTTTTGTCTCTGGACGATGGCAGGATGATCTAGGTGTAGGGGATGTTGTTGTTGAGCCCCTGTCGTGGTCTGATCATTCGCTCCTTAGGCTGGACTTCCATGCCGCACCCTCTTGTCACAGGGAGGCGGGGCCAATACGATGGTTCCGTCCCAGGCACCTGATGGATCCAGATAGGTTCCTGACAGAGCTTGAGCCATTTCCCGGCGTTTGTACACACGACCCAGTTGAGGACCTGGTCGCCACCTGGGATAGGATGGCGGCTGGTGCCCTTGATCGGGTCATGCCCTTGCGGCCTCTGACCTGATGCCGATCCCAATTAGCTCCTTGGTTTTCCGAGAAGCTGAGGGTGATGAAGCACTGGAAAAGATGCCTAGAGAATGGTTGGAGGACCACCCACTCCGGATCTGACCAAACACTATTGCGGTCCCATATTAGGACCTATTTAATGGCAATAAGGATGGTGAAGCCTTCTCACTTCTAGCCCTTATTGCGTCCGCAGGGAATCGCCCAGCCGTTCTCTTTAGGGTGACCCGCTCCCTCTTAGAGGTGGGAGTGTGGGATGAGTCTCTACAGGGGCAGGCTGAGGATTTTTCAAATTTTCTCCAGGACAAAATCACTCAGATCCGGGATGGATTGGACTCTGACTGGGCAACTTTGGACGGTGGGGTGGGGGCGGAATTCGGGGAGGTCATTGGGAGGAGTTTGATCCTGTGACCCTCGAGGACGTGGACAGGATGCTGGGTGGGCTCAATGCCACCACATATTTACTGGATCCGTATTCCTCCTGGCTGGTATTGGCCATCCAGGAGATGACATGTGGTTGGTTCCAGGGCATTATCAATGCTTCCTTGAGTGGGGGGTCTCTGCCTCCTGCCTTGAAAGAGGCGGTGGTGAGACACCTCCTCAAGAAACCGTCCCTGGACCCAACCTTATTATCTAATTATCGTCCGGTCTCCAATCGTCGCTTTATGGTGAAGACTGTTGAGAGTGTGGTCGCACGACAGCTCCCCCGGCACCTGGATGAAGCTGTCTACTTGGATCCACGCCGATCAGGCTTCAGGCCTGGGTACAGCACAGAAACGGCGTTGGTTGCATTAGTGGATGATCTTTGGAGGGCCCGTGACAGGGGGTACTCCTCTGTCCTGGTCCTATTAGGTCTCTCGGCGGCTTTTGATATTGTCGACCACAGTATCTTATTGCGGAGGCTGGAGGGGTTGGGAGTGGGAGGCACTGTATTACGGTGGTTCTCCTCCTTCCTCTCCGACTGCTCACAATTTGTATTGGCAGATGGGCAGAAATCGGCCTCGAGGACCCTGATTTGTGGGGTACCTCAGGGGTCGGTGCTCTCGCCCCTCCTGTTCAACATTTATGTGAAGCTGCTGGGTGAGATCATCTGTGGTTTTGGGGTAGAATTCCACCAGTATTCTGATGACACTCAGCTGTACGTTTCTACCCCAGTCCCCCCTGACGAAGCTGTGGAAGTGATGGCCCAGTGCCTGGAGACTGTGCGGGGTTGGATGGGGCGGAACAGGCTTCAGCTCAACCCAGCTTAAACTGAGTGGCTGTGCTTTCCAGCACCCCGGAAACAACATTTTACCAGTCAGCCCCAATTCCCACAGTTAGCCCAAGAGAATACCATAGTCAATCTATCAAAAACTGGCTAGTCATACAGATTCCCCCAACCATTTTAGGGATAAGTGGGAGGAGGAATACTCCTGTCACACTTTAGTTGTAGCTCTCAGTGCAAATGGGAATCCTCATTCTTCACAATCTCCCCCCATACACACACACACACACATACACGCACACACACACTAAATGTGCTCCCCATATAAACTGGCCAGCAAGAAGGGGACTATATTCACACACTCTTCTTGTCTCAGACTCAGGCAAAAGGACAGAAATATACAATAGCCAAGCACTCATGCCCTAGGGGCCAATCCACTGTCATCTGGGGGTCTTCAGACTGTCTTCTTTGGGTGCCCTCCCTAATCCCCCATCAGCTTCTCCCTGTCAATCCTAGAGGACTCTTGTGACTCTTCAGACTATCTGGACTTGTCCTTTAAGTTTTAGGAGGTGACCAGGCTGAGCATGAGGGAGGGGTCAAATGCATCATTAGTCTCAAGTCCCTTCACATCCACAAGAAATCTAAATCCAACCCGCTTTGAATTCCATTGACTCTTATCTACCATCAATTCACTTTGACCATTGGTAGTTCAGATTCTTGTAGCAGACATAAACTTGCAATAAACTTTTATATTAATTTGAACTGCCTAGATTTCCTGATTTCCTACACTTGACACATTGCTGGCTTCTGAACTCTATGTCTTCAGATGTCTCCAAGCTGGATCATTATTACACCTCTGCTGGCCTTCTGCCCTCAGCACACACTGATGTCCACAGCGTCCAGGCCTGCAACCCCTTGCTCTCTGGACTGGCTCTTCACCTCTTGCCCATCCCTCATCCTGGTTGCATCCCTGAATTTATTTATATCGAACTACAAGTTCATGTCAGGTCTTTGACTTCCAAAGACATTTGCCTCACGTGAATAGATAAAATCTCTTACTACATTTGGGAGTCATTGTTTATTCTTGAGTGCTGGTGGTTTGTAATCCTATAAATTTCCTGAGCTACTTGTGTAAGATGAACAGATATACATAATTATAAATAAGATTTACTTCAGAGTAGATGACCTACAAGTTCCCTTCCAACTCTGTTATTCTGTCATCTGTCATAATCACATTTTATGATCTTTTTGCCATTTTTCAACCAAAATTGCCAATTGGATAAGTTGGAATCAGAATTTTGAACCTGTGATTCACTTAATGACCAGAGTGACTCCCTTAACAACCATCATAAAATGATTGTAAAATAGAGTCCAATCATGTGGTGACTTAAAATTACTTGGCGACAACAATGATTTATGATAACAATTCAGGGCTCAGTTATACTTATAAACTGCATTGTCCTAGGTTAGGGGTGTCAAACTCGTGACATGTTGTCATCATGTGACGTATTGCAACTTTTTTCCCTATGCTAAACTGGGGGTGGGCGTGGCCAGCACATGACTCATCTGGCCCATGGGCTATAAGTTTGACACCCCTGTCCTAGGTAGATCAACAGAATCTTCAGGTGAAAGTCAATAGAAATCATTCTTCTTCTGTCAGCTTTAAAAAATTCAGCTGTCACATTTCATGGAAGGGGGGGTGGTTCAAGGTTATTCTGTATGTCATATTAAGAAATTCCAAGTGCTATTAATTGGTTCTCATGATTTTTGAAGTGTAGAAGTGGGAGGAGAGAAGGTGGATTCTGTGTAACATGCAAAAATAATTTCACTTGGGAAATTGCCTTTGACATGCCAGATCTGTTTCTAAATAAATCAATTGGAGAGAAGATGTCTCAGAGTGATTGATATCATGGATACTTTCTGGATGCCTTACATTTATTTCCCAAGTCCACTTTTATTTTTAGAAGGGGCTTGGCTGATACCCCGGAGTTCTTTTCCCTGACATGGAGAAAGATCAACAATCAGCCGAAGTTGGAGATATGCAGAGGAGAGGAAATGGAGGCCCTCCCTCCGGAGCATTAATTGAATCTGCAAGCCTTTGTTTGGAGGAGATGATGGATGATTTCAGAATGACAGTAGAGGAAAGAGGTTTGGGAGCTATATTGAAGT
This sequence comes from Bungarus multicinctus, assembly GCA_023653725.1. Taxonomy (NCBI): domain Eukaryota; kingdom Metazoa; phylum Chordata; class Lepidosauria; order Squamata; family Elapidae; genus Bungarus; species Bungarus multicinctus. The sequence continues at coordinate 7,653,089 of CM042844.1, forward strand.
GTTTCAACTCAGGAAGTTGTTATAACCCAGAGGTAACCCACCAGTTTGAAGAGAAATCTTTCTCAAGCCCCAGGCAGATTGCTATGCTGTCTGATTGGAGGGAGGAGACTATACAGATGCCAGTTGGAGGAAGCCAGAAAGACGCATCAACTGACAGAGGTATGTTGCAGCCTCCAAGACAATCCCCTCATTTTCAAGAGATAATTTTGCCCCGTTCAGAAAGTATCCCTCCAGGGTGGGAATTTTATCCAGGCCAGGGGTCAATTCAATGCCAATGGCAGCCAGCACCAACCCAGCCCTGGTCTGAAGAGGGGTTGCAGCAGACAGCAGCCACTTCCCCTCCATCTGACCAGGGAACCAGGCCACACCCATCTTCCTCCTGGCAACCACAAATGCAACCCCAACAGACAGCGAGGCCACAGGGACCCCTATTCCAGAGAGGCACCACCCAGCCAAGATACAGGGGGCCTACTCAGCCTACGTATACCACCAGGCCAGTTCATTTCATTCCAGTACAACCTGCAGGGGCTGGCCTGTGCCACCTCCACAACCACAACCCATACTGGACCAAATACCCTTTAAGGCCATATTCAATGGCCACCATGAACATTTTGATTACTTCCTCACTCGAATCCGATCCCATATAAAACAATTTGGAGATCAATACAGCACAGAGCGCTTTGGTTACAGCCATAACAAATGGGATGAATGAAGGGGATGCTTCAGATTGGGTGGCCCAACTACACAATGAACAAGCCCCTGAATTATGTGATGTAAATGGATTTATTCAATTATTAAGACTCAGATTTGAAAATCCAGGCAGGATTTGAGAATGAAGAGAAGTTAATGGAAATGAGGCAAGGCAAGCGACCCTTGTCAGAATTTATTTGGGACTTTAGAAGGGTCGCAAGCCACCTCATGGATTGGCCTGAAAGAATGACTTTACCCTATTTTGAAAATGATATTGATCCAGAAGTAAAGAAGGCCTGTGAAATTAGGGGAATCCCAGAGACCGTACTATCATGGTATGTCACATCGCTCAGCTTAGATCACAGCATCAACCCACACAGGAAACCTCTTCCGGCAGCCCCGTCTAAGAGAATTGTGGCTAGGAGACCACCAACCGGATCAGCCAAACCTTGTACCCAATCTTTCAGGGTGCTGAAATGTTACCAATGTGGTCAAGCCAGCCATAGAGCAGCAGACTGTCTGGCCCCTGCTCCTATACCACAAGCTCCGCAGTCGAAGTCTAATCCAGCTGTTACAAGTTGGAAGAATCAAGAAAGACCTGCAGCCAGCTGGGAAAGCCCCCTCTGCATAGATGGGAGCAACGGACTACCAGACCACCACCACGTCCCCGAGAACCAATTGATTAACATGTTCAATTGGTCCAACAAATTCTAGAAAAAACTTCTAGCCACCAAATTATATGTGAAACTCTCAAAATGCAAATTCCACAAATAGTTGTTGGACTACTTAGGCTACCGAATATCCAACCTGGGGATTGAAATGGACCCCAGAAAGATGAAAATGGTGCTGGACTCACAATCCCCCAGAATTCAAAACAACTTCAAAGTTTCTTGAGGTTTGCCAACTTCTATAGACAATTCATTCCATCCTTTGCTGAAGTTGCCCTCTCGTTGATGGAGCTATTAAAAATGGGCCAGTCACCCACCAAACCAAAGCCAAGTCAACCCCTGGTTTGGACTATGGACTGTCAGAAAGCTTTCGAGGCCTTAAAATGCCTCTTCACAGCTGAGCCTATCCTCCAGCACCCAGACGTGACCAAGCCTTTTATTGTCCAAACGCATGCAAGTGATGTAGCAGTGGCAGCTGTTTTGCTGCAAAAGGACTCTCAAGGCCGACTGATGCCTTGTGCTTATGTGTCCAAAAAGCTGACAGACACAGAGCAAAGGTGGGTGGTCTGGGAGAAAGAAGCATTCACCATACGATGGACTTTGTTGACTTGGAGGCATTTTCTAGATGGGGTGCTAGAGGCCTTTGAGGTATTGACTGATCATAAGAACCTCGGGGCTCTAAAGATCCCTAGGAGATTATTGCCCAAACAAGTCCACTGGGCCCAATATTTCAAGTGATTCAATTTTAACATTAAATATATCCCCGGAGGGAAAAACGTACTGGCGGACGCTCTGTCCAGAAAAACCTCAGTTTGACAGCCACGGAGAGGAAATAGTACAAGCCTTAATTTAAGAAGCTCAATTGGCAGGCCAAGTGACCACTTGAGCCCAAGCCAACCGCAACCCCAACACCTGGAAGATAAGCTGACTGCAGGATTGAAAACGGCCCTATTGACCAATCCTTGGTTCCTGGACCATCAAACCGAGTTGACAATGAATGATGGACTAGCTTGGAAAGGGACTAAGCTTTATGTACCCACAACCCTAAGACTACTGGTACTAAAGCATAGCCACAACTCCCACCTGGGAGGCCACTTCGGATTCCTAAAAACCCTACACTTACTGAGAAGACAGTTCTGGTGGCCAAAAATGAAACCTGATGTTGAGGACTATGTAAAAAGTTGCTCAATTTGTGTCACAATGAAACACCAAACTGGAAAACTCCCTGGCCTCCTGCAACAAGTTGCTGAACCAACCCAAACTTGGGAAGAAATCCCAATGGACTTTATTGTTGAATTACTTAAGAGTGAAGGGAATATGATCATTTGGACTATAATTGACTTATTCTCTAAACAGGCCCATTTTATAGCCTGCAAAGGACTTCCATCTGTGAAAAAACTTGCAAAGCTGTTTGTGAAACATATCTATAAACTACATGGAGTACCTTGTAGAATAATATCAGACAGAGGGGTACAATTTACCGCAAAATTTTGGAGGGAATTTCTGAAATCCATTGGTTCCTCTCAAGGATTATCCTCAGCTTTCCATCCTGCTTGTAACAGAGCAGAGGAGAGGGCTAATGCCACGATTGAACAATACATTAGATGCTATGTAAATTATCAACAAGAAAATTGGGCTGAGTTATTACCTTTTGCAAAGGTTGCTTACAATAATGCAGTACACAGCAGCACGGGATTGACTCCATTCCAAATCAACACTGGAATGGATTTTGTCCTGATGCCAGAATTACCTAGACAACCTCCCTCATCCATGTCCCTAACAGAATGGATGAACTCATTAAAGAAAGGATGGGAAGATACAAAAAAAGGTTTGACTGAAGCTGCAAAAAATTTAAAAAACACAAGCGGATAAACATAGATCCCTTCAACCGCCTTTTAAAGTAGGGGACAAAGTATATTTGTCGACCAAGTATCTTAGGTTGAAACTGTCCAGTAAAAAACTGGGTCCAAAATTCTTGGGTCCGTTCCCAATTTCAAAGATAATCAATCCAGTCACTGTCCAATTAAATCTTCCTCGAATATTGGGGAAAATTAATCCAGTATTCCATTGTAGTTTACTAAAACCAGCTACTACATCAATGATAAGACCACCGCCAATTGGTCCCCCTAAACCGTTAATGGTACAGGGGAAACACATTATGAAATTCAAAAAATTCTCGATTATACCGTGGCTGATTGCAATATTTGGTCTGATGGAAAGGATACCCTCTCTCAGATGCTAGTTGGGTAAAGAGTTGGGATGTTCATGTTGATCAATTGGTTAACCAATTCCATGAGGATTTTCCCCAAAAACTGAAGGGTCCTCATGGGGGGGAGAGGGGGTTAAAGACTGCAATGTGTTAACCCCTGTATCTGGTTTATTTTCCTTTTCTTTTAGGAGGAGGAGTTTTCAAGGGGGGACACCTGTCAACTGAAAAAAATTCAGCTGTCACATTTCATGGAAGGGGGGGTGGAGGAGTTGAAAAGTTCATGGTTATTCTGTATGTCATATTAAGAAATTCCAAGTGCAGTTAATTGGTTCTCTTGATTTAGGGAGTGTAGAAATGGGAGGAGAGAAGGGAGGAGAGAAGGTGGATTCTGTGTAACACGCAAAAATAATTTCACTTGGGAAATTGCCTTTGACATGCCAGATCTGTTTCTAAATAAACCAATTGGAGAGAAGATGTCTCAGAGTGATTGATATCATGGATACTTTCTGGATGCCTTATATCTTGCTTTTTCCATTAGAATATTATATCTAAATCTCTATGCTGTGCTTCACGAACAACATTTACAAACTGGAGTGTATTTGGGGAGAGCAGCTGAGATGGCAAGAGTCTTGGAAGGAAACACTTAACAACTGGAAGCAGAAGAAAACGCTTAACCTGGAGAAAAGAAGACCACCAGGGACATGATGGCTGCCCACAATTATTTGAGGGTGCGTGACAGAGAAGAGAAACAGGACAGTGCAGAATTATTCTTGAAATCTGGATGGAAACAATGGGTTTAAATGATAAGGAAGCAGATGTTAGTTGGGTATTAGAAAATAGGTAAGAACCTATGGAAGGAGGAGGAGGAGGAAGCAGCTCCCTTCTTTGCAATTGCTGGTTCAGTTCTTAGCATCTGATGATATCAAAACAATTTTGATGTTGACTGGGAAGCTGGAACAGAAAGACACCAAAGTATGTGATGAGGTTGCTAGATGCTTGAGAGCAAAGATGTAATGTCTTCTCTCCTTACTGATGAGCAGAAATAGGTATCTCCAAAAATGTAAAAAAAATTAAAGACCTCTGAGTTAGGCAAAGAGTCATTGAAATGTACTAACTATTGCCACACCAACTGCAGGGGATTTCCACAAATTGCATTTCAATATGTCAATGAAGACTCAATCATCCAAGCCAAATAAAATCTAAAAAGGTAAAATTATGGCAACTAGATCAAATATACTTTTGGCCTCCTTCCTATCAAGAAGAGAAAGGGAACGAGTCTTTCTTTTTTCCAACTGCCTCATCTGATATTTGATTATTATTCTAGCATGCCAAAATAAGTGAATACAGGTAGACTTACAGCAGTTCATTTAGTGTCCCTCCAAAGTTACAACGGTACTAAAAAAGTGACATGACCATTTTTCACAGTTACGACTTTCACAGCATCCCCACAACCGGGTTTCTAACTTAACTGCATTGTTTCACTTAGCAACTGTGGCCTGAAATCATAAAATAGGGCAAAACTCACTTAACAAATGTCTCACTTAACAGAAATTTTGGACTCAATTGCCATCATACTGTAGAGGACTACCTGTATTACCAGCATGATTTTGCAAAGCATAGCATATGATTATCAGATTACTCATATGGTAAAGCAGTGGTGACTAACCTTTCTGGGCTGCTGTGCCAAAAATTGCATGTGCACTCGTGTGTGTGCTTCACATGCCAGCACCCAAAATGGCCCCACTTTGTCACTTCCTGTATTTTCAGAAATACAGGAAGTGCCGAAACGGGTCTGTTTTTCAGCTTCCAAAGGTTGCAGAGGCTTCCTTCAAGCCTCTGGTAGGCTGAAAAAGGCCTCAAACAGGCTGAAAATAATTGGGGAGGTGCACGCATGCGCAGTGAGGTAAGTTTGCCTGGGGCACGCGTGCCATAGGTTCACCATCATGTTAGTAAAGTGTTCTCTGGCTTTTCTCATATCAAGAAGACAAAGGAAATGAGTTTTTTCTCTCTCCAACTGAATAATTTCTCTAATAATTTTTCTGTACTTGTGCTGCTTAGAAGACAATCCTGAATTACATTCTTAGTGCATAAACTGTTCATTTCCCCCATTTTCCCCAGCTGTGGCGGTGTAGTGGTTAGAAGGCAATATTGCAGATTAATTCTATTGATTGCCAGGGGTTCAATCCTCACTGGCTCAAGGTTGACCCAACCTTCCATCCTTCCTAGGTCGGTAAAATAGGGACCCATTATTGGGGACAATATGCTGACTCTATAAACCACTGAGTGTAAAGCACTGTGAAGCAGTATATAAGTCAAAGTGCTACCTGTATTTTATTCCCCTCTGTGTAACTATTGCTTGGAGAGGGACTAATTTACATAAAAGCCTTTTGATGCTTCATTGAGGATAAAATCCTGATTTTTGTTCTAGTATCCCAAAATAATTCTACAGTACTCAGCCTGCTACTATATCCTGAGTTTTTAGTGATTTTTTTAATTTACTATACAATTTATGTGGTGCCCATCTTGTGTCAAATGAGTTTGGGCAGTGTTTAGCATAAAGAAACATTGAAATCCTCAATTATAAGATAACAAAGCAGATAAAATAAAATCATTAACACAAGACGGTGAAGGAGGGAGCCAGATATATAGGAGAGGGGAGCTTTGAGCTTTGCTCTCCTTTTTACTCTCTATTTTTATTCTTTTTAAAATACTCTTTCTACTTTTAAATCAATTTTTAACTGATAAATTTAAAAAGTTTTAATTTCACCACTTGAGAGGTTCAGCTTGTCAAAACGAAAACATTCAGTTTTGTAAATTAGAGGAAATGGATCGTGTTTTTCTGTTGCCAGCATACTTTATTTACAAAATAACTAAGAAACCAAAGAAACAGCAGTGCCATCCTACTAAGCAAGCTAAAGAAACTATAAAGAAAGATGAAGTGGAAGTAAAACTCCTCCCCTGCACACATGCGCAGTAAAATAGAACTTCACAAGACACTCATATCTTGTTACTATGGAGACTTGATAACCAGTCCAGCTTATTCTGTAAACTATCTGTGGAAGCTCCTCAGACAAACAAAATAAACGCAGTGACACTCCAGCTTTTACTCCAGGTTTTTACTCCAGCTAGTAAAGCATTTAGTGAATGAGAGGAAAGCTTTCTCTACTAAGCAAGGAGACATTGGAGACTGAATGAGGCAGCCATCAGCTGCTTTCTCGACAAACCTGAATGGGGAAAAGAAGGAAGAGGCAGTACTCTGCAACAGAGAGTTTATTTTTTTATTATTTATTTGATTTGTCAATCGCTTACAAGATACAGGTATAAATAAATATAGTTTTGAATACATGAGATACTTATAAGAACTATAAAAAGAAACAATAGGACAGGGACAATAGGCACTATTGGTGTGCTTATACAGGCCTCTTAGGAAGGGGGTGAGGTCAATAGTAGACAGTCTAAGCTTAAAGTTTTTGGGGTTTGGGGAAGAAACCACAGAGTCAGGTAGAGTATTCCAAACACTGATCACTCTCTTGCTGAAGTTGTATTTTCTGCAGTCAAATCTGGTGAGGTTAACCTCACCAGATTTGTATCTATTGTGTGCTCTTGTATTGTTATGATTGAAGCTGAAGTATTCATTTGCAGGTAGGACATTGCAATGTATGATTTTACATACTATATTTAGATTGGACCGGAGGCAGCGTAGTTCTAGATTTTCTAGGTCTAGAGTTTCAAGTCTGGTGGCATAAGATATTCTGCAATGAGTAGAGGAGCGGAGAACTCTTCTTGTGAAATATTTCTGGACTTTTTCAATTGTGTTAATATCAGATACATGATATGGGTTCCAGACTGATGAGCTGTATTCAAGTATAGGTCTAGCAAATGTTTTGTATGCTCTAGTTAGTAGCATGATATTACCAGAGAAGAAGCTACGTAGGATCAGATTAACAACTCTGAATGCCTTTTTGGCTATGTAGTTACAGTGGGCTCTAGCACTTAGATCATTTGAGATGAGTACTCCAAGGTCCTTGACAAAGTTTGGATCTTCAACAAGGTTTTGACTATTTAGCTTGTATTTTATTTTCTGATTTTTTTTGCCAATATGTAAGACAGAGCATTTATTTGTTGAGATTTGAAGTTGCCATTTGATTGACCATTCTGATACATAGTCAAGGTCTTTTTGAAGGGTCAAGTATTGTCTGTGATGTTGAATAGCTTTACATCATCAGTGAAGAGAATGCAGTTGCTCTTAATATGATCACAGAGGTCACTTATTTAGAGTATGAAGAGGGTTGGTCCTAGAACACTGCCTTGGGGGACACCACTATTGACAGGTGCAGAATTTGATAGGATGCTCCCAATTTTGACCATTTGTTGTCTGTTTGACAGGAATGCTTTTATCCAGTTATGTAGGTGTCCAGAGATAACAAGCCTTTAAAGCAATAGAAAATGGAAGATTATATTGCAAATAGACAGTGTGTAACTCATTCACAGGCACCTTGTCGGACAAACTTAATTTATGTGATTCATTGGAAAGGGACTTACAAACCAAACTGGAAGATGAACAGTATGTAGAGCTGTCCTCTCTCTCGGAGCGTGGCTCCTGCTCTTGGAGCCCAGCAGCGGCTCAGGGGGGAGATGTAACAAATTTAAAGAAGGAAAATGTGACAGATTTCCTCTCTAGACAATGTTTGGTTACAGCTCAAACCATAAACTCAATATATGATCTTTTGTCAGTTGTTATAAATAAGTTGATTGCCTGAAAGAATCTTTTGCAACGTTTGCTAGGAGCCACTTAAATACTGTAGAAGGACTTGGGAGGATAACCATGGATAGACATGGGATGGCTAACTCAGAAAATGGAACTAGTAAGTATCTTGTTTTCCTCCCAAAAATTTGAACACATATAGAGAAAACACTCTATCAGGTAAAGGCCTAAGAGATGATCAACATAACTACAGTCTGCAAACTAACCAGGTTACCTTGCAAATTTATGACAGGAGAGTAAATAGAGGGCATTGGAGTAATAGAAAAGCTATTAGGCTGTCCCTGGGCCAGCTGCTCCATTGTGAACTCACTCTGATAGATCTACTACATGCAGAGTGGCTGCCAGCAAGAATGCAATGTATGAGAATTCTCCTATTGTTCAAGCAACCCATAATACCCTCCATGCTTTTCAGAATGAAGCCCTTTCTGAGCACCTTCTCAATATTTTCAATAAGGGAGGGAACTGTTGCTTTAAATCTAGGGTGCAACAGCTCTCACATTGCTAAACCTGAGGCTGTTGCAACTGAACTGACCTCGAGAAGGCAAAGAAGCAATATGCAAACTGTGTTACCCACAGCTGTAGGAATTGCTGAGGACATGCCAGAGGAAATGTTGATTGATTTATTCAGTGCATTGTCAGAACCTGAGCAAGTTAACATTTTATTTATTTTTATTTTATTTGGTTTGTCAATTGCTTACAAGATAATAGGTATAAGTAAAAATATAGTTATGAATACATGGATACATATAAAAATAATAATAAAAGAAATAACAGGACAGGGAGGATAGGCACGTTGGTGCGCTTATGCATATCCCCTACAGACCTCTGAGAAAAGGGGTGAGGTCAATAGTAGACAGTCTAAGCTTAAAGTTTTTGGGGTTTGGGGAAGAAACCACAGAGTCAGGTAGAGTATTCCAGACATTGATCCATTTAGATTCCAGACATGGATTCAAAGATTGGATGACCTAGAAGAGGCATTGACAACAATGACAACAACTCAATCTACAGTATTTAATCAACAAACTGCCTCTATTTTAACGATAAAAGAAGCTACTGTCACACAGGCTGACTGAGGTAGCACTACTGACCCAACCTCGAGAAACAACTGAAAGACAAAGGGCTTCATCACACAGTGCCCCCTGAACTGACAAACACTAAGGAAATATCCAGCTTCCATCTTCAATTGATTTAGAAGCTCTCATAACAGCTTTCCACAAGGTGAAACCTCAGCTATGCCACTCCAAATATGGACATAAATCTACATTTATAGATTTAAACCAGAGTACCTGCCCATTGGGGAAAAAATCATTTTTGGAGCAAGAGCAAAGGCATACTGGCAACCGAGATATAGAGGAGCAACAACAAGTTCTGCAACCCATGAGGAGAAATATTGAACTGGTATGACAGGCAGAGCAGAGCGAGGAACCAGAATATATTATCATTGGCTGAGACGCGCGCGTCAGCCATTACTAGGAACCAGAATGCATTATCATAGGCTGATGATAATGCTGACAGCGACCAATATAAAAGAAGCCGTCTGTGCACGTCTGCGTTGCTAGTTAACTCCCTCTCTTGCTGTCAGCTATAAAAAACCGTTCTGCTGTTTTGCGGCAAATCATTTACTTAAAAGCTATTTCAAGTTAATAAAAGTAAATTATCAAGATCGCTAACTCCTAACAATGGTGTTTATATGGGAAGCTTAGATGATATTGATCTGGCTCCAATGTCAAGTTGATATCTGACATCCAGCCAATTCACCAAGCCAGATCATCTTGCTTCTGAGAACCCCATACAGTTGGTGACCTGGAACATAGAGGGCTGGAAAGGGATAGTTGATCGTGGACTAATGGGTTTTTTCTGTAGATTTGAGGTAATATCCCTTCAAGAAACTTGGCGAATCAAAGTGGATGAACCAGTACAACTGCCAGGCTTTTAGGGATGGGCCTCCCCAGCCCAAAAAACAAAGGGAGACCCTCTGGTGGACTATGCATTCTTATAAAGAAAGAGTTACAATGGCAGGGAGAGAAGTTATATAACGAAGATAAGTATCCATACTTTCTAGCTGTCAAATTTGAATATGACCAGTTTGAGTTAATATTGGTAAATGTGTATATTTCCCCAAGCACATCCCAGCACTATAATTCCGAATATTGGATGTGCTTGGAAGTTATCCTAGAAGATATAGCAATACTGTATTCTCAGTCCATAGTGGTTTTATTAGGAGATCTGAATGCTAGACTAGGTCCCTCTTTGTATGAACCTGCCCAGAAGAAGGGAATCCCAGGGGAGTTCTTTGAAAATCATCCTCAGTGGCTCTTGAGAGATTGTAACAGTAATGCCGCTGGTTTGCTCCTAGTCTCCTTAATTTTTAAGGGTAATCTCCAAATTTTGGGAGGTAAGGATAAGAATTACATATACCCTTATACACACCATTCAACTAATTCAAGTAGTGTATTGGATCTCTTTTGTGTGTGTGTGACATTGTGAGGCCGCTCAGATTTAAGACCATATAACATGGCTGACAGATGGCTTACTAAAAAGGTAAAGTGACTCAAATAATTTGGGCAAAGGTTGATACTAAGGCAATATTAGAATGCCTAAAGGCAGAGAATGCTATTAAGTGGGCTAGAACAATCCAGTCATTTAATCCAGTCACTAACAACTAGATGATTGCAATGAATCTTTTCATTCTCCGCCATTCAATCGGAACTGAAGAAACTTCTTGGATGAGAAACAAAATGTCTTCAAGGAAAAACAAAGAAAGCCCAGTTGTTTTTTTAAAAAGCGCCTTTGGGACAACCATGACCTGGAATCTCCTTAGATATCTCAGGAGAACTTTTTCGAGCTCATTTTGAACAACTAGAAAAAAAAACATAACCCTAAATCTAATAGTAAGATATGGGAGGTTTCATGAGAAGAAAAATTGTATATTTGTGGAGCACCAGCCGCTGAAGACATTGGACATACCCCAAAAACTCTGTTAGAGTTTGTAGCAATCCAACCAGCGCACAAGTAAATAATTCAGCAGAATTCATTTAGAGAAGAAACATCTTTATATACAAATAATATACAGTATGATGCACGTGTACAATACCCATGAACCAAGACTCAGAATCCAGAAGTCATAATCACATATGCACTGAATCACAGAAGCAAAGATCCAAGGACAAACTAACTCTTATACAGACCAGTAACCCTAAGCCCAGTCTCCAAGCCATCCAACTCACAACCAGGGGTGGGATTCTACCAGTTTAAACTGGTTTAGTAGAATCAGTTGTTACGGTTCTCTGAAGTTCAGAGAATAGGTAAATCAGGCCTCTGGCTGGCCCCACCCCTCTCTGCCAGTCAGTCCTTATCACGCATGTGCAACATCGTATGTATGCACAACATCACTGCCTGCAGCGTGCTTTTGCCCACCCACTAGGCCAGTCATTGCTGCCTGCCTTCTTCTGCAGCTCTGCCTAATCTGATCTCCCTGGGTGAGTGAGGCTCTGCAAACCCCGGTCGCCTATCTGTCACCACCAGCTGCCTTTTCCCCTATCACCACTTGCCTTTTGCCCCTTCCCCCCACTACTTGCCTTTAGCCACCACTGCCAGTCACATTCCCCTCCACCACTTGCCTTTTGCCACTGCTGCTGGTTGCCTTTCCCCCACCACCACTTGCCTTCCACCAGGGAACATGTGAAGAGGCTCATGTTGGCTCCGGCCAGGTCAGTGGCTGCTTCTCTCACCTGCTGCTCCAACTGGGAGAGTGAGAGAGTCTTTCCTGGCACAGCTTGCAAGTCCCCCTCCCATCAGGAAGATATCTCACATTATCTCTGGTCCTCATTCCAGCTCCTCATTGTCTCTGCTTTCAAAATTGTGTATTCCTCAAAAACTTTACTAATTTAGTCATTTATTTATATCAAAATAGATAACTAATACAAACGTATCATCAACTTTGAAATGGATTGGGTTTGTAACAGCCATTTCACAACTTGACACAACTCCATTTCACAACTTGACACACTTTGGGAGAAGCTCTGAAATGTCAGATCAGATATCCACAGCTACTATCCATTTCAAAGTTGATGATACGTTTGTATTAGTTATCTATTTTGATATAAATAAATGACTAAATTAGTAATGTTTTTGAGGAATATATAATTTTGAAAGCAGAGACAATGATCACAATGGAATGAGGAATTGGAATGAGGACCAGAAATAATGTGAGAACAGTTTTGAGTGCTATTGAATCGCATTGAGAAACAAGCAGCTTTATTTTTTCTGGATGTGAAGAAAGTCTTTGTCGATTTAAATTTAACCTCTGTATTCATAATTTTGGAGGCTATGGATTTTGGATAGAAATTTATTCAAGAGGTCAAGTCACTTTTTACATCTCAACAAACAGATGTTATTATGGTATGAATGGTGATTTAACTAAGGTCTGGGGATACAAAAGGGGATGAGACAAGGGATATCCTCTATTTCCACTGTTGTTTATTTTAATATTCCTTAGTTTTCAAGACAGATTGTCAAGCACAGGAAATCAGGAGTCCAGGGAGTTTAAATGAATATATAGGTTTATTGTGGGAGTGAAGGGACTCAAGACTGATGACGTATTTGATCTCTCCATTGGAATCAGCCTGGTCATCTCCTACTGAGATATTAGAAATAATAAAAAAATAATGTGGGTAAAAAAATAATGTGGATAAAAATTAAGAACGAAGTGATAAACTCAGAGCTTCTGATGGTGATGTAGGTATTTTTCTATGAGACAAAAGTGGTATGGAATATTTGATGAAGAAGCTAAACAGCTTTGGAGATTTAGCCAATTTCAACATAAATAAACAAAAAACCCAAAAATGCCAGTTAAAAATCAGAATTCCCAAGACTGAACTTCTGATGGAGAAATCAAATTTAAATACCTTTGGGTGATGCTTCCAAATATAAATCCCAAATGGGTCCAAATTACTTTGGAACATTCATGAAAAATCAGATGTGTCAATGTCTGAGATTCCACAACCAGAATTGTAGCTCTTATACCAGCCATGATTCCAAGTCAGAGGAAGAGAGATAGAAATGATCCTCTGAGAGAATGTGTGGTATCAAGATGCTTTACTTTAAGTAATTGTTTGTGGGGCCCTGGATAAGGAATCAGGTATAAGTTGTGATATTGCTACTGTACTGCCTTCCTCATTGCCCGAGACTTTGACCTCATTGCCCTCATGTTGGCAAATTTATCAAGGCTTTTTATATTCAAAAATGTCCATCTCTAGGCTATTAGAGCAAGATTTCTGCTCCGGGTGACTCCGAAATTCATGGCCACCAAGACAAAACCAAAAAGTCATCATGATGTTCACTCACACTGAGAGCAACACAGACTTGGTCTGTTTTTTTCCTTAGCTAACATGTGATCTGAAGATCTAGGACATTTGCGTCACTCATGATGTGATTGCTTTCATTATAGCAGAAAGCTTGCTCTCTGTTTAGATAGAATCATTGAGATATAACTGGTTTATGGGAGACACTTGAGGAATTAGCCCAGAAATCTGATAGGCCCTTTCATTGGGAATCTACTCAGTCCCCAGAATATAGAGATAACAAAGGGACTAGGCAGGATTAACCTCAAGGGATCTCTTTCTTTGCTTTGATTCAGAGGAAGATTTTGAATAACCAAGAGAGGAAGAGGAATTGGGAGAGGAATTGCCAGAAAAAACAAGTGGAGCAATATTGGCCAAAAATAACTCCTTTGGAGAAGGTTGTATAGAAAGTGATTAGACTGCAACCAGAGAGGGTACTAGGTGATTCAGTCTACATTCAGGTCTAAGTATGAGTTGAAAAATGCACTGGTTGCTCTTATGGATGTTCTGCCCTGGGATATGGATGGGTGGCACATCCTTCTGGTTAATTCTGTCAGTAGCATTTCATCCAGAGATGGTATTCGGCAGGTTCTGACAAGTTCTGGAAAACCTGGAAATTTTGAGTAGTTCGGAGAACTGGCAAATACCACCTCTGAGTGGCCCCACCCCCATCTATTCTCTGCTTCCCAAGTACCAGCTGATTGGCTGGGTCTTCATTGGTTGCCCTTTACAGGAGAATGGAGCTGGAAAGGAGGTTAGTGGGGTGGGGAGGGAGTGGGGATTTTGCAGTAACTGTCAGGTGGTGCTCCATTCAAAATCCAAGAAAGAAATACTTAGATTCCATTAGTTAGAGAAAAGATATCTTTTACTGGAAATCAAGTGGTAGCAACAAAAGAATTTTTGAATCTGAGAAAATGAGCGCGTAAATCACATATACAAAGTGATGGCAACGTTCCCACCCCCCAATAGTTCAACTTGCTCATCCAGTTAAAAGTTGTGTATAGCATCATGTGGGCATCTCCAGGTGATGATGAGGCCTCTGTCCATTGACCTTGACATATTTTGATAAAGAGTTGTGGTTGCGCATAGCATAGAATAGAAGCCTAAGCAAGAATCTCTCCCTCCCTCTCAACTTATACAGTTCTGTTTTGTAACACCTCCAGCTCAGTTCCCATAACCATGTCCCCCCTCCTCCCCCCGTTAGTTATGACAGCTGAAAGATGCAAAGCAAAGGAAGAAAATCTTGAAGGCTGACAGTAACCTTCCCCCAGGAGTGGGAAGGGAATGGAGATTTTGCAGTATCCTTCCCCTGCCATGCCCACTAAGCCTAGCAATACAAGGCACGCCCACAGAACTGGTAGTAAAAAAAATTGAATCCCATCATTGATTTCATCCCTTCTATTAAATTTGCTCTGGTTGGGAAAAGTGAAGCCCACAGGAGAAATGTATTAAAACTGAAAAAAGATACTAAGACTAATGAGAAAGTGATATTATTGTCCCCAATTTGGGTCTGAGCCTGATGCCAAAGCCAATGATAGACGCCAGACATGAGATGCAGGTTTTCTGATTGCTTTTTATTGGAGTACTCCAAGGAAAAGGGCTCCTGGTCAAAATGCCAAGAGCCAAGAACAAAGGATTAAGTAAATTTTATACATTTTTCACTGAAGGAGAAGGCAGGACAAAGCACAATAATAAGAAATATCATCTAATAAATATTTTAGTAATAATTCTACAATTTGTTCTATTGGTCTCTAACTGTTCCTACTCCTGTCTTGGCTAATGAAATCCCTAGGAGTTATCTAATACACATTTGATTTGCTTCAGGTCATTCTCTATTTCTAACTTTTAGCTGAGGTCTGCAAGTTGGCTAACTTGAATGTTACTTTATTCAGCTTTCCGATTAGCCAGGATTGTTACAAGATTTACACATGCATATCGCCTGTGAATAAGCATTCTTTGTTCTTGCCAGACAGACTCCACAATTACAGTCTTCCTGATTTACTTTGAAGTGTGTGCCATGACCTGGCTTTATTTTAGCAAATGGCCCATCAATATGGGAAACAACGGGAAAATACACCAAATTTACTAAGCACATTTTTTTTCATACACACCCTCCTGGTCTTTCATTGACCTGCTTAGGTACTTTGTGTGAACCTATCAATAGTTTGAAGAAGTTTCAATGCAAAATAAAAAGAAGCAAAACAATATGTTAAGTGGATAGGCAAAATAGCCCCTAATTACAGAATAAGAATACAAAATAGCAAAAGCAAACATATACTATAGTGAATAACTATTCTGTAAATAGTTCTATGCTTTGTATAGTTATATATACATATAACTATATATAGTTATATATGGAAAATTAAACAGTATTTGCTGTGTGAGCAAAAAGGAGACAGCAAGGAGCCTGGGCATGGCTTAGCTCAATGGTTCTGTACTAAAGCTGCTTGGTGCTGTGAAAGTAAAACTGAAACTGAAACCTCTCCTCTGCTTGTGTTTTGCATTTGGAACAGATTTCTTTTCAGCTGGGGAGAGGGAGTAGAACTCCTTAGCATCAGAGCATGTTAATAATAATATAGGAAATACTAATGCTCTGGTGGTTATTTCAAAAAATCCTTTCTTAGTGAGCACCTAGAAGCCAAGAGGAACATACGTGCCAAATTTCAAGTTTATAGGCTTTATTGTTCTGGAGATTTTGTGATGATGCATGAGTGGTATTTTGCTTTGGAGTGGTCTGTGCTTCCCGCTTGAAGCACGGACCTGAGTGAAAACTACAGTCAATACACAACACTCCTCCCTCCCAGAGAGGAGCATGCGTAGTCCTGTAAGTATATTGGGCGCCTGCGCAGTTGTTCTGATCTTCTTAGTTCTGCTGAAAATGGCGCCGGGCTGCTGCCTTCTGCTTGCCACATGGCTTCCATCGGTGGTGAGGTTGAAGGATCGTCAGGAGTCGGTTCTGGACCTGGGTCAGCTTCTTCTCTAGGTAGGCTTTCATCACAAGTGGGCTGGAGGCAGGCTTCTTCGGGTAGGGGTAGCTTTTCCGCGTCGGTACCGTCTAGATGACCTCTGAGTGTAGTGCTCCAACGCCTCCTCAGGTGGTCCACATGGCAGCCCCAGATACGCCCATCTGGTAGCTGGACTCTATAAGACTTAGGACCAGTTACTGCCACCACACGTCCAGGCAAACACAATGGGTGTCCAGCAAAGTTCCTGGCATATACTAGATCATTTTCTAGGAACCCTCTAGTTTGGCTGTTTGACCCAAGGGGAAGCACTGGGCATAATTTGGGTGAAGCCTGTCAAGAGTGGTTCTTAAAAGGCGCCCCATTAGCACTTCAGCTGGTGACCTATTTGTGGAAGCACAGGGGGTTGTATGTTGGCTCAGAAGGTATTGGGCCAGTCTAGAATGCCAGTTAATGGATCCCAGTCTCTGTAGTACCTCCTTAGCAGATCTGACTGCCCTCTCAGCCAGACCATTACTTGCAGGGTGAAATGGGGCTATTAATATGTGTCTA
Organism: Bungarus multicinctus; assembly: GCA_023653725.1. Lineage (NCBI taxonomy): Eukaryota > Metazoa > Chordata > Lepidosauria > Squamata > Elapidae > Bungarus > Bungarus multicinctus. The sequence goes on from CM042844.1 coordinate 7,670,278, forward strand.
ATGCCCAGGTTGGCTAGGAAGATCTCAAATTCGCATGAGATAAATTGGGGGCCATTGTCGGATACAATGGAATCAGGGAGGCCATGTGTGGCAAACATCCTGGTCAATGCCTTATTAACTGCTTCAGTGGTTGTGGTGTGCATTAAGGTCAGCTCCACCCATTTGGAAAATGAATCAACTAATACTAGGAATGTACACCCATGGAAAGGGCCAGCCAAATCAATATGAACTCTGGACCATGGGCTTCCTGCCTCTTCCCAGGTCCTTGGGGTGGATGCTGATGGGGATGACCTGGTGGCCTGGCATGCCTGACATGAATTGATCCAGCTAGAGATTTGGGCATCCATACCAGGCCACCATACGTAGCTGTGAGTGAGGGCCTTCATCCTAACTATGCCTGGATGACCCTCATGTAGTATCTTTAAGACTGAGGTTTGTAGCTTGGGGGGGATCACTACCCTGATTCCCCACAGTAAACAGCCTTGCAATGAGGAAAGTTCCTGTTGGCGTAACTTGTAGGGTAGGAATTGTGATGGATAAGGGGTTGCAGGCCACCCTCTCCTTTCCCAGTCAAGGACTTGGGAAATTACCTTGTCCTTGGCAGAATGGGCAGCAATGTCAGAAGCGGTGACAGGCAGCTGGAGCTCTTCAACCAGGAAAACAGCATTTGTTGGTGCAGGAACTGGCAGGGAACTGGCAGGGAACAATGACTGAGGGCATCTGCATGGCCAAGCATTTTTCCAGAGCAGTGGACCAGTGTATATGAATATGCAGCCAGAAACAAGGTCCACCTGGTCATCCTTGGGGATAGAATCTGAGGAGTTTGTTTAGTGCCCGATAAAATTCCCAACAGAGGTTTGTGATCTGTTACCAGTTCAAAATGATGACCGTAGAGAAACTCATGGAATTTCTTTACTGAAGCAACTGCAGCCAAGGCCTCCTTGTCAATTTGACTATAGTTGCGTTCAGTGGAGGATAGTGTCCTTGAAAAGAACCCAGTAGGTGCTTCTGCACCATTTGGCAATCTGTGACTCAGAACAACCCCTACTCCAAAAGGGGAAGCATCTGCAGCTAGTACTAGTGGTAAATTTTTGTTGAATTGTATTAAAACAGCTTTAGACGTGAGCAGCTATTTGACTTCCTTGAAAGCAAGAGTTTCTCTTGGCCCCCAGTGCCATGGTGTCTATTTATCTAGGAGCCTGTGAAGAGGCTCTGCAATTGAAGCTTTATGGGGCAAGAATGAAGTGTAGAAATTTAGAAGTCCCAGAAAAGATTGGAGCTCAGTCTTATTAGCAGGAGTGGGAGCATATACCAGGATTGTAAAGCCTTTACTTTAGATTCTGTTGGGTGGATACCCGAGGCGTCAATTTTGTAACCTAAAAATTCCACTTGTGGAGTGGCAATGGTGCACTTTTCTCTTTTTAATTTAAGGCCTGAGTTTTTAAAACGTTCAAGGACACTTCTGACCCTTTGTAGCAATTGAGTTTTGTTATTGGCAGATATAAGAATGTCATTGAAATAGGGTACTACGCCAGGTAATCCTTGCAGAATCCTTTCCATTAGTGACTGGAAAATTCCAGGGGCTACACTAACTCCAAATTGTAGGCATGTACATTTAAAAGCGCCTCTGTGTGTCACTATGGTTTGCAGTTCTGCAGTTTCGTCATCAACAGGGAACTGTTGATAGGCCTGTGACATATCTAGCTTTGCAAAAATGGAGTCAGGCTCAAAGGAATGGAGTAAGTGTTGCACAATGGGGACCGGATAAGCGTTTACTTGTAAATATCTATTTATTGTGCTTTTATAGTCAGAACATATCCTCAAACCTCTGTCTTTCTTTTGAGGTGTCACTATTGGGGTCTCCCATTTGGAAAAATCTGTAGGTTGTAGTATGCCTTGTTTAATTAATTTATCTAGTTCCTTGTCAAGTTTAGGATGAATTGCAAAAGGTACCCTGCAGGGTTTTAAATGGATTGGTACTGCTTGGGGGTCTACCTTGAAAGATATTGGGGTTCCCACGTAGCAGCCTAGGCCTTCGCTGAATATATCAGCATATTCCCTGAACAGGGAGTCAACTTCCTAACTTGCAATGGCGTGGATTCCACCTATGTGGAGGGAACCAGTCTAGTCCCAATAGGCTTGGGAGGGCGCCATCCACTATCACTAAAGGCAAGTGACCCTTAAAATCATGAAAATGAATTAGAAACTTGCCTTTTCCGATGACAGGAATGGTTCTGCCTTGGTAGTCCCGTAGAGTCAAATTGCAGCCTGGAATCTTCTTTCTTGTTATTCTAGGAAGCAATTGTTTCAAGATGCCCCACGAGATGATGGATAGTGCAGAGCCAGTGTCTACTTCCATTCTGCATGGTCTACCTTCTATAGAAACAATGACACTAATTTTGTTAGAACTATTTTTTGGTATCTTGGCTTGGTAGCATGTGAAACATGCTCGATTTGTCTTGCGAATTGTATGGCTTTCTGAGGCTTTTGAGGCTGGTTAAAAGTCTTTCCTGCCTGACTAATTCCTGCCAAATGACCCTTTTTTTGGCATTTTAAGCATATGGCATTCCTGAATCTGCAGGATGCCCTGAGATGGTTACCTCCACAGCTTAAACAGGTAGGCTGCATTCATGGAGGTTGATTTGCAACCTGTCTGTATTCCTTTTGATTAGGGTTGAGCTGTCTGAGGCGGTTTATCCCAGTAGCCTCTTCTGAGCTTTCCTCTGTGGAGGCTTCATCAAAATGAACTGTTGGGCTATCTAGTCTAATTGGATTTCCCTGTATTTCAGCTGCTGAGAGTGCTAAAAGCTCAGCAGCCTGGGATTCTTCTATGGCTTGTTTTAAGTTAGGTCCCCTTTAGCTAGTAGCCGTCTTTGCAGCCTAAGGTCCTTAACTCCACACACCAGCTGATCTAACAGCATGTGTTCTAGATAGTCCCTGAATCCACAATGTAAGGCAGCTGTTCATAGTGCTGCCATGTAGTTACTAATAGTTTCTCCCTCAGTCTGGGTGCGCCTTCTAAAAGCATGGCGTCTGGCAATTCTAGAAGGCTTAGGGGAGTAATGATTGGAAAGAATTTCTTGCAATTCTTCCCAGGGAATAGTCTTAATAGAACGTGGAGCCAATAATGCTGTTGCGGTGTCAAATACCATGGCTCCGCAAAAGCTTAGAAAATAAGACTTTTTTCTATGGTCAGAAATGTCAGCAAGGTCTATAGCATCTAAAAAACAGTCAAACCAGTTCCTGTATGATTCCCATGTCTCTGCCATCAGTCTGAAAGGCGGGAATGCAGGATTCGAAGTCATCGTCTTCTCAGCTGTGCCGCTTCTCCTGAGGCGATTTAAAAATCACGCTTCGCAAACAGTGATAGCAACTCTGTAGAGTTTTCAGCTCTTAGTTAGTGACTTCGCTCTTAGTCTTTTTTGCCTGGCTTGCCTCTTATAAGTATCCCGCCCTCTTTGCCAGTATTGTGGAGTGGCAGAAATCTCTTGAGGCAGACAACCAAGGCAAAAGGTTCAGCTCCAACTTTATTTACAAATAAAGGGTTACCGCAACTGCTGCACTAACACGGCAGCCAGCTGGAGCGGCAACAGCTGATGGCGTTTGACAGCTCCTTTTATAGTCGGCTGTCAAATGGCATCAACCAATGGGAGAGGTCCATGCTTCCTGCTTGAAGCACGGACCTGAGTGAAAACTACAGTCAATACACAACAGGAGGGGTGTGATTTCAACTGAGTACCTCTAAGTAGACAAAATAGAATTATTTTGTTAGTTCAAGGTCATGAAGTGTTGAGCAAGAATGAAAAGGATATTACTTTAGGATTGGTTCATGTGATGTGATGATGGGGGAAAAGGGGATTGGTTGTAGGTTGGGACATTGTGGAAAGTTCCAGGGAATTTAGTTCCAAGATTCCACAGATGTGCCAGGTGCTATTGTAATAAAGGTACTTTCGAGATGATGCTTATCTTGAAGTTACTGATTGGAATGGAGGTTTGCTAGAATGCTGACAAGAAAGAGGAGGAGGAAGAGGAGGAGGAGGAGGAGGAAGAGGAGGAGGAGGAGGAGGAGGAGGAGGAGGAGGAGGAGGAGGAGGAGGAGGAGGAGGAGGAGGAGGAGGAGGAGGAGGAGGAGGAGGAGGAGGGAGAGGAGGAGGAGGAGGAGAGAGGAGGAGGCCAGGAGGAGGAGGAGGGAGGAGGAAAGGAGGAGAGAAAGAAGAAGAAAGAAGAGAAGAAGAAGAAGAAGAAGAAGAAAGAAGAAGAAGAAGGAAGAAGAGAAGAGAAGAAGCGAAGAAGAGGAGAAGAAAGGAGGAGAAGAAGAAGAGCAGAAGAAGAAGAAGAAGAAGAAGACGAAGAAGAAAGAAAGAAGAAGAAGAAGAGAAGAAGAAGAGAAGAGAAGAAGAAGAAGAAGAAGAAGAAGAAGAAGAAGAAGAAGAAGAAGAAGAAGAGAAGAAGAAGACATGGAGAGACCACCTGGCCCAGAGAAGCAGCAAGAGTCAGACAGGACTAAATGGATATCATCATCATCATTATCATCATCAGACTTTCAAACAACTTGTCCACAACACTTATGCTACCTTTTGTGTATATACTTCTTTAACATAAATACTATTTGCATGAAAAAAAAATGAAATACCTTAAGGAAATAATCTTCATGAAGCCAAAACCCAAAAGCCCAGAAGGTCCCAATGAGAGGTAGAGCCAAAGGACTGCGAGGCAAATGTCTTCGAGACCAAAGTTGCCTCAGGAAGAAGAGAATTAGCAGAGCAAGCAGCAAAATAGACAGAAATGTCCTTCTTGCCTTTATTGTCCTGCTGGTTCTTTCTCTCTGAAGCTTTCTGGTTGATCTGGAGCTGATTGTCTCTTTTTATCTGTTGCTTCCTGCTTTTCTTCCTGTTTTACATATTTCATTTTGGGAAATAAACATCACGTCTTTTGATTAATTGGTTCAATTAGTGCTGGTACTTTATTAACAAGCTATTACTACAATTCAAGTTAATGAATGCTATTTGTTAACTTGACCATGTGCTACTTTAATAAAAGATAAAAGATTTCGAAAAAAAATATTTTTTTAAAAAAACCAAGGCCTGGGCAATGTATTTTGTCTCCAACATATTATGACAGATTTTCTAAAAAATCATAGTGTACCATATGTCTATGAAATTTATCTGAATATTATGGAGAATCTTGTGGGTTATTGAGCCATGGTGGCACATGTATTGATATTCCACTAGTGTCTCAATTTTTGCCAGCGGCTGTCCCACACATTTGCTGACATGCAGATGAGTCAAGAACATTTAATGTACTTCAGACCATTCTAGAACTCCATGATGAATTGCCTAATGCAAGAACTGATGTTTCTTCTATCATGTTTCATTACAGATAGTCATCAACGTCCTACCCCAATTAGGACCACAATTGTTAAGCAAGGTGGTTATTAAAAGAGTCATGTCCAATTTTATGATTTTTTAAAAATAAGGTTGTTAAGCGAAGTCATTTTTTCGGGCCATTGTAACTTTGAATGGTCATTAAACAAATGGATGTAAGTGGAGAACAACTATAGTCGTTCCCTCCTAAAGCTCTCTCTTTCCAGCCATTCTTTCTCTCGCCAGAGAATGTTTCTATGTACATGTAGTAGGTTACATGCTTAGAGCAATTCTTTTTCTAGGCCAGTTTCCCACCTTACATTTATCAGACAACAAAATGATTGTCCTGTCTGGGTGATTATGGATGGTGGACAATGTTGCTACTATATTTTCTCCATTCTGTCAAAAGTTTAGGAGTTCTTATTGAAGGTTATCATGATGCTCACACTGAGACCAACAAACACTTCATTTTTTCTTAGCTAACATATGATCTGAAGATCAAGGACATTCACGTCACTCAGCTGTGATCACTTTCCATATACCAGGAAGCTTTGCTGCTACCACATATCTCTTTATTTAGATCATATCATTCAGATACAATTGGTTTCTAGGAGGCACTTGGGGAAAGTTCTCGGAAGCCTGGCAGGCCCCTCTATTGGGAGTCTACTCAGTCTCTGGAATACAGGGATAACAAAGGGATTGGGCAGATTACTCTGAAGGGGACCACTTTATTTACATTGACTCAAAGGAAGATCTTTAATCATCAAAAAATTCTGATAGAGAAATTTCCAGAAAAGACAACTGGCAAAAATATTTGTGGAAGGTTGTAAATAAAATGATTAGGCTGCAACCACAGAGGATTTTAGAGGAAGCACATAATTAGATCCAGTCTAGGTTCAGCTGGGATGAAAAATGCATTGGTTGTTCTTGTGGATGTTCTACATTGGGATGTAATGGCTCTCCTTTTGTTAAGGGAGTTGGACTCCAAGGGCCCTTCCAATCCTGTTATTCTATTCTATTCAACCCTTCAAGCACAGTATCATTTTGTTCATACATTTTTGTTCACATTTTTCATACACATCCCCCTAGTCTTTAGTTGACCTTGTTAGGTATATTGTATGAACCCAGCCATAGGTTGAAGAAGTTTCAGTAATTGAGTAAATAGAAGCAAAAAAAAATTAAACAAATAGACATACATATGAAACATTTATCATACTGAATAGCTATTCTCTATTTAGTTTTATGCTTTGTTTGTGGTGTTTAGGTTTAAGCCTGTGTGGGAATAGCACACAGTTTATAAGAGTGTGGATGCACTGCCACTTTTACAATAGGGGTTTCATTGAGTTCTTTCACTCCTTGAGGCAGCTGGAAACTGAAGGCCTTCAACAGGTTGGTCAGAAAGATGAAGATCTCAGTTCTTGCCAGTTGCTCTCCCACACATACACGCTGACCTGTAGGTGAGACAAAGTATAATAATACTTTAGGAATAATAAACACTCTCCAGAATATAGCCCATCAGCAAGGAAACGTGAAAGAAGATTTGTGATGGATGAAACACATTTGCCTGTTGAATCTTGGTATCTTGCTTATTATTTAGCAAATTATTATATGGTACACAGGAAAAGCTTTAGGGGATAGTGCTTTTTTCTGTTGGTGTGGTTAGCTATTGGTCAAACTGTTTTGTTAAATATGTTTTATGAGCCGTGGTGGTGCAGTGGTTAGAATTCAGTATTGCAGGCTAACTCAGCTCACTGGCAGCAATTCGATTCTGACAGGCTCATGGTTGATTCAGCCTTCCATCTTTCTGAGGTCAGTAAAATGAGGACCCGATTGCTGGGGGCAGTAGGCTGGCTCCATTAACCACTATAGAGGGCTATAAAAGCACTATAAAGAGGTATATAAGTCTAAGTGCTAAGTGCTTGCTATTGCTAAACAGAAAGAACGCCAATTTGAGCAACCCTCTGTTTTCTGCTCAGGAATGCCTGACCATAAAGGTGATCCTTGCATAGGAAGGTTTTTAGTAAGGACAAATGCTATTGGTGATGTTGATAAAGTGTTAGCCTACATTGTAACCTTTCATTTATAACCTTTAGCAATAGCAATAGCACTTAGATTTATATACTACTCCATAGCAGTTTACCATACACTGGGAGTGATTTACAATGTCAGCACATTGCCCCCAACCATTTAGCTCCTCATTTTACTGACCTCAGAACAATGGAAGATTGGGTCAATCTTGAGCCGGTCAGGATCAAACAGCTGGCTGTTGACAGAGTTTTCCTGCAATACTGTATTCTAACCACTATGCCAACACGGTTCAAGCTTTAGCTGAACTAAGTCACCCTTTATTATAAGTTGGATGGCATATTAATTAATTATAAATCATCAGGTGCTAATCTTGCATACATCATCAGGGTCATAGAAAGACCATTTTAATTAAAACTATGAGCCTGACGATGTATGCAAGACTCTGCTTTTAATGAACGTTTTATATTCACGATATGTATTTCCATAATTGGTATCATGGCAATGTATGCTTTTCAAAATGGTGAAAAAGGGAGTTCACACCAAGCAGAGGTATGCCCATTTGGAACTTGTTTTTGGGTAGATCTTTTATTTACAAATAAAAGAGTTTTTTTTCCTTTCCACCTTTTTTGTTTTATTTCATTGTACCTGAATTTTTGGAGACAACAATAGCTTTTCATATCTATTATAATTAAAGCTGTCCTTTCATACCTTTGCTCTCAGCAACAGCAATAGAGAAGGATTTGCTGGTATACATTCAGAACCAGATAGGACTGGAAGCTCTGCATGAGGGAGAACCCTGCAATCATTAATATGATGTATCTAGAATATAAGTCTGTGTTCCAGATCCATCAGTAAGAAACTGCAATTAGACTACTTTTCTTTGGATTTAGCTAATAATTCTCCCCAAACACCACAGATTTTTCTGCAATCTTGTAGATATCTTACAAAACTCTATTGATTACAGTCTAAATATAATTAATTTTTCTCTGTAAGTTTAAACTTGGTAGCCCAAGAGGAATTTCAAAGTGGTTTTCAAAGTAGAAGGAATTTAGATTCCTTGATATTCTATTCAATCCATAATGACTTCAGAACGACTCAAGGATGGGCACAGTGGAAATCTATAAGTTATCATCTACTTTGGGCTGTTTTAGATGTACCTAATCCAAAGGGCAGAAACTCTTCTCGATCAAGGAACTTCCCATCCTTATCTAAAAAGTGATTTGGGTTGAATTCTTCAGGTGTCTCCCATTGTTCAGGATCAAGAAGAACAGAACGCAGGTCTGGAAAAATAATGGTCCCCTGCAAACGAAGAGATGATTAAACAGAACAGTTTCATAAGGGAAACTGGCAAAAAAAGTTCAAACAATATTGATGAAACATTTGGTTTTAGCTTATCTTTACGGACCCTTTACGGTTTCTGAGATCAGTGACTGTTCTTAGCATTTCTCACCTTTGGAATGTGGTAATCCTTCATCTTCACATCTGTTGTAGTTTGTCTGGGAAGTCCAACTATCAAGACATATTTTACACGCTGCATTTCATGAATCACAGCATTGGTATAGGGCAGCTTCTTCCGATCCTGATAGGAAATGGACCGTGAGATATCAAACACATCTTTAATCTCCTTCTGAACTTTCTCTAGAAAAGAAATGATGTTTCCAAATTTTAATCCTTAGAGGCTATTGCCACCAATATTCTTCAGAGAATGTGACCTTCTCCTTCAATTTTTTGCTGGCTTCTGTACTTCTTTTCTATTGGAATACCAAAGTTCACAGCCCCAGCTAGGCCTCCAACCTCAGTTGCCAGCTCATTGACCTTTATGCCTCCATTGGCCCTGGCCCACCTTACCAGAGGGCTCCAAATCCATCTTGGGTCTCTCGGCTTTGCACCCTGGTTGCTCCCACTATCTTGATTATTTTTCTATATTCATCATCATTCTGAAATTTGGTCATCTATATGCAGTTTAGGCCAGAAACAAGTAACAAATCTTAAAGCCATAATAGAGTTCTACATTGAATGTGTTAAATGTTTCAGATTTGTATTGATTCTAATTTTTATTTTCTTGCACAACATTTTACTGAGAATTCAAAGAAGTTTCTCTGTTTATACAATCCTAGCTTTCCTTTAATGCTGCTAAGTTTATGTTCCTGCTTATAGGGTCTAGAATTATTATGAAGAATAGATGAAGTTCTCATGCATAGCTTAATATTTCAAATATTTCCTGTGCATTATTGATCCTGAGAATGGCACTTGTTCCCACTGCCAGATGTGTCTCACCTTGGATGTCAGGATGATTGGCCAAGAGGAGTAGAGCCCACTTTATAGTAGTGAAGCTTGTCTCTGTTCCAGCACCAAAAAAGTCAAAAATACACTGAGCCAAGTTCTCTTCAGTGTAGGTAGAGTCTGGGTCATTCTTGCTCTGATGTTTAAAAGAGAAAATGAAAATTACAATAATTCTATGCAGATTTTTTTGGTGGTTATTTTTCCCTCTGTGCCACAAGTCATTAGAATAAATATACTCCTGTGGTTATATAGGAAAATCAATGCAGGAGAGTAACAATTAAAGTAGCCAAGAACAAAAAGAGATTTGGCTTTGGAAGTACTTGAATTCATTTCCTTTTATTTTATGGTTGGTTATCTCTGTAAATGTTTGTATTTGGAACAGTGATTAATATGTACCTACTAGTTGAAAGTTATGCCCAAAGGTGATGTACATGACTGCTCAAACTATAAACTTTTGTGGTGCCATGCTACACCAAGCAAATTTTGGATCCATGCTAGATTCTTCTGAGTAATCACTAAGTTTTCACCAAACCACCAGAGCAGTCAAGGTTGTGTCTGTTGCAGCAGCAAAAAAAAATTATCAAAAATATTTTCTCTTCATTATAGGCAGAGCTAGGGTCATTCCTGCTCTCATGTTTAAAATGGAAAATGAAAATTACAATGCGTTCTATGCAGTTTTCAATCGTTGTTTTTGCCTCTATGCCACAAGTCATGGAAATAAATATATTCCTGGTAGTTACATTGGAAACTCAATGCATGTGAGTAAGAATTAAAGTGTTAGGTACACACTGAGTAAGACACTGTCTTGAAGTAGCCAAGATTGAAGACAGGTTTGAAGACAGTCTCAAAAACATTTAACACATTTTGTTTTAATTTATAATTGATTACCTCAGCAAATGTTGGCATGTGAAATGATTAGTAATGTGTACGTACTAAAGAGAATCAAAAAACATCACAAGCTGGATTATCTGCTGCATCCATTCTAATCTAAAGTAATGCCCAAAGTGATGCATAGGACTTGTCATTCCCCAGCATATAATTTTCATATATTGTTGCTGCTCTCTACCCCCATCTGGTGGCCAGAGGAACAAATATGCCCCAACATACGATCTTTATACACTGTTGTTGCTCTCTAGCCCCAACTAGTGGCCGGAGAGACAAATACCAATTATTTTGTTTGAAGCTGACCCAACCCATTTTATCCATCAGCACGCACTCTCAAATAAGTGTATGTTGGGAAGCCAGACTCCATTTCCTTTAGCATTAGGAGAAGGCAGAAGCACAAAGAAGAATCCATCTTAATCTGTGGCACCTGTCATCCAAGGACAAGTCCACATCCCATAGAGAGAGCATAGTTGTTAAGATTTAAATTACTTGTGTTTATTAACTGTTATGTTCAGCAGGAACTCAATATGCCTATTTTGTATTGGTTCTCATTGTATGTACTCCTATTTTCCCCAGTTTCACCATATCCTTTTCTTTTAATAAACATTCAGATGTACCCCCATGCTCTATTTTATTGGAAGAGAGGTGGGTTTGGATGCATGTTTAGCTGCACACAGACTAATGTATAGTCAGGACAGAACAGAACTGCTCTAACTTCAAGCTTTTGTGGCTATTCAATAAATCAGAATAGATCTGGAAGAGACCTTGGAGGTCTTCTAGTCCAATCATTTCAGGATAAGTATTCATTTAAGTATGAATTAATCAAAAGTCCCTGTTAATTTTTTTCCCTTCTTTATGGAATTTATTTAGAAAAAAGGGGAAAGAAGTGATAGGCGAACATGAGACAATGAAGAAACTAAAATAATTCTAACTTCCCCCGCAAAGAAACTCTCTTGACCCATGATAGTTTTAAGATTGCAGTGGTACAATATATAAAAAACTTGAATTTAACATGGGCTAAACAAAACAGGAAATAAATAAAATAGAAGAAACCCCTAGGAATATAATACCTCTAGCTCCTGGTGTTTACTTAGTTCTAGATTGGTTCTCTTCTTGAGTAGTTTCCATCCTTTGCTTCTAACGTAATAATTCCTTGCTCCTATATTGAACTAAAATAAACCCATACCTTCTCCATCTGTAGAAGATAGTGATCAATGAAATCTTGTGGCTCATGCAGAGCACCGGATTCCTTGTGTTTCTCTATTTCCTGCTTTGCAAAGGAGATGATCATCTCTATAGAAGCTATGGCCTCCTTGTGAAGGCCTGGGATGTAGTTCATTAATCGTGGGAAGGCAAAAAACATCTAATAGAAAAGGAAAAGGAAAGGTGTGTTTATCTATTCCCCACTATAACTTAAAAACACTCCCAGCAACTCACAGTAATAGAAACCACTTAATAACCAAAGAAAAACATTACAGGTGCATTAAAACATGGTAAACCATATTTGGTGTCAGATCTCAAAGTACTCCAGAAAAACCATTCCCAAATTCTTCCAGAAAAGAATTATGTTAGAGGCAGATTGATTATTATAAAGCTATTATAAAATTCTTTTATTCTTTAATTCTCTCCAGAAGTCTTTCTAAGTTTTCTCTCCACGGTTCTCTCCTTCATTAGTTCCATCCATTGCTTCTTGTTCTGCAGCTGTACTTCATATGTTTTAGTTTCCTGTCCCTTAATAATATTTGTTGCTCTTCTCTGCACTCTTTCCAGAGTCTAAAGAACTAATATTCCAAGTGTGGTTTTATCAAGGCCTTAAAAATTGTTACTAACCCTTCCTGTTATCTTGATTCTATACCTCTGTTAATGCGACTTAGGACTATGTTGGCTTTTTTGGTTGCTGCAGCAAAAGAAATTCTGGATGGAAGCAATGGGTTTAAATCATAATGAAGTAAATGTTGGGTTGGTATTAGGAACAAATTGGAAAAAGTGTTCAATGATGGACTGACCCAGGAAGTGATGGACCATCGTTTCTAGAACTGTTTAAACACGGGATGGACAGCCATCTTCTGGTGACACTGAAATAATGGATTCCTTCATTGGCAGAACCACTTTGCTGTAATGGTTAATGCACAAATCTAGAAACCGAGTTCTACTCTCAACATATCTTTTATATTGTGGTGAATAAACTGGATACAATATTCCAAGTGTGGCCTTGCCAAGGCATTATAAAGTGGTACTAACACTTCACGTGATTTTGATTTTATGCCTCTGTTAATGCAACCTAGAACTGCATTGGGTTTTTCAGTGGCTGCTGCACACTGCTTTGTGTTTAAATTGTAAGGAAGCAAACGTTGGTTCAGTATAGGAAAAATTGATGAGAACTCAGGGGTTGGATTCAAATTTCTTAACAACCAGTTCTGTGGACAGGTGTGCCTTGGTGGTCATGTGACTGGGTGGGCATGGCTTGCTGACTGGGTGTGGCTTGGTGGTCACGTGACTGGCTGGTGTGGTTTGTATGTAAATATTGTAAATATTTATGTAAATACTGAATTTTTCATAAAAATAAAGAGCAACTTTTACTCAAAATCAGGCAAAGCAGACAGGCAGATTGAGCTGCTTGCAGAATCAGAGTCACCCACAGATCTATCTTTCTGCAATCTGCTGCATGACTCTGCACTGAAAAATAGAAGCTTTAGTCCTAAGAAAGGTTCAGCTCTGCTCTCAGGCCACTTCTCCCCCCCCCCTCTGAATACCACCCCTGACTGGGCCTCAGGGAAGCTCCTGGGTGAAGGTGAAGCAGTACAACAGTGATTTAGATTAGTTAGAAAGCAAGAAACGTGATGATAATCTAAACCACTTGGAACAGCAGATAGTGGGAACAGCTGATCATTAGGAGGGAGGAAAATAGCAACTTACCAAAAATTAGGTGAAGGTACAATGCAGGCAAGTTTGATGGCATGCATGTGAGATAAGGAGTGACTGGCTATGGCAGGGAGAGACAGGGCCAGCCTGTGGCACAATTTGCCGGTTCTCTGAACTGCACAGAATCATAATAGCTGGTTCTATAGAATCAGTCCAAACTAGTAGAATCCCATCCCTGTGACAATTGTTCAATGTTGGACAGACCCAGAGAGTGGTGGACCATCTTTTGCTAGAGTTATTGAACTCTATTGGACAGCCATCTGCTGGTGATACTGCAATGGGGGGGTTTCTTTGTGGGCAGAATCACTTGGGTGTAGCTGTTAATGCACCAGTCTAGAAACTGCGATACTCTGAGTTCTAGTCCCAGCTCAAGCATTAAGTCAACTGAATGATCCTAGATGAGTCCTTGTCTCTTAGCTCTGAGAAGTGGGCAATGGCAAACCATTTCTAAAATCTTGGCAAGAAAACTGCAAAGACTTCTCCAAGATATTGGGGATAATAGTACAAAAAATTATTTCCAAGGCTCCCTCCATTGGACATTGGAAGTCTTGAATAGAAATATTAGAAAAAATGGAGAAATAAAAGGAATGAAAATAAAAAATGAAGAGTATAAATTACAAGCCTTTGCAGATGATTTGGTTTTTATATTGGAAGAACCATTGGAAACAGGCCCAAAGTTGATTAGAGAAACAGAGGAGTTTGGTGAAGTAGCAGGACTGAAAATAAACAAAGAGAAAACAAACATTTTGGTGAAAAAATGACAGAAAAACAAAAGAAAAGACTAATGGACAAATTAAATAGTCAAATTACAAAAAAGTGAAATACTTAGGGATACAAATGACAGATAGATGTGGAACACTTAAAGAAAATAACTATGACAGATTATTACAACAGATTGCGATAGATCTAGAAAAATGGAAAAATCTACAACTATCCTTAATAGGTAGAATAGTGACAATTAAAATGAACATACTGCCAAAAATTTTGTATCTATTTCAAACAATTCCCATGAGACTGAAAAAAAAAATATTTTGAAGATTTAAATAAAATGATGATGAAATTTATTTGACAGGGGGAAAGGCAAAAATCAAGATAAAATTACTACAGGAAACAAGGTTGAGAGGGGGTTTTGGAGTACCCAATTGGATATTGGGTATTATCGGGCAATAATATTGATGTGGATGAAGGAATGGATTGTATTGAAAAATGCCAAATTACTAATGTTAGAAGGGCATGATTTATAATTGGGTTGGCATGCATTTTTATGATATAAAGAAAGTAAGGTACAAGGACATTTTAGGAGACATTATATTAGAGATGCTTTATTAACAGTATGGGAAAAGATAAGAGACTATCATTATTTGAAAATACCAGTCTGGTTATCAGCTTTAGAAGCCTTTTCATATCCACAGCTATTTAAAAAGGAACACATAATTAGATATGATGAAATTTTAAACGAAAAGAGTAAACTCAAAACAAAGCAAGAATTTGATTTACAAGGGATAAATATAAATTGGTACTCATATTTGCAAATACACACAAGGTATGAAAAAGACATTAAGATGATTGAGTTTTATAAGGAATTGACTGAATTAGATAAAATCCTAACAGGCACTGATGAGAAGTTGATTAAAAAATTATTTGGTTATCTATTAGGAGTGAAATTAGAGGATGAACAAGTAAAAGAAACAATGATTGTGTGGGGGAGGGGGAATTTTGGATATGGACTAGATCTTGATAAATGGCAGATATTATGGTATAGAAATTATAAATTAACTATGTCAACAGCCTATAAAGAGAATTTATGTAAGATGTTTTACAGGTGGCATCTATCCCCAATGAGAATTACTAAGATGTTTGAAGATAAGTCAGCGAAGTGTTGGAAATGCCAGAGGTTACCAGGATCATATTACCACATCTGGTGGACATGCACAGAGACTAAAAAGTATTACACATGTGGCTGGTGAAGATGATAAAACAACCTATAGACTTATTTTAACAGCAGCTAGGATTGTATTTGCACAAAATTGGAGAAATGGAAAAATTCTGACAGAAAAGGAAATAATTAAGAAAATAATGGAATGTGCAGAAATGAGCAGATTAACAATGGCAATTAGAGAACAAGAAGAAAAAAACTATTATAAAATTTGGTATCTATGTTATGAATGGTTGGATAGAAGCGTAAAAAATTGAATTATATAAGTATAAATATACTTATGTAACATATTATTACAGATAAATAGATGAGTTAGAGTAAGAAAATGAACTTGAAATATATTATTGAAAGTTAAGGATTTAAAAGTTAAGGATAATAGAATAAGTGACATATGTGATATAAAATATTATAAATATATATAAGTTAAATATGTATGATATTATTTTGTGCATGAAGAAATATGTACTCGACACACTGTGGAACAGAAAGAAGGTTTTATGTTCCTTTTTGTTGTTGTGATTTTTTTTTTATTGATAAAATCTTGGCAAGAAAACTGCAAAGACTTCTCCAGGATATTGGGGATAATAGTACAAAAGATTATTTCCAAGGCTTCCTCCATGGATTCCATTCATGATTACATGAAAATACTGATGGGAAACAGTTTTGTCTCTTTCATAGAAAACACAACTTACCACATGAAAAAAGCTACCACTGAATTTCACAATAATTTCAAGGGCTTTAATTAACTTCTGGAAATTTTCATCTTCAGGATCAAATTGATGTCCAAAACTCAAAGCACATATGACGTTAGAAACAGCATTTATTACTGGAAATGAAGGGTCAAAGGGCTGTCCTGCAAATGAAGATGTTTCATAATGAATTATTAAAGAACAGGACTTCTACAGGATGAAAACAGTTATTGGGAATTCTGTCAATTGTTTCAAAAAAATTTTTTTAAAGCATATCAAATACACATTTTTTTTGTTCAACATAGACAGAATGGAAAATACTTCTGCAAACAGAAACTTGAGCCATTATCCAAAATAACATACCTTTTGTTTGTCTAAAGATCTCCACCAGTGTCTGAGCTGCGTCTTCTATTTGATGTTCAATGCTTTTTTTTCCCAGGCCCAGCTTCCGCATAGAAGTGACACCAATGTGTCGCTGCTGCTTCCAGATGTGACCATTGGAGTTAATAATGCCTGAGGGCATCAGCAGACAATGATAAATTATTCCTTATAACATTCGTGTCAAAAAAAACCCTCCAGTAATGTCTATTCTTGCCAAACATCTCTCTGAATGTCAGGTGGGAATTCCAAAACTTTGTGCAATGTTGCCATTTTGTAAAATTCCAGCTATGCTATTTTCTATTATACAAATATTCATTTTGGAAATCACATGAAGACAAATGTGATTATGGTGACCACAGTTGCAATGCTTGCCAGCATCTATCTTGTATGTTGGACATCAAAAGCTTCTCAGATGATGTAAACAAGACAAGATGTTCTTAGTGGTGGCAATGATTCACTTGACAACTGTGATAAGAAAGGTTGTAAAATGAGGCAAAATTGTCAAAACAATTGATTCCCTTGGCAACAAATTTTGGGCTCAATTGTGGTTGTAAGTCTACTTGTAATGTCTAAGTCAATGTATCAATGCAATAGACAAGATGAAAAGCTATGGAAATGTGTAATAATTTGGTATAAATTAGATTAAAGCAATATTTATTTTTCTTATCTCATGACTTTAAATCATTTGCTAACTGTCCCTTACTCCCCCCCCCCCCCCCGGTGTTATGCATATTATTCACACAAATGCAAGTGAAGAGAAGAGCAACCAAGCTGATAAGGGGAGTGGAGACTAAAATATATGAAGAAGGATTACAGCAACTGGGCATGGCTACTCTAGTAAAGAGAAGGACCAGGGGAGACATGATAGCAGTCTTCCAATATTTGAGGGGCTGCCACAGAAAGGAAGGGGTCAAACTATTTTCCAAGGCACCTGAAGGCCAGACAAGGAACAATGGATGGAAACTGATCAAGGAAACATTTAACCTGGGAATAAGGAGAAACTTTCTGACAGTGAGAACGATCAATCAATGGAACACCTTGCCTTCAGAAGTTGTGGGAGCTTCATCACTGGAGGCTTTCAAGAAGAAATTGAACTGCCATTTGTCAAAAATGATGTAGGTTCTAATGCTTGGGCCAGAGGTTGATGTACATCAGATGTCACCACTGGTGGTCCACATGAAATTTTTGATGGTTTGCAGCACATCTGGGTGGAGGAACTGCTCCAGGATGAGCCAGTCCTGTGGCTTAAGCTCTGGAATATGAGACCGGCCAGATAGCTCGTGGTGGGGCTGGAAAGAGGGAGGTATGTGCTGTCACTGCATTTATTTTTGTTTGTCTGAGGAGCTTGCCACAGATGTTTACAAAATAAGCTGGACTGGTTATCAAGTCTCCATAGTAACAAGATATGAGTGTCTTGTGAAGTTCTATTTTACTGCGCATGTGTGCAGGGGAGGAGTTTTACTTCCACTTCATCTTTCTTTATAGTTTCTTTAGCTTGCTTAGTAGGATGGTACTGCTGTTTCTTTGGTTTCTTAGTTATTTTGTAAATAAAATATGTTGGCAACAGAAAAACACGATCCATTTCCTCTAATTTATAAAACTGAATGTTTTCGTTTTGACATGGTAGCAGAGGATGGTTTATTTTTGTTTTGGATTGCCAGCTAATCTGTTGTTTTGATAATTAGATTACAAAGTCTGAAGATTTTGCAATTAATTTTGATAAACTCTACAATGCCAAGAAAGAAAGGCAAAGCAAAGTGGAAGGTTCCGTTGGAGGAAGATTTATAGTCATTTTCTGAAATTCCTGAAGAGATAAGAAGTCAGCTGGCTACCACTACTCATCTGGAGGAGGAAGCTGCCATAGGAGGACAAGATAGCAGGTCTGTACCAAGTTTTATTTATGATGCATGCTATCAAACTCAGCCTGAGAATCCAGAAGCTCAAGAATTTGAGAAGCTTGGAGCTAATTCTGAAGTTATACAGGCAGCTGATAGTTTTTCACCAAAAGAGAAAGGTGAAATTTATTATTCTTCATTAAATCCTGAGCCAACAATGAGTCACAGAGCTATGCAGGATTATATGCAACAGATTGCATTTTATGAACAAAGTCTATAGCAAACTAAGGCCTATGCACTGTCTTTTCAGTGAGATAGGGGTGTGATTAGAGTTCCTGAGTCCTCCATCTTGCTGTCTTCATTGAAGCCAAGGGTCCACCCACAAATTGGTCACATGGGAGTGGTGTCAGACCAATCAGAGCAGAGAGCTATGCCTACATCACAGATACCTCGTGATATGTCTCGTGATGCTGACTCAGTTGAAAGAGCTTCTGCCATTTCTAATGTTGCAGTACTATCTGCTGGTGATTTGCGTGAAATACAGGAACAATTACAAAATTTGCAAAGTGCATGTACAAAGTTGTCAAGGAGTCAATTTGCTGTACAGATGTCTCCATCAAGTCAGTCAGTGCCAGCATTCATGCATGCCACACCACATTTGAGAAGACCGACTGCATTGAAGGCTCTAGATATGAGGCGCAATTTCCGAGGAAATGCCTTCGTTCCAAGGATGCCAAGATGCTACCTCTGTGGTCATCTGGGACATATCGTTCGTGATTGTCCCCAATGATCTCCAGCACCTGTCACGTACCAGCCCAGAGGAACAGATTCCAGAAGCAAGGGCAGAGGTGAAAGACAAGGTCATCGTGGTTCCAGGCATGATCTACAAACTCCACACATCACATTGGCGTTGACCAATGAAGGAAGTCTGGATTATGACAGAAGACATCTCTGGACTTTGGATAGTGGAGCAGCAGTGCATGTTACCTACAGAAGGGATCTTTTCACAGAAATGCACGAGCCTGAACCTGATATGTGTGAACTGTATACTTTTTCAAATAATATTGTTCAGGTCAAGGGAAAAGGAACTGTTATTGAAGAGTTAGATGCTTTAATTCCTGATGTTTATTATATTCTGACAGCAACCAGCAGTTTGCTTAGTCAGAATCATTTGTCGAGAGTTTCAAACTATCAGGTTCACCATTTTGAAAAAGCAAGTTATGTGATGAAAGAAGGTAATATTGTTGCTGAAACCATATTAATCGGTGGTGTTTATTACCTAAAGCCGAAATCTACTTTGCAAGCACAGGCAAGTATACCTGTTCCAACAAGAGGGAGCACAGGCCCAGAGAGAGATGTTCCAGAGAGAGATCCTGTTGCTATCCCAAAGGTTCCTAGAACCAACAGAAGTCAGAAACAGGTTGCTCAAAGCAAGCCTAGGGTTCTTAATATGAATGTTGAAAATTCACTAACAGGTAAACTTTTGCATTCCAGGTGTATCCATAAGTGGCATAGAAATTGGGGCACACCAGTTTTCATGTTCTTAGCAAGATGCCAGAATTCGTAAAAGGTTTGGATCTGAAGGGGTATAAGGTGTTTTTGGATTGTGTTGTCTGCAAGAAAGCCAAATCCAAGGCAGCAGCCATTCCAAAACACGCTACACGCCTGTCAACACGCATTTTTGATTTGGTACATACTGACATAGTAGGTCCATTTGCACCAACACTTGGTGGTAGAAAATATTTCTTAACAATTGTTGACAATTATTCTAGATATGGATTTGTGTTTCCTATGAAGGAAAAATCTGAGACCTTTCAGATCTTTAAAGATTTTGCAACTTATGTCAACATTTAACATGGTGTTCGCATCGCAAGAATTCAAAGTGATCGCGGTGCTGAATTCATGTCCCAGCGTTTTCAGGACTGGATGCGTAAGAATGTAATTCTGCACCAGACCTCAGCTCCTTACGTTCCTGCGGAAAATGGAGCGGCGGAAACTGCAAAGAATGATGCATTGTCTTCTGGAAGACGCTAATTTGAGTTTCCCATACTGGGGTGAAGCAATTAAATATGCAAACTATATCATTAACCGTATCTGGAGCAGTGTAATTAACCAGACACCTTTCTTCATGTTATATGGATATAAACCTGATTTGAGAAATATCCATATTTTTGGTTCCTATGCTATGGTGAATATTCCATTAGCTCAAAGAAGGAAAGGAGGTCCAGCAGCAAAATGATTGAGATTTATGGGGATTGATGACAATTCCAGATGCAGTAAGTTCGTTGACTCCAGAAATGTAATTGTGGTTTCTCAATCCTTTACTTTTGAAGAAGATGCTGACTGGTCCAGAATTCACTCAAATGATACTGGAGTTTATTTTCCTAGAGATGATGTTACGCAGTCTGATGATCAAGATTATCAGGCGGATGTTCCATCAACAAGTTCTTCTCAACCTGAGGTTCCGTCTTCGCAAGCCATTGATGCCGAAGCTAGCGACGAGGAAGAAGTCGAGGACGAAATGGAAGAAGAATGGACTGTTGTTCCGAGATGTTCCGAGAGAGTCAAGAAGGGGATCCCTCCGCAGTCATTTTCATGGCAATTGACAAAAGCAATCTTACCTTGGCATAAGGAAATGCAGGCTGAATTGGACAGTCTAAAGCAACTCAAGGTATGTACACCTGCAATTCCTACTGGATGAAGAAAAGATTTTCCAGGGTTCCGGAAGCAAGAAGGGGATATCTGGCTCTTAAACAAAAGTCTTTATGGTCTGAAACAGTCTGGTTTAATATAGTATTTATGTCTTACTGACGAACTAAATTTAAAGGGTTTTATTAAATCCAAAACTGATGAATGCGTGTTCACAAAAAGATCTGGGAATGCATATGAGATAATTTTTTAATGTTAATAATATTGTTTATATTGGTTCAAATAAGCAAATGAATGAGAGTTTTGCTAACACTTTGCAGAAATGTTTTATATTGCAGTTATTAGGTTACATCAACAGACCACTTGCAGCATGAATACCTGAGTGAGAAGATGTGCCTTACCTGATGTCAGCTCATCAGACAAAGAAGGGGGTGTCACTGCGTTTGTTTTTGTTTGTCTGAGGAGCTTGCCACAGATGTTTACAAAATAAACTGGACTGGTTATCAAGTCTCCATAGTAACAAGATATGAGTGTCTTGTGAAGTTCTATTTTACTGCGCATGTGTGCAGGGGAGGAGTTTTACTTCCACTTCATCTTTCTTTATAGTTTCTTTAGCTTGCTTAGTAGGATGGCACTGCTGTTTCTTTGGTTTCTTAGTTATTTTGTAAATAAAGTATGCTGGCAACAGAAAAACACGATCCATTTCCTCTAATTTATAAAACTGAATGTTTTCGTTTTGACATGTGCAACTTGCAACTTTGCAGATAGTGAACATGCAAGGAGTAGCACAGCCCTCGCTGCCCGGAACGAGGTAAAGGTGCTATTGTGGCAAGTGGTGGTGGCGGCACAGGCGAGCTGAAGCAACAGGTGTCAGCAATCCATGGCTCTTTCATCCCTCTGCTGTAGCTCCCTTCAGCTGAATCCACCACTGGCTGGCCACGTCCCTTGCCTTCCCCTCCCTGTCACTGTAACCTGGCTAAGAAGGTAAGGGTGGGGGGTGGAGATTCACTCCATATTCCACGGCAGGAGTGAAGCTTCATCTCTTGATAGAACTTGTGGGCATTTCTCCTGGCTCTTGTTGGTGTTGTGCTCACCTCAGTCACTCAGGGAGACACGCAACTTCCTCTCCAACCCAAGACACTGATCTGACCTGACCGTTTCTCTCTGCCATTGCTATTGGTGCCTCCATGGCCTGCCCACTGCTTTTGCAGCACCTTGCGCACAGCACAGTTAAATTTAGCATGCTTCACAATGGGGGAGATGGCATCCTCTCCTCCTCCTGGAGCCCTTTACGACACGGGGCATCGGCCACAGCCGGGTCAAGCAAGTGTCTAGGGGAGGAGAGCAGGTTGTGCATCTCTCCGAGCAATTAAGGTGCATCCAGCACCAACAAAGACTGAAGAAGCACCCGCGAGACCCAGAGAGTGCCAGAGAATGAGAATGAGAGAGAAAGAGAAATAGAGAGAGACAGAGAGAGATGAGAGAGAAAGAGAGACAGAGAGAGGAATAGAGACACACAGAGAGAGACAGAGAGAGAGATGAGAGAGAGAGATGAGAGAGAGAAATAAGAGAGAGAAATAAGAGAGAAACAGATTGATAGTGAGACAGAGAAAGAGAGATACAGAGAGAGAGAGAGAGACATATAAAGAGGTGGGGAGAGAGAGAGATGAGAGAGAAAGAGATACAGAGAGAGATGAGAGATCCCGGTGTTTTGTTTTCTGTGGGAAATGGGTCCATATGGCTCTTTGAGTGTTTAAGGTTGCAGAAACTTAGCCAAGCTAAGTGCCTGAAGGACCCTATACCGTCACTGGGAGTCCAGGCGCTTCAGCGAGCGTCGCACTGGATTCATATTAATGGTCCGTGGGATTTAAAATTATGAATTTAGTGGTCCCTGAGGTCCAAAAGGTTGTGACCCCTGGTCTAGATGACCTACAAGGTTCCTTCCAACTCTCTTAATCTGTTAAATTATAACAGTATGGTGGTTTTTTACATACAATTCATGACTACTTGCACTTACCCCTTTCTTTCCCTAGAACAACCGTGGCAGGATCATCTGGTCGACGAGAGAATTCTTCTGGGAAGCTGGTCATTGCTTCTTTCACAGTTTTGAATCCAGACAGCACTACTGCAAGATAAGATCCAAGCCACAGGGAGTATATATTTCCATATTGTTTTGCAGGCTGCCAAATGAAACAAAGTTGAGAAATGTTACAATCAAATAAAACAGATTATTTATCATTAATATGCCACGTACAGTGTTTCCTAAATCCTCCGTTCTAAGATTTTTCAATGGTCTGCTTTTTAGAAATTTATCCCCCTCCCCCACACATAGTATTCATCAGGTTCTTACCAGTTCTGGAGAACCAGTAGTGGAAATTTTGAGTAGTCCACAGAACTGGCAAATACCACCTCTGACTGGAGATTTTACAGTATTCTTCTCCTGCCACACACACCAAGTCATGCCCACAGAACCAGTAGTAAAAAAATTTGAATCCCACCACTGCCCTCCCCCCAGATTCCTCCCAAGAACTTTTGTGCTTGTATTTCATTTATTTTCCTGGGATGTGGGTTTTCTTTGTTTCTGCTTGAAATCCACCATCTTCTGTTTCCTCCGTTCCCCCTCACCTTAGATGAGATATGGCCTTCTCATTGCCCAATCCTCCTTATGATTAATAGATATGTGAGCCACAGCAAGTCTATGAGTCATATCTTTTGAACACTACCATTTGGGTGGTTTCTCAATCTCTTTGCCTTCTTTTTTTCAGCCATCAGCTCCTCAACTTTCCAACTGCAGTTACATTGAGAGAGCCTTGGTGGCGCATGAGCCTTGGTGGTATAGTGGTTAGAATGCAGTACTGCAGGCTACTTCTGCTGATTGCCAGCAGTTCAGCTGTTTGAGTCTCATTGACTCAAGATTCACTCAGCCTTCGGTACTTCTGAGGTCAGAAAAATGAGGATCCAGATTGTTGGGGGCAATAGGCTGACTCCGTAAACCTCTTAGAGAGGTCTGTAAGGCACTGTGAAGCAGTATGTAAGTCTAAGTGCTATTGCTATTCTAGAGTTTATGGTCTTCCCTGAACAATTGTTCTTCATCTGCCCTGAAGAATTGTTCTTCATCTGATGTGTTGCCATCTGAATTAAAATTGTCCACAAGAACAGTACTATCTATATTCGTTATTTGGTAAGTTATTAAAATAATTGATCAATTTTCTTTTTTTCTTTTTGTTCTGTTTTATTTTATTCAAAAGAAAAGTTAAAATACAATACTAAAAAAGAAAGAAAAACTACAAAACAAACAAGACAGTTTAAAAAGTGCATTAAGAAAAAAAAAAACAACTAACACACATAAACATATTAACCCCCCAGTTGTATACTTAATTCACGGCTATAATATTAGTTTCCCACTCCTTAAGAAACAGTCCCCCTAATTTTTAAACTAAATATATTTACAAATTATTAATCTGCCATCTGTATATTATATTAATGACAAAATATTTAATGAGAACACTAATAATAAAAAGACAAGTTTAAAGTTTTAAAACCCTGTTAAAAAACTGTTATTTTCATCAACTTGTAGAAAATCTACCATGACCTCTTGTCTATCCCAAACATCCCAAGAGTTAACATCGATTCACATCTGGATTAAATTAGTTTCTTAATACCATCTCTTATCCATTTTTGTGTCAAGGTTCCAAGTAATGTGTCCAGGGGTGGGATTCAATTTTCTTAACAACCGGTTCTGTGGGAATGGCTTAATTTGTAGGTATGGCTTGGCAGTCATGTGATTGGGTGGTTGTGGTTTGCTGACTGGGTGTGGCTTGGTGGTCGCGTGACCGGGTGGATGTTGCTTGTATGTAAATATGGTAAATATTTATGTAAATATTTTTTTTTAATTAAAAAGAGCAACCCAAAATCAGACAAAGCAGGCAGGCAGATTGAGCTGCTCACAAAATCACAGATCCACTTAGACATCTACCATTCTGCAATCTGCTACCTGAGTCTGTCACATAAAATTTGTTTGCAAGCAAACTCATAAAATTTGCTAGCAAGCAAACTCACAAAATTACCTCAAAACACACTGTATATGTAAATATTGATTTTTTTTATTTAAAAAAGACCAATTTTCCCCCTAAATCAGGCAAAGCAGGCAGATTGAGTTTCTCACAGAATCATAGGTTCACTTAGAGATCTATCTTTCTGCCATCTGCTACCTGAGTCTGCACTGAAAAATAGAAGCTTTGGTCCTAAAGAAGTTTCAGCTCTGCTTTTAGATTAGCTAAAAAGCAAGAAATTTAATGATTTCCTGCTTTCTAGCTAATCTAAATCTCCCGGCACAGCAGAACAGCTGATGGCAGAGCGAAAAAAAAGGCAAAATAGCAACTTAGCAGGCAAGTTTGATGGCGTGCATGCCAAGTAAGGAGTGAGTGGGCAGGGAGGGAAGGGGCCACCCAGTGGCGCAATTTGCCTGTTCTCCAAACTGGGCAGAATCAAAACAACCGGTTCTATAAAACTGGTCTGACCAGGTAGAATCCCACCTCTGAATATGTCCCTTTCAATAAAATGTCTGAGGCAGGCATATTTCTCAAACGACATTTTATTGGAGCATATTAAACTGGCATTTTCTTTGTGGAAAACTGGCTCTATGTTCCTGCCATTTTTCCCCAATTAAAAATAAAACTTTCTGGGACTTCCGGTTGGACTCCCTTGCTGACGGACCGAAGCCCGCAATTGTCCACAATTTTGGTTCGTGCTCTTCTGTCGGAGGGCCCGATCATCCTGGTTTGGGCCCAGAGCCACACTGTAGGGGTGGTGAAGAAGGGGGAGACCTCCAGCTGAGTCAAGGAAAGCCACATCTCCCCTCGTTGGCTTGGCAAACATTCCCCTCCAAAGACGGTTGTAGTGGCAGCCAATATGGCTACCCTGAAGAGGTGTGCTGACTGGGATAAGATCATGCAGGAGTGGTGAAGAAGAGGATGTCACAGAAACCAGGAGAATCCAGCACAATTTTTAAATATAAGATACCCTGGAAATAAACTATAAAAATGTTTAAGAGAGTTAATTGAAGCAGTGAAGAAGGAAGTGAAGAAAGAAATTTTTGACAACTTAAAGTGGCTTTGAACCCTAAAAGGAAGAAGCCGGAAAAAGATTCTTGTTTAAACTGAATAAATATATAACTCTGACACCAAACCGGCATAATTAAGGCAATACTTGAATGTGTCAAGAAAAAAGTAATTGAAATTTGGATTTACTGAAATTTTGAACTATAAAAGCCTGAACTAGAGAGAAAAAGCGGGAGGGAAAAAAGTGTTAATTTTGGACATAATGGAGAGCGCCATCTAGTGGCAAAAGGAATTGTTTGTTTTTTCTCTTTTTTTTCTTCAAAGGCCTAGTTCTTTCAAGGTCTCATTTGATACAAAGTAACTGAAACTGAAACTATGATATAATAAAATAGGGACCCTGGAAATTGAAAGTGGAATATTGAACATTAAAATAAAGGAAAAAGCAGGAAGAAATTCTCTCAGGATTGTTTGGTAACTTTGGTATAAACTTTAATCTATGGATATTAAATTATGGAATGAATCTGGAAAACCTAAAAGAGGAATTAATAAAAGCTGATCCTTGGGAATAAATTTTATAGACATTGGTTGAATCAAGTTATTGGATAGAAGTGGTTTAAAAATGGCAGAATTGTTCTTGCAATTAAAACTGGAACTTAGAAACATAAAAGGAATGTTACAAGAAGAAAGCAAATCGCTTTGCCCTGCCTTACCATTTTTAGAAATGACAATTTTAAAGCATGAAGAACAATGAGGAGTTCCAAAAGAGGAGCTGAATAAAGAAGAGGATATCTTTAATGAACATTTGAAACAATGAAAGTTAAAGCGAAGAAAGAAAAGAAGGGGAATTAAAAATGGGAAGTTTAAAACGGTAATTAAAAAACCAAACAAAGTAAAAGGAAACAGCAGAAAAGGGAACTGCAGAGAGAGTTTTTAAAAGGGAGGGGGACAAAAATTGGAGTAAAAAAAAGAAGGGTAGAATGAAGGGAAAAAGGGACAATAAGAAACAGGACCAGGAAACAAAGAAATATGGAAATCGAATAAAAATGAAAAGAAATTGTTTGTTTAAAAGACATAGAGATAATGGTTAATTAAGAAATAAGACTCTGCAAGCAGATGAGGTGTAGGATAAATGAATTAGAATAAATCAATTAATTAGAAAATAGTGGAATATAGATCATTAAAAGAAGAGATTGGAACTGATATTGTTTTGATATTGCAATATTTGTTTTTCTTTTATTATGGAATTATGAAAAGAGTTAAATAGAATTGTGGAAAAAGGGGAAATTATGATAAGTTTACTAACTAATTAATTTATAAATCACAGCTGAAATGAAATATGAGGATTGTGGTTAGGAAAATAACATCAGTTTTTATGATGAATTAAATAGATTAATTTTTCTTTTTAAAATTATAAATATTTTTATGTAATTAAAAGGGAAACTTGAGGACCTGACTTGAAAGGTATATATGTAATGTAGTAGTTGTTAGAAGATTACTGTTATTAATTTTTTTAGGTGATAATTAAAAGTTAAATAATTATTAGGCTTTAAAGGAGAATTAATTACATGATATGTAAGCTATAGAGGTGGCACACTCAATTTGGCAAAAGTAGGGGAAATTTTTGTTGTTGAAATGTTTGAATTGAGACTGAACTTTTGGAATGATGAATTAAGTATATGCAATGAAATTGCAAATCTGACAGAGAAAAACATAAGGTATAATGAATATGAAGATATGAGAGTTATTTAAAGTTTAAGGAAATAGATTATAAAATAAGCTGGAGGAAAGTATATAATAAAAATGATAAAAAATATGTAAGTAATGAACTGAAAAAAATATATGAGTATGAAATTAAAGTCATGTTGTATGGAAATGTGATAACCTGGAATCATGCTGTTCACTGAAAAAATATGTTTTTAATATGTGGAAAACTGAATAAAATTTCATTTTAAAAAAACTTTCTCACTCCCCCCCAAAGTCACTCATTACATGATCCAATCAGTCCAGTAGTTAGGTGGCCTCAGTCTTCTCCTTTCCCGAAGCTGCATCAATGTCTTTGATTGCCAGGAGAAAGAATTTTATTTTGGCTACACTACACTCTACACCCAACTATCTCTACACTCCTGTCCTTGGCCCCTTCACTCCAGGCTATGTCAGCCCTGAAGCTGTGAGAAAAATATCTCTGGGGAAAAAACTACAGAAGAAAAATGGCCAATGTTCGGCCAACTTTAGGACTGACATTTTGCCTGGTTAAATATAATAAATTCAATCTCCAAAGTCAGTCTATCTTACTAAAACGTCCAGGTGAAATTTTTCCAATTTTTATCACCCAATGTAAGTGTGATAAATCCATTCCCCAAATCTCCTTAATCCTCCTAGCAAAAACCAATTTATTGCTTCTCCACTTAGTTAGGTTTCTGCTGTTGTAAAAAAAATTCAGCCTTGAACATCATGGAGGTGTGTGCAATCAACTCAGTTCTCAGTCTGTACAGTCCATATTTCCTCCCAATGAATCTATTGCTTTCAGATCACAGTCCTTCTCTGAATCTAATTTATCCTCAGCTATATGCATCTAAGGGGACATGGTGGCTCAGTGGCTAAGACGCTAAGCTTGTCAATTGGAAAGGTCAGCAGTTCAGCAGTTCGAATCCCTACCACCATGTAATGCAGTGAGCTCCCGTTACTTGTCCCAGCTTCTGCCAACCTAGCAGTTCAAAAGTAGAAATGCAAGTAAAAAATAGGGACCACTTTGGAAGGTAAGAACGTTCCATGCTCTTTTGTGTCCTGCCAGCCACATGACCACCAAGATGTCTTTGGACAGCACTGGCTCTGTGGCTTTCTAACACTGCCCCCTAGAGCCAGAAACGACTAGCACGTATGTGTGAGGGGAACCTTTACTTTTACATGCATCTAAATGTTTTCCACAGCCATTAACATTTCATTAAACTTTTTAAAAAGGCTTTTAACTAAAGATTGAATGTTACCAAACTTATTCAGATATCAGCCAGATTTGCTTGTCTGTAAACATTGTTGCTCGGTATAATGTAGCAATGATAGATAAGAGAACACAGGAAATTCAAAATGCTGAAGCAAAGTGAAGAAATAGATAATGAAGCAGGGAAATATTTTCTAAATATTTTGATTCAAAGTTAAAAGAAAAATTTAAAAAAGAAGCTCCAAATATTTTGCAAATTAATAAAATGCAAAAACTCATTGGTGAGAGTCAAATATAAATGTCAATCAAATGAAAGCAATTCTACTATCCAAAAATGTGCTGTGTTTCCTTACAGAAAAGCAGCTTATTCAAAACCACCACATAAATCAAAGGGGAAAAAAATGATAAAGTCCAGCAAGGGATTAAAATAAATCAGCATTCAGCCTGTCACTCAACTTTTAAAGATAAAAGGCAAAGGCAAACAAAAGATTTTAAAAATGAAATTAAAACCCAAGATGCATTAAAAAAAAACTGCTGACACTAAGATGGATGACCGGTGACTTTCTGACACCTCCCACAGGAACCTGGAATCTTCAAGATTCCCCTTCAAAGCAGAGTCTATGGCTGCCCAGAACCTGTCTTGGGTCATTCCTAAGTGCTCTCATTCTAATCCAGGGAGCAGCACTGCCAAAGAACCAGCTTCGGCTTCAGCACATCCTTGGCAGAAAAATGAAAAATTCCTACTCTTCAACAGCCATCTAGAAGAGGAGATACTTCCTTGTAATATATGATTCATGCAGATGGTGGAAATAGTTGTAAGCCTAGAACACAGATCCATAAAGCTTTTGAAATCATTATATAATTGCAGAATTAGAAGGGGGCATTTATTTATTTATTTATCGTATTTTTATACCGCTCCCTCTCCCAAAAGGGACTCGGGGCGGTGTACAGTCTAAACATATAAAGATACAGTCAACAGTAACAGTAATTAACTCAGAATTGAATATAGATAGATGAAAATAGGATAAATGAGTAAAATAAGTAAGTAAGTAAATGATTGAGTCCCATCAAATAGAATTAAAAGTCTTATTTGAATCTAAAATTTAAAAATCTCAGAAAACCTTTAATTGGCTAGGCCGGCCTGCTTAAAAAGTAAGGTCTTGACTGCACGCCGGAAGGTTAGGATGTCCGATGTGTCTCGTATCTCCGGGGGGAGATAGTTCCAAAGGGAGGGGGCTCCCACAGAGAAAGCACGTAATCTTGGGGTCGCCAGCCGACAACGATCAGGTGGCGGTATCCCAAGCAGGGCGACCCTGTGGGAGCGTACTGGGCGGCGGGAGGTTGTTTGTGGCAGAAGGCGGTCCCGTAAGTAGCCAGGTCCCGAGCCATTTAGTCTATCAAGTTCCACCTATTGTCCACTGCAGAAATATAGAATAAAGCATCTTCAACAGAAGAATGTCTAACTTCATTTGAACAGAATGAAGGAGAAACCATCCCCCCCCCCTCTCTCTCTGAAGAATTGATTCCAATATCAAACATTTCTTGGTAAGACTAGAACTACACATAACAGATAATCAGAGTTCGAAGGTACCTTTTAGAGCATCTAGTCCAACCCCCCACCCAAGCTGACAAATGGCGGTCCAATCTCTTCTTGAAAATCTCAAGTGATGAAGCTCCCACAACTTCTGAGGGCAATTTCATTCCATGGGTTGATTGTTCTCACTGCCAGAAAGTTTCTCCTTATTTCCAGGTTAAATCTCTCCTTGTTCAGTTTCCATCCATTATTTCCATCCATTATTCCTACAAGCGCTATAGAAAATAGTTTGACCCCTTCCTCTCTGTGGGGCAGCCCCTCAAATATTGGAAGACCTCTATCATGTCTCCCCTGGTCCTTCTCTTTAGAGTTTAGATTAGCCAATCCCAGTTCCTATAACCGTTTTTCATAGGTTTTAGTCTCCAGTCCCCTAATTATCTTGGTTGTTCTTGTCTGCACCTTTTTTAGAGTCTCAACATCTTTTTTTGTAATGTGGTGAACAAAATTGGATGCAATACTCTAGGTGTGGTCTTACTAAGGCTTTATAGAGTTGTATTAGTACCTCCCTTGATCTTGATTGTATCCTTCTGTTAATACAACTTAGGATTGCATTAGCTTTTTTGGCTTTAGCTGTACACTGCTGGCTCATATTTAGCTGGTTGTCCACTAAGACTCTAAGATCCCTCTCACAGTTACTCCTATTAAGCCTGGTTTCACCCAGTCTATATGTGTACTTTTGATTTTTCTTGCCTAAGTGTAGGACCTTACTTTTCTCTACATTGACTTTCATTTTGTTAGATATGACCAGTGTTCTAGTCTGTCAAGATCCATCTGGATCTTGAGCCTATCTTCTTGGGTGTTAGCTATTCCTCCCAGCTTAGTATCATCTGCAAATTTGGTAAGTTCCCCTTCTATTCCCTCATCTAAGTCGTTAATGAAGATATTGAAGAGTATTGGACCTAAGACAGAACCTTGTGGCACCCCACTGCTTACTTCCTTCCATGTAGACTTAGACCCATTAAGGACTACTCATTGAGTACAGTTTGTCAGCCAGTTGCAAGTCCATCCAGTGGTGGTGCTATCTATTCCACTTTTTTCTAGCTTACTAAGAAGTAGGTTGTGGTCTACTTTGTTGAATGCCTTGCTGAAATCTAAATATATTATGTCAACAGTATTTTGCTGATCTACTAATTTAGTCACTGTGTTGAGGAATGAAATAAGATTGGTTTGGCATGATCTGTTTTTAACAAACCCATGCTGACTGCTAATTATTACTTTTCTTGTTTCTAGATGTTGGCAGATCTGTTTTTTTATTATCATTTCCAGTACCTTCACAGGTATTGATTTATTTATTTATTTATTTATTTATTTATTTATTTATTTATTTATAACATTTATATACCGCCCTTCTCCCTAGGGACTCAGGGCGGTGTACAGCCGAATCTACCCCAATCAATACAAAAGTTAAAATACAATTAAATAATAGGCTGTTAAGCTAAAAACAACCCTCGCCCTAAGAATGTTAAAACCCAGATTAAAATCCAAATTAAGGAGACAACTAAAACCTATGTCAGCCCAGGCCAGCCTGCTCAAAGAGCCAGGTTTTTAGCGCATGCCAGAAGGCCCTCAGGTCCGCATTGGTGCGTATCTCAGGTGGCAGAGTATTCCAGAGGGCAGGGGCCCCCACAGAGAAGGCCCTACTCCTGGGGGCCGCCAGACAACACATAGAGGCCGACGGCACCCGGAGAAGGCCCTCTCTGTGGGAACGCACTGGTCTGCTGGAGATCACTGGCAGAATGTGGTCCTGTAGGTAACCTGGCCCAATGCCATGGATCGCCTTAAAGGTCAAAACTAGAACCTTAAAGCGAACCCGGAAAGCCACCGGCAACCAATGCAGCTCGCGCAGGAGAGGCGTCACATGGGAGCTACGTGACGCCCCCATAATTATCCGTGCGGCCGCATTTTGCACCAGTTGGAGTCTCCGGGTGCTCCCCACAGGGAGCCCCATGTAGAGAGCATTACAGTAATCCAGGCAAGAGGTGACAAGGTCGTGAGTGACTGTGCGCAGGGCGTCCCGATCCAGGAAGGGCCGCAACCGGTAGATCAGGCGAACCTGATAAAACGCCCCCCTGGAGACAGCCGCAATATGATGTTCTAAGGACAGCCGTACATCCAGGAGGACGCCCAGATTGTGAGCCCTCTCTGTAGGGGGCAAGGTCTCTCCCCCAATAGCCAGCGAAGGTGTCAGCTGGCTATATCGGGGCGCCGGGAACCACAGCCACTCGGTCTTGGATGGGCTGAGCCAGAGCCTGTTCCCGCCCATCCAATTCCGCACGGCCTCCAGGCACCGGAACATAGCCTCTACAGCATCATTGGGGTGGTCTGGGGTGGAGATGTATAACTGGGTATCATCTGCGTACAGGTGACACCGCACCCCAAGACCACGGATGATCTCGCCCAACGGCTTCACATAAATGTTGAACAAGAGAGGGGAGAGGACTGACCCCTGAGGCACCCCACAAATAAGGGGCCTAGAGGTGGACCTCTCCCCTCCCGCCAACACAAATTGCGAACGGTTGGAGAGGAAGGAGGAGAACCATCGCAGGACAGTTCCCCCAATCCCTAACCCCTCCAACCGCCGCAATAGGATACTATGGTCGATAGTATCAAAAGCCGCCAAGAGATCTAATAGGACCAGGACAGAGGAGAACCCTCTGTCACGGGCCCTCCAGAGATCATCAACCAATGCGACCAATGCTGTTTCGGTACTATGCCCTGGCCTGAAACCCGATTGGAACTGTCATGCGTATGAGCAGAAATAATTAGAACAGACTTGAAATACTGAAACACGTAACTGGCTTTATTGAAGTTACTGCAGTACCGGCACCCTTTAACCCATACCAAAGATAGTATGAGACAAAGGAGAACCCCGATTACCAGACAGACCATATATTTATACCCAAATATAATGATATAAACAATTACAGATCACATGTTGTTTTTCAGTTACAAAGATACATAGATTCTCATAGGAAAGTTATGGATATTTCTACTGACCTCTTCTTACTTGCTTACTTACATGACTAATTAAATGTCCTAAATACTTAACCTCAGACTCAACATATTGTAATTTCTTCTTTGACACTCTCAAGCCCTGTTGCCCTAAAAAATTTAACAAAGCATTAGTGCCTTTTTCTACCTCTAGTTTCTTCTCTCCTGAAACCAACAAATCATCCACATATTGCAATACTGTTATCCCCACAGGTGGGTTAAATCCTTCAAGGACCTGCTCTAATGCCTGTCCAAACAAATTAGGACTTTCTGAAAAACCCTGTGGTAACACACACCATCAATACTGTTGAGTACGATATGTATCTGGATCTGTCCATTCAAAAGCAAAAATATCCCTCAAGTTTTCAGCCAAAGGACACGTCCAAAAAGCATCCTTCAAATCTATTATACTACAATAGTTATGCTCATGTGGAATCCTCCCCAATAATGTATAGGGATCTGGCGTAATAATGTCATTCTACTACCAACCCATTTATGAGCCTCAGATCTGCTAGACGAAAGGACCCATCAGGTTTCTTTACAGGTAAGATAGGTGTATTATATGGTGACATTGCAGGTTCAATTAGCCCATCCCTTAAAAGAGACTCTATCACTGGCTTTAGACCACGTCTCCCTTCTGGAGAAATATTATATTGCTTCCGCCTCACTGGCTCAGCATCCTCTTTTAAAATCACTTCAACAGGTGGGATTTTCCAAACACCTCTGTTTCCTTTTGCTTCCCACACAATAGGATCTATATATTTCTCCCTTGTTCACTATTTAATAGCTGAAATTGTGCATTTATCTGCAGAAAAGATAAGCTCACATCCTAATAAAGACAAAGCATCTCGTCCTAAAAGGTTCATACCTGCTTCAGGTATGTACAAGACATTTAATGTTATCTCTGAGTATTCCCCCTTCAGAGACACATTTTCAACAACAGCAACTTCAAAGGGTTCCCCCTTAACCCCAGAGACTATCATCATTTTTCCCTCCTAAGTAAGACCCTCAGGTAACTCACACAAAGACGTTCTAGCCGCCCCTGTGTCTATCAGAAAAATGCAATTTATTTCCTTAGGTCCCACCTTCAATTTTACTAAAGGCTCCCGGTGGGACTCCAACGTCAGGAGCCCTTGACCCCCCAAATCTTCAATTAGGGTATACAGTCTCTATTCTCTTCGTTGCAGTCTTTGCTTGTCCGGGCAATTTCTCGCAAAATGCCCCTCCTTTCCACAAGCAAAACAATATCTACTACCTTTTAATTCTCTATTCCTATTCAAGGAAAAAAAATCCCCTCCGTCCTCTCCCAGGACGCTTCCATCCACCTCTAGTAGATGGACCTCCAGCTCTTCTAGTAGCTGCAACCAGTCCAACTGGCTTATTCACCTTTTCGGTTGTAGCAGCTTCAACGCTGAAAACATAATTCGGGATTTCTGACGAGACTTTGCAAGATCGCGACCAATAAACTCCTTGGTGGCCTCTTGCAACAAAGTAGCTATGTCTGATTCAGCTCATCTCTCTATCTTCTGCAATTTCCTCTGCACATCACCCCAGGCTTTAGTAACAAACTGCAGTTTCATTAAAGCCTGATATTCTGGTGTTTCGGGGGCAAGACCAGAATACTTATTTAAACTATCCTTGATTTTAGTCAAGAATTCAGCCGGAGACTCATCTTTTAACTGACCTACCTCAAATGCTCTAGCTAGATTTCTACCCTGAGGTACAGCAGTTTTCACACCCTGCACAATAAGTTTCTTCATATCCAGGTACTCTATCCTCTGGAATCTGACTATCCCAACCAGGATCTGCCAAAGGAAACTTATCTTCACCATCTACTGCATTTACTACACCTTCCTGTGTCTTATTCCAATATGCTATTCCAGTATACTATGCCAGCTCGTCTAATCTGCTCCTCAGAAGGAAAAAGATATCCCAAGATATGCTGTAATTCCACATAAGTATAAATATTAGGACCCAAAAACAAATCCAAACTCTGTGATAATGATATTGGATCAACCTGAATAGATGGCATAGACAACTTATAATTCCTCAAATCTGAAGACGTAAGTGGGACATTTACAAATGTTGTTATAGGAACTCCCTCAGCTGTAACTCCATTAGGCATTTCATGTAATGGATATAACACCTGTTGTTCCTTTCTCGCCCTGGATCTAGTTATAGCTCCACTAGAAGGTCCAGCAACTGCCAATGAATCCAACTCCTGTTTTAACTCTCTATACTGAGAAACTGCGGAGGAACTTCCCCCCCTCTTTTCTCCCACATCTTGCACAGAGTTAGCTACATTATAAGGAGGAGGACGTACAGGACCAGCATAATCCAAAGGATCCCACTTATCACTTTCCTTTGTATATAAAAGTCTCTTAGAATTTTTCCCAAGAGGAGGAAATGGATCGGTATATTGTACATGATACCAACGCACAACATAAGACACTTGAGAAACCTACCTCTTTTTAGTCAAGACATCCTTTAAAGCATTAATCCAATATACATTAGACTCACCAAACCTCGACCACCTATAATTCGGAGATTTCAAGGTATGATCTGGCCAGCGAGCTGTACACAGCCCAATTAACCGTATCGTATCCAAAAGTTTAGTATACTGAACTAACCATGCCTCATTCCACTGATTTATTAACTCCCCAAGAGGAGATGACATAGGAATGGAAGGAACCTCACTAGCAACAGCTGGCTTCTTTAACCAGGAAAATAAATTCCCCATTTCCACCCCCCTATTCACAGGAAATGAGACAGAGAAAAGGGGAATAAACAATGTAACAGCACAGACAAACCCCTCTGCACAAACACACACGCCAGACACGAAGTAAAAAAGGCACACAAGCCAAACAAGCCTTCATTTAGAGAAGAAAAAAAAATAATATATGAAACGTTTCAAAAGGGAGAAATAAAAATGTTAGACTGTTAAAAAAAAACGTTGCAACACAAGTCCCTAAAACATATCTATAGAGATATAGATATAAAAAAAAAAAAACTCAGATAGAGCTCACCTGATTCCTCGGTGCACCACAACTCACCCATGGCCACTGGAAGCCAGCACGGTCCCAGCAATCAGTCAACCAAACGCAGGTCACCAGGAGCAAGGCCCCCGGACGGAGGGTCGTCCAAAGCACAAAAACCCGCAGAACAGCAGCAGGGGGCCCCGTTTTGCAGCCCAGAAGAACCACCTCCAGAGTCCTTGTCCTGTCTCCTACGGCTCGCCAAAACTTGTCATGCGTATGAGCAGAAATAATTAGAACAGACTTGAAATACTGAAACACGTAACTGGCTTTATTGAAGTTACTGCAGTACCGGCACCCTTTAACCCATAGCAAAGATAGTATGAGACAAAGGAGAACCCCGATTACCAGACAGACCATATATTTATACCCAAATATAATGATATAAACAATTACAGATCACATGTTGTTTTTCAGTTACAAAGATACATAGATTCTCATAGGAAAGTTATGGATATTTCTACTGACCTCTTCTTACTTGACATTTGGATTGGTACCAACATCCTTTTCCCGGATTTATCTCCAGATATCCGGTTATGCAATTATCAGAGGATTATACTTTTGATTAATATGACTATATAATGTCAAGTCAACCTCTACACATTCTAGAACCTCGTCTAAGGACAATTTCGCAATACCACATGTTTCTTGTACAAAAACATATTTCTCAACTTTTCTGTTCTTTTAAAAAGGTCATTCTACGAACACAAAATGGCTACAGTCTGGTTCTATAGTTTCTCAAGTATAACATCCAAATTTACTTATAACAGGAACGGATCGAGGTAAGTCGCTTCCTCCAGGTACTGAGGGAGCTGACGTGCCACCACACTCTCAACAACCTTCGCTATAAAAGGAAGGTTGGAGACTGGACGATAGTTGTTTAAAACAGCTGGGTCCAGGGAAGGCTTCTTGAGGAGGGGCCGCACCACCGCCACTTTCAGGGTGGTAGGGAACAACCCCTCTCTCAAAGAAGCGTTGGTAATCCCCTGGAGCCAGCCTCGTGTCGTCTCTCTGGCGGCCAAAACCAACCAGGAGGGACGCGGGTCCAACAAACATGTGGTGGCATTCAGAGCTCCCAGCAATCTGTCCATGCCCTCAGCGGTCACAGGGTCAAACTCCCCCCAGATAACATTCTCAAGACCTGCCCCGGACACCTCCCCCGGGACCACCCAATGTTAGGCTGATTGATCTATAATTTCCTGGGTCTGTTTTTTCTTCCTTTTTTTAAGATGGGAAGCACATCAGCTCTTTTCCAGTCCTCTAGTAGTTCCCGGTGCTCCAGGATTTTTGAAAGATATGGTGCAGTGGTTCTGAGATGACCTCTGCCAGCTCCTTTAAAACTCTGGGATGTAATCCATCAGGCCCCGGTGATTTGTTTTCATTAAGATCAGACAGCTGTTCTCTTACTATTTTTTTGCTTATTTTAAATTTTATTTCTGGTCTGTCTTTTACAGTTATGTTTTGGTGGGTT
This sequence comes from Bungarus multicinctus, assembly GCA_023653725.1. Taxonomy (NCBI): domain Eukaryota; kingdom Metazoa; phylum Chordata; class Lepidosauria; order Squamata; family Elapidae; genus Bungarus; species Bungarus multicinctus. Next base: position 7,708,335 of record CM042844.1, read on the forward strand.
GACCTATAGTTTCTTTTTGCGTGAAGACCAATGCAAATAATTAGTTAAGCAATTCTGCTTTCTCTCTGTTGCCTGTTACTTCCTTGCCTTCTTCTCTCTTTAGTGGACTGACTGTTTCCTTGATTTTTTTCTTGTTATTTATATGTTGGAAGAAACTTTTTTTAATTATCTTTGACTTTTGTTACAAGTCTTTATTCGTTCTGAGCCTTTGTATCCTGACTTCATCTTTGCAGATTCTAGCTATCTGCTGATAGTCTGCCTTAGTTGTATGTGCTTCTTTCCATTTTTTGTACTTGTCCTTTTTTTTTTTTTTCAATTTGCCAGAGAGATCTTTGTGCAGCCACGCTGGTTTCTTCTTGGATTTCTTGTTTTTCTTTCTCAGTGGTATTGTGCTGGTCTGGGCTTCTATGATCATACTTTTCAGAGTATCCCAAGATTCTTGAGTTGTTTTCTCCTTTAGGATTTTCATCCATGGAATCTTTCCCAAGTTCTCTCTGAGTTTATTAAAATCAGTTCTTTTAAAATCAGACTCTGGTGTCATTATGTTCTATTGCTTGTGTTTGTGTTATATTGAATTCTAGTATGACATGGTCACTCTCACCCAAGGTTCCTGCAGTTTCAACTCCCTCTATCGCTTCTTCTCTGTTTGTAAGAATTAAGTCCAGTATGGCTGTCCCTCTAGTTTCACCCTCTACCTTTTGGACAACAAAGTTGTCAGCTAGGTTGGTTAGGAACTTATTTGATTTCTCACTTGGTGCAGAATTAGTTTTCCAACTGATATCAGATAATTGAAGTCTCCCATTACTATTACTACTATAACTAGAATCTGCACCTAAAAACTCATCTCCATTATTTCATATCCTGCTCGGTGAAACAGTGGTAAGCAGGTCTTGGCTTGGATATTCTGGCATGATGAGGATAATAACTAAGTGTCATCGCTATCATTTGATTAATTAAATTCCTCATTGTGCAAAACTATTTTATTAGGTTAATACACTTGTCTATTGTTATGGTACAGAGAAAATAATTGAGAATTATTTTATATATTGTTGGTTAATTATTTAGAATGAAATACCTTACAAAAATAATCTGCATGAAGCTCAATCCTGTTAGCCCACGAAGACCCAATAAGAGGGGGGTCTAAAGTTGTCTCAGGAAGAAGAGAATCAGCAAAGCAAGCAGCAAAACGAACAAAAGTGTCCCTATAGCCATCATTGTCTGGCTGACCCTATTTCTTTGATGCTTACTAGTGTATCTGAGATGGTTGTATCCTTTTGTCCTCTGCTTTTTACTTTCCTTCCCCTTATATACTCTATTCAGCCCATTATTTCTCATAGTTCTCATGAAACAGCTATAAACAAGTCTTCCTGGAATAAAGAAAACAAGGGAGAATTATCTTGCGTATAACTGGTTAGAATTAAATACCTTAAGGAAGAAATCTTCATGGAGCCAAAACCCAACTGCCCAGAGAGACCCAATGAGAGGTAGAGCCAAAGGACCGGGAGGCAAATGTCTTCGGGACCAGAGTTGTTTCAGGAAGAAGAGAATCAGCAGAACAAGCAGCAAAAAACACAAAAATATCCCTGTCACCATCATTTTCCTGCTTTTCTTTGATGCTCACTGGTGGATCTGAAGATGGTTGTGTGCTGTTGTCTGATGTTTTTTTACTTTTCTTCCTCTCTTATATACTCCATTGATGGGAATCAAATAACCACATGTCTTTTGATGCTCTATTTCATTTGTCCTAGAACTTAGTGAACAAGATACTATCACATTAATTCGTATTAATGAGGTTGCCTCTGACCATGTGCCACACAAATAATAAAGGAAGAGGTTTTTTTAAAATAATCATGGGCTATGTAATCCATTTTGTCCCAAACATGCCTGCATGCCAGAATCATTTTAAAATCATACTGTACCATATATCCATGCAATATATCTGAATATAAAGGACAATCTTGTTGGGCCAGAGAAATACTATCTAATCCAGGATTATCTCTCATGCATACTCATCTCATATAAGTCCAGCATTACTCAACTTTGCTTACAAATAAAGGAGTGTCTTCATGAAGGCTTCATACTGTTAAGAACCATCTCTGGTTGCATTTTTCAACTAAAATAAGTATAATCATCATGCTTGCTAATAAGGAGGGCTGTTGTTATAGATTGTGCAACAATTGTTATTAATAGAAAGGTATCCTTAATCCAAGAACCAAATTATAGGTAGAGAGCTATAAGTGTTTAGAAATAATTAACTAAAATAGATGTCACCATTCCAACTGCCTGATCCATTACCACTTCTGATTATGATTAACTCTGAAGTATCATTAAACCCAATAGAGGCCGCATGGCTTGGGTAACCTAGCCATCCTTTGTGATACTGTGTTTCGCTTTATTATTCTTTTTATTCCTTGTTTATTATTCCAACTGTATTACTGATTACCATGATGTATCTCATTCTGATACCATGATGTATCTCACTCTGAAAGCTGAATCTTTTGAAGTTTTTTTGGAAGCTTATATCTGCCCTTCTTTCTGAGCTCTAGGTGTTTCCTTTTTCTCCTCGGGTACATAACAAGAACTCAAAATGATATAGGTTTCACTTGGTTCCTAGAGTCATTCCAGAAGTATCTCTTCATAGGATCCCCTTTATGGTTATTGGGTGCCAGGTCCATGGTTCAAGGATAAGAATCCCCCAGTTCTCTCCTTCGATCACGATCTTGCTGATTGATAATTTACTTATTTGCTCAGTGTATAAATTGACTCATTCAGAGCCATTGTAGTAAGAGAGGGATTCTATCTGGTTGGATTGGTTCTATAGAATTGGTTGTTATGATTCTGCGCAGTGCAGAGAACCGGCAAATCGTATCACTGGTTGGTCCCGCCCCTCCCTGCTCCGCCCACTCACTCCTTATCTGGCACGCGTACCATCCCATTTGTCTGCATAAAGCCTAATTTTTGGTAAGTGACCATTAGCTGTTCAAACTAGCAGCTGTGCCTGGAGATTTAGATTTGCTAGAAAGCAGGAAATTGTTGGATTTCTTGCTTTCTAATTAATCTAAAAGCAAAGCTGAACCTTCCTTAGTACTGCAGCTTCTATTTTTCAGATAGCAGGTTCAGATAGCAGGTTGCAAAATGGTCGATCTCTGAGTAAACCTGTGATACTATGAGCAATTCAATCTGCCTGCCTACTTTGCCTGATTTTGGATAAAAATCGCTCTTTTTTTATAAAAATTTCAATATTTACATAAATATTTACAATATTTACATACAAGCCATGCCCACCCAGTCATGTGACCACCAAGCCATGCCCAGCCAGCAAGCCATGTCCACCCATTAACATGACCACCATGCCACATCCATAAATTAGGTCATGCCCACAGAACCGGTTGTTAAGAAATTTGAATCCCACCCCTGATGTAATTACACGAAACTCTAAATAAAACAGGAATGGAAAATCCTAAGCTGTAGTATAGACCCATGCTTCTCAACTTTGGCAATTTTAAGGTGCATGGGCTTCAATTCCCAGAATTCCCAAGGCAGCATTAGACACACAAGGAATTTGTCTTGGTGCCTATGCTCTCAGTGTACATAAAAAGAAAAAAAACATTCGTCAAGAATCATAAGGTACAACACTTAATGATAGTCATAGGGTACAAATAAGCAATCAACATATACTAGGAAACAGTCAATATAAATTGTAAGGATACAAGCAACAAAGTTACAGTCATACAGTCACAGTGTATAGTATAATCTGCAACTCTTACACTGCAAAAACATATGGACTACACAACTCAATCAGGGCAAAATAATAGACTCAATCTACATAGACTTCTGTAAAGCCTTTGATCCAGTGGTACACGACAAACTACTCCTAAAACTAAAATCTTATGGTATCTCTGGACAACTGCATAACTGGATAGAAGCATTCCTGTCAAACAGACAACAAATGGTCAAAATTGGCAGTGTCCTATCAAATTCTGTACCTGTTAATAGTGGTGTCCCCCAAGGCAGTGTTCTAGGACCAACTCTCTTCATACTCTACATAAATGACCTCTGTGATCATATTAAGAACAGCTGAGTTCTCTTTGCTGATGATGTAAAACTGTTCAATACCACAGACAATACTGCTACCCTTCAAAAAGATCTTGACTATGTATCAGAATGGTCAAACAAATGGCAACTTCAAATCTCAACATATAAATACTGTCTTACATACTGGCAAAAAAATCCAGAAAATAAAATACAAGCTGAATAGTCAAGACCTTGTTGATGATCCAAGCTCTGTAAAGGACCTTGGAATACTCATCTCTAATGATCTAAGTGCTAGAGCCCACTGTTACTACATAGCCAAAAAGGCATTAAGAGTTGTTGTAAATAAATAAATATTGCAATATGGACACCAAATAAAGGAAACAATATAAATATATAAAAATAAATCTGACATACTTATTTCCTGTCAATGAGAACAATTGATCAGTCGAATGGCTTGCCTCCAGAAGTTGTGGGAGCCCCATTACTGGAGGTTTTTAAGAAGTGATTGGACACCCATTTGTCTGAATTGGTATAGGGTCTCCTGCTTGAGCAGGGGACTGGACTAGAAGACCTCCAAGGTCCATTCCAGCTCTGTTATTCTGTTACTATGACTCCTGAAGACGGATGCAAGATGTTGCTTTTAAATATTATTTTATAATGATCTGTATTTGCATGATTGGTACACTGGAGTTGAATAAAAAGGGTCCACCCAATCCAGAGATATACCCATTTGGAACTTGCTTTTGGGTAGACATTTTATTTCCATATATTTCCTTTTCCTTTTCATCTGTCTGGTGTAGTTCATTGAGCCAGATAAAAGGGCTTGAGCTTTCTGGGGCAATGATAGCTTTTCATACCTATCATTACTATGTCTTTTGCAATGGAAAAAGATTCCTCGGTTTCCTGTTGGTTTCCAACAGAAAAGGGCTCATTGGTATACATGCAGTACTAGATAGGGCTGGAAACACTACTTTAGGGGAAACTCTGCAATCATTAAAATAAATAGAGCTTAATGCATTTAGAAACATAGGTCTCTCATCCAGATCCATTGGTAAGAAGAGACAAATAGGCCAGTGGTGGGATTCAAAAAATTTTACTACCAGTCCTCTGGGTATGGCTTGGTGGGCGTGGCAGGGGAAGGATACTGTAAAATCCCCATTCCTTCCCCATCCCACTAACCTGCTTTCCAACTCCATTCTCTTGTGCAGGGCAACCAAAGAAGACCCAGCCGATCAGCTGGGACTTGGGAAGCAGAGAATAGATGCGGGCAGGGCCAATCAGAGGTGGTATTTACCAGTTCTCCGAACTACTCAAAATTTCTGTTACTGGTTCTCCAGAACTGGTCAGAACCTGCTGAATACCACCTCTGGAATAGGCTATTTTTCTCTGAATTTTGCTAATAATTCTGTCCAAAACACCAGAGATAGTTGTGCAATCTTGTACATATCTTACAAAGTACTATTGTGTAGTACTTTGCAGTCTAACTATTCCTTTGTACATCGAAGTTTATAAGCTAGGGGGAAATTCAGATTCTCTTAGTTTTGGAACCAGAAGGAATAAGGATTCCTCGGTTTCCTGGTCAAACCATGATGATCTCAGAACAACTCAGGGATGGTGGTGTTGGGAATCTACAAGTTGCAATAATGGATGTACCTATTCCAAATGATAGAAACTCTTCTCTTTCAACAAACTTCCCATCCTTATCTAAAAAGTGATTTGGATTCAGGTGTCTCCCATTGCTCAGGATCAAGAAGAACAGAGCGCAGGTCTGGCATAATAATGGTCTTCTGTAAACAAAGAGATGATTAAACAGAACAGTTTCATAAGGGAAAGAGGGAAAAACAGTTGAAACAATAATGATGAAGCATTTGGTTTTAGCTTTCCCTTATGGACTCACATTTGTTCATTTCCAGAGCAGTTTCAAAGAGCAGTAGCTGCTCAACTGTTTAGCTTCCTTTCTTCCAACCTTTCCATTAAAACTGAGAGCTGGGTGCCTTTTTATCACATCAGATTGCCCCAGGAAATGGACAAAGAAACATGTCCAGACATGACTCCAATTCTGAACTTAACTTCAGCCATTAATCTATTATCATCTTCCTGGAAGAAGTAGAAAATGCTTATGGACCTTTGGAATTTGAAAGGCATTTGGATTTAAATCCATCCCCCACAAGAGTTTGCTATTCTTGCTTGTTCAATTTTGCATGATTACATTGGCAATTTCTGAATAGAGAGCTTCTATCCAAGTGCCATATTCTGCTTCTTCTTCCATGCTGGGCTACTGGAATGCAGTCTGAACATGTTTCTCACTTTAGGAATGTGGTATCCCCTCATCTTTACATCCTTTGTACTTTCTCTGGGAAACCCAACTAGCAAGACACTTTTTAAACGCTGCATTTCATGAATCACGGCATTGGTGTAGGGAAGCTTCTTCCGATCCTGATAGGAAATTCTCCCCGAAAAGCCAAACACACCTTCAATTTCCTTCTGGACTTTCTCTAGAAAGGAAACGATGGAAATGGAAGCTTTGTTTTATTCATTCAGGCCTGTTATTACCAATGTTCTTCAGGGAATCTAACCTTCTCCTTCAAATTATTATCTGCTTCTGGGTTCCATATCTATTGGGATTCCCATGTTTGCAATCTCAACCAGGCCTTCAACTCCAGTCACCAACTCATTGATCGTTATTCTCCAGCTCATCTTATCAGATCCATCTCCAGTCACTGATCTCTGATCTGGGTCACATAGGTCATTACCAAGGCCCGTTGACTCTCTGGGCTGGTTTTAGCTTCCAGCCCCAACCAGCTTGTCATTCTTTTTGGCTGCCTCCAGCTCTGATTCAAAGTTGGATCTTCATTATGCCTCCACTAGCCTTCCACCCTGAGCACACACTCTCTCCCATGACCTCCAGTCATGCAACTCAGTGGTAGGATTCAATTTTTTTTACTATGGTTCTGTGGGTGTGGCTTGGTGGGCATGGCAGGGGAAGGATACTGTAAAATCTCCATTCCCTCCCCACCCCACTAACCTGATTTCCAGCTCCGTTCTCCTGTATAGGACAACAAAAGAAGACCCAGCCGATCATCTGGGACTTGGGAGGCAGAGAATAGATGGAGCAGGGTCAATCAGAGGTGGTATTTACTGGTTCTCCGAACTACTCAAAATTTCCACTACTGGTTCTCCAGAACTAATCAGAACATGCTGAATACCACATCTAATGCAACTCCTTCAAACTGGCAGTGGGTCAGACTCATGGACAGATCTCCACCTCCCCTCAGTCTCTAGTCCTGGTTGTGTCCCTCAATGCTGCAGACAATGATCCTAGGTTGCTTCTGCCCCCTCCACTCCAAATCTGTGGCCTGGATTCTACACTGGCTGGCAAGGTAAAAAAAAAAGTGAGCCTCAGCTGGCTCCCAACTCTGAACCAATCCCGTCTTCACCATGCCATCCCAGCTCGGTTCCTTCAATTTCCAAGTCTCCAGTCAAGTAGCAGGTCAGACAGTAACCGAGCAGGAAGAAGGTAGGGTTAAGGAGAAGACTGAGGGGTTTATTTGGTGCTGTGAATGGCAAGAATCCCCCCCTACACACACACAAAATTCTGCCATCTCAAGCTATACTACTAAGCATCAGCACTTATATGAGTGAAAGAGTGGGTTAATTTGAGGAATACAAGGCTATTAATACTGGAAGATCATGATCTGCAACTGGGATGGCATGCCTTTTTATAGTATGAGAAGGGTAAGATACATAGCTATTTCCAGAGGCATTACATTACTGCTAGTATGGACCAAAATCAAAGAGCAACACTATCTGAAAGTGCCAATATGGTTATCTATAATGGAGGCATGGATATCCTAATGTTATAAATATGTATAAAATCATAAGATATAAGGACATACTAAATGAAAGGGGAGAACTAAAATGAAACAAAAACTAAAAAGATTAGGGATTGAGCTATCATGGTGGCCACAATTACAGATACAATCCAGAAATGAAAACAATAGGAGGAGTATGGGTTTTATAATGAACCAAATGAACTAGATCAGATTCTGAAAAATTAATTAAGAGGATATACAATTATTTATTAACTATTAAATTGGAGGAAGAACAAGTAAAAGAAACTGATAATTTGGGCTAAGAATTTGGCTATGCAGTAGGGTTGGACAGATGGCAGAAATTATGGAATAGAAATTATAAGCTTACAATCTCTATAACATGTTTTATAGATGGCACTATTCACCTGCAGGAATAGTGAATATGTATAAAAACAAATCATTTAAATTTTAGAAATGTAACCAAACACCAGGTTCATATTATCATTTGTGGTGGAAGTGTCCCAAAGCAAAAAAATATTGGAAGAAAATTCACATATGGCTGGAAACTATGACAAAACAACACAAAGATTTGAAACCTGAGATATTCCTGTTGGGCATGCTACCAGAAAACTGTAATAAAGGTAATACATATTTAATTTTACATATTCTAAGAGCAGCCAGGATTGTATATGCACAATATTGGAAAAATGAAGAAACCCCTACAGATGATAATATAATCAAAAAGATTCTGGAATGTGCAGAAATAGGTTAACTCTAAAAATTAAAAAAAAAAAGATTCGGAATATTTTATCACATGGGAACTTTTCTGCAAATGGCTAGTTGATAGATACAGAGGTTAGATGGGTGGATTTATGTGAAATATGGACTACATGAGAAAGAAAAACTTAGTAAATATTTTGATGGTTATATAATCAATGTCAATATAGAAGATAGTATACTTTTTAAGAAGTCTTGTCTACTTGTCTACTGAGTCTGTCTACTGAGCTTGTTGATCAGAAAGGTCAGCAGTTCAGTGGTTTGAATCCCTAGCTCCATGTAATGGAGTGAGCTCCTGTTACTTGTCCCAGCTTCTGACAACCTAGCAGTTCAAAAACATGTAAAAGTGCAAATAGAAAAATAGGGACCCCTTGGTGGGAAGGTAACAGCGTTCCGTGTGCTGCAAGACCAGGGTGTGATCCTGCATTTGGCGTTAGGTGGCGGCGAGGCCGGAGGAGGAGTGAGGCCTCGTATGAGATTTTCTTCCCCCCTAGGTCCCCACCGGTGGCAGAGGTGGTTAGACCGGGGGTGGGGGGTGGTCATAGGCCCTGAAGTAGCTGGAACGTGTCGAAGTCGCTGGAGGTTTTGGAGTCGCCTGGGTGGCTCTCAGGCAGCAGAGGCCCTGCCGCGACTGGGTTTGTGCCCGGCGTTCGGTGGCAACAGCTCTGGAGGACTGATGGGACCGTGGATGATGCCTCCTTCCCCTTTCGGTCCCCACCGGTGGCAGAGGTGGTTGGACCGGGGGGGGGTTGGTGGCCCCGAAGGGCCTGGAACGTGCTGGAGTCGCCGGAAGCCCCAGAGTTACTCGGGTGAAGCTGTGGTCGGAGTTTCCTTCCCCCCTAGGCCCCCACCGATGGCAGAGGTGGTTAAAGGGCCAGAGGGGATGGGGGCCCCGGAGCAACAGCAGAGTAGCAGAGGTGGCAGAGGAACTGTGGATAACATCAAAGTCACCGGAGGGCGTCGTCGGACGGCTAGGACATTTTCATCGAAGCCTTTAAAGTACTCTATGAAAGACCTCTGGGCCTTGAGGGATGTCCCCCTTTCCCTCAAGTGGCCCTCAAAACTTTCTAAAACCTATCTTAATGACGGATCCTGGGATCCCGAGAGATGGTGCGGCCACAGAAAACGTGTTGGGGAGAGTTCTGGGTTTTGTAAATTTTTAACGAAGTTTTTAGTGGGGTTAGTCCGAACCGGGTTTGGGGGACAACCCGCAGGGATTTGGAGGTAGCCAGCCTGGCACGCACGTCTGGGAGGGCTCAGAGGGTCGTGCGTTGAGGGGGCAGACAGGGGGTGGGTTACCAGGGGGCGGTTCTATTGGCACAGTAAGTGGGAGGGGCAGATATGGTGGGGTAGAGGGCCATATCAGGTTATGGGATCGCGCAGTCGCTGTCTTCAAGCGGTAGCGCGCTCTGACCCTCTTTACCCGTCCTGCAGGCCTGGTTGTGCAGAGTCTCAAGCCCTGAGTACCCGGCTGATGCTGTGCAATGCCAGGTCCGTTGTTAATAAGGCCCCCCTGATTTATGAACTTATTCAGGAAGAGGGCGTGGACCTGGTAGGTATTACCGAAACCTGGTTGGGCCCAGAGGGTGGTATTCCTCTGAAGGAGATGTGCCCACCAGGTTTCTTAGCATTTCATCAGCCTAGGTCTCAGGGAAGGGGTGGTGGGGTGGCGGTGCTTATTAGAGAGGTCTTTTGTCCCAGGGAGGCCACAGTTCCTCAGACGGCTGATTGTGAGTCTCTCTTTGTGAAGTGGGGGCAGGGGGTTCAGATGGGCCTTTTGATAGTGTACCTGGCTCCCTGCCATGTATCATTGGCCCTGCCTGGACTCCTCAAGGTGATAGCCAGGCTGGCGGTTGAGACCCCTAGGCTTTTAGTCATGGGGGATTTCAACCTGCCTTCGCTCAGGAAAACCTCTGGGGTGGTTTGGGAGTTCATGGCTTCCATGATGGCCATGGACCTGACCCAATTAGTTTCTGGCCCCACTCATATGGGGGGACACACGCTGGACCTGATTTTTGTCTCTGGTCAGTGGTTGACTGTAGCTTTGGAGACTTAGTTATCAAACCCTTGTCATGGTCAGATCATTCTCTTCTTAGACTTGACTTCTGTACCACCACCCCCCCACCGCAGGGAGGCGGAGCCGTGTAGATGGTTCCGCCCCAGGCGCCTGATGGACCCTGAGTGGTTCCAGAGGGAGCTTGGGCCATTTCCTGAGACTCTGGCTCATAACTCGCCTGGAGACTTGGTGGCCACCTGGGATAGGTTGGCTGCTGAGGCTCTGGACCGAGTTGTGCCTTTGCAAATTCTGACCCGGCACAGATCCCATCCGGCTCCATGGTTTACGTAGGAGCTGAGGGAGATGAAGTGCCAGAAAAGATGTCTGGAGAGTGTTTGGAGGGCTAGCCGTGCCGAGTCCGACCGGACACAGGTGAGGTCCTATATTAGGACCTACCTTGTGGCAATAGAGGCGGTGAAGCGTTCGCATTTCTCCGCCCTTATTGCATCAGCCGAAAATCAGCCTGCCGCTTTGTTTAGAGTGACCCGCTCCCTGCTTGAGCTGAGACCGCGGGAGGACCTCTTGCAGGGCAGGGCAGAGGAGTTTTCCCGATTTCTGCACTACAAAATCGCTTGGATTCGGGGCGGGCTGGACTCCAATTGGGTGGTCCTGGGGGAGGTGTCCGGGGCAAGTCTTGAGACTATTATCTGGGAGGAGTTTGACCCTGTGACCACTGAGGGTGTGGACAGGTTGCTGGGGGGGCTGAATACCACCACATATTTGTTGGACCCATGTCCCTCCTGGTTGGTTTCGACCACCAGGGAAGTGACATGAGGCTGGCTCCAGGGGATTGTCAATGCTTCGTTGAGAGAGGGGTCACTTTCTACTGCCTTGAAAATGGGGGTGGTGTGACCTCTCCTCAAGAAGCCTGCCCTGGACCCAGCTGTTTTAAATAACTATCGTCCAGTCTCCAATCTTCCCATTTTAGCGAAGGTTGTTGAGAGTGTGGTGGCGCGTCAGTTCCCTCAGTACCTGGAGGAAGCGACTTACCTCGATCCTTTCCAATCGGGCTTCAGGCCCGGGCATAGTACCGAAACAGCATTGGTCGCATTGGTTGATGATCTCTGGAGGGCCCGTGACAGGGGGTATTCCTCTATCCTGGTCCTGTTAGATCTCTCGGCAGTTTTTGATACTATCGACCATAGTATCTTATTGCGGCGGTTGGAGGGGTTGGGGATTGGAGGAACTGTCCTACGATGGTTCTCCTCCTTCCTCTCCAACCGCTCACAATTTGTGTTGATGGAGGGGAGAGGTCCACCTCTAGGCCCCTCATTTGCGGGGTGCCTCGGGGGTCGGTCCTCTCCCCTCTTTTGTTCAAATTTATGTGAAGCCACTGAGGGAGATCATCCATGGTTTTGGGGTGCGGTGTCATCTGTATGCTGATGATACTCAGCTTTACATCTCCATCCCAAACCACCCCAACGATGCTGTGGAGGCTATGTCCCGGTGCCTGGAGGCTGTGCGGATTTGGATGGGCGGGAACAGGCTCCAGCTCAAACCTTCCAAGACTGAGTGGCTGTGGTTTCCGGCGCCCCGATATAGTCAGCTGACTCCGTCACTGGCTATTGGGGGAGAGATCTTACCCCCCACAGAGAGGGCTCGCAATTTGGGAGTCCTCCTGGATGCACGGCTGTCTTTAGAAGAACATATTACGGCCGTCTCCAGGGGACCGTCTCCATCAGGTTCACCTGATTCACCAGTTGCGACCCTTTCTGGATCGGGATGCCTTACGCACGGTCACTGATGCCCTTGTCACCTCTCGCCTGGACTACTGTAACACTCTCTACATGGGGCTCCCTGCGGGGAGCACCCGGAGACTTCAACTGGTACAAAATGCGGCCGCGCGGATGGTTATGGGGGCGTCACGAAACTCCCATGTGACGCCTCTCCTGCGCGAGCTGCATTGGTTGCCAGTGGTTTTCCGGGTTCGCTTTAAGGTTCTGGTTTTGATCTTTAAAGCGATCCATGGCATTGGACCAGGTTATCTGCAGGACCGCATTCTGCCGGTAATCTCCCACTGACCTGTGCTTTCCCACAGAGAGGGCCTTCTTCGGGTGCCGATGGCTTCCATGTGCTGTCTGGTGACTCCTAGAAGTAGGGCCTTCTCTGTGGGGGCTCCCGCCCTCTAGAATGGTCTGCCTCCGGAGTTACACAATAACACCGACCTGAGAGCTTTCAGATGTGCATTAAAAACCTGGTTCTTTGAGCAGGCCGGCCTAAGCTGAAATGGGATTTTTAGTGTAATTTTAGCATTTGAGTTTTAAATTGGGATTTTAAAATTTGGGGTTTTATTAATTTATTGGGGGAGGGTATCATTTTAGGCAGCCTTAAGATATTTAATTCTCTTTTAACTTTTATAATTGTAAAAGGTTTTATGGTTGGCTGTACATCGCCCTGAGTCCTTCGGGAAAAGGGCTGTATATAAATATGTTAAATAAATAATTAAATAAATAAATAAATATTGCACTATACAGTAGAATCCAATAGAGTGCACTACTGCAGGCTACTTCTGCTGACTGCCGGCTGCCTGCAATTTGGCAGTTCAAATCTCACCAGGCTCAAGGTTGACTCAGCCTTCCATCCTAGTTTAAGTGCTGTTGCTATTGCTACATTCTTTGCTTTCCTTTAATCCTGCTAAGTTCATAGAATCCTGCTTATAGAATCAAGAAATCTACATAGGAAAATCATTACGAAGAATGGACTTCAAATAATTTCTGGGTATTTTAAAACCTGAAAGTGACTCTAGTTCCATTAGCCATGTTTGCCTCACCTTGGATGTTGGGATGATTGGTCAAGAGAAGCAGTGCCCACATCAGAGTACCGAAGGTTGTGTCTATTCCAGCTCCAAACAAATCAAAAATACACTGAACTAGGTTCTTTTCATTGTAGGTAAAGTTGGAGTCTTTTCTGATCTGATGTTTAAAATGGAAGATGAAAAATTAAAAGGAATTCTATGTAGCCTTTTTGTACTCATTTTTGTTTCTGTGTCACAAGTCAATGCAGGAAAGTAATAATTAAAGTGGTAGATTCACAGTGAGACACTACCTTGAGGACCTGTATGCTGCACGAGTCAGAAAGAAGGCTGTGAAAATATCTACAGACCCCTCACATCCTGGACATAAACTGTTTTATCTTCTTTCTTCAGGATGACACTATAGGTCAGGGGTATCAAACTCGAGTTAATTGAGGGCCACATAAAGTTGTGTTTGACCTCAGGGGGGATAGGGGGGCAGGGGCAGGAAGCATGGCCAACTTGACATCAGTTTCAGAGACTCCTGTGATGACCCCAGCGCTCTGCCAGCAAAAACGGGCTCCATTTTCACTGGCAAAAGGTTGCAGGAGGCCGTCGCAGCCGAAAACTGAACTCAGGAGCCTGTTTTCGCTAGCAGAGGCACTGCATGCCAGTCCTTTGTCCTGGCCCCGTGGACCAGCTCTAAGCACCCCATGGTCCAGATCTTGCCCCTGGGCCTTGAGTTTGACATCCCTGCTATAAGCGTTACACACCAAAACAACTAGACACAAGGACCGTTTTCCCCTCATGCCATTACTCTGCTAAATAACTAATTCCCACAAGACTGTCTTATGCCCTGGGATGTCAAATTATCTAGTAGGGCTGTATTATTATCCTTCTCATCTTTCCTATTACCTGTTTCCTTATCTTCTTATGACTATAACTTTGTTACTTGTATCTTATGATTTATATTGACCGTTTGTTTAGTATCCTAGTATGATTTATGTTTTGAAAACCACTGTGCCACCATGGATCTTTTCTTTTAATTATGCTTCCTGGAGCGAATCACAAATATTTAGAAGCAGCATTACCAGCAGTGGGATCCTACCTGTTCCACTACCGGTTTGGTGATCTCGCACGCGCACCTAATGCACATGAAGCTTTCTCCACACCAGCTGAGGCCTGCAGCACCAATCAGCTGAGAGGATAAAGAATAGAAAAGCACAAGGGCAGGTGGGAGGGCTGATCCTGCGCTTTTCTCTTCTTTATCCTCTCAGCTGATCGTCGGAGGCATTACCTTTATGCATTCTAATTTAAAGTTATGTCCAAAATTATGTATACGACTACAAGATTTCATGGCTATTATGCCACACCATGACAATTTATAGAATATGGGTAGTCCTCGGCTTATAGCCATTCATTTGGTGATTGTTTCCACGGGACTGAAAAAAAGTGCCTTATGACTGGTTTTCACACCATTGCAAACCCCTCACAGTCAAGTGATCAAAATTCAGGGGCTTGGCAGTTGGCATGTATTAATTGTCCTGTCTTGGGGTCACATGATCGTTATTTGTAACCTTCTCAGCTGGGTTCTGACAAGCAAAATCGATGGGGAAGCCCAATTTGCTTAATGTTCACATGATTCATGTAACAACTGCAGTGAGTCGTATAACAACTGTAGTAAGAAAGGTCGTAATTTTGGGCCTAGTTGTCATTTCAGGGAAAGCATTCTTCCATTTGTCTGAAATGCTATAGAGTTTCCTGCCTAAGCAGGGGGCTGGATGAGAAGACCTCCAAGGTCACTTCCAATTCTGCTATTCTATTCTGCTCTGCTCTGCTCTGCTCTGCTCTGCTCTGCTCTATTCTATTCTATTCTATTCTATTCTATTCTATTCTATTCTATAGTATGAATTAATCAAAAGTCCCTCCCTTGTTAATTCTTTTCCTTCTTAATGGAATTTCTTTAGAAAAGGGGGGAATAAGTAATAGGCAAACAAGACAAGATGACAAACAGAAACATTTCCAACTTATCCTACAAAGAGTCTAACTAGAGTCTAGAATTAGAATAGAATAGAGCTGGAAGGGGCCTTAGAGGTCTTCTAGTCCAGCCCCCTGCTCAAGCAGGAGAACCTATACTATTTCAGATAAGTGACTGTCCAGTCTCTTCTTAAAAATCTCCAGTGATGGAGCGCCCACAATATCAAAAGGCAATTTCTGTTCCACTGGTTAATTGTCTTCACTGTTAGAAAGTTTCTCCTTAATTCAGGTTGCTTCTCTCTTTGGTTACTTCCCAACCATTGTTTCTTGTCTAATATCGCAAAGTTTCATTATAGCTCTCATTTAGAAGCAAATGGGCTAAATTCAGAATTTAGCACAAGCTAAATTCAGAATGGGAATTGAATAATAAAAAAAATCTCCAACAAAGACAATTCCAATACTTCCCCTTGTTTAATTATAGCTAAACTATTTATTTATTTATTTATCTAAACTAACTAGCTCAATGCCCATGCTTCGCTATAAAACTATGTGGTCGGGCTTAGTTTTTGGGGAAGAAAATAGGGGGGGAGGGATTCTGCCTCTGCCTACCAGCATCCATTGGTATTCATCATAGTGTCCTGTTAGTGTGTGAGAGAGCTGAGGGCTGTTTGGAAACTGAAGCAGTATTTGCTGTGTGAGCAAGAAGGAGACAGCAAGGAGCCTGGGCGTGGCTTAGCTCAATTGTTTTGTATTAAAGCTGCTTGGTGCTCTGAAACTGAAACTCCTCTCCTCTGTTTGTGTTTTGCATTTGGAACAGATTTCTTTGCAGGTGGGGAGGGGGAGTTGAACTCCTTAGCATCAGAGCATTTTAATAATAATATGCGACATAGTAATGCTGGGATGGTCATTTTGAAAAATCCTTTCTTAGTGAGCACCTAGAAGCCAAGAGGAACATATGTGCCAAATTTCAAGTGTGTAGGCTTTACGGTTCTGGAGATTTTGTGATGATGCATGAGTGGTATTTCACTTTTATATATATAGATTAATTGTGTGTTAAACTACAATAAATCCATCCTTTCTCCATCTGAAGATGATAGTGATCAAGGAAATCTTGTGGTTCATGGAGACTAAAACTGTGCTCTGGCCTACCATACAATTTTTTCCGATATTCTGCTAAATTTAGTATTATACCAGTATACCAAACATTTACCAAACATTTCAGGGAAAGTATTCATTTAAGTATGAATTAATCAAAAATCCCTGTAAATTATTTTCCTTCATAATGGAGTTTCTTCAGAAAAAGGGGAAGAGATAATAGGCAAACATGAGAGGATGACAAAAAAATAATAATTCTAACTTCCCACACAAAGAATCTCCCTTGTCTAAGGAAAGTTCAAGATTGCAAAGGTACAATATACTGTAGCTCTTATTTAGACGCAATCTGAATTAACATAATTAAATTCAAAATGGGGGGGGGGGGGAATCCAACAGACAATTTAAGTAGCTCCTCCTGCTTCCTTATAGTAAGAAAGGTAATAATTCCTTGCCCATGTATTGAATCACAATAAATCCATACCTTCTCCATCTGTAGAAGATAGTAATCAATGAAATCTTGTGGCTCATGCAGAGCACCGGATTCCTTGTGTTTCTCTATTTCCTGCTTTGCAAAGGAAGTGATCACCTCTATAGAAGCCAAGGCCTCCTTGTGAGGGCCTGGGAGGTAGCTCATTAATCGTGGGAACACAAAAAGCATCTAATAGAAATGGAAATATTGGAAAAGTTATTTATTTATTTCCCACCACAAATAGAAAAGACTCTCAGCCGCTCACAGTAACAGACAGCACTTAATAACCAAAGAAAAACCTTGCAAGCACATTAAAACATGGCAAATAATACATGGTGTCAGGCCTCAAAAGCTCTCCAGAAAAACTATTTCCAAATTCTTGTAGAAAACAAGGTTAGAAGCAGATAGATTATTATAAAGCTGTTACAAAATTCTCTCATTCTCTCCTGGAACCTTTCTAAATACAGTTACCTACAGTTAATTGAGCCATGATTTAATAAATTAGACCAACTAGATTCAAATGCTAGGCTAAATAATGAATTAACTACATGAATCAGACTTTCAATGTGCTAATTTTATTAACAGAATAATAGAGTTGGAAGGGACCTTGGAGGTCTTCTAGTACAACCCGCTGTGTGGTAGCCACTGAGATCCTCTGGATGGTGCTAGATGCTAGCAGCAGACTGCACATTTGGCTAAGGGGGCATCTTTTGTTACTGCATGATCTCATTCCCTATATTTTGGTAAAGGTGGAAAGTCCCTAACTTTCCAGACATACAGGTGATCTCATTTTATTAACATCACCACTAGTCTTAAGGATTGGTTGGGAGGTTGTACCAATGTGGATGGGAGCTTTCACCCATGTGGCATCTATTCTCCAATCCAGATGCTGTATCTATGTTGTCTTCTTGTAAAAACCCTATAAATATAATAAATACTGCCCAGGCAGTCAGACATCTTGGCACCCTGCACAATGACTGGTCTTTGATCGCCACACCCCTGCTCCAGCAGAGATCTTCTGCCATTTCACCCAAGACTAGGTACACACGCCCCCAACTACCTCAATTCAAACTACAACTGGCCTTAAATGCAAGCTACTCAATGCAAAAATCCTTGTAAATAAAATACCTGAATTTCTCATCTTAATAAATAAGGCTAAATTCGATATTCTCTAATGATCTAAGTGGTAGAGCCCACTGTAACTACATAGCCAAAAAGGCATTAAGAATTGTTAATCTAATCCTACATAGCTTCTTCTCTGGTAATGTCACATTACTAACTAGAACATACAAAACATTTGCTGGATCTATATTTGAATACAGCTCATCAGTCTGGAACCCATATCATGTATCTGATATTAACACAATTGAGAAAGTCCAGAAATATTTCACAAGAAGAGTTCTCCACTCTTCTACTCATTGCAGAATACCTTATGCAACCACACTTGAAACTCTAGACCTAGAAAACCTAGAACTATACTGCCTTTGGTCTGATCTAAATATAGTATATAAAATCATACATTGCAATGTCCTATTTGCAAATGAATATTCAGCTTCAATCATAACAATACAAGAGCACACAATAGATAAAAACTCTAAGTTAACTGCACCAAACGTGATTGCAGAAAATACGACTTCAGCAACAGAGTGGTCAATGTTTGGAATACTCTACCTGACTCTATGGTTTCTTCCCCAAACGCCAAAAACTTTAACCTTAGACTTTCTACTATTGACCTCACCCCCTTCCTAAGAGGCCTGTAGGGGGCGTGGATAAGCACACCAATCGTGCCTACTGTTCCTGTCCTATTGCTTCTTTTTATTTTTCTTATAAGTATCTATCTCATGTATTCAAAACTATGTTTATTCTTATACCTGTATCTTGTAAACGATTGACAAATAAAATAAATAAATAAAATAAATAAATTTCAGATAAGTGGCTGTCCAATCTTTTCTTAAAAACCTCAGCGATGGAGCACCACAACTTCTGGAGGCAAGCTGTTTCACTGATTAATTGTTCTCATTGTCAGGAAATTTCTCCTTAGTTCTAGGCCTCTGCCTGATTAGTTTCCATCCATTGCATCTTGCAATGCCTTCAGGTACTTTGGGAAATAGATTAACCACCTCTTCTTTGTGGCAGCCCCAAAATATTGGAACACTGCTATCATGTCATCCCTAGTCCTTTTTTTCAGTAGATTACACAGACAAAGTTTCTGCAACCATTCTTTATATGTTTTAGCCTCCAGTCCCCTAATCATCTCTTGCTGCTCTTCTCTGCACTCTTTCTAGAGTCTCAACATCTCTTTTATATTGTGGTGAATAAACTGGATACAATATTCCAAGTGTGGCCTTACCAAGGCATTATAAAGTGGTATTAACACTTCACATGATTTTGATTCTTTTCCTTGGTTGATGCATCCTGGGACTGTGTTGACTTTTTCGGTGGCTGCTGCACACTGCTTAGTGTTTAAATTGTAAGGAAGCAAATGATTCAGTATTGTGAAAAATTGGTGAGAACTGTTCAATGACGGACAAACCCAGAAAGTGGTGGACCATCTTTTGCTAGAACTATTGAAACATGGGGTGGACAGCTATCTGCTAGTGATACTGAAATGGGGAATTTCTTTATGGACAGAATCACTTTGGTGTAGCTGTTAATGTCAACTTGTAAAACATTCCTAAGCCTATTTTCATGTTGCCATAAATAAAAGGGGGGGGATCTGAAGGGGCAGTATGGAAGTAAAACCAGAAGTACATTCCATCATTATCTTTAAAAGATTGTAGCTAGGCGACCGGATCTTCTCCCCATGAAAATCCTTTATTGGAGAATGTGATTGATGACACCTGGCCTATGAATGTGCTTCCTTGGAGAATCTGATTTATGATACACCAAGGGGGGTGGGGGGATACAGAGTCACAGGTGACTGTGAACTACGTATGCCAGAATTGGCTTCATTTAGGTTAATGCCGACATGTTGCTCCTAATAAATCTTTTGAGGTTTCTTTTTAAGCTTGGCTCGAGGCTCATGATTTAATTAGGGCTACCTCTTACAATACTAGACAACACAGTATCAACAGTAGAGACCTTCAAATTTCTAGGTTCTACTATATCACATGGTCTAAAATGGACACCTAACATCAAAAACGTCATTAAAAAAGCACAACAAAGAATGTTCTTTCTGCGCCAACTCAGAAAGCTCAAACTGCCCAAGGAGCTGCCTAATACAGTTCTACAGAAGAAGAAATGCATCTTTATAACTGTCTGGTTTGGTTCTGCAACCCAACAGGACAGACACAGACTTCAGAGGATAATTAGGACTGCAGAAAAAACAATTACTACCAACCTGCCTTCAGTCGAGGACTGTATACTGCATGAGTCAAGAAGAGGGCTGTGAAAATATTTACAGACCCCTCACATCCCAGACATAAACTGTTTCAACTCCTTCCCTCAAAGCAACGCTATAGAGCACTGCACACCAGAACAACTAGACACAAGAACAGTTTTTTCCCGAAAGCCATCACTCTGCTAAACATATAATTCCCCCAACACTGTTCAACTCTTACAAAGTCTGCACTACTATTACTGTTAAACTTTTCATCACTCCTTATCACCCATCCCCTCCACTTGTGACTGTATGACGGTAATTTTGTCACTTGTATTCTTATGATTTATATTGACCATTTCCTAGAATGATTTGATTGCTGATTGTACCCAATGTCTATCATTAAGTGTTGTACCTTATGATTCTCGACTCTTGACGAATGTATCTTTTCTTTTATGTATGCTGAGAGTATTTACACCAAGACAAATTCCTTGTGTGTCCAATCACACTTGGCCAATAAAGAATTCTATCTGTCACCGGAACCCAGACATCTAATGCTCCAGCCTAGAAACTGAAATACTGAATTCTAGTCGCAGCTCAAGCACTAACTCAACTGATGCTTCTGAAAGAGTTCTTGCCTCTCAGCCCTGGGAAGTGGGCAATGGCAAATCACTTCCAAGAAAACTACAAAAACTTGTCCAGGCTCTCATCTAGAGTCAAGACTAATTCAAGGACAGACACACCTACTGAGGATAATAGGACAAGAGACAATTTCCAAGGCTTCCTCCCTGGATTCCATTCACAATTTCATGAAATTACTGATGGAAACATAGGTTTTGGGGGGAGCTTTAATATAAAACATGACTCACCACATGAAAAAAGCCATCAGAGAATTTCACAATAATTTCAAGGGCTTTAATTAACTTCTGGAAGTTTTCATCTTCAGGAACAAACTGATGGCCAAAACTCAAAGAACATATGACATTAGAAACCGCATTTACTACTGGAAATGGTCAAAAGGCTGTCCTGCAAACAAAGATATTTAAACAAAGATATTTCACAATGCATTATTAAAGAACAGGATAGAAGGAAGGAAGGAGGGAAGGAAGGAAAGAAATTGGGAACTCTGCCAATTGTTTCAAAACTAAAAAATTCAAATCAAATAATTTCTTTTTCTTTAAAATATCCAGAATAGAAGTATTTTAGAAGCATTGGCAGATGCAGACTTGAGCCATTACCCAAAATTACAGACCTTCTGTTTGCCTAACCATCTCCACCAGTGTCTGAGCTACGTCTTCTATCTGATGCTCAATGCTTTTTTCCCCCAGGGCCGAGTTTCCGAAGAGAAGTGATGCCAATGCGTCGCTGCTGTTTCCAGGTGTGGCCATTGAAGAAAATAATTCCTGAGGGCATCAGCAGACAATGATAAATGATTTCTGATTACCTTTGTGTCAAAAAATAAACAGTTAGGTCCACTTCTTTTCAAATATCTCTTTGGATTTCAGATGGGAATACCAAACCTTTATGACGTTGCCATTTGGTAAGATTCTTGGCTATGTTATTTTTTTCTCACAAAAATATTTATTCCTTTTGAAAGTCACATGGATTCTGTCAGAGTATATTCATGAATTGGCATAGACCTTGGTAACAAGTTCAGCCAATGAATAGGCATAGCAACTAAGTCAGCCAATGAGAACTGTTTTGGAAACTGAAACTAGAATTAGCCTAGGTGTGGCTCTATATTAAACTCTGCAGCTCTGAAGCTTTGTTGAGCTCTGAGTCTGTCTATTGAAGATGAAACTAGCTGGCTTGCTTGCTTGCTTGCCTGCTGAACAAAAATGAAACTGATGTCTATTTCTGAGCTGAAGCTGAGTTGCTATTCTGCTCTGCATTTGTAACATGCTACCGAAGTTACTTGCAACAGGTT